>CM022302.1:34135607-34735607 GCA_011799875.1 Thinopyrum elongatum | reverse complement strand
TGAACGTCAAAGACAACCAAGTGATCTTGCTGCGAGGTCTGACCTCACCGCCTCATTCCTCTTGATTCGTTCGTACCCATGTGGACATGGCGCACCCCGAAAAGATACGAATTACAGACGGTGCTACACTTGGGTGAACACTAACTAGTTTGATATTTTGAAGTGAGAGATCACCCTAATAAAAAGCGACTACTGCGCAATCAAGAAGGGTGCAACATAAGGGATAAACATCTCAGGCAATTCATAATAGCATGATATGGTATAGCCCTTTCTGACGGAGAAGTCTTTCATTCCTTCGTCTTCGGCATTCGCGTCGGTGTTCACCTTCACGAAGATTGCCACTACCTTGTCGATGCACCAGATAATATTTCTATCTCTATAGCTTAATAAAATAATGCATTACACAAGGTTGACACGCAGGTCATTTAAAGTGCAATCATATGGCTCCAGCCATCATGCCAAATCATGACACGCAGGTCATGTTAATCAATTTACATCATATAGTCATCTCATACATAATCAAATTATTATGAGCACTGCTACACCACATCACATGCAAAAGCAAACCCTCCTGCAAAACCAAGTTAGACGCCTCTAATCGGTTCATGCAAAAACTTGTTTTTCGTGGCTTCTAAGGTTTCGAAACAAACCGAAGCTACCAACGTCCATCATCAAGTATGATAATTCAAGTCGCTAGATTAACTTTCCAGGGTGTATGAAAACCGAGATAATAAAATCTCGAGCCCCATACTAAACTTCGTCATACGCATGTCCCCCGTGCAGATCATATCTGCATTGCCCTTTCTTCTGCGAAACATCCATCTTTCATTGACTAAAGTGGAACCCAAAGAACTGTTAGCACTTCGTTGATCTGTCAATCAGCATACTCAGGAGCAGCATGAAAGGATCGCAGATTGCCAGAACTTTGTCAGATTCCACAATGCTGTCAAGATTAGGACTACGCAAATTCGAGGGAAGCAACAAGAACATCGGGTAACAGATTTCATCTGCTGCCCGCACAAATAATTTTCAGCAATAGATCTCATCTACTACCTAATTATATTGTGCAACACCCATACATCTCCATGTATTCTAGATCGCAACCTGCATCTATGCATAGCACGGCTCATGATGCCACTGTAGGGTAACGCAGCAGAAAACAAAAATTTTCCGACCTACGCACCAGCCCAGGACCACTATGGAGATTGCATACAAGGTTTGATCATATTCGTTACCGACTCGTAGCGCAGCGGAAGTAGAGTCGATGACGATCGGCGGTGCAGATCCCCGCAGCTAGGATTTACAACCTCCCAACCGCGAGGATGTATACCCTCATCCGCCACTTGGACAGCCCTCTGGGAGGAGGTCGGACAGTCCCCCGGACGGTGTCGTGGACAGCCCTTCGGGAGGACTCACAGAACTCGGACCGTCACATGGACAGCCCTTCGGGAGGCACTCTCGAACAGCCCTTCGGGCACTAAGATCGAAACTACGACCTCTCTACAGAGTTGCACACATACGGTGTCATCTATCCGGCAGGGCTACGCCGTCCAGAACTAGTTCCCACCGAAACCCAGACAGCCTTTCGGCTCTACGAAACTCTTTTCGTGGGAGGGAGAGAGAAGCCAGATAATGCATGGCATGAGTATGAGAGCAAGGGATGAAGGAGATGGCAGCCCCAACTCCTCCTTTTATAGGCCAAGGCAAGGGGTGGGGTGGGATGTTGAAATACCAAAATACCCAAGCTTCATGTCACACATGAAAGGGCATAATGGTAATGCAAGGGAGGCATCATGGGGACACCAAGGGGACACCCCTTGGGCCAGCCACACATGTGCCCCCCCCCCCCATGGGGGGGGGGGCCCAACAAGCCACCAACATGTCTCCATGAAACATGCATGCTCCCTAGACAAAAAGCCACCAAACAAGCACCCCCGATTCGTGGGATCTTGTCCCCTCGCGCTGAGACAAGATGTTTTCCGCGAATGTTTTTCTGAAAAATTCCAGAAGGTCCCAGAACATTTCTGGTACCCTCTAAAATTATTCTGGGCGTGTTCCGAAACATTTCCGGTATGGTAGTTTTCATCAGCGAAAAGCAACAACAGCGGTTACGGCAGCTCCGGAACATTTCCGGTTTTTTCTCTCTGAAAATTCCCAGAAGTTCCCAGACCAATTCTGCATCCTCTGAAAATTTCCATGCGATGCCGAAACCCTATTTGACCTAATAATATATTCCGAAACACCTTTTCAGTTTTACCGAAACTCTTTCGGTGTTCTCTCTCTCCGAAACTCTTCCATTGTCTCCGAAACTTTTTCGGTGACTTTCTCTCAGACTCCCTGTCTAGTATTCAGCAGATAGATGACCCTTAAGCGTGTGACCCTATAGGTTCGGTGAAGTATAGACATGACCGGACCACTTTCCGATCAATGATCAGCATCGGAGCCGTGGACACCCATATTGACCCCTATACCCACACGAATGAATATTCGAGTGAACCTCCAGTTGCCGTGTGCTATTCCTGTTGCTTCACGATATGTTACAAATACCCGAGGTGAGACATGTTGGCATTCCCGTGGATCAACAACTTGTCCACTATGCTAGTTACCTCGTTACTGGTATTGTTCTCTTTTCTCGTTACCGCGTTTCGGCATCCCTGTGATCAAATCACATTGTGTCTGGCCAGACGATGATGGATACCGTAACACCGAGAGGGCCCAGAGATATCTCTCCATCGCCGGAGGAGCAAATCCCAATCTTGAGCTATCAAGTTACTTGACACACTTTTCCATGAACCCGTAAGGCGCCGTAATAGCCATCCATTTACGGATGACGTTTAACAAACCCCAAAATTCATGAAGCAAGCATGAAGAAACCCGATACTCTCATGGTCTAAGGAATCATGCAAACGTTAACCATCTCTGTGTTATTAACCATTAACTTGTGACGAATGTATCTCATAGCATAACATCAATTCGGGTCGATTCAACACAAATGTTCTTCTAACATTGTGCCCTCAAAGTTGCTGGCATAGACATGCCCATGATCAGGAAAACAGGACCATCATGCAACACTTGAGCTAGTCTTAGAGGCTAGACTAGGAATACATTTTACCGTTTATTATTCCACACGTGCATATGAGTCTTCCTCCGAGCCTCGTGGTTATTGTAGACTCGAGAACCATAGCAGTTATAGCATGGAACATAAACCTAATTATGAGCATGGAGATAAATAATAACATTTATTATTGCCTCTAGGGCATATCTCCTACACTTGCCCTTCTCGAAGCTGTTGAGCGTCAAAACGGCCTTGGTGGCCGTGATGACCGGTGGCGAGCAGTGGTACTGCGGGTATCTCTTGCCATCCTCGCAGCAGTCGGGGTCGTTGCTCTTCTCACAGTTGCCCGACTTTCCTGAAGGTAGCCACTCGCACGGCAGACACCGAGACCCGGGCGGAGCGAGGACGCAATATGGGAGGTGCAGAGCGCCACCAGGAGGAAGATTGCCATGGTGGCCAGAGCTCTTGCAGTGGCCATTATAATGCAAGCATAAGAGAGAAGAGAATAGGCAATATAGGCATGCTCAGGGGGGGGTGCTTGCTTGGTTGCTCTGCGGCAAAGGCCTGGTCTTCAATGGTGTAGTCAACCTCCGGAGCTGCGTCGGCCTCGGGGACGACGTCAATGTCGGGGTCTACCGAGAGAGAAAAGGGGGAGGAAACAAATAAATACACGGCAAACATATACAATACAGAGCAAGCTATGCTAACGTGCAGTGCAGGGTTGCCTAAAAGCATGTCTAAGTCATATTAGTTATTTTAGGCTTAAAGTTGGATTTATTAACCGGTGTACATGCACTATTCATCTACCAAAAACAGGCTAAAAGTTGCGGGTTCACCTCCGTAGAGGTTTCCGACACGGAAACAGATGGCATGGTCGGATTCGTCTCATCGTTCTAAGCAACCTCCATGTAGAAAGTTTTTCGATCCGAACTACGGTTTAATTTCTATGAATTTCTAAAGTTTAAATCATTTTCTGGATTTATTTAATTAATTTAAATTAATATTATCCAGAATAATGTCTGATGACGTCAGCATGACATAATGGTGATGTCAGCGGTCAACAGTCGGCTGGCCAGGTCAAACCTGACCAGTGGGTCCCACCTGTCATAGACAGTGGGCTAACTGACTAATTAACAGAGTTAACTAACTAGGTGGGGCCCTATGTCAGTGACTAACTAACTAATTAAATTATGTTTTAATTAAAAACGGTTTAGTTAGTTTAATTAACTGAGTGGGGCCCGCTTGTCAGTGACGGTATCGCCACATCAGCGGTGTTGACTGCGGTCAGCGCGGTCAACCACGACCAGGGCCCACATGGCAGCGACCCAGGAGGTCCCACCGGTCAGGCCACGTCAGTAGTGGTCGGCGACTCGCCAGAATCACGCCAGCGATCTCATTTCGCGGCAGGGCGGCCTCGGGTGCGATCGGAAATCGCGTACGGGGCACTAAATCGAGCGCCACGACGCGCGTTTGAACGGGCAGAGCGTCGCGCGTCGAATGGTACCCTTGGTTGGACAAGGGGGAGGCCGGAACGTCGCCGGCGACAATGTTTGGCGGCGGTGGTTTTCGGGTGACGGCGGAATCGACGAAGCCGTGCGCGTTAGCTCGAGCTAAAAACGTGGGAATGATCTACGCGAGCATGCGAGCTCGATGGACACGCGCAGGTGGTCAGAAGGTCGCCGGAGGAGCTCCGGTGAGCAGCGAGGCGGCGATGCCTTCGGTCGAAACGGCAACGCGCGCTAGAGCTCGAATGCGGCGGTTAGGAGAGAGGGGGAAAGGAGGCGGAGGCTCACCGAGTGGCAATGGAATGCCGGCGACAGTTTTGGAGCAGCAGTGGCCGCTGGAGACGGAGAAGATCGACGGAGCCGAGGCGAAAAGGGGCGGCGGTGACAGGCAGCTGCAGGGCCTCCCCGCTGCAGCTGAGGCCACCAGGCGAAGGAGTCGACCCCGGCGGAGCTCGCCGACAGGGTCAACGGGCACGGGGCCGCCGGTGGCCGCGGCAACGACGGACGACGGCGACGGTGGCGCTCGGGTTCTTGCGAGCAGGGAGAGGAGAGCGGCTTGGGAGCGAGGGAGAGAGGGGAATGAGGGCGCTAGGGTTTCGGGGGGGTCTTATCCCCACGGGCGGGCGCAGGCGCGTTGTCGAGCGGGGACAAGGGGGGGCCAGGCGCGCGCACGCACGCTGCATGCTCGACAGCGGCAAGGGTGAGTAGTGCGGGAGGTGGGGGAAGAGGCTAGGCGGGCTGGGCCGGCACTATGGCCACTTAGGCCCAGTAGCACGGGCCTTTTTCTTCTTTTTTGCTTTTTGTTTTTCTTTTGTTTTTCTGTTTTGCAAAATGTGTGGTCCCAATTATAGTTTTGTAAAATGCTAGACTTAGCCAAATAATTACAGTGAAATATCTAGCACTGTTATAAAAAGGTTTCAAGTCCACATGATTTCAATTGGATTTTATTAAATTATAAATGGATTAAATACTTCTGTTTTATTGCTGTTAGAGTCACTTAATTAATATAGTAAATGTTCATTACAATTTTAGAATTGTCTCTGAGTTATTTACAATATTATGCACAATTTAGTTTTCAAATTTGAACAACTTTTATTTTCACTTTTAGTTTGAATTTTCATTTGAATTTGAATTGAAAAGAGATATGATCCAAATGATGTTTAAGCACTGTTTATCATGATGACATGGCATTATCAAAAGGGGGATTACTGTAGCTAACCACTGAGGGTGTCACACCGGGATCCGCGCGTCGCGCCACCCAGCGAGGTGCCCTGCCGCCACCCTCCCTGGAGCCTGCCCGGGCTTCGCCGGCGGGCTCCTCAGGCAGCGGCGAGATGAGGGGAGGGGGAGGAGGGGAGAGGTGGCGGCGCCGGTGGGCGCTCCCCCGTGTCGCTAGAGCAGAGGCGACGCGGGGGTCATGGAACCGGATCCTCTAGATCGGGAGTATTAAGTTACACATATATCTCTTTTTTCACTTGGGGCTAGTTGGGGTTGAAAATTTATCAGCTTCATGAATTCATGTCGAATTCAACGGACATGTAAACCGTGCCCCATCATTTGACATTGACAGGTCCACTTATTATTTAGGCACCAGGTGAACCGCTCGATCCGGATTTTCTTGGTCGGCGATTCCAACCGCAACCTTGAGCCTCTCCTCTGTACGTTGGTCGTGGTGGCAACGCGGGCCTCCACCTCAGGAGATCCTATCTTTGCCCCGTCTTCCCAACCACGGATAAAGAGCAATGGATGTGCATGCGTCGGCGCGTTAAGACCCTCCTGCCACAAGCGACGCGAGTGGCGCGGGCCTAGTCTGTCTGATTGTGGCGGCGCAGCGGCGGCGGCTGCATGCTCGGTGGTGCCTCATCGGCATCCTGCTCGCCCAGGAGATGGCGGCTGGTGGCACTCAACACAAGCAATATAAAGATCGATGGTGTCGTGTCCTCAGGGCAGAGCTCGCGTGGGTGAGAACTGTGGAAGGTGCAGCTGCACAACGACGTCGCAACGGCTACTCGCGGCGCTCTCAATGGCATGATGTGTTTGTATGAGTTTATGGGGTGTCCTTCCCGAGATCGCGAGTGATGCAATGGCGGTGGTGGCCTGTGATGAATGACCTCATTATGGATATGCCACACTCGCCAAAGCGTCATCAACACCATACATCGCTCAATGTCAGAAAGGGGTTCTAGAACGTGAAGTAGCCATTCACTTCCATTGTTCTCGACCTGAGACTAGGTCCGGCAGTGTCCAAACATTAGACATGGTATTCCATAACTCATGTGATAGAGGGCAGCGACATAAGGAATGAAAATCGTGCTCTGGTACAGCAGAGCATCTCGGGCATTAACCATCAATCTCCAATCCCCTGGTAAACTTCTTATGCCAAGTAGGTAGCGAGTTAGTGGCCACTCTCCATGCAAAATTTCATACCGTCGGAGCTACATCACATGACCAGATCAACTTCCAACAACTCCTACTCCCATCAGGTCTAGAGCTAGAGCCGGTGGATGCCTCCCTGTGTGCCTCATCGAAAGCCAAATTATAAGCATTCTTGACCGAGAAAATTCCCTAGTTACCTGGACCCCAAGCAATCGTGTCCTCCTCTAACCTTGGAGAGGCTCGAATTTTGATGATTTCAGAAACATCCGCAGGCAGAAAATATTTCAGAAGTAGTCCATGATTCCATGCCCCGTTATCATTGATCAATTCGGACACAGAATGTATTCGGCATCTACCATGCACCATGATGGGCTTATATGAGAAAGGCCTTGGAATCCAGTTATCACGCCACAAGCGTATGCTCCTTCCATTACCAACTCTTCATACAAGACCCTTCTTCAAAAGCTCGAGACCATAGTTAATTTTAATAATCAGTTTAAAATAGGCAGCATACTATGTGTTGCGAAAAAAATCATGTATACCTAAATAAACATTCCTATATTTGTAAAAAAAATCTATCATTAGAAACAAGATTTTCCTATATGTGAAAAAATGTACATATATTTGAAAGAAAAAGATGTTCATGGTATGGAATGTGACATCAAGTAATGTTCATTAAATGAAAAGATGTTCATATATATTAAAATGATTGTTCTTATGTTATGTACAAAGATTAGGTCGGTGACATAAAAAGAAAACATAAATGAAATGAAAAAAAAGGGTAAAAGAATCGGCAAAAAACAAAATATTAAGTTAAAATGGAAGCTGAAAAAACCTGAAAAGAATAGTAGTGAAACAGAAAAGGGGAAAGAAATGGAAAAAAGAAGAAGAAGAAAGAGGCAAGGAAGAGAAGGTGACTCGGCCCACTTTGTGTGATTGTGTGGGCTGTCATCAAATTGCCGGGTCGGACAAAATTGAAGCCCACAGATTGTAACAGACTGAAGCAAAACAAATATTTTTTTAATAGTGGAATTGGTTACTAAATATATTACTGTAATAGTATCACATTTAAATTATTTCGCCAACAAAACTATGTTATATTGTTGGTCTCAAATTTCTGTTTATACATTTAAATAATTCAACCATGGGTGGTGGCAGCATCATGCAAACTAAGTATGTAGTGAATGATCCACTCGTCACTTGCAGTTCGCCAGGGCGGATCTAGGGTGGTGCCATGGCACAACCCTACAACAGTGCAAAAATATTTTATATAGTATACTTAACATTAATTATGTGATAATTTGATGCTATTTTTGGCCATTTGTGGATATAAACCGATGTTTAGGCCAAACTGTATCATTTTAGTGTATTTTTTTTTTCAAATTTCTACCGATGTATTTAGTTTGGCACCCCCAATACTTAGATTCTAGGTGCTTCGCTGCAGTTAGCCTTCCAATTTCCTTATTGTTGAATTGTGAATTTGCATTTAAAAATATATGCAGCTTGATAATCTTTTGTACATTGTGTCACTCCTACTCATGGATATTACAATACACTTGAGATTTTGACCCAGAGAATAACGATGTTGGTTCATGCATCGATTTTCTATAGTTTGCTCCCATGCTACCCACCCAGGGACGGGGCTCATGTACAACCGCTGGTGTCAATTGACACCAGTGCCGTTCAGGCGTTTTAACTAGCTGTGTTGACAAAAAAATTGTCTGACCCCACCGCGAAATTTTTATTGTCCCCAGCCCAGCCGCCAGGCAGTTGCACAAGCCCAAGGTTTCAGCCCAACTATAGTCGTACAGCGTACTATAAAATGAAAGTAGTAACATGTAACGCTAACGCACAGCCCTTGCATGGTCTCTTCTGTACGCGGCAGCACACATTGGTCATCTCTTTGCTGCCTCGATCATCAATTCTACACTGGTAAAAACCATAGTAACAATCTACTAATTTCAATATCTCTCTCACCTCTCGGTGGAAGTACACAGGCCTGAACCAGCGGCAATTTTATTTTGGTAATTCTATTCAGCTGATGTTCGTTAGGCGGAGATGACAAATCAAACATTTTTTTTATGACAACTTATATTGTTGCGAGGATGAAATATTTTAGTTCGCAAGTACGGAAAATACTAACAAAAAACTGAACTTAGATGGATTTGTCATGTTTGGTAAGTAATTTTGTCATCCTCGATCAACATAAATTGCCACGTGAATCGTTTGCAATTGTCATAATCCCCAGCGAATTTTGCTGGTTAAGCGGGTCATTTTATTTTCATGTCGGCCGCCGCGATATCTAGGTCTAACCGTACATGATTTTACCCACATCCACTTTGCAAAAAATAAACCTTGCGCTCCCACGACGTTCCCCACGAGTGCCATGGGAGAACCCTAGTGCCGCCACCCTACGAGATATCTTTCTCTTTCCTCTGCTCGCTGCCCCCGGTGTGGGTGCAGCCGGGCGAAGCCCATGCGGCGCGGGCGGCAGTAAGGCTTTTCCTCCTCCCTCGTATGGACTCTTGTATGGTGCCGGGCGACCCTCTATGGCAGGGCGCGAGTTTCATTTCCGACGCTGCCACGGGCGAGCGCTGCCGGTACTGGCGGCGGCTTCGCTATGACAACCTTTTCAATATGAAAACAAATTTGCTATTAAGCAACATGCATATTCTTCTGATTGTAGTCGGGCAGTGACTGACACCAGTGCCCATTTTTTCTAGCTTCGTCCCTGTACCCACCTACCCACACCTATATTAAATGGCAACGAGCAAAGTGTACTCATGCTACCAACAACTATACTGGGTCATTGTGTTCCCCACTGATCACTGGTGCCATAGTACACTCTGGCACTACTCGTGGTAGAGTTGGACCACCGTGTTCTCCACTGAGTATCAATGACCTCTTTCCCAGTGTCTCCTACTCCTGAATGCTTTAAGTTTCACACCCTCCTCTTCATTTTATCTCATCTCTATGGGCTACTACCACCTTTATATACACCATTGTATATATGCATATGCCCAAGGGCACGATGCTAGGTTGGCTGGTGGACATGTACTATTTCCGCACATCGATTTAGTGTCATTACCTTGCAAAGTGTTGAGTACATTATGTATGTATGCCAAAATGACTTTTGATGCTTCGCGAATAATTATTATTTTTCAAAATACCGGCCGTTTGGAATGTATTGGTTTGTAAAAAAAAGCTGCATCTGTTTATATATATCGCATGCAGTAGTTTGGGATAGCTCGACATGGAATTGTTGTTGATCTACATACTTGGATGCTTTTCGAAACTAATGATGCATTTCAAAGAAGATAAGTTGCCATGCCCATTGCCTACGCACATGTTGAAAGTAAACTAAATCCTAACAGAGCGACCGCCAAGACAAAACCACATGATCTATGTTCATCTTATCTCGTTGCACTAGCCATGAAATTACGTGTCCTTGTGCACATACTGATCACACAACGGTTACCTTACAATAATATAATACATCACCCAACTAGTGTCGATAAGCAAAAACACCACCAAAATGCTCAACTGTCTGCACATCTATAGGTCTCCAAGAGTTATCGAAAAAAACTTACTATTTTTCCATTTCTTTGTGAACAAATTATGCATTGAAGGATCCATCAAAAACACCACATGGTACATCTCAATCTCCTAAAGCTACTGAAGAGGTAATTTAGGTAGTTGAAGATGTGAATCATGTATCACCATGTTTCTTCCTTATTTGCATAAATTAGGAAAGTTAGTTCAATTTTTCCGGTCATACAAACTAACTAAGTTTTCCTTGCACATCGCGGTGGAGAAGAAGCTCGAGAGTCACTGAGTTGCCAATAAGTAGTAAAGAACACGGTATTCAGTGTCTCATTGATTCGGTCACTATACCCCAACGCCCTTCTAGTGCCAAGTGAGATCTGGTCGGCATCCTCGTTGGCTAACGGAATCATGAGTCCCACCCAATCTAAAGAGCTTCAATTCACAAGGGGGCACAGAGGTCTTTCCTATTTCTGATTAGACCGTCAATAGACCTAAAACTTAAAGTGCCTATACAAATGGGCTATTCTATAGCACATGTGAACTTGTCCCGGAAAATATTTCTAGGATCATGGAAGGCAGCGATGTACTGGAACTTCATCCTGTGATTGTTGAATTAGTGAGGGATTCTTACCAAATTACGACTTGATGGTTTTTGGTCAATACGTTGATTGTACATTGTGAAGAACATGGTTCCTTGGCCGAATAACATGTTTCACAACCCATTGTGCTTACAGCTCATAGTCATATCATGTCCATCTAGGCCACTTTGTGTGTTATCTGTTTTTATACCATCTCATGTTTTTCAAAACTAGCTACCAGGGTGACTTTCACATTTTTCATGGCTATAAATTATAAATATATATATATATATATATATATATATATATATATATATATATATATATATATATATCATTTTGTATTTGGACACAATCCTTGATAAAAAAATTAGCATCTATAAGCATGATGTTTACTCAAGCATATCATGACTTCCATTTCTCGTGCCGTTCCAATGTAATTTGCATAAACTTCTAATAGTTGACACAACTATTATTATCGATTATGTTCTCAGTATGATTTGCTGCGTCTAATGTTTACAACTATTGCAACAACATAGTTTTGTTTTGTTGTGCCATAATCACTCACACACATAACATATTTTATTATTCGAGTCATGCATGCTTTGTCTATTACTTATGCATGCATATATTATCTGTTTCATTTCATTGTAGGTCGCCATCCCAGGGCAAGCGCAACTCCAAAATTCGAACCTTGCTCAGATATCAATTGTTGGAACTACGCCCTCATAACCGATCACAGAAAATCACGTTGAACACGCGCACACAAAAACTTGTAGACAAGCCCTTGTCGTGGCCTTTGTATCTCTCTTTACTTCTTTTCTTCTTTTTCTCACACGTTTTCAAAACTCACGTTCTAGGCTGTACATATATACACACACGTACCAGCCATGACTCAAACCTACTCAACCTTGACATGGTTCATGAAACCTACCAAGACATGTACATGGACTAGTACTCGAACTCCTACCGATACTCCTACACGAACACTACTACTTTGGAGACCGACGCACTAATCAATCTAACAAGATTAGACTAGCAGATTGCATGGCGTACAAGCCAACTTTGCTAGGACACGCAGCCCATCTACTACTCCTAATCCGGTTCAAACACATCCAATTAACTACAACTAATGAGTCTCAATGCTAGTTCAAGATTATGCTAACATACTGGCTTCTCACCAAGTGAAGACCAAGCCATTCCAACCCCGAACGTAACCAACCGAAAAGAAAACCGGGGGAAAACAAAACACAGAAGAAGAAAAAAAAGCATGTTCGCCCCGAACATCACTTAAACGCCCAAAACTTTCAGCAATTTGGAAATCTGTCCAGTTTAGTTTATGCAGCTATATTCACTAGTCTCTCACAACACTCTAGGAAGTAGACATAGAAGAACTTTGAGAAATTACGACACCTATATGGTTTAGTTTATGTAGTTATATTCCTTGGTCTGAATGATTAAGCAACATTTCTAAGATAACTATGTAAACTGAATTACAAAGATATTGGCGGAAACTGACTTAGCGTCCAATGTTATCAATTTCCGGAACAAGGGCCACCATCATATTGTTCCACCACTCCGGTATCATGCCTGAGTTGAGCACTTGTAACATTATGGAATCATGGAATCATCTTGATTGCACATTTAGTTGACTTACTGAAACATTAAGCATCAAAAAGCATGTATTATTAGTTCCTCATGCTTTTGTCAGATCCTTGATTAAGCAGCTCCGTTTGTTGATTGCTTGCTTGATACTCTCGACTTGAGTGAATTGTTATGGGAGTTAAATCTGCATCACGGAGCACTCTCACTCTTCCTGCGCTGCATACATGCTGTAATTTAGATGCAACTGTGCAAGATAATGCTCCGTAGAATTAGACATAATATTTTGTATGGAGTTCACTGTCTTTGGTAGCTGCTCAGTGGAATGATGTGCTTTTTAACAATTTGTTATACTTGTTCAGCGACCCTTGAAAATGAGTATACAGCTTTCTCAGGTATCTCATGTGTTTCCAATTCTTTATACACCACACTACTCACTATTATAGCCTTGAAGAGCAAACACGAACATCTCATTGGTGCTAAACCATAGGCTGCACTGTTTATTTTATAAAATCACGCCATCATATACATAATCTGATCAACTCACCCCGTATAGGATCTGTATATACTGGACTTCTCTCTAACAAACGAACATTATACACATGACACTTGACCGACTAGTGGTGCCAACAACCTGCGCTCACCTTCGTTTCAAACGCTCACTCATCAGACCAGGTGATGCCCTCCATGCCAATGTTCTGGTCGAGCCCCAAGGCATTCCACACTGCAGGAGACGCGTCGACAATGTTGTTGGCACACGGGGGCTCGTAGTTGTGGTCCTCGTCGCAGCCATAGACGGAGTTGCACTCGTCCACCACCTTGGCGTACACGGAGTTGCCATTGACGGTGAGCTTGATGCGGTGCCCGCAACGGGCCATGTTCTTGAACCAGCCGGTGGAGAGTGCAACAACCATCTCCTCATCGCTGTGGTAGGCGTTGTCACACGCGGACGGACCGCCGCCGTCCTTGCCCTTCTCGAAGCTGTTGAGCGTCAAGACGGCCTTGGTGGTCGCGGTGACCGGCGGCGAGCAGTGGTACTGCGGGTACCTCTTGCCATCCTCGCAACAGTCCGGGTCGTTGCTCTTCTCACAGTTGCCCGACTTTCCTGGAAGGTAGCCACTTGCACGGCACACACCGAGACCCGGGCGGAGCGAGGACGCGATGTGGGAGGTGGAGAGCGCCACCAGGAGGAAGATTGCCATGGTGGCTAGAGCTCTTGCAGTGGCCATCTTACCTACTGAACACTCTTGAACTGTAAACGTCCTCTTCTTCTTGGTTGCTGCTACAGTACTGGTTTGTTTGCCTCGATTGCTTGTGTTGTGTGGTTAGAGAGCTGCAGGATCTGACTTTATAGTAGTGCTTCTGCTAGATCAGTTATGATCACCAACTTGTTGCATGTTCTCCACGGCAAATCATTGACGAGTTCAGACATGGCACTGGTGTAACGTATCAAATGGTTTGTTATAATACTATACTAGATCGGACGTATATACTACCCGTCCCATAATATAAGAACGTTTTCAAGCTAAAACAGCTTGAAAAACGTTGCTACATTATTGGACGGAGAGAGTACATCGTGTCTCACTGAGCATGAAAGACAGACAATGACAGGAAGGGTTACACCGATGATAAAAATATTGTAGAACATGTTCAAGGAACTGAATGAATTGATAGCAACATTCTATTCTATTTCTACCACCCATTTATCGAAATTTTTTGCCAAGTTCGTCTAGTTCGTGCAGGTCTCCTTCGTGTGTTCATGCAAGGCTTCCCTTCTTCTTACTAAAAAATTCAGGTCCAAGTCTAGTTCATGTGTTCTTCAAAATGTTAAGAAACTAGATAACCTAATTCCATTTCATACATAAGGAAATTAAATGTACAACTTGGGGAGAACATATATAATGCTACCACCAGAGGTGCAGTTCCTTGCTGGTGCAACACATATTTTCGCCATTTGAGCAATTTACCTTGAGACCGCGGTTTCATCCTCAGATTTCATTGGCGTAGTAATATCTTACCTGGAACTTTAGAATCCTGCAGACCACCATTTCATTTGCCCGTATGTACTACACTTCATACCCGCGCTGGCAGAAAGATAGTGGAGCACATTGCTCTGCTTCGACCCAAGCTGAAGAACAGGGCATGCTTGATTACTTGCATACATCTCAGTATCACAAACCGAGCTTTCGCTTGGATCTACAACTGCAAGGCTGGAACTGCAAGACACACATCCAAATGGTTTGATTTCGTCGACTTTGAAGTCCTCCGGCATCTTGTTAAAATCAAGGTATAACCACCCATTTTCCACTGGCATTACATTCGGTGTGACTAGAATCAAAAATAGGATAATCTCGCAAAAATAAGTCAGGACGTCTCTGCTTCTCCATACATACAGGTAGAATTTTCCGTTGTTGGACAGCCGCAACAGGTTTACTTCCTAGAACTTATTTCTCTAGCATGACAGTATAGAGTGAATAGCCCTAGTAACAAAGGGAAAACGCTCTCGCTCCATTCGCTGAAGATGGTCCTCAATTTCACTTGGTAACATCATGAATGGCATTAGCCAAGTAGGCGACGTTGCCCGTCGTTACGCCGGCCATGCTGAAAGAATAGATGCAGAACAAGTTAATGTGAGGAAATTAGAGCAAATGCGCCAGCAAAAGAAAGAAAAACACAAAGAAACTGAATAGTTCTAGTCGTTGTTAGTACCTTATTCTCCCGTTGCGTGTCATGTAGATATGGTATTCACTTGTCAAGCGGTCAACTTGTTCCGGTGTCATCCCACTGTAGCAAAACATTCCAATCTGCACGAATATAGAAAACAGTTCTTACATATAACCAATAACCAAATTGTCAATCTCCAAAAGAAACAAAATTGAAATGAATGCAGAGGTTCTTGTCCAGCTAAAGGTATCAGCGCCACACAGAAGGAGATTGGTCTGCACTAGTAGTATTACGTCAAGAGTTTAATCACGGAAGTTACTGACTCTTCCCAGTTTTAATTAAGACTAAAAGCTTGAATGCCACACCTTCATTTGTCAGATTGACTATAATCATACATAAGACAACTAATATATTATAAATTCACACTTCTAGTTGATTTGGAAAATTGTTAGGCCCAAAAAGCCCCTGACATATGTTTCTAGATGGTTGTTTGGCTCTCTGACATAGCTGTGACTTGCAGGACTGTATTGGCACCATAGACCACACATCATAGAATCATTTTCCCTATCTGAGTTTGCGCAAGTGTGGAAGCCATAATTTCTTTAAGTTACATCAAATGTAGTCCCTGGTGAACAAAATTGTCTATAACTACAAGATTATGGTACCCCAGGGTGGCACCTTAGGATTGCTAGCATTATCGCAACTATTGTACAATTTGCATGCCACTAGTATCAAATTCAGAAATTCCATGGTGACATTTATCATAGTGCTATTTACCTGATTGGTGACATGCTCCCATGATAAAGGTGAACCTAACTTTTCAAGATTCTCCCGAAGTGCCTTCCGCATTCCAATGATACGATCAGCCATACCCTAGAGACAACAAGAATTGTTAATAAACTACTTTCTTTACATACTCCATAGACTTCATTTAGGAGCTTTAAATGGTTTAGACAGCTAATCAACAGTTTACCTTGACCTCTCCCAACCATACGTTCTTCAATTCTGGATCACTAAGGATAATTGAAACAACCAGCGCACCATGAACAGGTGGGTTGCTGTACATTGGTCTCGCAATCTGTTGCAATTGGCTCTTAACAGCAACTGCTTGCATCTCATCCTCGCAGAGGATACTACAATGGCAGCAAATCAAACGATAGCAACGATCATGATATGGCTACCATTTAGACAAAACACAATATACTCCCTCCGTTCCTAAATATAAGACCTTTTAGAGATTCCAGTATGGATTACATACGGAGCAAAATGAGCGAATCTACACTCTAAAATATGTCTATATACATACGAATGTTGTCCGTATTGAAATCTCTAAAAGGGCTTATATTTAGAAACGGAGGGAGTATTTCTTTGACAGTCATAGACTTCGCTGCAGACAATACATAGGGAGCATTCCCTGAAGTGAAATTTGTTTGGTCTTTTGTTTGATTTCAAAACACGGTGTCTTGAGAAATCCAACAAGCTATACTTATTTTTATTTTTACCAGAAAGCCACACTTAATTTTACAAGAGCATGCGTGAAGTTGGTCAGGAACATACACAGATACACTATTACTGAAACCAGGAGCTAGGTGATAGCATCATGGCATACGTTTCAAGGATAACTATCGGTGATCAATAGGATACCTCAGACATCCCGCTCTCTGGCCATAAAGACCCATGTTCTTTGCATATGACTGAGCACATCCAATTTGGTGTCCATCTTCAAGGAATATACGGATTGCCTTGGCATCTCTCTCTGGATCACCGCTAGCAAATCCTTGGTATGCCATGTCAAAAAATGGGAAATGATTCTTCAACTATAGAAACACAAGAGTGAGATATGTAAACCATAACCGGTAGAAAACAGAAGCCAATATACAAGTAACACAATTGTCAGTTATCTTCTCTTTCTCCTTACCTTGAACTGATAGGATATTTCTCGCCATTGTTCCTCAGTAGGATCTACTCCAGTAGGATTATGGGCACATGCATGAAGCAAAAAGAACGAACCATTTGGAGCATTCTGCACATCACACAGAAAATCAGAAGAAGAAAACATTAAATCCAAGTAACTATAGGAAAATACACACCGCCAACATGCCAGAATCACTTGGGAAATGGTGAATCTTTCTGTGTCGACTGAAACTATATATGTATGTAAAACGACTCAAGGTGAGAGACAGAATAAGTAACATGACAAGAAGTTCACTTGTTTTATACTCCCTCCGTCCCAAAATAAGTGTCTCAAGCTTAGTACAACTTTGTACTAAAGTTAGTACAAAGTTGAGACACTTATTTTGGGACGGAGGGAGTAGCTACTTGTTTAAAAATGCATACAAAGTTAGATACAGGAATGAGCAACAATGCAAGATGTCAGGAAGAGCAATATATAACTAAAATGATACTCGAGAAATGGATCACCTTGATATCATCCATCAATCCTGCAAAGTCAAGCCCTCTCGATTCCGGATGGTAATATGAGAATGTCCTCTGTGGCACTTGGGCATCCCTCCAAATATTATGATGGCTGGAGAAGTAACCCACATTGATGTTAGCTATTAAGGATATAAGGCAAGTGGGAAGACATAAACTATTTCTCATACAAACCACAATGGAATTGACTGAAGATCTTTCAATTTTTTCCTTAAAACAATCTGAGAAGTGAACAAAAGAACAATTGGTGTCACAGCAGAACATTAACTCACTTGGACCATGTTGGTGTAGGTATGTAGATCTGCGAATCCGGCAGGAAACGCTTCTGGAAATCCGCGAAAAGCCGGCATGCACCAGTTCCTGAAAGTGCCTGCACCGCTGCAATTCTTTTATCTTTGATGAACTCGGAGTCCTCGCCGTACGCCAGCTTTAGTGACTCTTCAATCATGTGCATACTCCCTCCCATTGGAAGGTATTCCCTGTTTTGCAAATTTAACCAAGACAGTGATCATAAGTTTGGAAGCCAAAACTCATGGCAGATTGGCAATCTCGACTCTCCAGTGGTTAAATGTTTTAACATGATATGGTCCAGTATCAAGCAAAAGACAGCATGCCTACAATGAACGAATCATCATTTCCATGATAAAGCTGGAAAAGGAAAGCATCTGAAAAAATCGCATGTAGATCAACCCAAAACTGATGTCCTGCCAGTAAGCTGAAAATAACAAATGCTATCATTCCAAAATCCTACTGAAGGAGGAAGTGAGAAAAACTGGCTCTCCTACAAGAAGATAAAGGCGTCCATGCATCAGCTATCAATCAAACGCCTAGCACGCTATGCCCCCCTAAGCGCGCAAAAATGAACAAGGTTCTTGCAGCTAACTTGTCGATCAACAGGTGCGGGGCAAGCAGGTAGCTAAGATTCCCACCAAGCACAAATAGACAACAAAAGAAAAGAAAAAAACTGGCATCCGCCATCACCTGGCAGGTGGAAAATTCATCAAACACTATCCGCGCAACCAGCAGCTAGCAAGAGGGAGCAGATCAAGGAAACCAGGGAGGGGATCTCACACACATGTTGAGGTTGCCGGCGATCCGGCGCTCCGCCTCGCGCACGCAGTCGAGCACGACGGGCTTGCCGCTGTCGTCCCGGTAGGCGCCCTGCAGTTCGTCCAGCCATTTTCAGAACCAGCCGGCGGCACTCGGACGGAAAGATTCCAAGTAAAGAAGCAAGCTAGGAGAGGGGCGAGCGAGCACGTACGACGCCGACGTTGACTTTGTCGGGGGAGGGGTCGGCGAGGAAGGCCTCGGTGACGCCGAGGATGGGGTCCTTGGGCGCCGGCTCGATGTGGCCGAAGAGCGACGCCATCGCCCGCGCCGGGAGCAGGGGCAGCGGCAGGGCCCCGCGCCGCCGGATCGCAGAGGCCGCGCGGCGGTACAGCGCCATGGCGGGCCGGCGAGGAGGAGGAGGTGGCGGTGAGGTTCTTGGCCGGCCGGAGGAGGGGAAAAGTGGAAGGAAATCTGTGGGCTCGTTGCGGCGGGCGGTGGTGGTTTTGCAGGGGAGAAGGGGAGGAGAAAAAGGCGTTCCGTTTCGCTGGATTCCTTCCCCGTCTCGATTCCTTCGCTGGCTGGTTTCACTCCACTGTTTTTAATTTTACCGCTTTACTGGAGTACTATTTGTTACTGCTACTATTTTCAGTATATAAAAAACTAATCAAAAAATTTAGAAGTGGTGAGCAAGGGCGAGTCATAACTAAACCTGATCATTGGCCGGGTCGGGTCGGGTTCGGGCCGGGCTTAACATAGCCCGAAGAAAAAATCCCAAGCTCAAGCCCGGCCCGGCCTGAGGTACATGAGCAATGGCATTTTTAAATTAAATTAATATTATTCAGGATATTATATTAATTTATTATATCTATATTTCAAACAAAATATGTTTATATGTACATTTCGGGCTTTCGGGCCGGGCTTCAGATGAGAAAGTGGAGTCCGAGCCCGGTCCGAATGTCGGGCTACGGGTTCGGGCCTCCGGGCCGGGTTGTCCATAAACAGGTTTAGTCATAACACACCAAGTGTCCGCGGACATGTTCCCGCAGACAATGATGGGGACAAAGGCCATCCAACCGCAGGAAATAAATCCAAACCATGTGCTATGGCTAACACTGGGCTAGCCGGTCTAGGAGGAAAAAGAGACAGAGTAGGCGCAGACTGTCCTGACTCCTTCCAAACCATCAGCATCGTCAAGTTGGGATACTTCAATCCCAACCGAGATGGAGAACCTTGCAAGGGAGTTTTATGAAAATCCTTTTTCATCAGAAGGGGTGCGCAACATGGCGCCATAGTGGAGCCATATACAGAAGAGGAAGTAAAAAGGCTTGTTCCAAATGTTTTCGACCAAGACTCCTGGACCAGACGGGTTTCCCGCCCATTTTTTTTAGCTTCACGAGGACATGTGCAGCAAAGAGATCACGACGACAGTTTTGAGAATAGACAGGGGGGAAGAGAGCGCTAAATCCATCAATGACACTGTCTTGGTCTCATATCAAAGGTAGCAAATCCTTCCTCCATCTCACAATTTAGACCGGTTAGTTTTGTGCAATGCCCTCTATAAGATTGATTCAAAAGTTGTGGCTAATTTCAAGGTTATTCTCCATAAAATTATTTCACAAGAACAGTCAACTTTTGCTCCTGGTAGACTCATCATAGACATACTTATATCAGCATATGAGTGTCTACATTTTGTGAAGGGGAATAGATCCAAGACCAACAGTTATGCTACTCTTACATTGGATATGATGAAAGCTTATGACAAGGTCGAGTGGCAGTATCTCGAGGCTATAATGTTGAAGCTTGGGTTTAACCATCAATGGGTTAATGTGGTTATGATGATGGTCAAGTCAGTTTTACTCAATGGTAAGAAGCTTGAGGGGTTCAGACCATCTAGAGGTATTTTAGGGAGATCTCATTTCACCCTACATTTTCTTGTCAGCAGTGGAGGGTCTTTCATGCCTATTGAAATCTAATCATTCATCTCACTTGAGCGGGACTAAGGTGGCTTCAATATTGTTTACAACAAGGGACCACCAAGGAACCACCCTGTTTAGAGAGAGAGAAAGACCGCAGGCCAAAAGCCAGGCTAGGCCGGTTCGTGTGCGCCTGGGCCGAACAGTGTTTCGGTCCAGGGAAATAGTTTTATTTATTTATCTAATTTACAGCAAGGGTTCGCAAAAAATTATCCAAATAAAAATCATAAAAAATCCAGAAAAAACATAACATTAGCTAGACTCATATAGAGCTTTGTGAACATTTATTCTGGCTAAAAGCAATTTTATAAATATACGTTTTATGCAATAAAGTAAATTTGGTAGTAATAGTAATTCCCTAAATTATTTTAGGGTTTATTAAATGTTCAAAATGTTTTTGAAAACTCGAAACAATTATTCAAAACATTTCCCAATTATTTAATATTGAAGAAGTCATATTGTCTTCTCTCTTTTGTTTTCTTTTTAAATGAGAAATTGCTTGAATATTTCATATTCCAAATAAATTATCAAGTGCAATAAATTTTCAAATGGGGCATTTTGGGAAAGTCATTCCATTCCCTCTCTTTTGAAGATTCAAATAAACTCTCAGAAGTTTCAAATTCAACTGAAATTCAAATAAGATCAAAGCAAACAATCATTATTATTTAATTAGGTAACATTTCAAAATTTAAGATTTTGGGATGTAACAACAATTGTCCAGGAGATCCAGGAGACTAAGAGCTCTTTTACTAGCTGTCATTTTATGTATGAAAGTAGGAATTTTAGTTTCGAAGCTCATAGATCAGCAAAACACACTTCTTCGTTGGGATTGGTCATTATATCTTGTTGGGCCTACCATATGACCATATGGCAGTACCTATAAACATTCATATTACTGATAAAGCGTGTGTTTCGCCTAAAAAATCAAGGTGTGGGGTCCGCCACCGGAACGATTAGCTAATGGAAATGTTGACGGAGCGATCATTGTGACAAACAAAAAGGGGTGTACCTGCTACTATTTTCAGGGCTGAAACTTGTGAGTTCATGGGGCTTCAGTTCTGGTGTCACTAGTAGAGAACATGGTACTAGTCCCGGTTCCAGAGGGCCTTTAGTCCCGGTTCTGGAACCGGGACAAAACTGACGGGACTAATGCCCAAAACCTTTAGTCCCGGTTTGCTTACGAGCCGGGACCAAAGTAGCTCCACGTGGCCGCTGTTGGGCACCCAGGGAGGAGGATCTTTAGTCCCGATTGGTAACATCAACCGGGACTAAAAGGCAGCCACGCGTCAGCAGCTCCCAGGCGCTGGGTTTTTTTTTAAAGGGGGGCTTTAGGGGTTTTGGAGGGTTAATTTAGGTGTTTCATATTGTGTTAGCTATAGCTACTACATATAGGGAGAAGTGACCTCTCTTTCTCCGTGCTTGGTTGATGGTAGCTACTACATATATAGAGAGAACTCGACGCTAGCTAGTAAGCAAATGAAGGAACCATTAATCATCATCATCATCATTATAATAACAACTCATCATCATAGTCATATATATAGGAACTAGCTCATCAATCTAGCACAAAGGTAGCACATAACTCATCATCATGATAACAAGTCATCATCATAGTCATATAAGAACTAACTCATCATTCTAGCACAATGTAGCACATAACTACCTAAGACCTCCTACTCTCTCGAAGGTAAAATAGCATAAAATAAGTAAACCCCTGATTCTCCATTATGAAGAATACCAATGTTGGGGATATCGCTTATCGGGAACTTATCGGTCGACCCATGATAAGGGGTAAATCGGTTAATTTATCGGCATATCGGCTGATTTATCACCATATCGGCTGATTTATCGGCCGGTTTATCTTATCGGTCAGACAACGGTAAGCGATAAATCGGCCGATTTATCGGAATATCGGAAGATATCTTGAACAGTGGAGAATACAGATGAACCTATCTCCCATTTGTGGGTTGCGCTTGATGTTGCCCCAAAGTAGTTCTTTGCGATCTTTTAGAACTTTTCTTCAATCTTTGATTGTGAGGATGTCATCGCTTCGACGAATCATGTATGCATTGCGGTGGTACATAGGCCAACTTGGCCGTAAGCTAACAATCCTCATGTCACCTTTCATTTCCATAAATCTAGGTACACAATCCGCCGGGAGTTTCTGTTGAAGAACATCATAATAACATACTTAGCAAAATGTAGTTTAGCTTAAAAAAATATATGCAAAAAATGCACTGATGACATAATAGGAAAAATCTTACCATGATATCTCGATGGATGTTACCGTAGTTCAACACGTGCACTAGTGGCACGTATTGAGAATAACTTGAAGAGATATGATAATTCGTCTTAAAAGTCTCAACATCTTTAATCCATGAAACAAAATGATGTATCTCCTCGCAATTTAGCTCAGACCCATAGCTGTAGTAGGTTTTGTCTACTACTTTCCGTACATTTCTTGAAGAATAGAAATAAGCTGTCAATGGCAATAAGCTGTCAACTATTTTTATAAATACAATATAAATTACTTATTGAATATGTTTGAGAAACTCACATAGAGGTAGAAGTGGAAGCGTATGAACATCGACCCAAATAGAGATATTTTCTTCAGGATCATCACCCAGATCGAAGGTGACATACAAACCCTCCTGAAAACCATACGCCTTGCCAAGTGCTGCCCAATTCACGCAACCAAAATGGGAGTAGGTCACCGCATTGTATAGCTTGACAGCAAAAGTATAGCCATGGTGGGTCCTGAGGTGAACTCTCTTTATCTGCATATTCTCATGATCTTCGAAATCCAGCTTTTCCAAGACATAACGTCTTGCATGGCATGGGATGCACTAGTTGAATTATAGAAAGCGGAAATTACACATTGAAGAAATATAAGTCATGCTTAATTACGGAAAAAGACTTGTCGTCGTTGCGTACCGTATAAACATTGTAGGTCTCGTCGAGCTTAACACTGAAGCGTCGACCGCCTTCCAGGTGAGGCCTGTCACACAGACCCCAGTCGTCGCCGCAGTACTCGCACTCTTGGATCCTATCGTCGTCAGACATTTCCTATGTTCATAATTCTAAGATATAACAGATCTCAGACTTAGTGAAAAGCTGACAAATATAACATGATAGCAACTTGAAAGCAACAACTAAACATGCTACAGCAAGGTAACATAGCAACCAAAAGCATGGCATCAAAGTACACATCACAAACACCAAATCACATGAAGGAATCATATCCATATGAGGTCTAGATTGGTAGCAACCAACAAGCAAAGTTGGCAAGTTTTATAACACACACTTTAGGACTTGGTGAAATTAACAAGTCTGAAAACAGAAACAGTGGCTAGGCATGTTTGCAAGCTCATAGCACTCACATCAGGGCATATCATGGCATGACAAAATTACTAGCATCAAGTACACATAAAAATGATCCAATGTCATGTTGACAAGTTGCTCATATGGTGCATGCATTAATTCACACAAAAATGACAAAGTGACGAACATCAACAGTTTTCTACAATAGACTTTTTTGTTCTTTGATTTGCAAATGAGCTATATTCTCCCAAATTCTTTTGCACCCACAAAAATTACTCCACCTATTTGACAGTACTCACAACCCATTCCATCAAAAACATTTGGTTCCATAGTTCAAATTTTTAAAATTTCATTCAGTTCAAATTTGGACCAGATTCAAACTCCATGGTTAAAGCCCAATTTAAATTGCTCCAAAAATTCTGAAACTTTGCCAGACTCCCTTTTGTGCATCAACATCTCACCACAAAAATTCTCAAAAATTCCTAAAATTCCTAGTGCCCTCTGGCATTTCATCATACACTTGATGTGCACTGTCAAAAAATTCAGAAATTTCTAAACTTTGCCACAACTTGCCCAAAAGATGATTGCCACAACATTACTTTGCCACATCAAATTTGCCATATTAATATTTCTACAGAAATTTGAGAGAAACTTGTTGAGTGACTACCCTAACCCAAAAATTTGTAACAAAGAAATTGAAGGGGGGAAGAGTGCTCACCGAGGAGCTCATGAAGGCTTGCTGAGTGACTAGTAGCAGCAGATGAGGACGGTCGGCGACGAGGTCCAGCCGGTGACGAGGACAGGCGGCTCACAGGGGCGCGGCGATGCTCGGGGAGGTTCAGCCGGTGACGAGGAGCGAGCGGGCTCGGGGACAGCGTCGGGGCAGGGAACGGGGACGGCGTCGGGGGCGGCGATGAGAAGCGGGCTCGGGGAGGCGACGGGGAGGTCCGGCAGCCTGGCGGCGTCGTGCTCTGCTTCTCATCGTCGGGGGAGACTGGAGAAGTGGTTTGAAATTTTCTAAGTGTCTGCTTATATACACGAAGCATTGGTCCCGGTTCGTGGCACCAACCGGGACAAAAGGGCTGCGGCTGGCACAGCATCGGGCGGGTGGATGTTTAGTCCCACCTCGCTAGCTGAGAGGCGTCGAGAGTGGTTTATAAGCGTGGTTGCGCCAACCCTCTCGAGCTCCTCTCTAATGCAGGCCTACGAGCCTAAACACACTCTCTTTGTCTGTGGGCCTACAGGGCCTGCTGCGGGCCTGCATCCTGGCCCAACTAGCGGGTTGGGTTTCTAGTCGTATGCAGGCCGTGGTGGCCCTGTAGGCGGCATTTTTTTAAAAAAATTCCAGTATTTTTGTTTTGTTTTTTGCTTTATTTAATTTTTTAGAGTTTTTGAGTGATTCTTTTTGCTTTAGGTCACAAAAATTATAAACTTTCTGTTAGTGCCATTAGTTTTCAAATTTGAATAGTTTAAATTTGAATTCATTGAAATTTATGTGAATCACTAGTTTGTGAATAACTTTACTTTAAAAATAGATTTTTGAGTGATTCTTTTTCCTGCTATTTAATATTAGTGTTTTTTATCATTATATTCAATTTGATAATTTTTAGGTTATTTTAAATAGGTGTTTTAATCAAAAACAGATTTTTTTATTTTAGTTTGCTATTAAAGTTTCTAACAAAAATTCTTATGAAAATTCTTTTTGCTATTAATGTTTTGAACAAAAAATACTTTGATAATTTTAGTTGCATAAATTTATATAATTTTAGTTTCAAAAATACTAGAGGTTTATAAAAGCTTTTTAGTTGATTCTTTTTGTTGTTGAAGAATATTATAGTTTTGTTTTAGTTGATCATAAAAAAATTAATTGATTCTTTTTAGTTCATTCTTTTTGCTATTAGAGTTTTGTAAAAGCTTTTTAGTTCATTCTTTTTGCTATTAGTTCATTCTTTGAGCTAAATGACCCTGAAATTGAAAAGCACTACAAATGAACTCTGAACAGGTTGAAACTTGGCATGGTATCATCATTTCACCCATATAGCATGTGCTAGAAAGTTGAGAGGGTTACGGCAAAAACTGGATGCACTTCGTGTACAAACTGGACAATCTCTTTCGAAGTATCAGGGTTTCGGACGAAAACTCATGTGTTACGAAGCCATTTCATATTTTTTAAACTTATTTGAACTCCAGACTTTTTGTGCGTTCAATATGCACCATTCAAAGCCACATCATCAATTTTCTACCCTTTATGACTTCATTTGCTATTTTTCATGCATTTAATCTTTTCTTTGAGCTAAATGACCCTGAAATTGAAAAGCACTACAAATGAACTCTAAACAGGTTGAAACTTGGCATGGTATCATCATTTCACCCACATAGCATGTGCTAGAAAGTTGAGAGGGTTACGGCAAAAACTGGATGCACTTCGTGTACAAACTGGATAATCTCTTTCGAAGTATCAGGGTTTCGGACGAAAACTCATGTGTTACGAAGGCATTTCATATTTTTTAAACTTATTTAAACTCCAGACTTTTTGTGCGTTCAATATGCACCATTCAAAGCCACACCATCATTTTTCTACCCTTTATGATTTCATTTTCTATTTTTCATGGATTTAATCTTTTCTTTGAGCTAAATGAACCTGAAATTGAAAAGCAGTACAAATGAACTCTGAACAGGTTGAAACTTGGCATGGTATCATCATTTCACCCACATAGCATGTGCTAAAAAGTTGAGAGGGTTACGACAAAAACTGGATGCACTTCGTGTACAAACTGGATAATCTCTTTCGAAGTATCAGTGTTTCGGACGAAAACTCATGTGTTACGAAGGCATTTCATATTTTTTAAACTTATTTGAACTCCAAACTTTTTGTGCGTTCAATATGCACCATTCAAAGCCACATCATCAATTTTCTACCCTTTATGACTTCATTTGCTATTTTTCATGCATTTAATCTTTTTTTTAGCTAAATGAACCTGAAATTGAAAAGCAGTACAAATGAGTTTACGACAAAGTTGGCATGGTATTATCTTTTCACCAACATAGCATGTGCTAAAAAGTTGAGAGGGTTACGACAAAAACTGGATGCACTTCGTGTACAAAATGAACAATCACTTTCAAAGTATCAGGGTTTCGGACGAAAACTCATATGTTACAAAGGCATTTCATTTCTTCACATGTAACTGCAGTGATATTCTAGATCAAAGGCATCATCAGAATAGTTGTGGAGAGAAAGTCTTCACTTTTTTTTCGTGTGTGTCCCTTGCTTATTGCGCCATAATCATGGATAATCTTCATCGTTTAACAGGGTGCTTGGGTCAGCCTTGACTTTGAAGGGGGAATTTCATGAAATTTTTCATAATCTTCAGACATGTCTGTCTTGCCCTCCACTCCCACGATGTCTCTTTTCCCTGAAAGAACTATGTGGCGCTTTGGCTCATTGTATGATGTATTCGCTTCCTTATCTTTTATTTTTCTCGGTTTTGTAGACATGCCCTTCACATAGAAAACCTGCGCCACATCATTGGCTAGGACGAATGGTTTGTCTGTGTACCCAAGATTGTTAAGATCCACTATTGTCATTCCGTACTGTGGGTCTACCTGTACCCCGCCTCCTGACAGATTGACCCATTTGCACCGAAACAAAGGGACCTTAAAATCATGTCCATAGTCAAGTTTCCATATGTCCACTATGTATCCATAATATGTGTCATTTCCCCTCTTGGTTGTTGCATCAAAGCGGACACCACTGTTTTGGTTGGTGCTCTTTTGATCTTGGGCGATCGTGTAAAATGTATTCCCATTTATCTCGTGCCCTTTGTAAGTCAATACAGACGAAGATGGTCCCCTGGGCAATGAGTACAACTCATCTGCAACAGTGTTGTCACCCATGAGATGTGTTTGCAACCAACTGCCGAAAGTCCTAATGTGTTCACATGTAATCCAGTCGTCACACTGCTCCGGTTGTTTGGAGCGCAGACTATTCTTGTGTTCATTGACATACGGGGTCACCAAGGTAGAATTCTGTAGAACTGTGTAGTGTGCTTGAGACCAAGAATGTCTGTCCCTACATATTATTGAGTCTGCTCCTAGCGTGCCTTTTCCAGTCAGTCTCCCCTCATACCGCGATTGAGGAAGACCAATCTTCTTAAGGTCAGGAATGAAGTCAACACAAAACTCAATGACCTACTTTGTTTGATGGCCCGTGGAGATGCTTCCTTCTGGCCTAGCACGGTTACGAACATATTTCTTTAAGACTCCCATGAACCTCTCAAAGGGGAACATATTGTGTAAAAATACAAGGCCCAGAATGGCAATCTCGTCGACTAGATGAACTAGGACGTGCGTCATGATATTGAAGAAGGATGGTGGGAACACCAGCTCGAAACTGACAAGACATTGCACCAAATCACTCCTTAACATTGGTAGGATTTCTGGATCGATTATCTTCTGAGAGATTGCATTAAGGAATGCACATAGCTTCACAATGGCTAATCGAACATTTTCCGGTAGAAGCCCCCTCAATGCAACCGGAAGCAGTTGCGTCATAATCACGTGGCAGTCATGAGACTTTAGGTTCTGGAACTTTTTCTCTGCCATATTTATTATTCCCTTTATATTCGACGAGAAGCCAGACGGGACCTTCATACTGAGCAGGCATTCAAAGAAGATTTCCTTCTCTTCTTTGGTAAGAGCATAGCTGGCAGGACCTTCATACTGCTTTGGATGCATGCCGTCTTTTTCGTGCACACGTTATTAGTCCTCCCGTGCCTCCGGTGTATCTTTTGTCTTCCCATACACGTCCAAGAAGCCTAGCAGGTTCACGCAAAGATTCTTTGTCATGTGCGTCACGTCGATTGCAGAGCGGACCTCTAGGTCTTTCCAATAGGGTAGGTCCCAAAATATAGATTTCTTCTTCCACATGGGTGCGCGTCCCTCAGCGTCATTCGGAACAGATAGTCCGCCAGGACCCTTTCCAAAGATTGCTTGTAAATCATTGACCATATCAAGTATGTGATCACCAGTATGGACGGCGGGCTTCTTCCGGTGGTCTGCCTCACCTTTAAAATGCTTGCCTTTCTTTCGACATTGATGGTTGGTCGGAAGAAATCGACGATGTCCCAGGTACACATTCTTCCTGCATTTGTCCAAATATATACTTTCGGTGTGATCTAAACAGTGTGTGCATGCGTGGTATCTCTTGTTTGTCTGTCCTGAAAGGTTACTGAGAGCAGGCCAATCATTGATGGTTACAAACAGCAACGCATGTAGGTCAAATTCCTCCTGGTCGTGCTCACCCCACACACGTACACCTTTTCCATTCCACAGCTGTAAAAGTTCTTCAACTAATGGCCTTAGGTACACATCAATGTCGTTGCCGGGTTGCTTAGGGCCTTGGATGATCATTGGCATCATAATGAACTTCCGCTTCATGCACAACCAAGGAGGAAGGTTATAGATACATAGAGTCACGGGCCAGGTGCTATGATTGCTGCTCTGCTCCCCAAAAGGATTAATGCCATCCGCGCTTAAACCAAACCATACGTTCCTTGCGTCATCTGCAAAGTCCCCCCACGTTCTCTCGATTTTTCTCCACTACGACCCATCAGCGGGTGCTCTCAACTTCTCGTCTTTCTTACGGTCCTCTTTGTGCCATCACATCAACTTGGCATGCTCTTTCTTTCTGAACAGACGTTTCAACCGTGGTATTATAGGAGCATACCACATCACTTGGCAGGAATCCTCTTCCTGGGGCGCTCGCCCTCAACATCACCAGAGTCATCTCGTCTGATCTTATACCGCAATGCACCGCATACCGGGCATGCGTTCAAATCCTCGTACGCACCGCGGTAGAGGATGCAGTCATTAGGGCATGCATGTATCTTCTGCACCTCCAATCCTAGAGGGCATAGAACCTTCTTTGCTCCGTACGTACTTTTGGGCAATTCGTTATGCTTTGAAAGCTTCTTCTTCAATATTTTCAGTAGCTTCTCAAATCTGTTGTCAGATACACCATTGTCTGCCTTCCATTGCAGCAATTCCAGTGTGGTACCGAGCTTTGTGTTGCCATCTTCGCAATTTGGGTACAACCCTTTTTTGTGATCCTCTAACATGCGATCGAATTTCAACTTCTCCCTTTCACTTTCGCATTGTCTCTTTGCATCCACAATGACCTGGCGAAGATCATCATCGGGCACATCGTCTGGTTCCTCTTGATCTTCAGCTTCCCATGTTGCAGCATCACCGTATTCAGGGGGTGGATAGTTGTCATCATCCTCTTTCTTCTTCGTTGTCTTCCATCATAACCCCTCTTTCCCCGTGCTTGGTCCAAACATTATAGTGTGGCATGAAACCCTTCTCAAGTAGGTGGATGTGAAGGGTTTTCGAGTCAGAGTAAGACTTCGTATTCCCACAGATAGGGCATGGACAACACGTAAAACCATTCTGCTTGTTTGCCTCAGCCACTTCGAGAAAATTATGCACGCCCTTAATGTACTCGGAGGTGCGTCTGTCACCGTACATCCATTGCCGGTTCATCTGCGTGCATTATATATAGTTAAGTGTGTCAAAAACCATTACAGAACATCATGAATAGAGAAGTGACCAAATTAATAGAAGTTCATCATCACATTAAAACCAAAGTACAGTAGTGATCAAATGTTATTACTGAAAAAATAAATACATAAAGTTCATACATAGTTCTCATTGAACAACATATAGCTCTCTAGAGCATCTAATTAAAACATACATTGAAACTATGTAAAACATCTAAATGCAACAACAAATGCTCACCACACTGGTGCCGGCGACGAGATTGGCGCGGGCGATCGACGGCGGTGAGGACGGGGACAGGACAGGACGGACCGGCAAATCTAAACAAATCTTGAGGAAAATGGAGCTTGGACAACGAGCTTGGAGAGGAGAAAGCTTAAGTGTGGCTCGAGCATTTCATCGAACACCTCATGTGCATAGGAGGTGAGCTAGAGCAACACACACCTCTCCCACGGCCGGCCAAAAAAAACAGAGCAGTGAGCGAACAGAGCAGTAAGCGGGCAGGGGTATATATAGGCTTCTCTTTAGTCCCGGTTGGTGGCTAGAACCGGGACAGAAGACTGACCTTTGGTCCCGGTTCCAGCCACCAACCGAGACTAAAGGTGCTGGGCCAGGAGCGAGGCCCATTGGTCCCGGTTCGTGTATGGAACCGGGACCAAAAGTGTCAGACGAACCGGGACCAATAGCCCCCGAGGCCCGGCCGGCGCCCTGGCCTCACGAATCGGGACTGATGCACCCTTTGGTCCCGGTTCGTGAGTGAACCGGGATTAATGCCCTTATCCTGGCCTCAACCAAAGCCCCGTTTTCTAATAGTGTGTGTAGAGGTCACAGAGCCAGCATGCATGGAAGTGATGGCATGCAAAGAGGCACTATGCCTAGCATGATATCAACCTGCAGAAGGGAGTAATCACAATAGACCGTGCGGAAGTAGTTCGAGCAATTCATGAAGGAAGCAAAGGATTGCATGCCGTGATTATCAAAGAGATTAGTAGTATGAAACTTTTAGTAGGAGATTTTCTTTTTAGATATGAGAGAAGGGAAGATAACTCTGACGCTCACAGCATCGCGCAACCTTCCTTAGCTTTAGCACCAGACTAACATTGTTGGATTTTGGATCCCAGGGCTATGTAAAACCTCCCATTACGCATGAATATATGAGACCGGGAGCTTTCCCTAAAAAAACCCCTTGGGTTTGCTTTCGGTTTGTGAGATTTCAGACATACGGACTAGGCAATGGACATTCGGCGACTCCCGTTGGATGCCCAAAAGTATCCGGGACTGAACGTTTAGTGGCGATTTGATGATCCTGTCGAAGCTCATTGGCGGAAGGGACCGGCGCACTGCCGCTCGGCGGGATCATCTTCTCCTTAGTGGCCAGCGGCGACCGCAGTTCCTCCCCTCCGGCGGCAATGTGTCTCTATTTTTTTTTTAGTAACTGCAGTGTGTCTCTAGTGTGCAGTGGTGGCAGAGCGGAGGGGGGTGGGCCGAGCCGAGCCCTAGAGCAAGAAAGGAAAGGACGGGCCCAACAACCAACCAAAGTGGGCTTTCACTCCGGCCGACCCACGAAACTAGCGTGGCCCATACGACCGGTCCGTCGCGTCCTACAAAACTCCGCATCCCCGTCCCCGCCGTGCAACGGACCGTGGCGTAGCGTAGCTTCCCTCCTCCCCTCCTCTTCCTCCGCTCCGGGGGGCCTCGCCGTCGCCGGCCGGAGTGAAGCGCCGCCCGCGCTCCACGGGTAAGCAAGCCCCGCTCCACCCCCCACCGAATGCATGCGAAACCCCTCCCCCGCTTGCTCGCTCGCTCGCGCCGCACCCCCTACCCCAGAGCGCGCCCGCGCGCGCGACTGCTCTGCTCGAGAGGCCCTGCCGCACCCTGGTCGGCGGGGCCTCGCGCGGAAGCCGCGGAGGCGGAACCCCTGTGCTCCTCTCTCTCGCCCTTCCCCGACCAGAGCCGAGCGCGCCGCCCGCGCGCGTGGCTGCTCTGCCCGGCCCTGCTCGAGAGGCCCTAGCCTGGTCGTCGGCGGCGCCGCGCGCGTCGCGGCGGCTTCTCTCTCGCGCTTCTCCTACCAGAGCGCGTCGGTGATTTCCTGCTGCCGTTGCTGACCGATTCCGTTTCCCCGTCTCTTGCTGATGAACCTGCAGGGCACGCGATGGCCGCCAAAGGGGACGGAGAGGGGGCCGGGGCGGGCGCGGCGCCCAAGGTGGTCGGGCTGGCGCTCAGCGGCTCCAAATCCAGCGCGCACGTCCTCCGGTGGGCGCTCGGCAACTTCGCCAAGGACGACGCCCCTCCCGCCACCTTCAAGCTCATCCACGTCCTCACCCCGGTCCTGGCCGTGCCCACGCCGAGTACGCAACGCCACGGCTCTTCACGCCCCCGCCGCTCCTTCCTCCTCGTCGCTTCCGCGCGTTTGAGTTTGCTTTCGCCATATGCATGCTCACCATCTGTTTGTGTTTGTGCCTGTGCCTGTGTACCTTCAGTGGGGCACCTCCTCCCGATTGATGAAGTCAGCACCAGCGTCGCCGAAGGCGAGCTCGAGAAAATGTGGATCGAGAAGCAGGAAATGCTGCAGCGCTGCAAAGACACGTGTGATGAAAACAAGGTTGGTTTGGATTAGCAAGTACTCCTGCCTTTGCATTTCATGTTCTAGACTGAATCTGAATGAATGAATGAATCAATGGATCGACCCCCTTTTATGTTGGTTGGATTTACTTGTTTGTTTAATTGGCTCAGGTTGACTTGCCTTAACAAGTACTACTCCATTTCCATTTCATAGTCTGTTGGTTGAATTTATTTGTTTACGTACTAGTAGGCCCAGGTTGACCTGCCTTAGCAAGCATATCTCCATTTCCTATTCTAGACTGGCTGAATGAATGCATCAACCCCTCCCCTTGTCTGGTGGTTGAATTTATCTGTTTACTTACTTGGCCCAGGTTGACTTGCCTTAACAAGTTCCTATTCTAGACTGGCTGAATGAATGCATCAACCCCTTGTCTGATGGTTGAATTAATTTCTTTACTTACTTGGCTCAGGTTGAAGCTCAAGTACTGCTTGTTGAGGGTAAAGATGTCGCGGATACCATTTCCAGTCTTGTTTCTCAGTACCAGATAAAGAGCCTCGTTGTCGGTAACCCTTCCAGCAAGAGCCCATTCACTAGGTAGCTCCTCATAATCATACTCATAACTGTACTGTACTAATTCGTGATGAATAAGAAATAATGTGCGTGCTCCTGTTGATCATTGGATCTTATAGGAGGTCCAGTGCAAGTAGGACGGCCTGCAAAATTTGCAAGAGTCTCCCCAGCTTTTGCACGGCATATGTTGTTTCAAAGGATGGATTGTCTTCAGTTCATGTTCCTGAATCAGAAAGTGGCTCGCCCTCTGGCTCTCCAGTACCAAAAGGCAACTCTGGGAGCTCCAGCACCAAAGAATTTACAGATGGAACGTCCTCAAGATCCGGTAAGGCCCCATAGGTGTCAACCTATCACCAAATATTTCTCACGTATGTTCCCTTTCTGTGCATCCTTGGCGTGCAATATATCCCTTCCCATTTCTCATTGCTGCTAGAACTGTGAAACTGCAGCAAGCTTGCATGAAGACATAAGCCTATTATTGTTTCTAGTACTTGGCTTAAAAGTATAATCTCAAATGCAAAGGTAGACAAGTTGGAGTTGCTTATTTCCCCTTCTCATCATCTGAATGTTACCTGTTCCCCTGTCTCATCAGATTTGGATGGCAGTTCAGCGCCGGGCCTGCCTAGTTTTACTCTGAACGATTATCTCACTGGAAATGCACCAGTATATGCCGACAAGGACAGAAGAATTGCCTCACGCATTGGTGCTGAAAGCTCTATATCAAGTCAATTGCAGGGTTCGGACAAGGTGCCAACAAAAGCAAGTTCACTGCAGGAATTAATGCTTTCAGACAACAAGGTTGGTGGTGCAATTTCTTGGTTATTGACAGGATTTTAATTATATGAACGTCTTCATTGAAACTATATTTACGCGTCGAACACATAGCTTTTGCTGTGATTTTTTCCCTAGATAATAGTTCATATATAAAAAATTCCCCAGTTTTTTGTTTGCTAACTTTGCTACAGTAATTTGCTTTCCCTCCAATATGATTGATAGCGAGTTACTATGGAGCTGGCACGTGCCTTATGGATCTTGAATTATTATAGATGCATTCCTTAATTAGGCATATTGACTGTTGCTCTGGAAAAAAGAGGTGAATGGAATATGGTATGTTTTGGGATTGCACTCTAACTCTGCTCTGATCTGATAACCTGTCCCATTGCAGGATGATGTCAGTACAGAGCTTGAAAAGCTGAACCTTGAACCGAGTCATAATAGGCTGCTGGCAACGGCATCCAAGGATGCTGATAGGGAGTCGAGGCTGGAGAAGCCCCTTGTACTTCCAAGCGACTCGTACTCAATGTTCACCTGGGAAGAGATTGATAATGCTACAGCGTCATTCTCACTCAAGATCGGAACTGGGTCTAATGGAACGGTATACAAGGGCCATCTCAATCACTTGGATGTAGCGATAAAGGTCCTTCATTCTGATGACAGCTCCAGTACCAAGCATTTCAACCAAGAGGTAGTATCATTTATTTGCTGAATTCATCCTGTGCTTCTTCTTCTTCTACTTCTAGTGAACTGTTTTTTTATTAGGCAGAACGTGTGTGTGTGTGTGTGTGTGTGTGTGTGTGTGTTTTAATGGCCTTTTCATCATGACATAGTGAAGCAGCTAGCGTCTCATCTTGAGGAACTTTTATGTCAAGTTATTAAGTGACAATGTTCAAAAAAAGTTGATGCAAGTGCACTCTGTTTCTGCAGCTTGAGGTTCTGAGCAAGATACGCCACCCACACTTGCTGATGCTCCTGGGAGCCTGTCCGGACAGGGGCTGCTTGGTGTACGAGTACATGGAGAACGGCAGCCTTGCGGATCGTCTGCAGCGCCGAAAGGGCACGCCACCGATCCCATGGTTTGATCGCTTCCGCATTGCCTGGGAAATTGGGTCAGCCCTGGTGTTCCTGCACAGCACAAAGCCCAGCCCAATCATCCACCGTGACTTGAAGCCTGAGAACGTCCTCCTCGACCGCAACCTAGTGAGCAAGATTGGCGATGTGGGCCTGTCAACCCTGATGCCACCCAAGGAGACTCTGTCAAACCGCACGGTGTACAAGAAGACGGGCCTGGCGGGCACACTGTTCTACCTGGACCCGGAGTACCAGAGGACCGGGCAGGTGTCGGTGAAGTCGGACACGTACGCGCTTGGCATGGTGATCCTTGAGCTGCTGACGGCAAGGTGCCCTATCGGACTACCTGAGGTGGTGGAGCAAGCAGTGGAAGACGGCCAGATTAGCCATGTCTTGGACGAGAGCGCGGGAGACTGGCCCGTGAGGGAAGCGCATGACCTTGCTCAGCTAGGCCTAAATTGTTTGGAGATGCGGAGCAAGGACCGGCCTGACCTCAACGGCGTGGTGCTGGAGGAGCTGGGACGGCTGAAGCGTATCGCGGCCAGCGTGTCGGGGGTGGCGCTGCCAGGGTCACCCAGTCACTTCAAGTGCCCAATACTCAAGGTACAGTAGAGTAATGCCGTTCCAGTGTGTGTGTCATATATAGACTGATGATTTGGTTAAAATTAGCATGCATGTGGATCTGTGGATTGATAACTTATTGTGTGTGTGTTTGGTTGCAGACGGTGATGTATGACCCATGCATCGCGTCGGACGGGTACACGTACGAGCGCAGCGCGATGGAGATGTGGCTGTGCGACAAGGACGTGTCGCCGGTGACCAAGGCACGGCTGCGTGACAAGACGCTGTTGCCTAACCTGTCTCTCAAGAGCGCCATCATGAGGTGGGTGTCCGATGGGGGGAGGCCTGTGAAGGAGTAAGGCTAATGGTAAATCCTAAGCTAGTCTAACAGAGTGCTGCACATATCATGGGGGCTTGGTTGGGTTAGGAGAGAAGGCTGATGGTATTGGTACAGAGAGTAGAGTGCACATATCATGGGGACTTGGTGTCAGCTGCTTCTGCATAACGTGAAGGAGCAATTTTGCAACGATACGAAGTAAGTACTAGGCAAGTAGTGGAGATGTCCAGGAGAGGAGAGGAGAGGAGAGGAAACCCTGAGTTGAGCTGGTCTTAAAAATAGAGAATACGGAAAATTTTGGTTGGATTGGATGGATGCCGAGGTTATGGCATTGAAACTTCTTGGGTGATATATGGCTTTGTCCTTTGTTGTTGTTGGCCTTGTGCTGTGATGAAGCCAGATTGAGATGAGACGAATGGAATGTGGATATCTTTTTGGGTGCGGGATTAAAATACAGAGTTGCTGATTTTCAGCTGACTGAAAACAACTGTCTTTCAGTCAGATTTCTTGTCCGTCCGATCATTGCGTGATGATCCGCGCTCGCTTGGGTTAGTTCGTTTTCTGTTTCACGGGTTCGCGTCTGGACGGTTTTGTCTGCACATTATAACCCATGGTTTGTCATGTTTTGTCGCTTGGTGTCCTTGAGCTGCTTTGGCTTGTGTTTTGCTGCCCCCGATTGGATAGTTTGCTAGGTTTGGGGGCTGCTCTATGGTATTTAGGCCTTGTGTTTTTGCTCCTCTGTGTGCAGTTTGGCGTGGTTGTTGCTCTGCAAGTAGTTCAGAGATAGCTAGGTTTGTTTTGTGTCATGGCTCATATGTCTTTTTGGTTTTGCAGTGTTTTTTTTTTTTGAGAACTTGGTTTTGCAGTGCTGCGTCTGTAGCTAGCTCGTCGGTTGGTTATTCTTAGTTTGTGTAGACGAAGCGGTAGGTGAATCCCTAGTTGTACTATTACGCCATGGCTCTTTTTTTTTTTGATTAATTTTTGTAGTTCAGAGCTAGTAGCTAGTTTAATCTTGTGGTGTAACTGCCCTTTTGCTGTAGTGTCTTTTCCATCAGTTGGTTTATGTACCTTCTATCTTATGCTCAAACCTGGAAGACAAACCTGGAAGTAGAAGGATCATCAAAGCAAGAAACCTTTTGATGCATAATGCCCAAAACGTAGAATCATTTTGAAGTTGGTGTGCTGGATGCCTAGATAGTAGAATTCCATGCAAAAAAGCAGCTATGACAGCTAATATATAGGAGAATTGGCGCTTCTCGATTATTAAGATTAAAAAGGCGTCCAATTTGGTGCTTTCTTAGGAGCCTCCTTGTCACCAAATTCTTTGTGTGGTGGTATTAGCTTGCGCCCGTGCAAATCATGACAGTCCAAGTGGTAATCCTGGGATAATCTCTGATGGATTGTTCCAAACATGAACTTTAACTTCTTTCTTTACTGTATAAACTCTAGTTTTAAGTCTTGAACCCCTCATGCATTCCTTCGGTATGGACCTGCTGTAACTGAATAAGTTGACAGTAAGCTCCTTCAGGATCCTTGGTTTCGTCACTGCACATTCACTTGACATCCCTACTCATCCGCTTTATTAGCTTATAATGCCATACGATTTATGAGGGAGGGCTGATCCGATCCATTACGAGGCATCTTTTCTGTTCTTTAATTAATATATGAACGGTGGACATCTTTCAATCTGTAGAAAGAGAAACATGTCATCATTATTAATACCAATCCCTAAAAGTACACTCTGTGCCAGAGAATAGTGCAGGAAGGTTGCAGTTGAATGGTTTAACAGGTGGTGGCGTTTCCGGCAAACCTAGCAAGTTCAAGCTGAAAGGAGCTGGTCAATGAGTGGCTACATGTTGAAGACCTTGACACATCTACTTGGCACCTTGAGGACTCTATAAAGGAATGGTGGGTAAACAGATCAAGATGATGACCTGTGCATATTCCAGTGTAAGAAAAGATTGCAAAAATTGTTGTATGATGACGCGTAACCATATTCTCTAATTGATTCCATGGAGTCACCATGATTAATTAGTTAATTTGTGCCTGGAGGCATTCTCTTTATCTTGCTGGAATGCATGACATGTTTTTGAAGCCAAGTGGACCTCCATAGCTTGGTTAACTGCTTGCAGAAGACGATGGACCAACGAAGAGTTTCATCCCAGTATTGTTTCTGTTTACAGAGCAAACTCAGCAATCTTTTATTTTGATCAGCTGATTTGGGCAGTGAGTGATGATACATCATTCAGGGGAAAGAAGAGAAGAGACATCTGGAAGTACACGAGTCTCAACTTCACACAACTCCCTCCGTACCAAAATATAAGACATTTTTGTAGTTCAAATTGAAATCAACATTAGAATTACATGTGTTGAGATCAACTAAATGACCACCGAAAGAGTAGCTAGCACGCTTTCTGGTCTTTAGGGATGGAAATAGGAACCGTTTTGCAATTTGTGGCCAGTAGTTGATTTTTAGGATGTGTTATGTGTCGGTCGGCTGATCTTTGGAAAAGACAGGCCAGGACGGGGGCCATTCAATTCCGTCTGATCGAGTAGCTAGCATCGTGTCACAGGCCCTTTGCAACACGGACCATGTTTGCAAAGCCTTTGCAACATTGATGAATTCGAACAGCTTGGCGGCGTATTTGTGCGCGGGCGAGCTCAGGTTTCAAAAGAGGGTCCAGGTGAATTTATTGGAGGGTCACGGGGTCTCGAGGTGGCTCATGCGTGTTGTGGGAAGTGGGGTGGCGGCGGTTGCGGCCATGGGCATTGTGTGCGAGGTGGTGGCAGTGTTGATGAGTGGGATCCACGCGTCAGTGAGAGAGAGAGATGACATAGGTGGGGCTTGGTCGTTCGATATGGTGCAGACTGTCACGATTTGATTAGGGTGTACTAGTTCCCTCTTATTATTATTTTTGTTTAGTGACTGGACGACAGGGTCGGCTTTGTCGGGCCACCTGGCCTGGCTGGGCCTTTGCTTCTTTTTCCTTTTTGTTTTGTTATATTCTTCTTTTTATATAGGATTTGAATTGGCCTAATTTGTTTCAGCTCAATTTTTTATGCAAATGGACTTAAAATGCCTAGTAAACAAATCCAACATTTAATTAGGGTTTCTAATAAAGTAGCCATATCAATTCTTTTTCTTCCAAAATGCATTGAAATCATGCCATGCTTATGAATGTTGTGTTCACATCATAATTTTAGAATCGTGGAATGCGGCATCGGCGGCATGCTACAACATGCCTTATTGCAGGGGAGAGTAAAAAAAGCATGACGACTACTCCCTCCGTTCGGAATTACTTGTCTCGGAAATGGATGTATCTACAGATTTTAAGAAAGTTCATGGCGCATGCGCTAGTAAAAGCGATGTCAATGTTAATTTTAACGTGTCATTAGGGACGTCCAAACTTTATCGTCCCCATAGCACTGCTCGGCTTTCCCCATCCTCTCACTTGGGGTGGACACCACTTGGGCTGGCTGGGTTGAACAACACTGGACTGGAGACGGGAATCATCGTCCCCGTTCCCCACCAAGCAGAAGCAGAGCAGCCATCCGCCGCCGCCGCCGCCGCGCTTGCCATCTCCACTCTCCACCGTGCCGCCATGCTCCGGCTCCGTCGCAGCCTCCTCTCCCAGATCCTCTCGTCCCCCTCCGCCTCTCCCATCTCCCAGCTCAGCCGCCTCATCTCGGCCGCCGCGCGCGCCATCTCCCCGAACCCTAGCTTCGCGGTGGAGGACTACCTCGTCTCCACCTGCGGACTCACCCGACCTCAGGCGCTCAAGGCCTCCGCCAAGCTCTCCCACCTCAAGTGCCCCGCCAATCCCGACGCCGTGCTCGCCTTCCTCGCCGGCCTCGGCCTCTCCGCCGCCGACGTCGCCGCTCTCGTCGCCAAGGACCCCAAGTTCCTCTGCGCCAGCGTGGAGAAGACCCTGGCCCCCACCGTCGACGGGCTCACCGGCCTCGGTCTCTCGCGTTCCGACATCGCGCGCCTCGTCTCGGTTGCCGGTGCAAAATTCCGCCATAGAACCACCGTCTCCTACTTGCAGTACTACCTGCCCCTCTTCGGATCCTCCGAGAACCTCCTCCGGAAGCTCAAGTCTGGCTCCTGTCTTCTATCGTCCCACCTCGAGCGAGTGGTCAAGCCCAATGTCGCCTTCCTGCACCAGTGCGGGCTAGGTGCTTGCGATATTGCCAAGTTGTGCGTCTCTTCAGGGTGGCTCCTCACCACCAATCCGGAACGCCTCCGGGCGATGGTGGCCTGCGCTGAAGGTCTAGGTGTGCCCACTGGATCTCGGATGTTTAGGCAAGCGTTGCATGCTGTTGCATTCCTCACCCAGGCGAAGATTGCCGCCAAAGTGGACTACTTGAAGAACACGTTCAGGTGGTCCGATGCCGAGGTGGGCATTGCTGTTTGTAAGGTCCCAATGGTGCTTACATTGTCTAAGGACCTGCTGCGGAGGAAGTCAGAGTTCCTCATCTCCGAGGCGGGGTTGGAACCGGCATACCTGGCTGGTCGGTCGACATTGCTTGCTTACAGCTTGGAGGGCCGGCTCAGGCCCCGGTACTATGCTATGAAGTTTCTCAAGGAAAATGGATTGCTAGATCATGACCGAGACTACTATTCTGCAGTCATGCTGACAGAGAAGGTGTTCATGGATAAGTTCATATGCCCTCACAAGGAAGCTGCACCCCACCTTGCAGAAGACTATGATGCTGCTTGCAAAGGGAAAGTGCCCGTGAGATTCATAGCTGCATGAACCAAGACTATGGTGCAGCTTGCAAAGGGAAAGTGCCGACTAATTTCAGATTCACATGAGCCAAGAACAGGCTATGATATAACTATGTGCTGCTTGTCCGCTGCTGTATGTCTCTTAGATGCTGGGTTGTTGTTGCTAATGTGTGATGAAACCGATAATTTGGTTCCTGAATATTGTTATATAATGCCATCATTCAGCAGAGAAGAAACCATGGATTGGTTATGAACTTTTTCGTCCTCATTCATGTTTTAAACACACATATTGGAACTAAGTAAGTGTGAGATCAGGCCATTCTGCGATTCATTAAAATTTCAGTTTTTGAGTTAGTTGCTGGTGCATTGAGACAATGAGCCACTTCTTGTGTATAATTGGAGCATCAATCTGATGCCAGTCACAAATTTAGGCAAGTAGTATTTTTAGAAGCAGCTGTAGGGATGTTGCCTCCTGGTGTTAGCGCTTCCTATTCAGGGCCCAGGCCCCAGGGTCAATTCACCTGGCTTTAGCTTAATCTATTTTTCAATTATTGTTTGATATAAAAATAATTTTGCTTTGCTCATATACAGATTCCATTTTCTGCTTTAACTAACTAATATAGATGCATTCACTCAACTATGAAAAGTGCCCGGAAGTGGATTCTCCTTTAGTTGGATCAGAGGAAACGATTTGTAGCCATTGGTCATATTGAAATACATACTGGGATGCAGGATGAAATGTGCAAGCTCACATCTGTACAGGTTATCTGCTAAATGGATATGCTCACTCTACTAAACATCGAACTCTCACATGGAGGAGAGTTGGCATCGTTTAAGTTTACGTAAGTAAACCTAGGTCTCTCTATTTATTTATTCTAGTAAATAGTAATGTTATTGAGACAATGGAGAAGCACTTGCTTATAGTAATGTTGTTGAGAGAAAGAAGCACCAAATTTGTATTGTGTGTACCATGTATTATCCTGCTCTGCACCATGGCCATAAATTATGTATTTATTGTGGATGGCAGCTTAAGATTTTTAGTTCATTATTGTGTTTTGGTCCTGCGGGTAATTCTTTGTGCCAAGCACCACGGTTCACTAGCAGCTAGTTAGTGTTTCTTCCTTCTATTCCGGATCTAGCTCTTCTTTAGTTTGGCTAAAACTGAGTGCTTAATTTATTGCTTTGGTTGGTGTGACTGTGAATATACGCACAAAACAGTTGGTATCATGTACATACATACTCTGAATACATGGTCTGAATATCTGCAGAGATTGCAAGTTCTTAAGTATTTTTACTCCCCCCCCCCCCCCCCCCCCCCCCCCCAAGTAGTCTTGTTTGTTCTAAATGCTGCACATCATCTGGTAGCTCTTTTGGGGCACTTACTTCCAACTGACCACATAATTTGTAATTGAATTAGTTTCTGCCATCTTGGGTGGTTCATCTAGAGAAAGATATCATTGCATTTTATTGACAAATAGTAAAATTTGATACCTGTGTGTCTGTTTGATTTTCGCAAGGGAAAAATTAAGGATTTGAACCATGTTTGACGAATTAGTTCAACTTCTAATTGTCAAGCAGATAGGTTGTACTTGTCATGGTCTGCTTTTTCGGAAACAAATTATGATTTCAAGCTGGCCATACTTAAACCTATCATACATCAATGTTTGCTACGTGTCATTTTGCCGTGTTGTTAATGCTCTACTTAGTTTACTTGTCAATGCAGGGTTATGGAAAGGCTCTTGGGGGTAAGTATTGATTTTGTTGGAGATGGACCTTAAAGATGCACCATTGTTCAACTGCCAACTGTCTGTTGTTTTCAGTAAGACACAACCCTGTTGAAGTCTTACAGTGATTTTTCCTCTGTTGGTAGTACTTGTAAGCAAAGGTAGAAGTTTGGCAAGGACCAAAATGTAAAATGTATTGTGTACTTATCTCTGAGAAGGAATGGAGTGTGTGGGTTTTGAGAGCCTTCCATACAAGAGCCAGTTCATCCCTCTTGCAAGTTTACTGTAGCGCAGGCAATCTCCGGCGATAGTCTGGCGATTTCAACATGGCATCAGAGCCCAGGTTCGGCGGGGCCTGATAGGCAGCGGCGGAGCTCACCTGGGCGGCGGAGTCCCTTCCCTCTTTCTCCTGGGCGACGTTGGGGATTGGCGGTGCGAAGAGGCGCTGCTGAGGTGCTGCGGGAGCAGCTGGGCGCGGGCTGCTGGAGAGGAGCGCCGCGCACGTCTGGAGGTAGCCGCGAGCTGGGCGCGAGCTGCTGGAGAGGAGCACGCGCTGCGGGCTGCGCAGGAACTGGAGGTGACCGGTGGCTGGCTGCGTGCTGCTGGAGGCTGCGGGCTGTGCGGGAACTAGAGGAGCGCGCGGCGCGGCTGCACGGAGGTGCAGTGAGGTGTGTGCGTGTGGGACTGCTGCTGAGCTGCTGGTGCAGTGTTCTGTTGTTGGGATTGCTGCTGCTGTTGTTTGCAAAGGAGAGGAAGTCTGAAGTGCTGCTGCTTGCTGCTTGTTGTTCTGGTGCTGCTGCTAGAGAAGAAGGGTGGCTGTGGTGTTGCTCTGCTGCCTGCACTTGCTGACCGCTGCTGCTTGCTGTTAGTTGTGAGGAGGTGCATTCTGGTAGTGGAAGGCCAGGAAATTTGCAGCATTATGGATGGAAAATATCAGGCTCTGCTTTCCGGGGATTGGTAAGCAAAGGGACGATGGTTCAGGTAGAGGTAAAGGATGTGGTAGTGGTACTGCAAAATCATGGCAACGAGAGGGGGATTGGCTGTGTTCAAATACAAGATGTGAGAATGTAAATTTTGCATTCCGAGTTGTCTGTAATCGCTGTCGGGCAGCACGTCCTGCTGATGTTAGTGCAATGGGGACAACTAAAAATGGTGGAAAATCTCAGACTATTACTGTCCAAATGACTACTGATGAGTTGAAGAAGTGGATTCAGTTCAAGGAAGGAATCATTGATGAAAGGTCAACAACCAAGATATTTGCTACATCTGCTAACTCCTGTGGTAATACTTCGAAATTTGCGAAAGGAAGTTATTTTGAGGCTGGTACACAGTGGTTAATAGACTCTAGTGCGTCTAAACATATGGCCGGTTCATATAAGGATTTCTGCAGTTATACTCCTGATTTTACAGGGCAAAATGTTAGACTTGCTGATGGTTCTGGCCAGAGTATTAGGGGAGTAGGAACAGTTAAATGTTGCTCAAATATGACCCTATAATCTTTTTTACATGTTCCCTCATTCCCAATCAATTTGCTATCCATCAGCTGCATTACAAGAGAACTTAGTTGTGCTGTAATCTTCTTCCCAACATGGTGTTTATTCCTGGAACTTAGATACAACTGTTAGTGCATTTGTGGGCTGATCAATCCTGTTGTAGCCACGTGAGGAGTAATGTTAGTCTATGTAGAGCGAGCGTAAAAGTAGTTTGCAACAGAGAAATTTAGTACAGACAACAAAAGTTAGGAGATGCAAAATAGAGATAATAAGGCATACATCAGGTGTTGTCATGGACAGTGGAACCCTTTGCAATGAGGTAGGATTATGTCTGCTTAGCTTCTTCTCCAGGGCCTCAAAACATATACACGCTTCCACCAAAAGTGCAGCAAAAACCTGAGGAAAATTCAACAAAACTGTTCAGGGTAACTGATGAGGTGGCTACTGTAAAATGAAATTACATACTTTTGATATTATGCACTATACAAGACACAAGCCGTTTTCTAATTAAAATTCCCTGTTGGTAGTTCACAGTATATGGAAAATATTAATGTATTATCTATCATCCTTGACGTTCACATTGGCAGCTGCTGCACTTAACCATTCTTTGGATTAATCAGCCTATCTTGTGTTTGTTTTCACATGTGATAGATTAATTAGTTTTTTGTTGTTGCAGAACAGTTGGATTATTGTTATATTTGATATTGATGCTATCTCATCTTTTTGGAGTCAGGTACATCCAACAGAAAATGACCCAGATGATCCATCACAGTCAAATCGGTTCAATGCAGTTATTGAGAAAATCGAGCGCCTTTACATGGTAACGCACATGTTGTTATCTCAAGATGCATTTTTAACGTAATACACCATGTTCATAACGTCTTTGCCCCATGTCCTCATACTGCACTTTGACAGGGCAAGCATAGTAGTGACGAAGAAGATCTGGGTGATGTGCCTGATGATAATCAGTATGACACTGAAGATTCTTTCATTGATGACGCTGAATTGGTTAGTTTTTTCATTGCTTCAGAGCACTTTCTTACCTGGATGCTAGCAATTTACTTGGATGATGCTGAATTGGTTATTAAACATAACTACTATATAGAACCTGAGGGTAAGCCTGGGCGTTCGGTCTTTACGGTTTTTCGGTCCGGTCTCTTCGGTCTTACAGAAATTTGGTCTTCCCAAACTGATGACCGAAATTACTTTGGTTATCCTCTATTCAGTCTTCGAATCTAGAATTCGGTCCTGACCAAATAGACCGAATTTGTAAATTGAGCCATTGATTAAACTCTGCAGCATACAACATAGAAATAGGACGGGAGGACGGTTGTGCTTACATTGCAAGATGGACGGTGGAGGCAGGATGCGGCGAGAAGCAGCAGATGTTGGAGGATGGGAGGTGGAGCAACGGACATTGGAGAAGAGCCGGCGACCAGGCGTGGAGGTGGAGTACCAGATGTTGGAGGACCAGAGCTGCGACCGGGAGGTGTTGCAAGCTTTAGATTGCATAACCTACATAGGTATCATCACCTTATGTCCTTGTCCATTTTACTTTCATTTGATGTCGCACACCATCGGCTTGGTGGAATCTTCAAAAGTTTTTTTGCTGGTAGTGTCGGTCAATGTGATAAAAAAATTAGCTGCCTTAAGCTTGTCGTATTGATTATTGAAAGGTGCTTCCTTGGTCATAAAAGGTACATGTGTGTAATGTAGAAAATTTCAATGTGCTCTTTCCTTTGTGTTATGGAGATTTGGAAAGTGGAAATCGCTCTTTACTCAGTCGAAACATTTACTTAAGTAGTTTCACTTCCATACTTCATTTTTGTTGGAAGAAGAATGAACTCAATACTGAATATGCGGTAATCGCATCGATTGTGAAATTCCCTTCATAATATGATCATGCTTTGGATGGTTTTGAATTTCGACTAATTATGTCACCATTTCCACATTTGATTTGTATGTGCAATCTAGAGTTATCCAACACTCAGACTGTGCAGATAGAGATGATAACTCATATTGTCGATGGCACCATGAATATACATATGTAAGGCTTCCTATGCTATGAGTGTCTATATTATATGTCTTCTCATTTATCCCAAGGAGTGAACTTTATGTTTTCTTGAGAGTGTACATTGTGTTAGTCCCACAGTTCAACAAAGAAGTTCAGGAGATGGACATCTTTTTTGGTTACTGTCTATTGTAATTCCGTTAGTTGGAGGTACTGACACTAAAAATAACAGGAGGACTTCTATTGGAGCATTTCTTTTACTGGTACATTCTTTTACTTTTACGAGGGCATATCTTTTCCTGGGCCCTGATGTTCCTTTTCATATATTTCAGATATCAGTGGTCCATGTCACAATAAACAAGTGATTCATACTTAAACATGACATAGGGAAGCTTGGATACACCTTTCAGGACCAGGATATACTCGATCTGGGGGAACATGGGCTTCTTGCTTCTCTTTCTATCAATTTACCACCACAGACCATATAGACCCCCCACTTCCCTTCAGAGCAAAGCGGCATACCGAAGCTAAACAAGAAAAAATTATAAGGACCATGGAGCGTCTTATATATTGTGATGTGGCACTATGTCTAAAAATACCAAATTATGACCACTAATTTGGTCAGGGGTCTCACACTGGATTTCATTGCAAGCCCATTGTAGCCGTCGTTTGTTCTGTTCGTCGAGGCGTCGGTCGGCCTGCCACCTGCTGCTGCATATAGGTTGCAAGGTTTCTAGATGGTGAGCTGTTCCTTTCCTTCATATCTATGTGTGGCTCCATTATTTTTCTGGCCGTGTTTTCTGCTTGGATCCGGTTAAAAAAAATTGGATGCACAAGCCTGGATCTGTTTGGCTTTCTTTGGTGCTATGAAGTGGGCTTAGTGAATGTGTCTGGCCAACAAGATGGGCAACTATGTGCATGATGATTTCCTTGCCCTGTGAGTGTCGGTCAGTTGATGTAACAATGGAATAATAGCATATAACTGGATAATGGTTGGGTCACAAACTCACAGCCATGTCCGATGGTAGTTTAACTTGTCAGTTCTAAGTACTGCCAACTTCAAGTGTGATGAAATTGCAATTTTGGGATATGCAGAGGAATCCGATACAGATGGTCAATGGAATTTCCAGGATGGTACTTTCAAGCAGTTGCAGAACTTCCTCCGACCTCTATTGCTTTTAGGCCTGATGTTTTCACCCTTGTCTTCGAGCTCATCAGACCAGGACGTGATTTTCATCCCCTTTATGGCAAATTGTCCATCGAGTTTTTAAGTACTGTTCACTAATATGTTTTCTGCAAGTTGTTGTTATGTTATCAAATATATTTGCTTTATTCGTTGAACCCCTGAATCATTGCTGTTTGTTGAGAACCCCATGGAAATAGAAAACTTTTCTCTACCATAAGGACTATGCAAGTTGTACGTACCCTGTCACCTCCAATCAACATTTGGAGATTAGTTAACCATTATTTAATAATTGTGACAATCAGAAGCTGACATTTGGACTGTATTTCTTGCCATGATGGGTTTGGCAAATGGCAGAGAAAATACCCACCTGTTCTCTTTAGATGTTCAAGTAATGTGTGCCTACACCAGATAACAGATAGCAAACTGTGATCAATATGCAATATGTGAGGAGACATATTTGCAGAAAAGATGTCCATAGAGATTATATTCTATTTGTAAAACATATGTTGTTTGATTCTATAGCCCATTGAGAAGTTGTTTTCACTAATTAATTTTTTGCTTGTACACATGTTTACCTGATGTGGCAAAATTGTTAACGTGCACCTTGATTGTAGTTTCTACTCTTGCCTTCGAATCCAAATGCCAGCTTAAGAACTATTAGTTTTTTTTCTATTAATTGTAATTTTGGCATTGTTTTTTGGTTTGCATATTTTTTTCACTTCAAATGTATGGATGATGCATAGTCTTTAGTTTAACGGTTATGAAAAGATCTTGTGCTTGTACTTTCTGCTGATAAGCTTCCAAGAATTCAAGAACAAGTTACTGGAACCTGGCCTGGTTGACCGTATAGGTGTTTAAAATAAATTAGTGTCGAAGGTCTACGTCAGGACTTCGCCACAGACGAATGAGCCAAAATGTTATACACAAATTATGACCGTTGATGTTCCAGGCAGACAGGATCCCAGCCAATACAAGCATTTCTTCAATATTGGAAGTGTGTTGAGTCATTTGAAGAAAAGTGGAAGCCCAGGAAAATTTGGGTATAGATTCACATGATTATGTTCCAATAACTTATGTTGCGGAAGTAAATTGGTTCCAAGTGACGAGATTTGACCCAACAGCGTTCCTTGTTGGACATTCCATAAATGGATAGAAATGTTCTGTGAAGGGTAGACGTTATCTTCTACATTGGAAAAGCAACAGTAACAAAGATGGACAGAAATTCCAAAAATAAGGTTAGTTCTTTTTTGTTCCGTATCATTCTCTTTACCGTTCCTTTTGGTACTATACTCCAAAAAAGAGGCAATAAAAAATATTTAGGTCTACTGAAAAGTAATTCTGGAGCTCCCAGAGTCCTCATTTTTCAGATTTGCACTAGAATTCGCTTTTGGTTTACATGATATTGGCTGTATCTCCCTGACAACTCCTGCTCTTCGGTTGGTGCAGGTTTTTTTTTTAAGGATGTAGCTGGCTGCGATGAAGCTAAACAAGAAATTGCTATCACTTATTACGTTTGTCCTTCAAATTTGAGTATAGGCCTGCGAAATAATGTATATTTGTGTCTCATTGCTCCAGCATGGTCAATAAAGATATGTTGACCCAGGAAATGTGGGTTTATCATAGGTTCTACTGTATACGTTGATATATGAAATATGACATTTCCGGTTATATGCTATCACTTATTGCCTCTGTCCTTCACATTTGAGTATAGGCCTGCGAAATAATGGTGTATTTGTGTGTTGATTCGTCTGTTTTCCTTCATGTTCTGGTTCTAAGGTGCCAGGTCAGACCCAGAGTTATTTGTAAAAAAGTTCTTTCCAATGTACCAATATTTTGTATCCTTTCTAATGCTTAAAAAAGAGGCGAATGATTCTTTTAGAATATGTAATATCCGACATGTGTAACGCATCTTAAGAGACTACTAAGTTATCCTGTGTAATTGGCACGCCCTACTTTTGTAGTAATAAATATATCATGTGCTGCTCCATACAGGTGATACATTGCATTTACCATAGTATTTGATTACATATGATAACATAAAATCTGTTTTTTCCTTTGCGGTTCGACACACTTAGTGCATAGAAACAGAGTACAGGGAAATTGATTTAGATGCATTAGTTAAGAACACTGATTTTTTTGGAAAGCTTTATCATGACATCGATCTTGGTTTCGCCTTACTGCCACTCAGAGGTTGGATGGAGCATCGAGGATTTCAGGCTTGGGGTGGCCACATGTTGCAGGATAGCAGGAAGAGTTGGATGTGTTCTGCAGAGACCAGGCAATCGATGTCGTTGCCGACAGATACCTGAAGTACACACTTCTAAATTTGGTCGTTTATTTATCCTCATTGCCGGTTCCCTTGATACTTTTTCTTATAAACATGATCAAAGATACAAAAAGTTTTACTTCTGAAGCAGAAGTGGCAGTATAGTGTGCATGCCCTATTGACCTGTTCATGCCAATGGCAGAAGTATCTGATTCATCCGACCTAATTCAAGTTAACTTGAGTGCAGCAGTAGATAAACATTCACTTACAAATCCTACTCCAAATGGACAGTAATAGTAGTACGCAGGCAGTGTAAAATGTGTTTTTGTTAGTTCAGTGAAAATTGGAGATCAACCTGATTTTTTTGAACAATCACCGGGGGGGAGAGGGTCCCCACCTGAATATATTACTCAAAAGTCCCAAGAGGGCAGGTTACATCAGAGGTTACAGCGAGAGGAGAGGTAAAGGCGCCAAGACGCGGCAGCCTCCCTACTGACGGGGTCCTTAAATCTAAAGGCCCAAAGAGTGAAGTCCGAAACAATATTCCGGAGAGTATCAATTGTTGAGTGTAGCTCGTTGCGAAAAACACGAGCATTCCTGGAGTCCCAAAGCTTCCAGAGGATGACGGGAGCAACGGTGGGCCAAATGTTGATGTCGAGGCCGACCGGGGTTGGCGTGTCCCAGATGAGGTCGATGGAGATCGGAGTCTGAAGGCCCAAGATGGACCAAACCTGAATCGCGTGAGGGAAGAACAAGGCGATGTGCGAGGCATCCTCCCTAGTTAAGGTACACATAGAGCAAGAGTCGTCGGAAGTGATGGACTTGCGGTGAAGATTCGCCATCGTGCTCAGCCTGTTGCGGCAGAGGAGCCAGCCGAAGATCTTAACCTTGATAGGAGCCTTGGAGCTCCAAATGTACCCGGCATTGAGGTCGATCACGTGGTCGGGGGAGAGCAACGAGTAGGCGCACCTCGAGGAGAACGAGGAACCGTGGGTGAGGAACCTGTCGTCGGCCGCATCGCTGGGAGTGACATCCTGCAACAAAGACAAAACAGACACAAGCTCGCCAGAAGCAACAGAGGTTAGGCGGTTCCGCAGAGTAGCGTATAAACCATTAAGCATGACATGCGATACCAGGACCGAAGGGGCAGTAGAGTGAGAGAAAATATGAGGGTAGGTGTCGGCGAGAGGAGTAGGCAGAAGCCAGGCATCGAGCCAGAAAAACGTGGAGGAGCCATTGTTAGTAAGGACGAAGGAAATCTTCCTAAGGGGGTGAATTTGAGAATTGACAATTTTCCAGAGAAAGGATGGGTTGTTGGGCTTGTTAGTGAAGTCAAGAGAGTAGTGCTGGAAGAACCAGTTGACCCAGGGGAGATATGGTTTTTGTAGAAGTTTGAAGGCAAATTTCATGAGAAGGCAGTTGTTTTGGAGGGTAAGGCTTTTGATGCCTAGGCCCCCGATAGGTTTGGGTGTGCAAACGTTCTTCCAAGCTATAAGACACTTTGCACCAGAGCATGATTCCTCCGCGGCCCAAAAAAAGGATCTACGAATCGCGTCTAGTTTTTTAAGGATCTTCTTAGGTAACCTGAAAACTGACATGAAGTGGGTGGCGAGAGCGTCAAGGGAGGAGGAGATGAGAGTAAGTCTTGCTCCTCGAGAGAGAAGCTTAGCAGCCCAACCGGTTAGATATTTGAGGAAGCGCTGAATGATAGGTTCGAAGGCCGAGGATGGGAGGTGCATATGAGATAGAGGGAGACCTAGGTAAATTTGAGGGAAGGAGGAGAGGTCGCACCCGAAGGTTGAAGCAATTAGCTGGCTGGAGTTAGGATCTGTGTGAATGGGTACTAGGGTAGTTTTGTGGAAGTTGATGTTTAGGCCTGTAGCAAGGGCGAATTTGTCGAGAATATCTTTGAGGGTAGACGCGGCATCGGGGGAGGCATGAGCTATAATTAGGGTGTCATCGGCATATTGGAGGACGGTAGGGGGTCGGTCTCGGTAAATCGGGTGGCAGAGATGGTCCGGAGAGAAAGCATCTAGGATCAAACGTTGGAGAAGGTCGGCGACAATTAGAAAGAGGTAGGGGGATACAGGGTCTCCCTGGCGAAGACCATTCTTACAGTTAATCCAAGAGCCTGGAATACCATTTAGAAGGACTGCGGTTTTACCAGAGTCAAGGAGGGTCCGGATCCAGCTGACGGTGATAGACGGGAAGCCCCTAGCGAGGAGAATGTGGAAGAGAGAGTCCCAGCAGATTGAGTCGAAGGCTTTATGAAAATCAAGCTTGAGCACCATGGTAGGAGCTTTTCTGGAGTGGCAAGCACTAAGCAAGTCGGCTGCATAAATGAAGTTCTCGGCAATACATCTACCGGAGATGAAACCCGTTTGGTCACCGGAGAGGGATTAGAGGCTTAATTCTGTTGGTAATAATTTTGGCAAGCGCCTTTGGGGGGCAATTTTGCAAGGAGATAGGTCTGAAGGCATCGGGGGTTCTAGCAACGTCTTTTTTTGGAAGCAGAATCATGAAGGCACGATTGAAACGTTCCACATTGACACGAAGGTGGGCGAAGTCGTTAAAAAAGGGGAGGATTGAGTGTTTGATGTTATGCCAGAACTTCCGGTAAAAAACCGGGCCAAGGCCGTCAGGACCGGGGCTGGCATTTACGTTCATCTGGAAGAAAGCGTCCTGAATTTCTTGAGTAGAGAAGGGGGAGTCTAGGTGGCGTAACTGAGGTAGGGGGTCAGGGTAGAGGTCGTTTAGAGAGAAAAGCCAAGTTGGTTCATTGGACGAGCCAATCAGGTTTTGAAAGAAGTTGTGAAGAATGGAGTCCTTGTGATCATGGGAAGAGAGCTCAATCCCATTATCCTCTAGGATGGCAATATTGTTTTTGCGAAATCGCTGGGAGGCTGATACATGGAAGAATTTTGAGTTTTCGTCGCCGTCAATAATGGCTTTGACTTTTCCTCTTTGTTTCCAAAAAAGAATTTTTTGCCTGACGGCACGTTGGAGAGCGGTGATGATGACCAGTCTGAGGGAGGTCTCGGGGCGAGAGAGGGAGCGTTTCTCTTCAAGGCGGTCGATTCGGTCGATGACTAGCTTGCAGTCAGTTTCCCGTTGAAAGATGGGTCTGAGGGTTTTGGACCACGCCTTAAGGGCGGATCTGGAGCGTTTGATGGCGGTGGAAAGAGCAAGGTCCGAGGATATAGCAGGCTGCACAGGGGGCCAGGCGGTACAGACTAAGCGTCTGCAAGCTGGGTGAAGGGCCCAGAAGGATTCGAACCGGAATAGGCGGGAGCGGGGGATATGTGAGGAGACGTTGACCAGTAACGGGACATGGTCGGAGGAAAAACGAGTCAGGGAGGACAGTGTGGAATTAGGAAAGCTACCATCCCAGGCCAGGTTGATGAAGGCCCTATCTAGACGTTCTAGAGTGGGAACCGAACGGTTATTAGACCAAGTGAAATTTCTGTCGAGAAGTGGAAGTTCGATGAGTTGGAGGTCTGAGATAGTGGAGTTAAACATGTCGGCTTCGGAGGTGTGGAAGTTGTTGTTGCTTTTTTCGCACGCAAAACGTATTAAGTTGAAATCGCCGATGATGAGCCACGGGGTGGAGCTGATAGGGGAGATATCCTTTAGTTCCTGGAGAAAGGCGGGTTTTAGAGAGCGTTGAGACGGAGCGTAGATGTTGGTTATGACTAGATGTGTGCCGGAGACGGGGCAAGCGATGGATAGGGAGGAGGAGAAGAGTCCGTGAGAGTGGTTAAGAAGGGTTAGAACGTGAGAGTTGATCGCCGAATAAATTCCACCGGCGGAGCCGATGGCGGGAAGCGAGGCCGTTTGGTCAAGCGAGCGAGGCATGAAGGAATTATTTTTAGGGATGGTTATATTTTCAAGTTTTGTTTCTTGGAGGAGGGCAATAGATGGTTTAAACGTGATAAGCTCAGAGAGGATGTCTTTGCATTTGTCGTCGTCGCCGAGGCCACGAACGTTCCAAGAGAGGATACTGAAATTCGATTGATTCATAAGGGAAAATGAAACACCGCAGGCGTAAGAGCGATTACAGCAAGGGAGTACAAGGGGGGGAGAGAAGTGCTTCGAGAAACTAACCTATCGAAGCGAACGAGAAATAAACTAGACCTATGGAGACTACAGAATAAGGTAAAGCTGGGCGCGGCTGAAAGCGCATCGGACCAAAAGCACCCATGCAGAGGGCGCGCTCGCCATGCGGTTCCACAGACTTGGATCATGGTGATGGACGAGCACCAGCAGCGCGGATGGCGTCTGCCTCATCGGCGTCAGCGCCGCAAACGAGGGCAACCAGAGCAAGCTTGTCCGCCGCGTCATCGACGTCAAGGTCGTCGTCGTCCGAAACGCAGAGGGATGAACCCTGCGCAGCAGCAGCGAGCTCGACTGAGGCGTTGGACAAGAACTTGGCGGCCTTCACACGTGAAGCTTTGGTGGCCATCGGGACGTAGAAGGGTGTCTCCCTCTCGGCAATGCGCGCACTGCGACGCAGCTTTGCCGCGGAAACAACCCGTTGAGAGTGGACAGCACGCTTGCGAATGGTGTTATCGTGGATGGCGAGATCGGAGATGGTGGCGGAGGACGAGGCGTTGGACGTGGCAGCGATAGAGAAGGAGAGTTGCGGCTCTGCGGGAGAGCATTGCGGGAGGACGACCGCAGCAGTGGGGGCCCTCGTGGTAGCGACAGTGGACGAAGGAGCAGGGGTGGCAGCAGGAGCGGTGGTGGGCAGAGTGAGCAGCATGCAGGCGTCTACCGCAACGACAGCGGGAGGAGCAGCAGGCTGAGGCGAGGTTGCGAGCACCGGGAGCAAAGGCGCATCAGCGGGTTGAACAGGAGTGGCAGGGACAAGTAGAGCCGGCGGCTCGTCGCCAGGGTGCATGGCGAGGACGGCGGGCGGGCTGGAGGCGCCCCCCATGGCAGCAGCAGCATGAGCCCGCCTGGCCCATAGCGAGCCACGAGGCGAAGGAGGTGGCCCCCTCCCCCTGGCGCGCTCGGCGAACTCCCGAAGCACGGCCTCGCGGGCGGCGGAGGCGTGGGAGTCGTTGGAGCCCCCGTCGGAGCAGTCGTCGGAGGAGAAGGGGGACGGGTCGTCCGGCCCAATCCCATGGGCGCGGAAGTCCAGCTGGGTGAGGGTGACCGTGATGAGGTCGTGCTCCGGGAGGAGCACCACCATGCCGGGCGGCAGACGCTTGCCGCGGGTGACCATCACCAGTGCGCGAACACTGACGAAGTCACCGGAGCCGACGCAGTACTGGTCGAGAGCGGAGACGGACCCAAGATGCGCGAAGAAGTATTTGACACCGTCTTCGTGCCAGAGCTCATGGGGGAAATCGTTGGCTTCGATCTCCATGAGGTCTTGGAAGTTAGCCATAGCTCGGTTGTCGGTGTGCTCGACACGCTCGAACGAGAGCGTGTTTCCCTCGAACTCGATGTCGCCGAGGCCGGTGACAATCCAGCGGATGTCGCGGTTGGAGAAGGAGAGGAGTGTGGCGCCACGAGACGAGGAGGTGACTGCGACAGAATGGTTTCCGTGGCAACTGCAAATTCCGTGGCAACGCCGCCGAAGCGAAATTGCAGAAGCGTAGCTACAAGCGCCTCGTCAAGTTGGAGCGACGAGGGACGGAAGCTGATGGAGAGCAAGCGAGCGGAGGCGCGGTCGACGCCCGCAGGCGAAACCGCGAACGAATGGAGGACCAGACCAAGTTTTGGAAGTCTAGTCCATCCGCCTCGTCCAAGCGCAGCTGGAAGCGGATGAATTCCCAGGCATGAGCATGGCGGTCGCCAAGGTTGCAGGCATTGGACGGCGGAGGAGCGAAGGCGGGCGGTGGTCGGGGATGGATTTGGAGGGGAGTGCATGGCGGGGGAGCGGGAGGAGGAGCGAGGACGAGCGCCATCTTCTTTCGAGATGGTACTTCATTTTTATTCTAATCTGCCAAATGCTATTAAGGAAATGAAGTTTCTTCCTCGATCAAGTTATCAGTCCTTGGTTCACTCTTGCCCTTTGCGCCATGGGCGCAACGGGTCATCTAGTGTATTTAAACAATCAAGTATTGGATGTGGTATTAAATTTTCGATTTGAATCACAGCTGAAAGTTGTTACCTCTGAATCTTTCTGACTTGATGTGTGAGCGAGGCCGAGGGGAGCGCTCCTTGAGCATGTCGTGTGATGGCCTCGAACACACACGTTCCAGCCTCCTGCAACCTGGCGCATCAGCTCCCGCCTAGAACCGTACACGCTGCTGCCTAGAGGGTCTTCATTGCATCAGCTCTCTAATTTTATCTTCAAAGTATTCCCTTTTACCTCCTTCCTTCTAGTTATGTTATCTGGGCCATGCCTCCACATGTGTGCTTTCTGTGATGGCTTACATACTCTAGAGATTATCATGAAATTTGTAACTTATTAGCGTTCCCCCGCTCTGCTTTGTTGTATATATTCTGCATTGCTACTCCAGATAGAATCCACAGTAGTTAGTTAATTTTGCTTGAAAACTTCTGACTGATGGACATGCTGGCCCTATGGTAAAACCAGCCAACCATGTAGAACTTTGGTAGTCAAAGCAAAGTGATGGTTGTATATGGATGATTTATATAGTAATTAGATGCTGTGCGTGCCCTCTTCTAATTAAATAATCTTTCCTGGGCTCCATGATTAAATGATTGCCTTCTCGGCCCTTAAAAACATCGTTGGACAAATTACTGTTCTGTATGAGCTGCTCCTCTTGTTTTCCTTGATCTAATTTCCTAGGTGTGAAAAATCTCTCTACCAGTATGTGTTTTCGTTCAAGAAGATGCACTGTTGCATGATTCAGGGCATAAGCACTTGATACGTTGTTTTTCCAGGTATTCAAACTTACTGCAGATCATGTGAGCTGCTGGATCTGTTTATATTCACCTGAACCCTAGAGGCTTGCAACGCCTTGAGCAAAAGTTGGGAGTTCAGGACAGATCGATTCTGAGCCGACATGTTTTTATATAGGCCTGAAGCTTATGAGAAAGTTAGTTGATCAGCAGCATGGTAAGTCGTTGCAGAGTCCAGTGAGGAAGCAGAGTGTTTTGTGCTAGCATGCTTGCACTCCTGGAAGGAGTGTTGACCGCTTATGCATATACATACAGGGGAGGGAGGAATTTCCTGGACATCAGCAATAGAGGCGTGTACAAATTTGGCCCGTGAAGAAAACATTGACGTGCTCCACTTTTAACGGAAGAGTAGAGAGAGGGAGCTGTGTGTTTGTTTGTAGCAGTAGTGTTGAGTTTCTGATCCAAGATTTTATCGTGCGCCTAAGATTCAGTCTGCTTAGCCATAGACAGTGGCATTTACTTGTCAGAGAAATGGCAGAGTAAGCATTTGTGTTTCCCATAGACAGTGGTCTTTCTGGGAGCTGTTTTTGCTTGCAAATACGATTTCCATGTGGTAGAGAGGAGGTACAAGATTTATTCAACATTTTTCTGACAGCAATTCCTGTTTTCTGGAGGGGACAAAACACGGCCTAGTGATTGATCCCTGAACTAAGTTTTACTCTACTTAAACATGAAATATATTGATTGACTGATTTACTGAATGTTGTACATGGACGGTCCAGGAGAAAATGTGCTGAGACTCGATGATGCGGTGATTTCTTCTTCTTCCAGGAGATAGACCAAGTGTGCCGGTTGGGGCCTTGCATGATTCTGAAAGCTCAGTTAACTGATGAGCTTCAGAAAAATGCATGATATGCCAGCGTTTGTTTTATTCGGAGAAGCTTGTTTTGAATTTTGCAAGGTACGGGGTTATCCTATATATTGCAATATGCAAGGTGACAAACAACAAGTTGAATGAGCCCAACTAGTTGCATCCGGTGGATTGATGGGCTCTGTGCTTCCTCTTGCTCAAGACATGCTTGGTCTTCCTTCACTAGCTTCAATGTAAATTTGAACTCTTAACTGTCATGCATGCCATGTATGTAAACAATCAATTGGATGTGGTGTTAAATTTTCTACTCCGAACTCTGGAGTTGAATCAGACCTGAAACTTAACTTTGAATCTGTCTGACATGATGGGTGAACCCTGTCCTTGCACCCAAGTCAACTAGTTGCACCCAAATCAGGCCTATCTTAGCATGTTTATTATAGATGAAGATGACTGATAGCACATTCATTTGATCTTCAGCTGAAGACATAGCAGATTGTTTTACGTTCGTAGTTGCCATAATATCGAATAAATGTTATCTTAGTTTACATGATCCCAATATTTAGTTTTTTACTTCAGTTCCCGATGAAACAATTACATGTTATCGGCATAATATTTGGACATTTATACTGCTACGCTTTTGGGTGTGTTATCAGCATAATCTTTGGGCCTTTACTATTATTTATGCTGCTACGCTTTTGGGTGACTGCTCGGCTTCTTTACTTACCACTGATGCTGCACATTAACTTGTTATCCATTCTCACCTGCTTTAGCTTATAGTGTCATAAGATTTATGATAGGGGAGTTTTTCACTGCAACTACTCCCTCCGTCTCATAATGTAAGATGTTTTTTGACGAAAAGTCAATTTAGCTCCCGGGCCAAATAAAAAAAATTAAAATGAAAAAAAAAATCAAGACAAAATTTTGTTGTGTACTTAGTCACATCCGAATGCTACCTGCAAATTTTGAGGCAAAAAGATTAAACATTTTGGCTTGTACAAAAGAAAAACAAATCGAACACCAAAAGTTACCCCAAAATGTCATCCCAATTTTTTTTTTTTTGCCGACGAAACACCGCCACTCCGTTTCGCATGAAAATTGTCATGCATGTTTGCGACACTAATACAATCATCTACAGAAAAATTCAGAATTTTTTGAAAACATTTTTTTTCATGTTACTGTTCACCCAGGAGCAAATGCTCCTGGGAGCCAAAACGCCAGCCCTGTTTTTTGACACTACACTAGTGTCAAAAAACATCTTATATTATGGAACGGAGGGAGTAGTTTTTGCTGGGGGTCTAATCTTGTTGTTATGCCATTTTAGGGGAGCTGCCGTGAGCACCTTTTGGGTGTTCATCTTGTAACTAGGAAATCCTTATGGCATTGTATTAAGCCGAAGCCTGTTTTCTACAAAAAACAGGGGCTGGGCTTATCTATACCAATATAAAAAGATCCAAAAGGGCAGATCTAATTAATCTCAGCCATCAAATCATGTCAATCCAACGACCTAGACTGTTTCAATGTCGAGCGCTCAACACGTTTAGCATGCAGTTAATTTCATGCCAAATATAGTGCTAATCACATAATAGCACGTAAATTATATCCTACTTAATATCCGCATGCACTTAATATACTTCCAAATTAACGTGCATTGCACGTACACATTGACTAGTACTATTCAAGAAGGCTTAAACATAAATGAGCAGGAAATAGCTGTTCCGAAATACAGAAGATACAAAAAATGATAATTGCAGGGAGCATGAGCCTCTTGTTTTTGATAGAAATTTTGGTGCACTGTGTACTTATAAATAAGGAAATAAGTAGGAAATGTTTTTTTATTATTCTTAGAGTATGGCAAATATAACACTGATATCCTATATAATAATGATGTATTGATTGTTTGTCAGCTTATGCTCTTACTCATCTTATTACATTTCACAAAACTGAGTTTATATTTTGTTAATTAATATATGCTACTTTTAAGTTATTTTTTGTTGCAATGATTTCATGCCATCGACTTCTAACTTACCGTACATAAAAAACATTTTTTATATGTTTTTAACCTGCATGGAAGCATCTCCAAACAAAAAGCATATATTTCTAGAGTCCTGCTTCGGTACAACCCCATCACTAAACGTATAAAGGGTAATACGGACCTTTGATAAATCGTACCCACAAATTTTATGTATGGTGGGTCGCTTGTTGGAACGTATACACTGTACTTTCCCTGATTTTTTTTTAACTTATGAAAAAATAGGTGCCGAACTCTCAACCTTGGTGGACTTCCACACCATCTAACCAAGTGGTAAAACAACCTTGTTGTGTCTAGTTACTTTTTTTTTTCTTCTTATTGTCCGTCTTCTCTGTCTGGTTTTTTCTTCTTTTTTTCCATTTGCTTATATGTTTTCTTAAAATCATGAACTTTTTCAAATTCATGAACATTTTCTTCAAATTGCAAACTTTTTTCAACTCATTTAACCTTTTCCAAATTTGTGAAAATTTATTCAAATAGATGAACTCTTTTTCAATTTCACAAACTTTCTCTAAAATTCGTGAACTTTTTTTGAAATAATGAAATTGAAATGTCTTAAATTCATGATTTTTCTACAACATAGTACAAAAATTTTAAAAAAATGTTCATGTCTTTCAAAATTGCTCAGAATGTGAATTTTTTTGGCTTTATGAATTTTTTTAAAAGCGATACTTTTTGAAACTGAACAAAATTTGACAACGCGAACATTTTTTTTGAATTTACAAACATTTTTTTGAATTGTGAATTTTCAGAACATTGATTAATAAATATGAAAAAAATGGACATTCAGAACAGTTTTTTTGAACATGAAATAATTCGAAATTCCAAACAAAATTTTCAAGTGCTGAAATATTTGAATTTATGAAAATGAAAAATAGAAACAAGAAACAGAAAAAAAGGAAAAAGTCAAAGAAAACGGAAAAGAAAAGAAACAGAATAAAGAAAATAGGAGAGAAGAAAAAAAAGAAAAAGGAAAAAGACTTGATTCAGGAACCCTTAGAAGGTTCCCAAAACTGGAAAAAAAACAGCTGGAAGCTGACATTACCAAAACAGGGAGTACTATTTTTTGCAACTCTTTTTAGTGAACTTTTTTTGAAAACCTGCATAATTTTTCATATTCGTGGACATTTTTCTAAAACCAATGAACTTCTTTAAAATCCGCGAGCGCTTGGGTCGGTCCAACAGGAGCGATGTCTCAATTACAACTCACTCTCATCAAATGGGACCTCCTATCCGCAGGAGCGCCAGTGGTGCAAAAAACAATGCAAAAAAGAGTAGTTTAGCCAGGAGGATTCGAACTCACGATTCGACGCTAGCAGAGACATGTACCTAACAACTGAAGCTAATCAGTGCTAGTGTTAAATATACAACGCGAAATCATTTAGAAGTAACTATATAGGAAGATTCTAAAAAAAATGACAACATAGGAAGGTCCAAATATTTTTGACTTTTCAAACAATTAAAAAAATTATGAATACTTTTTTCGATAATTGTGAACAACTCTTTAAAACACGAACAAGTACAGGAAAAATTGCCCAATTTTTGGATTTGTACACAAATTTCAAAACCGGAAGAACAAATGAATTTGTGAGCAATTTCAAAAAAAAGGAACATTTTTTAAATTCCAATTTTCGACAAACACATTTTTTTTTGCGAAAATGTAAATAATTTTTGAATTTGCGAACAAATATAAAGACGGGAACTTTTTATAATTTATGAACAAGTGTTGGAAAAAGGAACATTTTTTTTAAACATGAACATTTTGGATAAAAGGAACATTTTTTGCATCTGTGAACAAAATTTGAAGCTCTGAATAAAATTTTAAAAAAGTGAACATTACGAACGTATATTGAATTTGTGAACTAAATATGAAAAACTGGAACATTTTTTGAGCATATGAACATATATTGAAAGGCGAACATTTTTTCAAGTATACAAATATTATTTTTAAATCACGAACACTTTTTGAATTTGTGAACATAATCAGATACATGAACAATTTTTGAACTTATGAACTTTTTTGAAAGGTGATCATTTTCAAACATGCGAACATTTTTTAAAAATAACGAATTGTTGTGAACTTCTGAACGAAATTAAAAAAACCGGAACATTTTTCGAATATCTAATCATTTTAAAAAATAAATTCTGAAAAAGAAAAATAGAAATTAAAAAAGACTAGTAAAAGTAATTACGAAATAAATGGAAATACCAAAAAATGAAAAGAAGAAAATGAAACAGAAAAAATGAATAAAGAAGAAAAGAAAAAAGAGATTAAGAAAACGACAAAAAAAAACCAAAAACCACTGAAAACCGGTTCAGGAACCTTTTAAAAGCTTCCCATATCCGATCAGGAAGCTTCTAGGAGGTTCGCAGAACTGGAAACTGTAGCTCGTGTAATCTCGTAATTGGGCAGGTCGACCGTGTTCGCTAGTCGCTAGCTCGGTGCGAATCAGGGACAGTTTGTCGCAGAGAGCGGTAAATAGGAATTTCCTTGTCAAATAGCACTCATGTATAGGATTTCGAGCGCAAAGGTCGCCTAGTTGGACCAAGGCCTAAGCAGGGTTTTTTTTTCTTTTTTTAATATTAATTCATGTTCCTCCGTATTAAACTTTATTATTCTTTTTGAAACCTGTTCAAAAAATTTAAATATTGTTTGAAACACCTAAATAACAGTTTTAAGTAACTGTTATAAATTATTATTTTTTCTTCAAATATTTATTAAATGCTTTTAAAATAAAGCATTTATTTTTAAAATTTTATCTTTTTATTTATTAATTATGTTATAAATTGAAAACAATATTTTAAGTACCTTTTTCAATTATGATTTTAAATACTTTTTTCCTTCAAACATCGCATGGATGCCTAACATGGGCATGCCCACCTGCTGGCAGAAGTTGAGTCATTTCAAGAATGTTAAAAAAAACATTATGCACGTAGGGTGTCCGTGTAGGCCAGAAGGCTCCGTCTGAGAGCACGTTGTTTCTCGACATCTTTGAAATGACCCAATTTTTTTCATGGCGATGTATGACAAATTCAAGGCACCATGCCAAGTTGTTTGGGTTTTCGACAAGTTTTGTATTTTCTGAAGTTTTCCCTGTGAAAAAAAGGCTGATGAATAGTTGGATGTGTCGCATCGTGCATATTGTGTTGGAAGTCATTCAAACCTGGCATCGATACCTACTATGGGCATGCCCACCTGGTTGTAAAGTTGGGGTCATTTCAAATATGTCCAAAAAAATACCTTGTTCAACGTAGGGTATCCGAGTAGGCCAGAAGGCTTTGTTCGAGAGAACATTTTTTATGACTTCCGTGAAATGGCCCTAAATTTTTTTCATGACCTTATATGACCAATTAAAGGAACCATACCAAGTTGTTTGGGTTTTCGACAAGTTTTGCTTTTTCTGGAGTTTTCTCGGTCAAAGAAGGCTAATAAACGGCCTGAGGTGTCACAACTTGCATACGGTGTCGGAATTCATTAAAACCTGCCATGGATACCTACCTTGGGTATGCCCACTTGTTGGCAAAAGTTGGGGATTTCAAGAATGTAAAAAACACCGTGTTCAACGTAGGGTGTCCGAGTAGGCCTGACGACTTCGTTTGAGAGCACGTTGTTTCTCGACATCCGTCAAATGACCCCAATTTTTTTTCCATTGACTTGTATGACCAATTCAAGGCACCTTGCCAAGTTGTTTTGGTTTTCAGTAAATTTTGCATTTTCTGGAGTTTTTGTGGTCAGAAAAGGCTGATAAATGGCCGGATGTGTCGCAACTTATATACGATGTTGAAAATCATTCAAAACCTAGCATGGATGCCTACCATGGGCATGCCAAACTGCTAGAAAAAGTTGTGGTCATTTCACTATGTCAGTTTCCTCGTTACCGGTTTCGTTCTCTTTTGTTGTCCCTGTGTTCCGACATCCCTGTGATCAAATCACACTTTGTCTTGGATGATGGATACCGTAACACCAAGAGGGCCCAAAGAATATCTCTCCATCGTCGGAGGAGCAAATCCCAATCTTGAGCTATCTAGACCCTTATCATACTTTTCCATGAACCCGTAAGCCATCGTAATAGCCACCCTGTTATAGATGACGTTTAACAAAATCCAAAGTTCACGAAGCAAGTATGAAGGAACTCAATACTCTCATGGTCTAAGAAATTATGCAAACCTTTAATTTTATCTGTGTTATAAACCGTTAACTTGTGAAAAATGGAACTCATAGCATAACAACAATTGGGTCGGTTCAACACAAGTGTTCTTCTAACATTGTGTTCTTAAAGTTGTCGGCATACTCATGCCTATGATTAGGAAAACAGAACCACCATGCAACACTTGAGCTAGTCTTAGAGACTAGACTGAGAATCTATTTTACCGTTTATTATTACACACGTGCATATGAGTTTTTCTCCGAGCCTCGTGGTTATTGCAGACTCGAGAACCATAGCAGATATAGCACAAAATATAAACATAATTATGAGCATGGAAATAAATAATAACATTTATTATTATATATATGGCATATTTTCTACACGCGGATCCTCGTGGCGAGCTTATCTTTTCGAGCTGGGTGTCAGACAAGCTCTAAGAGTATGTCGACGTACCTGTCCAAACCCTGGAGTCAGTCCCTACGCTGGATAACGACGAAGTCCTTACCTTAGTTATGACTTCAAGCCAGGATTCGAGCACTACCCTTGATGACCAGACGTCCAGCCTGGCTATCGACAGAGAACCCAAGTCCATGTCAGATCGGACCCCGGGGAAGTTTCCATTGGTCCCGCCGCTCGATCGAACCATGGACGACTGCGAGAAATCCTTCTGAACGAGATGTTAGATCGAATTCAGAAGCTCGCGATCTCGGACGATCAAACCTCGGTTTACGATCAGACCTGGGAGCAGTCAGGGAAGGTTGGAATTTTTGACTCATCCACCTTGTTGTCAACGTCGAGGACTCCGACGTGCTCGCAAGCGCCTCCAAGGAGGCAACCAACATGGACAACGAGGTCAAAGAGTCTTCTGACACCACACCACCAGTCGCCAAAGCTACAGATCGGTGGACCGCAACATCCACGTACGCTGTCTACATGATAAACACCCCCAAGAACGACTCAGTCATGGCGACAGCGGTCCTAATAACGGCGGCGATGGTCCTCATAACGACGACGACGGCAATAACAACGACAACAACAAGGCAGGCCACAACAGCGATAATGGGGATGATTACAACCCTGAGAACGATGCGGATAGAAGCCCCGGCTGTGATGATGAGAATGCCCTAGATGAGTCCCTGGGCAATGCCAACTATGATGCACCAGGTCTAAGACTGGTCAGTGATAACCCACAAGTATAGGGGATCGTTTATAGCCTTTTTCGATAAATAAGAGTGTCGAACCCAATGAGGAGCTAAAGGTAGAACAAATATTCCCTCAAGTTCTATTGACCACCGATACAACTCTACGCACACTTGATGTTTGCTTTACCTAAAACAAGTATGAAACTATTTTGCAAGAACAAAACTACGAGTACTTTGCGATAATAAAACTATGAATAAATTGTAAGGTAATAAAAGTAGATAGCTTATGTCAACAAGAAAGTCATTTGTCCCTAGGCAATCGATAACTAGACCGGTAATCATTCTTGCAATTTTATATGAGGGAGAGGCAGAGCTAACATACTTTCTCTACTTGGATCATATGCATTTATGATTGGAACTCTAGCAAGCATCCGCAACTACTAAAGATCATTAAGGTCGTAAAACCCAACCATAGCATTAAGTATCAAGTCCTCTTTACTCCCATACGCAACAATCCACTTATCCGTGTTCAGACTTCTGTCACTCCGGCAACCGACAATAAGCAAATTATGAACGTATTGCAACACCCTACAGCGGGGACCCCTCACGTTTGCGCGAGATGGAGGGCACCGTAGGACAGCACCATAATAAAATATACACTCAAACCAACCACGATCATCAATTAGCCCATAGGACAAAACGGATCTACTCAAACATCATAGGATAACCACATATCATTGGGAAATAATATATAGTGTTGAGCATCATATTTAAGTAGAGATTACAGCGGGGAGAAGGGGTGTTACACCGCTGCATAGAGGGGGAGAAAGTTGGTGTTGACGGTAGCAAGATTGTTGATTTAGATCGCCGTCACGATGATTGCCCCGGCGGCGCTCTGGCGCCACCAGGAGAGAGGGGGAGAGAGCCCCCTCCTTCTTCTTCTTCCTTGGCCTCCCCCCTAGATGGGAGGAGAGTTCCCCCTCTGGTCCATGGCCTCCATGGCGGCGGAGGGGCAGGAGCCCCTCCGAGATTGGATCTCCCTCTCTGTCCTCTTCTGTTTCGTGTTCCTGTTTTCTAGTCGAAAACCGTTTCTTATATTCCCGGAGATCCGTAACTCCGATTGTGCTGAGATTTTAACACGATTTTTATTCCGGATATAAGCTTCCTTGCGCCCGAAGTAGAGCTCCAACCGACTTACGAGGAGGGCACAACCCACCACCACACGCCTGGGCTGCCTGGCGCGCCCAGGTGTCTTGTGGTGGCTGTGGGCCCCCGTTTGCGTTGATTCCAACTCCCAAAAATCACATATATTCCAAAATAATTCTCCGTAAATTTTTATCGCGTTTGTACTTCGTTTGATATGGATATTCTGCGAAACAAAAAACATGCAACAAACAGGAACTGTCACTGGGCACTGGATCAATAGGTTAGTCCAATAAATCATATAAAATGTTGCCAAAAGTATGTGAAAGTTGTATAATATTGACATGAAACAATCAATTATAGATACGACGGAGACGTATCAGTCAGCACCGCCAAGAGAATTAAAAACTCCTTGGGCTCGTAACCTCTTTATCCCCCCGACTTCTATCACTCTCCCTATAATTATTAGTTTCAACAACACCGAAGGCTAAGCTTGTAGGGTAACGCAGCAGAAAACAAAAATTTTCCACCCTACGCACCAGCCCAGGACCACTATGGAGACTGCATACAAGGTTTGATCATTTTCATTACCGACTCGTAGCGCAGCGGAAGTAGAGTCGATGACGATCGGCGGTGCAGATCCCTGCAGCTAGGATTTACAACCTCCCAACCGCGAAGATGTATACCCTCGTCTTCCCTTCGGACAGCCCTCCGGGAGGCGGTCGAACAGTCCACCGGACGATGTAGCGGACAGCCCTTCGGGAGGACCTTCGAAACCCGAACGGTCACTCGGACAGCCCTTCGGGAGGACTCACAGAACTCGGACCGTCACTTGGACAGCCCTTCGGGAGGCACTCTCGAACAGCCCCTCGGGCACTAAGATCGAAACTACGACCTCTCTACAGAGTTGCACACATACGGTGTCACCTATCCGGCAGGGCTTCGCCGTCCAGAACTAGTTCCTGCCGGAACCCAGACAGCCTTTCGGCTCTACGAAACTCTTTTCGTGGGAGGGAGAGAGAAGCCAGATAACATCTTGGCATGTGTATGAGAGCAAGGGATGGGGAGAATGGCAGCCCCTTCTCCTCCTTTTATAGGCCAAGGCAAGGGGTGGGGTGGGATGTTGAAATACCAAAATACCCAAGCTTCATGTCACACATGAAAGGGCATAATGGTAACACAAGGGGGGCACCAAGGGGACACCACCATGGCAGCCCTTGGGCCGGCCCACACCTTGTCTCCCCATGGGGGAGGCCCCCCCAACAAGCCACCAACATGTCTCCATGAAACATGCATGCTCCCTAGACAAAAAGCCACCAAACATGCAACCCCCGATTCGTGGGATCTTGTCCCCTCGCGCTGAGACAAGATGTTTTCCGCGAAACTTTTTCTGAAAAATTCCAGAAGGTCCCAGAACATTTCCGGCACCCTCTAAAATTATTCTGGGCATGATCCGAAACATTTTCGGTGCGGTGGTTTTCATCAGCGGAAAGCATTAACAGCGGTTACGGCAGTTTCGGAACATTTCCGGTTTTTCTCTCCGAAAATTCCCAGAAGTTCCCAGACCAATTCTGGCATCCTCTGAAAATTTCCAGGCGGTGCCGAAACCCTTTTTGACCAAATAATATATTCCGAAACAACTTTTCGGTTTTACCGAAACTCTTTCGGTGTTCTCTCTCTCGGAACTCTTCCGTTGTCTCCGAAACATTTTCGGTGACTTTCTCTCAGACTCCCTGTCTAGCGTTCAACAGATAGATGACCCTTAAGCGTGTGACCCTATAGGTTCGGTGAAGTATAGACATGACCGGAACACTTTCCGATCAATGATCAGCATCGGAGCCGTGGACACCCATATTGATCCCTATACCCACACGAATGAATATTCGAGTGAACCTCCAGTTGCCGTGTGCTATTCCTGTTGCTTCGCGATATGTTACAAATACCCAAGGTGAGACATGTTGGCATTCCCGTGGATCAACAACTTGTCCACTATGCTAGTTACCTCGTTACCGGTATTGTTCTCTTTTCTCGTTACCGTGTTCCGGCATCCCCGTGATCAAATCACAAAGTGTCTGGCCAGACGATGATGGATACCGTAACACCGAGAGGGCCCAGAGATATCTCTCCATCGCCGGAGGAGCAAATCCCAATCTTGAGCTATCAAGTTACTTGACATACTTTTCCATGAACCCGTAAGCCGCCGTAATAGCCACCCATTTACGGATGACGTTTAACAAACCCCAAAGTTCATGAAGCAAGCATGAAGAAACTCGATACTCTCATGGTCTAAGGAATTATGCAAACATTAACCATCTCTGCGTTATTAACCATTAACTTGTGACGAATGTATCTCATAGCATAACATCAATCGGGTCGATTCAACACAAATTTTCTTCTAACATTTGTGCCCTCAAAGTTGCTGGCATAGACATGCCTATGATTGGGAAAACATAATCATCATGCAACACTTGAGCTAGTCTTAGAGGCATGACGAGGAATACATTTTACCGTTTATTATTCCACACGTGCACATGGGTTTTCCCCAGAGCCTTTATGGATATACGGGCTCGGGAACCACAGCAGTTATAGCATGGAACATAAACCTAATTATGAACACGGAGATAAATAATAACATTTATTATTGCCTCTAGGGCATATCTCCTACAAAGCTAGCTTCCGATTTGTTTCTCAATACGATGTAAGGCTGATCACTTGTTTGGGTTAGCTGGAACTGTTTTATTTCTCTCTGGCTCCTCCTATCCACTTGATTCTGGTATAGATCCCCTCTAAGTTGGTCCCTTTTACACTGGAACATTGTGGTTCTTCGCCCTGGACACAAGATTGCGCCACTGGCGCTTGAGGTCCTCCATGTCCAAGAGAGAGGCACAGCGACAATAACTCCCCCCCCCCCTCGCATCACTCACTACTTCTAGCGAGCCGCTCTTCGTCGCCGCGGGCCGTGCAACGGCCATCCTTGGCAGGCGCATGACCGCCGCACGGTTGCGGGTGGTTTGAAGGTTGGTGTTGGAGATGCCGCAATGCTCAGATGTTAACTCAATAAAGAAAAATTGTAAAGTTCGATCAAAAAACAAATCTCCTCCAGTGAGCTTGATGTCTCCAACTTCTCTTCTTGGATATTGAGCTAAATAAACAATTTTTTATGTAAATGATTTGAAGATTACTCAAAATCTGTCGATCCAAACAAAATGTGCTGCATCTAAGGTAGGATCATCAATCTTATTTTGTTTTTGATTTGATTTTTGTTTGAGACAATTATTTTTGATTTGATGGTATAATATGAGGTGGCATGAGAGAGACTGATGGGTGGGAGCCCACGCCCACCTGGGTCTGGCTTGGGCTGCAGAGAACCACGCAAAGCATTCCCTTCACTCCGCCACCGGCCGGCCATCGCGATTTCCCCATTCCCTCGCCGCCGCCGCCGCCGCCGCCCAAGCTGCATCCTCCTACCCGCCAATCTCCTTCTCCGCGCCGCCGCCATGCTCTGGCTCCGGTGCTGCGGCCTCACCCAGCTCCTGTCGTTTCGCTCCGCCTCCACCATCTCCCAGCTCAGCCGCCTCATCTCCGCGGCCGCCGTCTCCCCGGCCCCTGGCTTCGCCGTGGAGGAGTACCTCGTCTCCACCTGCGGCCTCACCCGAGCCCAGGCCCTCAAGGCCTCCGCCAAGCTCTCCCACCTGAAATCCCCCACCAATCCCGACGCCGTGCTCGCCTTCCTCGCCGGCCTCGGCCTGTCCGGCGCCGACGTCGCCTCCATCGTCGCCAAGGGCCCGCAGTTGCTCTGCGCCAAAGTGGAGAGAACCCTGGCCCCCAACGTCGCCGGGCTCGCCGGCCTCGGCCTCTCGCGTTCTCAGATCGGGCGCCTCGCCTCGCTCTCCCACAACAAATTCCGGTGCAGATCCATCATCTCCAATCTAGAATACTACCTGCACTTCTTCGGCTTCTTTGAGAACCTCCTCCGGCCTCTTAAGCGCGACCGCGGCTCATGCCTTCTCTCGGCCGACCTCGAGAGGGTGGTCAAGCCCAATGTCTCGTTCCTGCGTGAGTGCGGGCTAGGTGATTGCGACATTGCCAAGCTGAGCATCTCTCAGCCATGGATGCTCGCCACCAACCCGGAGCGCCTCCAGGCAATGGCGGCATGCGCAGAAGGTATAGGTGTGCCCCGTGGCTCTGGAATGTTCAGGCAAGCGTTGCAGGCTGTCACATGCCTCAGTGTGGAGAAGATCGCCGCCAGAGTAGACTACTTGAAGAGCACGTTCAGGTGGTCGGATGCTGAGGTGGGCATTGCTGTTTCTAGGGCTCCAAGGGTGCTGGTGATGCCCAAGGACTTTCTGCGGAGCAAGTCAGAGTTTCTCATCTCCGAGGTGGGGCTGAAGCCGGCCTACATTGCTCAAAGGCCGGCAATTCTCACTCTTAGCCTAGAGGGCCGGCTCAGGCCCCGTCACTACGTTATGAAGTTTCTTAAGGAAAATGGATTACTGGAGAACGTTCGGAGCTACTATGTCGCAGTCGTAGTGAGCGATAACGATTTCATGAAGAAGTACATATGCCCTTACCAGGAAGCTGTGCCGCACCTCGCTCAAGACTATGCTGCTGCTTGCAAAGGGGAAGTGCTGACTATTTCCAGATTCACATGAGCCAGGAACGGGCTATGATGTAACTGTGTGCTGGTTGTCTGCTGCCGTATGTCTGTTAGATGCTGGGTTGGTCGTTGCTAAAGTGTGATGAAATGGATAATTTGATTCCTGAATACTGATATGCAATGCCATCATCCAACAGAGAAGAAACCATGGATTGCTTATTAAATTTGTTGTCCCTGTTCATGTTTTTAAACACACGTATTGATTGCTGGCACATTCTTCATTGTATTAAAATTTCAGTTTTCAAGTTAGTTGCTGGTGTATTGAGAGATGCAATAAGCCAAGGTAAGGTCTCCTTCATTGTGGGTAATGCATTCCTAATGTTTTATTTTTATTTTTGGAAATCATAGTCGATAATTTGAGGATCACTCTGACACCCTTCCCAAATTTAGGTAAATAGTCTTTTTGGAATGGTCAATTCGCCTGGCTTTAGCTTAATCTATTTTTCAGTTATGGTTTGATATAAAAATCATTTTCGTTTGCTCATATGCAGATTCATAGAGATCCGTTTTTGCTTTAACTAACGAACTAAAGATAGATTTGTTCATTCAACTATAGAAAGTGTCTGCAAGTGAGTTCTCCTTTAGTTGGATCAGAGGTAACGATTTGAAGCCATCGGTCATATTGGAAACACCTACTGGGCTGCAGGACGAAATGTACAGGGCTCACATCTGGTTATCTGCTAAAGAGAGATGCACACTTAACTAAACATCAAACTCTCACATGGAGGAGGCTTGGCATCATTTAAGTTTAAGTAAGTAAACTTAGGTGGATCTGTTCCTTTTTATGTTGGTAATGTTATTGAGACAATGGAGATGCACTTACTGCTAGTGATGTTATTGAGACAAAGAAGCACTAATTTTGTACTGTGTATATTGTGGATTTTCATGCTCTGCACCACGGCCATAAAAATCATGCGTTTATTGTGGATGGCAGCTCAAATTTTTTAGTTCATTATTGTGTTTTGCTCCTGCGGGTAATTCAGCTAGTTGGTGTCTCTTGCTTCTATAACCGAGCTACCTCTTCTTTAGTTTGGCTAAAACTGAGTGCTTAATTTATTACTTTGGTCAGTGTGATTGTGAATATAGGCACCAAACTGTTGGTATCATGTACTTCCATACTCTAAATACATGGTCTGAATATCTGCAGAGGCCGCAGGTTCTTAGGTGGTGTTTGGTTCACTGGCTATCCCCCTAGTTTTCTTGTTTGTTCGAAATGCTGCGCATAATCTGCTAGGTTATTCGAGCAGATTACTTCCAACAGGCCACATAATCTGTACTTGAATTAGTTTCCGCCATCTTGGGTGTTCATCTACAGAAAGATATCATTGAAGTTCAATTACGAATAGTGTCCTTATGATTTCCGCGAGGGAAAATCAAGGATTTGAACTATGCTTGGTCTTAAACTGCCAAAGCATGCTAGAATTAGTTTAACTTCTAATTGTCAAGAAGATAGGTTGTAGTTTTCATTGTCTGTTTTTTGATCCAAAGTAAGCATTTCAAGCTGGCTGTACATAAACCTTTCATACATCAACTTATCTGCAAATTAAGTGTTTGCTATGTAATTTTACCATGTTGTTAATGCTCTGCTTATTTTACTTGTCAACACATGGTTATGGAAAGGTTCTGGGGGTGGGGGGTGGGGGTAAGAATTGCTTTTGTTGGAGACGGGCCTTAAAGGTGTGTCATTGTTCAAATGCCAACTGTTTGTTGTTTTCAGTAAGACACAAACCTGTTGAAATTTTTCTAATGATTATTCTTCCTAGCTTCCATAAGTGTTTTGTTGACAATGATAAAAGGATTTTTTTGGCAGTCCATGCAGTGAATCTATGTGATGCATCATATACCTGGGTGTTTATACGTTTCATCATGTTTGTCTGACCTATGACGATATTGAAGCCCAACTGGACACTGACCTTGACTTGCTCTGCCCAGTGTAAACGATAATACTGTTCCTCTTATAAGTTGTGATTGTGATTACCAGCAGACGCCTCTTTTACTCTTTTCAATTCTTGTGTGGGTATTTGGTTCTGTAACTAAAATGCCAGGATGCACAAGTTGATGTTTTGCAATCGGCCAAGCAAACTGTGATAAGTTAATTACTCTACCTCCTTTTCAGAAGTTGTCAATTTCTCATGAACTTTTGCATTTTGTTTTCTATCTGGATGGCCATAACAGTTGACAAAAATTTATAGATTTCTCGAAAATGTAAAGTACTATCTTATTGTTTCTGTTCATGAGTTAAGTTGCTGATAATTGATTCTCAGTAGTGTTAGCATTTGTATCCAATGAGCCACTGTTGTGATCTATTTCAGGGTGTAGCATTAGATGGGTGATGTCTATACCAGGATTACTTTGCTTTCTTTGTCAGGACTTTGCATTAGAGTGCGACCCTGGTGTTTCTTGGTATCATTACTAGCAAGTGGCATTGTAATACCGTGTTTATTAGTATAAATAAGGTCTTGTATTTGGTAAATTAAAAGAAATTAGCACAACGCTGGAGTAGTAATTATCAGCTTAATTAGATAAAGACAATCATTGGCAATCATTGGTTAGTACTAAGTAAGAGTAGTCAACTTAGTTCCTTAGTGTGGAAGGATATGCATTAGAAGAACATGCTTGTAGAGCCTTCGGGTAGGAGGGCCACATGTGGGTGTGGTACAAGATATTTTGCAGCTCAAGCTTGCACTTATCTGTAGCATTTAATGCTCTGCTGAGTCAGCTAGGCACGTGTGATGTAAGAGTACAAGCAGCTGTAAAATCTAGGGACACCGAGGCTGTAGATATTTCTGAGTTACAGCTCCATTCCCTATCCTACCATGCCTATAAATAGAGGAGCAAGAGCACGCTGTAGTACTCATCCCAACATACAAATCAGTTCACTAGCTAGCTTTGCATGGAGTAGAATCACACTGATCGGCAAGAGTGCTCGGAGGAAGCAGCGAGTCGGCGAGTCAGGCAAGCATGCGTTCCATCTAGCCTTCCTAGCTGTCCTATTCCTTGTTTGTCTCACTGTTCATGCCATGCTCTATAGCTAGTAGTACTTCTGAAGCTCTATAATGTGCACTGTTCGTGTGATTTGATTCCTGTACATCTCTTGAAGCTAGCATGCATACCACAGTACTACCTTTTTGGTTTATGATCACGGTGGAGAAATCCTTGGTACATGCATGTGAGCACATGAATGGTTGGTTCTGTGAAAAGCCTAGAGATATTTATCTTGCATGTATTTCCTCCTGCTAATCCTTGTCTAGTAAATTTTATAAAAATCTGGTGTCACGATGGCAAACGTATTGTACCGGTCACAGTTCAGGTATGGGACTGTCTGAGTTCTCCGCTAAGAACGACACTTGTTCGGAAGCGTGTCGATGATGGATCCGTAGGAGCGATCGACACTAGTAAGTCGAGTGGTCGGTTCTTGGGGGAATATAGAGCTCTGCTCTACTAGCGCCTATGTGGTTCTAGTCGAGACTGTCGATGTCGGAGTACCCCTCTTAAGAGTGTAAAAGTGTGAAATTTCACCCCTGTGACTCCCGGGTCGGGAAGCTTGCGGTCATATGTGATGCCAGTTATTTCTTTTCTTTTCTTTAAATTAATCTCCATTATCTTCCTCTGCCATCAAACTCTTTCTTTACAACTAACCCTTGTGTTTTTGTCACTTTTGCCGTGAGAAGTTCCTTTGTACCCGTATGCTTGCTGAGTATGAGATCATACTCATTCTTGCTATTGTTGTTGATTTTGCAGAAGTAGCAAATGATGGATGTGCTGATGAGAATGATGAACAATAGGAGTAGCTCTACGGGTTGGGAATAAATAAAGAAGTTGCATGTATCATAACCTTTGTAATAGCTAGTAATGAATAAAGTTGGCTCTTGTACATACTGGAAAATAATTTGTTTACTAGCCTAACATGCTTATAAATTTGAGATTTATAAGCATGTGGCGATTGTCACGGCTAAGACTCACTTGGGGCGTGACAGGCATATGTCAATTTTTTGTGTGTGCCTAGAATCAACTGTTCTTGGTGAAGCTGCTAGTAAACTAACTTGAATATGCATTTGCCTCGTTGATTTCCTGATTTGCTTTGAGTGGTTCTAGTTTGTAGATATTATACCCAATAAGAGGTGAAGCTGTTAATAATAATGATATGAAGAGGGGGAATTTTGGGGAAGCTGTTGATGGGTGAGCTCTGAAACTTATTACGCCAAGTAAGTGTGAAGTTATAATATGTGTTTAATAATCCAGGTTAACTTGAATCAGCGCTGAAACTTAGCACCAATCTTACAACATGTTTTTCCCCCCAACAACGTGATGTTTGTACTTGTCTGCCAGAAGCGAATAGGGATACTCTTTTATATGCTTCAGTTCAGATTCGGAGCTACAACTATTTTATCATTATTTTCCATCATTGCAGCACCATCTGTATGACATGAGTTCTTAGGTTTTCGCTTTTCCTTGAGTTTTTTCATGTGTGGTCTACAATTGAAATCACCAGTGGTGTTACATGTATTAGTTTAGGGATAACTGTTCTAGTTTCTGTATCAATTCAAATCGCCGTCGCTCTTCTGTGAGTTTTTCATCTCTACTCCATAGGGATAACTGTTCTAATTTCTGGGATTAGTTCAGGAGTTGTATTTTATCGTGTACGGTCAGCACCCCTGCCTACATTTGATTGCCTGTAAGTGAGTCTGATATGTTTGGCTGTTCCATCCATCTATTTGTGAATGAATGAATGTGCAAACAAGAGTTTAATTGCTTCTACTCCCTCCGTCCCAAAATTCTTGTCTTAAATTTGTCTAAATACGTATGTATCAAGTCATATTTTAGTATTAGGTACATCCGTATCTAGACAAATATAAGACAAGAATTTTGGGACGGAGGGAGTAGAACGCTAGAGCCAAGTGAAGACTATTGCTCTTTTTACCAACCAAACTGTAAATGAATACGCGTATTTTTGTCTTGGTTGAGCCGTACACACGGTGGCGATCAGTGCCCAGCAAGGGCAGCAATGCGGATGGGACGGATGACGGCAGAGGCCATGGCCGGCCCTGAGGACGATGAGGAACGACCAGGGTAACGTTTCTTTTCCTTTTTTTTTTTTTTGGCGGATAGGTAACGTTTCTTTTCCAGAGCAAGGTTGGCTAGCAACTGATGAACTTTACTACGCCCTTATGAGACGGAGGGAGTACAAAAGAGAGCCTAATAATCAGAGATTCAGGGGATTGAACATGACTCCAAGTTGTTGAAGATTCAGTTCAACTAAATAATCAGTTGCAAGGGGAGATATACCTAGCTCCTCAAAGCAACGGACAGAGAAGAGTCGAAGATTGCTTCTGCAAAATCCACAACCAGGTAGCACTTAAAGAATCTTGGATCCGATTGTTGGAACAGTCTACGCTTCAAAATTGACGCGCACCATTTTGCACGAACAAGTTTAGCAAGCGGCTACCCCCTCCGTTTCTAAATATAATCTCTTTTAGAGATTTCAATATGGATTACATACAGATGTATGTAGACATATTTTAGAGTGTAGATTCACTCATTTTGCTCCGTATGTAGTCTATATTGAAATCTTAAAAAAGGTTTATATTTAGGAAAGGAGGGAGTAGTAATCAGGGGACGTCCTGAAATGATACGCCCTGGTCTCTCCTAAATCTAGGGCGGCGCGGCCGGTGATATGAGCGGGCGGGGACCCCAATGCTTCCTTCCGGTGGTAGGTTAGGATTAATTTTAGTGTTTGTCTTTTATTGTCGTTGATGAGATGATGGCATCGACACCGGTGTGGATAAGTCTTTCTCGTCTCGACTTGCTTGCACAATGCTTCCTGGTGTCATCAGGAGGCGTGTGGAGGGTGGTGCGTCCCATGGTCTAGTTATCTCGTTTCGGTTTTTTTGTGCAGGCCTGTCTCGGTGGCGTTGTCCCGTGGAGTGAACGGCGTTGCTTTGTGTCATGGTCTTTTGGCTCCTTTGACTGGCTAAGACTGGTCAATCTTCGCTTTGTTGGACATCATGTGAGGTTTATGTTCTCTATCTCCGTCTGGCTGAATCCGGGTTGTTCTTAGGGCCCTCTCCACTCCGGAGTGACGATTTGCTCCCTAGATTGTGAAATGATCGAAATGGACCTAGGGGTGGGGTGGGTTTGAATAGGGACAACTACAAATATTAGCAAGTTTAGACTACTCGGAATGTAAGGGTGAGCCTAAGCAATGCTACGATGAGATATACAACATGTATGTTGCTCGCAAGGTTGGCGACCAAAGTAAACCACAAGTAAATGAGCTAGGGGCTAGGGTTAGGGATAATCGAAGACCACGGAGACGAAGATGTATCTTGATGTTCACTTCTTTGGAGAGAAGCTAACACTGTTGCAGGGGTCAATGTTATTTAAAGATCACCTGCGTGTCCCTTCTCTGGTGGTTGTGAAAAATATAGAAACAAGATTAATAAAATGCAGAGGAGGGGAAACATGTTGGCAATGACTTTGCTATACTATACATGATTCTGAAGGCTCTGTTAAGTTGATGACGCCCTTAAGCTTCAGTGACAAGTATAGCCTGATGATGGCATGAGTTTTATCCAGGGAAGCTCCTACTTTTCTCTTTTTTGAATCTTGCAAGTTAAGTAACCCTTTTACTATTGTACTATAGATTTGAATAGACTAGCAGCATCTGTTGCTTTAATCAATTTTGTACATTTTGTTGGATCTTCACTTGGATGTAAACAATTTGAATGACTCACACATACATGTAAACAGTAAGCCTTTTGTAAATTTGTTGTCTGAACTCCGAATTTAAATCAGAGCCAAACGATAAGTTTGAATCTTGTAGACTCCATTTGTGGTCTCTGAAACTTATTATAACCAATTCAAGTGTGAAGCTATAGTAATTGTTCAAAACATATGTGAGGAGGCAAGTTAACTCGAATAAGACCTGAAAGTTAGCCCCCCACCCCCCCAAACAACGGCCATGCTTTATATTGGCTGAGAGAAGCTAATATGGCTAAATACGAGGCAATATAATTTATCTTAACAAGCAATCTCTTGTCCGTGATTCATTTATTCATCTCTACTCCAAAGAGATAATTGTTCTAATTTGTGGGCTTAATTCAGACGTGGTATTCTATCTACTGTCGACACCTAGCCTTCTAGGCGTGGCTCTGTCACCAAATTTGGTCCTAATTTATTTAGACAAGTCAAAAATTATGTTTTCAAGATACAAGACTAGGATATTGACTATTTAAATTACATTTGTAGCCCGCGCATTGAATGGGCCACTTTGCTAGTTACAGAGAATGACAAGTAGCTAAAGCAACAGTTGTGACACAACAATGGTAAGTGTCATGCATGTTTATTATTGAACTGTTGTCTTCTTCAGCAATGGTGCCTTGATGAGCATAGTAGCTACTCGCAGCAGTTCTGGCTCATCATGCTCTCAACTGAGCACAAGTGTCCTCTTTCCTGGTGTCTCCTACTCCCTAACACTTTTAATTTCACATCCTCCCCTTCTAACTAGTTTCGAACTCTCACCTCCCATCATTTTCATCAGTGGTAGATTGTTTTTTTTTTAACTGAGTGGTAGATTGTTGATTTGCTGCTACTTGGCGTGGTATATATGTAGGAGATATGCCCTAGAGGCAATAATAAATGTTATTGATTATCTCCCTGTTCATAATTAGGTTTATGTTCCATGCTATAACTGCTATGGTTTTCGAGTCTACAAATAAAACGAGGCTTGGAGGAAGACTCATATGCACGTGTGGGATAATAAACGATAAAATGTATTCCTAGTCAAGCCTCTATGACTGGCTCAAGTGTTGCATGATGGTTCTGTTTTCCTGATCATGGGCATGTCTATGCCAGCAACTTTGAGGGCACAATGTTAGAAGAACATTTGTGTTGAATCGACCCGATTGATGTTATGCTATGAGATACATTCGTCACAAGTTAATGGTTAATAACACAGAGATGGTTAATGTTTGCATGATTCCTTAGACCATGAGAGTATCGAGTTTCTTCATGCTTGCTTCATGAACTTTGGGGTTTGTTAAACGTCATCCGTAAATGGGTGGCTATTACGGCGGCTTACAGGTTCATGGAAAAGTATGTCAAGTAACTTGATAGCTCAAGATTGGGATTTGCTCCTCCGACGTTGGAGAGATATCTCTGGGCCCTCTCGGTGTTACGGTATCCATCATCGTCTGGCCAGACACTTTGTGATTTGATCACGGGGATGCCAGAACACGGTAACGAGAAAAGAGAACAAATGCCGGTAACGAGGTAACTGGCATAGTGGACAAGTTGTTGACCCACGGGGATGCCATCATGTCTCACCTCGGGTATTTGTAACATATCGCGAAGCAACAGGAATAGCACACGGCAACTGGAGGTTCACTCGAATATTCATTCGTGTGGGTATAGGGGTCAATATGGGTGTCCACGGCTCCGATGTTGATCATTGATCGGAAAGGGTTCCGTGTCATGTCTATACTTCACCGAACCTATAGGGTCACACGCTTAAGGGTCATCTATCTGCTGAATACTAGACAGGGAGTCTGAGAGAAAATCACCGAAAAGTTTCGGACACCGAAAAAGTTTCGGACAGCGGAAAAGTTCCGCAGAGAGAGGTCACCGGATGAGTTCTGGTGAAACTGAAAAGTTGTTTCAGAGGATACCATAAAGTCAAATTAGTTTCGGCACATGCCCGATAATTCTTGGAGGGTGCCAGAATCATTCTGGAAACTTTTGGGAATTTTCTGGAAGAAAAACCGGAAATGTTCCGGAGCTGCCGGAACCACTTCAGATGCTTTTCGCAGATGAAAATCACTAATCTGGAATTGTTCCAGAACGCGTTGAAAATTATTTTAGTTGGTACTGGAAATGTTCTAAGCCCACATAAATATTTTCAGTTCGAACGGACGCTGAAAAATGTCGTCGTGAATAGTGAAAGTGCTTTTTGGGTTACTTTTTGGAAAGCCATCTTTTTGGGCTTTTGCTCCAAAATATCTTGGAGATGACATGAATGGATGTGGCTGAAATTTCAGCCCCTCCACCCCTCCTTCTCCTATAAATAGAGGTGGAGGGGGCTACCCAAACTCACTCCTTCTCACATACAGGTGCCATTGCAATGATCTGGCTTCTCCCTCCCTCCCAGCGAAATAGTTTCGTAGAGCCGAAAGGCTGTCTGGGTTCCGGTGGGAACTAGTTCTGGACGGCGAAGCCCTGCCTGATAGATGACACCGTATGTGTGCAACTCTGTAGAGAGGTCGTAGTTTCGATCTTAGTGCCCGAGGGGCTGTTCGTGAGTGCCTCCCGAAGGGCTGTCCAAGTGACGGTCCAAGTTCTGTGAGTCCTCCCGAAGGGCTGTCCGAGTGACCGTTCGAGTTTCGAAGGTCCTCCCGAAGGGCTGTCCGAGACACCGTCCGGGGGACTGTTCGACCGCCTCCCGGAGGGCTGTCCGAAGGGAAGACGAGGGTATACATCCTCGCGGTTGGGAGGTTGTAAATCCTAGCTGCGGGGATCTGCACCGCTGATCGTCATCGACTCTACTTCCGCTACGCTACGAGTCGGTAACGAAAATGATCAAACCTTGTATGCAGTCTCCATAGTGGTCCTGGGCTGGTGCGTAGGTCGGAAAATTTTTGTTTTCTGCTGCGTTACCCTACAGTGGCATCAAGAGCCATGCTATGCGTAGATGCAGGTTGCGATCTAGAATACATAGTGATGTATGGGTGTTGCACAATATAATTAGGTAATAGATGAGTTCTATTACTGAAAATTATTTGTGCGGGTAGCAGATGAAATCTGTTACCCGATGTTCTTGTTGCTTCACTGGAATTTGCATATTTCTGATCTTGATAACAGCACGGTGGAGTTTCAATGTTCTGGCAATCCGCGATCCTGATTGATCAACGAAGTGCTAACAGTTCATTGAATTCCACTGTAGTTGAAAGGAAAGATGAAATTTCGCAGACGAAAGGGCAATGCAGATATGATCTGCACGGGGGTCATGCGTATGACGAAGTTTAGTATGGGGCTCGAGATTTTATTATCTCGGTTTTCATACACCCTGGAAAGTTAATCTAGCGACTTGAATTATCATACTTGATGATGGACGTTGGTAGCTTCGGTTTGTTTCGAAACCTTAGAAGCCACGTAAAACAAGTTTTTGCATGAACCGATTAGAGACGTCTAACTTGGTTTTGCAGGAGGGTTTGCATGTGCATATGATGTGGTATAGCAGTGCTCATAATAATTTGATTATGTATGAGATGACTATATGATGTAAATTAATTAACATGACCTGCGTGTCATGATTCGGCATGATGGCTGGAGCCATATGATTGCACTTTAAATGACCTATGTGTCAACCTTGTTGTAATGCATTATTTTATTAGCTATAGAGATAGCAATATTATCTGGTGCATCGACAAGGTGGTGGCAATCTTCGCGAAGGCGAACACCGACGCGAATGCCGAATACGAAGAAATAGAAGATTTCTCCGTCGGAAAGGGCTATACCATATCATGCTATTATGAATTGCCTGAGATGTTTATCCCTTATGATGCACCCTTCTTGATTGTGCAGTAGTCGCTTTTTATTAGGGTGATCTCTCACAAAAATATCAAGTAGTTAGTGTTCTCCCAAGTGTAGCACCGTCACGGCACCTAACTTTTCGGGGTATCACAGGATCTCCCTGGGTACGAACGATTAGGGATGTGTGAGGCGGGTGAGTTGAGACCTCGCAGCAAGATCACTTGGTTGTCTTGACGTTCTGGAAGGATCTCCCTGAGCTCGGAACACGCCCATCGAAAGATGAACAAGAGTCACATAGAGATGTGATCGGCAAGTTTGCCTACCGATTGAAGTTAGCGCCATCAGTGTTCATCTCGTTCAATGGCGTTGAATGGAAATGCGGATCTTGTATCACTCACAATCTATTATGAGAGATATTGATTTGAGTGGGAGCGCACTGTTGAATTAACTTGTTTAATTCTCAGTGCAATTAATTATGAACTCTGTCTAAGTGTGATTTGCATAATAGTTGTAGAATTATGGCTCGCGTTTCCACCTTCCCTATTAAAATTGAATAGCTGTTAAATATCTGGTTAAAACTTTACGGTTGGTAACATAATGTGAGGATTGTCCTCAAGAGTGCCGAGAAGGACTTTGTCCTATCGCATACTTTCGGTATTCTCTCGCTTATGCTATGGATCATGTGACTGTCGTCCTTCAATCCAAAAGCTAGAATTCTGTTTCAGTCAAGTGCGATATGTTTGCTTCCATGAGACCCGAACTTCGAAAGTTTGGATAGTTATGTGATATTCATGGAATCTGAAAATCACTTTCAGAGACAGACAAAGGCTAAAAGATATGAGATATCCAAAGCAATGTTTGTTTGCAAACTATTAGTAAAGGAGTTTTACTATGCATTAGACTGATAAGAGAGGGATCCAGGAGAACGCCTTTCATATGATGAAAGATGAATAAAAACTTAAAGAGAAAGGAAGTGTCCGAAGGGTGTAGTGAAACTTTCACGCCTAGGAAGTCCAGGGCTAACGCCACTCTTAAGTTGGGTGCTTCTTCTGGAAGTAGGAGAAATACTAAAAGTTAAACTGTTAGAAGTATAATGGAAATAAGAAAGAAGACTGGAATATCCAGCTCATGTATGAATGTCATACAGGTTTTTTATGTATAGAAGGCTGGTCAAAGATATAGTTCTTGGGAATTATGATTAAATTGTTAATCACTGATTCTTGGGTATTGTGAGTTAATCACAAAGATACCCGCTCGATTGCTTTCTGTTGCAACTCGATGTAAGAACTACTATGGCCTGAAAGACTAGCCAGGAATGAGGTTTAGGTATACACAGGGAACATAGTAAATGTTACTATACCTTCCATCGGTGTATTACCGTCTGTATTTATTTTCATAATTCATTTTAGAGTTTCACACTCTAGCCCTTTGCATAAGGTATCTTGCAAGAAGGTTGTTCATAAGAGAACTTTTTATGTTCGGTGTTATGAATAACATAAGGGCCATACTTTCATTATGAATAAGATGTATGTTATGAATAATGATAATAATATATTACCTCTGGATTTACATTCATAATTCATTTTAGATTTTCATACACTCTAGCCCATTGCACAATGTTTGTTGCAAAAGAGTTGTTCATAAGAACAACAATTGTTGTTTAGTATTATGAATAAACATGAAGGGCCATACTTCCATCCAAGATGGGATGTATGTTATGAATATTGATAGTAATATGATACATCCATAACACTGACGCTAAATGTCGTAAGACTAAGAGAATACCACACAAGTGTGGCACTGCATTTGGTCACATTGGAGAAACCCGCATGGATAAATTCCATTATGATGGATTTTAAAGTCGTTTGATTTTGAATCATCTGACACTTGCAACTTTCCTCCGAAAAGTAAAGTGACTGAAATACCGTTCACAGGCCATAAGGAACGAGCAAAGAACTTATTGGTGATCATACATTTTGATGTATGTAGTCCGATAAATGTTATTGCAAACAGTGGATTTATCTATCTTCAGAAATGACTCAAGTAGATATATGTATATTTACTTGATGAGACATAAGTCTAGATCTTTTGAATTCATTCAAAAGGTTTTCAAGAATGAAGTAGAAGTTATTGTAACAAGAAAATTCTGTTTCTACAATTCGATTGCAGAAAGGAATATTTGAGTTACAAGTTTAGCGAATGTCTGATGAGTTTTGAAAAGAGTTTCATAACTTACACCTCCCGGAACACCACTGTGAGTGAAAAGTCCGTGAAGATGTAATCAAACCATTTATGACATGGTAAGATCAAAGATGACATAAATAAATTTGTCATTATCCCTTTTAAAAGGTGATGCTTTAGAGACTGCGGCTTTTACACTGAAAAGAGCTCCATCGGGTCTGTTGAAATGACACCATGGTATGGTACGCCCAACCATGTTATATCTTTTCTTAACATTTGGAATATGGGGCTTGTGTAAAAGGTTACAAACCTATTCCAAATCAGACAAGTGCTACTTTGTAGGTTATCCCAAGCAATTGGGTATTCCTCCCTCACTATACCGAGGCAAATAGGTTTGCCACAAAGAACGGTATGCTTTTTGAAGAAAATGGTTCTTTCAAAAAGGTGAGTGGGAGAATAATGCAACTCGACGAGATAACCAGTATCTCCGTCATCAGGTCAAAGGAAAGAGACCTTGGAAGTAATTCCAGTGTTTCCTACTGCGACTGATACGAAAGTCTCTACAATAAAATGTATGGACTTCGGCCAAATTTGCAGCTAAACCACATAGGCAAGGCTCGTGCAAACCTCTCAGGTGCGCAGACGAGATATTGTTGTCAGACAACAGTATACCTACAATACACAAGGAAGCGTTGATGGGCCCTGACTCCGGAATTGGCTGAATGCCAATACAACCCGAGTTAGTTTCCATATAAGTGATTCAAGATTAAAACCTTGATACACCTTTCGGAAGACTTAGAGTCTAACGAATATTTATGGAACTTAAAACTGATATGGATAAAAATGTTATATCCATAAAGCTCGACTTGTTGAAATAACAAGTTCAAGGAGTTGACTGCGATGAGGTTGTTTCACCATAGCGATGCTTAAAGTCGGTTCGGGTTGAACTAGCAATTAATACATATTTCAGTCATGAGATATGAAACATGGATGACAATAGGATTTCCATATGATGGAAATGAAACCAAGAACTTGCATGTGTTACAGTCCAAGGTATTTTGTCATTCCAGAGGATGCTAGTGAGTGTGCAAACTTCAGAGTTCCAGCAATGGACAGAAGAGAGCATAATGGAGTTGGAATCTTCGTGTTTTGATGAAATGGTCAAAAGGGTTTGACTTCATCAATGGGTAACGAAGATGCTTGTGATTCAAGAAAGTAAGTGGGAGCATAATAAATTTCTAAAAAACGTTGTGTGCTTGACACATTGTTAATTGGAAATAAATTTCTTGACAGGAATTAGGACTTCATTTGAAAATAGTTTTTCGATGAAGTGCTTGGGCTAAATAGCCTTTATATTAGGCATGATGATCTATGGAGATAGATTTACCTAATGGGGCTGAGCAAAGATACATATTGACAAGATGCTAAAACCTTTTAGCATTAAAAACGTCAAGGAGTGATTCTTGCCGAAGTCACATGGAAAGAGTTTTTGCAAGACTCGGTGTCCCAAAACACTGATGAGCAAAATACATGATGAAGATTCCACACACTCTTGTGTTTGGATTAATCATGTATTCCATGATATGTAAAAACAACCAGATATGTCCAATACTCCCAAAGTTGTTGCGAGTATAGATACCAAAGTGATCAAAAGTTCTGATCATGGGACAACAGTGAAAAAGGGTCTTTGAGTACTATAGTAGCACCGATGACATGTTTTCTCGCAAGCGGAGATCATGAAGAGTTCGTTGTAAAAGGTTACATCGATACAGTCTTCATCCATGCTCCAAGCGATTTTCGATTTAAATTGAGGGTTTTGTGTAACACACAATATGGTGGCATGGTAGTTGGAAATTGTTCCAAACAAGTTACTGTGGCGAATTCTATAACAGAGGCAAAGTATGTTGCCGCTTTTAAAAGCAACAAACAAGATGCTGAATCATATAGTTCTTTCATGAACTTAGTATGGTTCCAAGAAGGCTTTGGTCAATGGGACACTATTGCAGATAGTTTCTCCATAGCTCAGTCTGAGGAATATGGTTTCGACCAATGATTCACACATATACAAAGCCAAGTCCACACAAAATGTGAATTTTGTGAAAGCCTGAAAACGCGAGGATATGCAAAGATACACACGGAGCTGAAGTCGTCAGATCCGTTGGACATCAGGCTATACCACAAGCGAAGCATATTTACACCGGTGTGCCACAGGTGTAAAGTGCATTAGCATTAACTAGATTATTGACTCTAGTGCAAGTGGGAGTCTGTAGGAGATATGCCCTAGAGGCAATAATAAATGTTATTGATTATCTCCCTGTTCATAATTAGGTTTATGTTCCATGCTATAACTGCTATGGTTTTCGAGTCTACAAATAAAACGAGGCTTGGAGGAAGACTCATATGCACGTGTGGGATAATAAACGATAAAATGTATTCCTAGTCAAGCCTCTATGACTGGCTCAAGTGTTGCATGATGGTTCTGTTTTCCTGATCATGGGCATGTCTATGCCAGCAACTTTGAGGGCACAATGTTAGAAGAACATTTGTGTTGAATCGACCCGATTGATGTTATGCTATGAGATACATTCGTCACAAGTTAATGGTTAATAACACAGAGATGGTTAATGTTTGCATGATTCCTTAGACCATGAGAGTATCGAGTTTCTTCATGCTTGCTTCATGAACTTTGGGGTTTGTTAAACGTCATCCGTAAATGGGTGGCTATTACGGCGGCTTACGGGTTCATGGAAAAGTATGTCAAGTAACTTGATAGCTCAAGATTGGGATTTGCTCCTCCGACGTTGGAGAGATATCTCTGGGCCCTCTCGGTGTTACGGTATCCATCATTGTCTGGCCAGACACTTTGTGATTTGATCACGGGGATGCCGGAACACGGTAACGAGAAAAGAGAACAAATACCGGTAACGAGATAACTGGCATAGTGGACAAGTTGTTGACCCACGGGGATGCCATCATGTCTCACCTCGGGTATTTGTAACATATCGCGAAGCAACAGGAATAGCACACGGCAACTGGAGGTTCACTCGAATATTCATTCGTGTGGATATAGGGGTCAATATGGGTGTCCACGGCTCCGATGTTGATCATTGATCGGAAAGTGTTCCGTTCATGTCTATACTTCACCGAACCTATAGGGTCACACGCTTAAGGGTCATCTATCTGCTGAATACTAGACAGGGAGTCTGAGAGAAAATCACCGAAAAGTTTCGGACACCGAAAAAGTTTCGGACAGCGGAAAAGTTCCGCAGAGAGAGGTCACCGGATGAGTTCTGGTGAAACTGAAAAGTTGTTTCAGAGGATACCATAAAGTCAAATTAGTTTCGGCACATGCCCGATAATTCTTGGAGGGTGCCAGAATCATTCTGGAAACTTTTGGGAATTTTCTGGAAGAAAAACCGGAAATGTTCCGGAGCTGCCGGAACCACTTCAGATGCTTTTCGCAGATGAAAATCACTAATCTGGAATTGTTCCAGAACACGTTGAAAATTATTTTAGTGGGTACTGGAAATGTTCTAAGCCCACATAAATATTTTCAGTTCGAACGGACGCTGAAAAATGTCGTCGTGAATAGTGAAAGTGCTTTTTGGGTTACTTTTTGGAAAGCCACCTTTTTGGGCTTTTGCTCCAAAATATCTTGGAGATGACATGGATGGATGTGGCTGAAATTTCAGCCCCTCCACCCCTCCTTCTCCTATAAATAGAGGTGGAGGGGGCTGCCCAAACTCACTCCTTCTCACATACAAGTGCCATTGCAATGATCTGGCTTCTCTCTCCCTCCCAGCGAAATAGTTTCGTAGAGCCGAAAGGCTGTCTGGGTTCCGGTGGGAACTAGTTCTGGACGGCGAAGCCCTGCCTGATAGATGACACCGTATGTGTGCAACTCTGTAGAGAGGTCGTAGTTTCGATCTTAGTGCCCGAGGGGCTGTTCGTGAGTGCCTCCCGAAGGGCTGTCCAAGTGACGGTCCAAGTTCTGTGAGTCCTCCCGAAGGGCTGTCCGAGTGACCGTTCGAGTTTCGAAGGTCCTCCCGAAGGGCTGTCCGAGACACCGTCCGGGGGACTGTTCGACCGCCTCCCGGAGGGCTGTCCGAAGGGAAGACGAGGGTATACATCCTCGCGGTTGGGAGGTTGTAAATCCTAACTGCGGGGATCTGCACCGCTGATCGTCATCGACTCTACTTCCGCTACGCTACGAGTCGGTAACAAAAATGATCAAACCTTGTATGCAGTCTCCATAGTGATCCTGGGCTGATGCGTAGGTCGGAAAAATTTTGTTTTCTGCTGCGTTACCCTATAATATATGCATGCCCATATGTGGACGGTATCAGGTAGGTTGGTAGATGTGTACTTTATTTTCCATCGATGCCATCATTTTGTAAAGTAGTACATGTACCTAGCTATGTGAAAGCGACTTCGGTTTACACGAAGTATATAACATAACCATGATGGTCAGATGGAGACAAACTCTTCTTCAGGGCCACATCAGATACTTCAGGTCTTCAGACATTATAGGCAATGTAGTTCTCGAAACCTTGCGTAAAACCCTACTAGAGACTTTCTGCAAAATTTTGCCCTGAGCATAACATTTGGACTGAATTTGCGAAACAGTTAGAATCTTGATTCTGCTGATGGAGGAGACTGAAAAAATAGTTAGACATTCCGCGGGAACACGTCAACCATATATAATACTAAGTAAGTATCACCGTATTATCATGTTTCTTTCTTCCTCGTCCGCTTAAACTATGAAATTTGTAGTAATGATGTGGCCGGTCATATGGACGAACTAAGCTGTCCTCCTGACACGGCATGACGGAGAAGCCTAGAGCACCAATTGTACTCTATTTCGGAAAATATGCATGACATGAATCTGCCTGACAAGAGCTCAACGACATCGGCTAGCTGTCATCGCCTCAAGGTCCCACAAAGCAACACTCGTGAGCCGATTCCATCGGAATGGAGTGAAGCCTTTGGCGAGGACAATAGCGGCTGAAAAATGGATGGCTTCGATGCATATATGTATTAAATCATTGTGTTTTCAGGATTTGGCGAAGGTCTCAACCTCCATAGAGAACCCACGTCGTGGTTTCATTGATTGAGCCGAAAGCCTGGGGTGGCACGTATACAAGGGATTACAATATCAACTTGATCTTCAAGTCAAAGGTAAGTAGGGGTTTGGTTTTATATTTCTATCAACCGAGTACATGGGAAACACCTCGAAGTTCTCCAGCTAATTCTAACATGTGCTTTTATCACTGGCACTACTCGCTACTGTATTGAAATTTTGTGTTCTCCTCTACGAACTGGTGCCCTTTGTTTCTTCCATGCTCCATGCAGATGCGCATGATCATCCTGTTCTCCACTGAGCATTGGTGCCCTCTTTCCCGACATCTCCTATTCCCTAATGCTTTTAGTTTTCACATCCATCACATCTGCTGGTCTTATCTTTGGGCTACTACCTCATTTCATTCTTTGTCTAGATACACGCTTTATATATGCATGTCATATGCCCATTCACACATTGTCATGTTAGTTGGTGGGTATGTACTCTTTTCCAGCTTTGTTTTGATGCCACTACTTGGTACCTATGTTAAAGTGACTTTTGAAGATTCATGAATGGTTCGATATATCGTACTTGCATAACAATGGTTGCTGGAATGTGAATGACAATTATGCTCATGGTATGAGAAAGTGACATAAAGCAATGTTCATGTATATGAAAAGTTGTTCAGGTGCATCAAAATAAATATTCTTACATTTCATAAAATATTTATGTATTGACACAAAAATGAAAAGGTAAAGAAATAGGAAAAAAGAAACCAAGGAGGGGAAAAAGTAAATACATTATAAATTGGAAAGAATAATAGTGATATACAAAAGGAAAAAGAAACGGAAAAAATAAAATGGAAACCAAAAACCAGAACCGAAAAAAGATCCCCGGTCTCATTGGGAATGATCCACCGTGGTAAGACGTGGCATAGCTCCCTGACTTTTGCCGCTTAAGGCAGCAGATAAGATTTGGTGCGGCATGATATGTTCTGCTGAGACAAAGTTGAAGCCTGGAAAATGAAGCGGGCTGTGGCAAAACAAACATCTTTCTGTAGCATTGCTATTGGTTCTAAATAAAAATTGGTAATTAGAGATATTTCTGCAAGGAATACCATGAGATGGTATCGGTCAGAAATTTCATCTAACATGCAAATAATTCACCCACATGTGCTAGTAGTATCATGCAAACAAATATGCAGGGAAAGATCCACTGATGGCTTGCAGTTCCAGTCTCCTTATTCGTTCTAACCGTGATTGATGCAACATGCCCATATGTGTACTTAATAAATTCTTGGTAGTTGAACCGTAAACATTTACTTCAAAATACAAGCAATAGCTTTTAATCATCTTTGGTTCTTTGTGGGCTAATGCTCGCTGATAAAATATTACATATGCAACTTTGCCAAAGAGTTGGATGATTCCGTTACATGCGTCAACTTTATGTTGTTTTCCCTTGTTTGCTCTCATACTACCTGCAACTGCATTGAATGGTTGTGTTCTCCACCTAGCAGGCCGGGACACTCATGCTACTCACATCTGTATCGAGTCATTGTGCTATCTGATGAGCACCATTGTGATCTTTTGATGTAGTGCTGCCCTTTCCCGTCATGCTACTTGCAAGTACAATGGCTCATCATGGTCTCCATGGAGCACACATGCCCTCTTTCCCGGCGTCTCCTATTCTCTACTGCTTTTTGTTTCACATCCTCTTCCTCCTCCCATCTCATCTCTCTCGGCTACTACCTCTGTTGTCTAGATGGCATGCTATATATGCATATGCCCATCCACATGGTTATCTTGATGATTGGGGTATACTCTTTTTTGCATCGATTTGATGTCATTACTTTGTAAATTATTAACATGTTCCTATGCCAATGTGGTTTTGATGCTTCACGACTGGTTTGATTTATTGTCTTGCATACCACCGGTTGTTGGAATGTGAGTTCACCAATCATTCAGTACCAAAAACACGGTGCATCTGTTTCACAATCAATTGGAATTTTATAATAGGTACTATTGGGTAAGAGACTCTAAATGCTTGGATGCTTCTGTGTCACATTTCCTACGTAAATGTTCAAAGCAAATTAAATTCCGAATAAGCCATTGACAAGGTGTGAGTAGATTTCAGATAACAATGTACACACACTCTTACAAAAGTTTTACAAACAATGTCTGCTTTGTTGGGAGGAAAAAAAAACCGTATGATGTATATACTAATCATGGACCATGATCTGATCTTGTAGTACTACTAGCTAAGGGTGGACATGAGCCTATGAAAAGCTCTACTCGCTGAGACAAGCTCACAACTCTAGCAAGCCTCCCAAAACCTAGGTCGACCTGAGCTTTGCCCCATCTCAGTGCAGCTTGGCAGGCTCAACAAGCTTGGTGGCGTAGGTCACTACCATGTGGGCCTAGGATGGCGGCGATGCTTTGTTGCTTCAGCGGGATGAATGAATTAGGAGAAAAGGGTGGCGTAGGTGTGGGGGCGTCAGCGTGGGAACCAGACCGAGCTTTGAGAGGCTGCGGGAGTGGTACGAAAGCCAGGGTTTGGTTGCACTTTGTTTGATGCGGGATTGATTTCGTCTGTCGGATTGGACCGAACATCACAGTTGTCGCCTCTGTCCCAAAATTCTTGTCTTAGATTTGTCTAGATACGGATGTATCTAGTTTGTCTTAGACAAGAATTTTGGGACGGAGGAAGTACTAGGCTACAATCACATAAGCTCGTGGGCTTGCCGAGCCAAGCCAGGCTCGGCCGACATTGAAATGATTCCGAAACACTGGCTCGGCTTGGCTTGCTTGATTTTGGAGCCCGCCCAAGCTGCAGAGCCAAGATGAGCTCGGGCTGAAACCATGCACAAACACACAAAAACACAAACATGCATAGAGACGCACAAGGAAAACAAAGGATGGTGAGCACCTTAATAGGGGGACTAAGAGGAAGAGGTGCGTTTAGGTTGTGGCTGCTGGCTCACTCTTTGAGCTGGCCATAGGTCGTGAACGGGAAGTTGAGATCGTTGCCGCATCCATGGGCCGGTATGTTCCGGACGACAAGGTATCTGCGGCTCAGCAGAGGCTGCAGATACATGTCCACCACCTATTTATCTACTACCATAAGCGGGAGCAGTTGCAGGTAAAGAGTGTTGTGAGGGCTTTTATTTGTGCGTTAAGGGCAGTTTCTGTTATAGCACTAGAAATCTGTGCCTCGGAGTCAATCGGCCCCAAACCGGGTTATGAGCTCAACAAAAAAAAGGATTTTTTGAAATTGCCTGCAAAACCGCCTTGCAAGTGTTATCGTCAGCAGCATGAGGAATGTCCGCATCTCGTTGCAAGGCTCATTTTGAGTTTTGGTTCATAGGGCGGGCAGTGCAGTCCGGGGCACAAGGGTCCTGGTACTACTCAGGCGCATCTCCATCTACTAAAAGTAGGGGCGGTTGCCATAGATAGATTGGGTCATTCGTAACCTGAGCAATAACCAATGCTACTAGAACAATAACAGAAATAACCAATGCTACAACAGAAACTACATCTATACGTGGCGGCCCCACACGCAACTTTGTTTAACAAGCTATTTACTACAGCCGTCTTAGATGGCCCCAGGTATCCTCTTCGGCTTGATCTTTCCTTTGCTTCGATCGCCAACTTGCACTTCCTTAGGATGTGGAAATCCACACACACTTGTCTTTCAGGCCCAGCCCACCAGGGATTTCCAAATCGTTAGTGGTGGGTCTTTCTTCTTCTGGGCAAGCTGTGGAGCCACTTTTTCTTTCTTTCATTCTATCTGTCTCTGTATGCTTGGGTGAATTCCTATACAGCCCGGCCCAATACTCAACACTCCCCTCACTACTAGGGAAATGCTTATACACAGGAGCTCACCAGTAGCACTTTTAAAAAGAAAGCGTTGCTGCTAAATAGCAGTAGCGCTTGGGCTGAACGAGCGCTGCTACTATGCACATAGCAGTAGCGCTGTAGATAGAAAACACGCTACTACTATAATTGCCAGACGGTTACAGGTAGGCTAGGTATACTAGTAGCGCTCATACGCTAAAAGCGCTACTGCTATTGTACTTAGCAGTAGCGGTGGTTGAGAACCAGCGCTACTACTACTACGGGGCACCTTATCCGTACACGGCCCGCGCGCGTCCTCACTCTCCCCCTCACACTCTCGCTCACTCCGCCGCGCGCCGTCGCCGCCGTCGTCGCCGCCGTCGCCCACCGTCGCCCACCAACGCCCCCAAAGGTCCCTCCCTCCTCCTCCCCCTCCTCCTCCCTCCTCCTCTTCCCTTCCTCCTCCCTTACCGCCAGGCGGTCCCCCTCCTCCTCCCTCCTCTTCCTCCCTCTCTCCTCTTTCCCTCTTCCGGCGGCCCCCCCCTCCTCCTCCCTCCTGCTCCTCCTCTTCTCCCCCGCTTCCTCCTCTCCTCCCTCCTCCTCCCCCCCTCCTCTTCTCTCTCCTCCCCTCCCCTCCCTCTCTCCTCCTCCTCCTCCCCCTCCTCCCTCCTCCTCCCTCCTCCTACTCTCTCCTTTTCCTTCCCTCCTCCTCCCCCCCTCCTCCCTCCTCCTCCCACCTCCTCCTCCTCCTTTCTGTTTGTTTTTTTGTTGTTTAATTTTTTTGTGTTTTGAATTTTTGGTACAGAAATGTATTATGCTTTATGAGATTTTTTTTAGTAATGTAGGTTTTTGAATACATAGATTTCATTTGATGTCGGTATCAAATGTAGGTTTTTTTTAGTATGTAGGTTTTGGGATATGATAGATGGATGATGACTGTTAGGGCTAGACTAGAGTATTTTAGTAAATGTATAGGTCTTTTCAATTTTTAGGGCTAGAACAAGGTATTTTTAGTAAATGTTAGAGCTAGAACTAGGATGTTTTTTAGTAAGTGTTTAAATGATGTTTTTAGGAATGGTTAATAGAACTAGTTTATTTTTAGTAAGTGGTTATAGAATTAGTTTTTTATAGTAAGTGGTTATAGAACTAGTTTATTTTAGTAAGTGCTTAATAGACTAGTGAATAGGTTTTTTGAATATAAAAAAGTTTTAGTAATAGAAAATTTTAGTAATATAATTTTTTAGGTATAGAAAATTTTCATTATAGAAATCTAATTGGAATGCTATATGATAAATTTTTAGGTATCAAATTTAGTAATAAAAAATTTTAGTATGAAAATTTAGGTATAGAAATTTTTTGTAATTTTGTTTTTCAATATAGGAATGTATTGGAAAATTTAATTATTTTTATGTCATTATCACTTTGTCATCAAAGAATGCTATATGAGATTTGATGATCTAAAATTTTACTCGGTGGAATATGCAGGCTTTGTAGAGTCATGTCTCGTTGGAGTGATCGTCATCCGAGCTACCTCTACTTCCTCTACACCCAAGTCGGTGAGCTAAAAGTCCACCTCCTCCTTCTCTTCTCCTCGGTGTTGAATAGAGTAGAACTAGGGTATTTAGTTATGCTTCTTAACCAAATGAAATGTTCGGGTTATAAGATATATTGAAATGTTTTTGTCAATATTGAACCATTGAAATGCATCGTTGTATGTGTATGGACATCTTTGTATCGCAGGGAGAATCCGATTGGCCTATGTTTTGTCGGAGTGTTGATTCATTTCCGTTCCGGCAAATTTCAGGCGATCGATATGTCCTATTTTAGCAAAGGTCATGCCGGATTTTTCCGTGAATTTAAGCATGACTTGTGATAGAATATGTAGGAAATATCGAGTGCCCCGGATTTGCTAGAAAGAGAATCAAACGACATTTTGAGTTGACTTTAAGTCTGTCGGGGCTCCATACATGACAGTTAAAAAATCAGTGAGGGAGAGTCTCCACCATATATGAGAGAAGAAGAATGCCGACTGTTGTCCTGGGGGTCGCTTCTCCTTCTTCTCTTTGTGCTAGACCTTTGTTATGCACTAGGGGAAGAAGGAGTAGCGACCATCATCGACGGTCGAAAAATCGGTGAGGGAGTGTCCACCATATATGAGAGAAGAAAAATGCCGACTGTTGTCGTGGGGGTCGCTTCTCCTTCTTTTCCTTGTGCTAGATATTTGTAATGCACTAGGGAAAGGAGGAGTAGCGACCATCACCGACGGTCGCAATATCAGAGAGGGAGTGCCCATCATATACGTGAGATGAGAGTTTAGGAAGAAAGACTCGATAGACCTAAAGTCAACCCGTTGCATATTGAGTAATAGTGATCTGTGTGTTGAGTTTCCTGGTAGTTGCCTTCGATCAATTTTCAATTAATGTTTCAACTATGAACATAGGAAATGTCTGACGACGAAAGGGAATTCGGTATGTGCGAATACTGCGAAGACGAGCGCGGCCTGTGCGACAGGCCTCACCTAGTTGGTGGTAGGCGCTTCAGCACCATGCTGGATGAGAACTTCGAAGTGGATACAGTAAGTCACAACGACAAGTCTTTTTTCGTAATTAAGCATGAGTTCTGCTTCTTTTGCTTCAACTTATAATTTTAAATTTTTACTATTCTACTAGCGTATCCCCTGCCATGCAAGAATTTATGTCTTGGATAAGATCGGTTTCAGTACTATGAAAAGTATGGAGGTAAAGAGAGTTCACTTGAGGACCGAGCATGGTTATACTTTTGCCATAAAATTATACAATGCAGACACCTACTCCTATTTTGAATGCAAAAATTGGAGAGCACTTTGCAAAGCTTATGCATTTAAGCCTGATATGCTTATCACCTTTGATATTCGTCCGGAAGATGAAATTGAAGGTAATATCGACATCTGGGTCGATGTGCAGACGCCTCCAGTTCTACCATTATGTAAATTTCTCAACCATATTTATTAAGTAATTTATATTATTTATTTAAAAATAGTTGACAACTAATTTCTATTGACAGCTTATTTTCATTCAAGCAAACATGTCCGGCGCTTGGTAGACAGCACCTACTACTGTCCCGGGGCTGAACTAAACTGCGAGGAGATAGGTCATTATGTTTCATGGCTTGAGGATCTTGATACTGTCAAGACAGGTTATTTTCCTGAACTTTGAAATATTAGTACTCAAAACGTGCGACCACTAGTGTGCGTATTGAACTACGGTCACATCTATTTAGGAAAGATGGTAAGATTTTTACTATTTGTACTCGGTGCATCTTTTGCATACATTATTTTTTAAGCTAAACTTCATTGCTAAGTATGTTACTACGATGTTTTTCAACAGGGACTCCCGATGAATGTTGTGCCTCGTTGGATCGAGCCTAAAGGTCGCATGACAATGGTTAGCTTACGGCCAAGACATCCTACATTGCACATGAGTGTATTCATGATTTCTCGAAGCGAGCAACTCTTAATAGTCAAAGACTGGAGCAAAATTGTGAAGGATCACAGCAGAGAAGTACTAGGGGGCAGCAATCAGAAGTGCAGTCCACAATTAGGAGACAGGTTCATCTGCATTCTCCAATATGATGAAGCAGGAGTGCTACACATGTTTTATGCTATTTTACCTGAGAGAGAGAGCAGCAGGAGTGATTAGCTAGCTAGAATGAGTTTGAAGATGATGATGTGCTACACTATGACTATGATGATTAAATAGCTAGTGTTGGTGGTAATGACTATGATGATTATTATTAGCTAGTGTTGGTGGTGATTAGATAGTACACTATGACTATGATGATTAAATAGTGTTGATGGTAATGACTATGATGATTATTAGCTAGTATTGTTGGTGATGATATGATGCAAGAGTTTTTATATTAATATGATGATGATGTTGATCATGATAGAATATGGATTAGGCTCAAGGCTCAAGTGGAGGCAACATGTGGTGCACATCGAAAGTACTACTAATCCAAACTAGATCAAGTTTGGATTAGTAGTATACTTTCGACATGCACCACATGTTGCCTCCACTTGAACCTAATCCACATTCATTTTACCCACTGTTGCATATACTAACTAATCATGGTCATAAAATCATAAGATGAAAATACTGTACATAAAACCTATACAAATACAGCGAAAATAAGCTACATTTTTAAAAATACAGGAAAAATAAGCAGTAGCGCTTTTCAAAAGAAACACTACTGCTACTTACTATTATCAGCAGCGCTTTTCTACGACGAGCGCTACTGCTATAGCTAACTAGGTATAGCAGTAGCGCTGGAAAACCAGCGCTACTGCTACCAGTTAGCTGTAGCGTCTTACTGGTAGCGCTTGTACAAGCGCTACTAGTAGCTATAAAACCAGCGCTACTACTAGGGTTTTCCCTAGTAGTGCCTGGCTAAAGATATCTAACATGCCTGTCTTGTTACAAATTGCTAAACCCTCACAAGGACCTACTCGTTTAGTAAAACAATCAACTACCTGTTCACTATACTTAATGTTACCCCCTTCTTCGACCGAACAATCTCAATCCGAAGGAAGTATCGAAGAGCCAGGCTCCCACCAGAGAGAGATCCAATTTCAGTTTTTCTAGAGCAAACTGGAAGCGTAGACTCATACCTTGTACTCTTGTTCTTTCGTTTTAGCTAGCCGGTGAGACGTGAAAACGCCCGATCCCATTCCGACCTTGATATATATGTGGAATCGTCTTGCGCCATATGTACTGAAATTGTTCGGGAGACATGGTCAAAGCCCGGAGAAAGAGCAAAAAAACTAAAGAAAGCGTTAGCGCATTGGACTCGAAATCCAAATTGTACTAGCCGACAAAGAAAAACAGAATATAACAGAGAAATATTGGTTCTGACTAGTTGGGAAAAGGACTCTAAATCCTTTGAGTGGTTCGATTCCACAACAGAACAATGAATGAAATGAATGAATGAAAGCCATGACCATGCCTCCAGTAGGAAGATCGAGGAACCGGTGCTGGCGCTCCTGGTTCAGGGGATCCTAACCGCGATGGGGAGATTAGATATTATCCGGACACATAAAAAATTCTCGGCGCCGAGAAAAAGACGAGATTCAGTAAGTAATTCAGTGAGTGCTTTCTTTTATAAGAAGAGCGTCGGCGTCCGTCTCCGCTTTGCCGGTCGATAAGATCACTGAGATTGACCAGCCAGCTGGGTAGGTTTGGCTATTCCTTTCTATTGAAACGGAGTCAGTTGTCTGCGCGAGTCACCTTCCTTAGGCTCCGAGTCACCTTCTTCTAAGCTCCGCTGGACGACACGGCATTCTCGTTCTATAGGCCGGCCGTACCTGTGATGGTTCCCTAGGATCCAATAAATCCACTTAGATCTAAGTTGCGGCTGAATCAGGGTTCCAGAGGATAAATGACTGAATCGGTAGGTGTTTCTAGGGTGAGTTCACCCGCATTGCGACGTCGGCCAGCCAAGGTTCGACCATGCCGTTGCCGCATCATCCATGTCGGTAGATGATAATTTTGATGCGAAGGCAACACATCAAACCGGTCCGCTGTAGCAATGACTGTATCAGACGACCACCAGTGCGTCACCCCAAAAAATGCAGGAGAACCTCATGCATGACAAGACGTTTTTCGTTTGCTTTTTGCTGTCACATTGCCAGCATAAGTCTACTTGCAATGCATTTGGCTGACTATCTTCCTCCACTGGACAACTTGTAGTTTGCACAAACTTGCCTCCGGATAGTTTATCCTTGGCCTGAAAGAACCAATCGTGATCTTATATTTCAAATCAGTCAGAGGAAAGTCAGAACAGTCACCCTGCAGTTATCCGTTTTCCATCATGTGAGTTTTCCCTACATTTGGTTTCTGCTCCTTTTTGAGAACCCCTAAACCATGCATTGCAGAGGAAAGCTATATGATGGCATCTTGCCTCTCACGAAGGCTGATTACTGCATTTTCTTGTTTCCACCAGTTGACGACTTCATGTTATTCAAGGTGAGCATGGCGTACGAGAATGTAACGCTCCTGCACCTGCATTGTCAGAAATTCGGGAGTCGGTGAATTCATTTTTGAATCGATTTGGATGGGGACCTTTATTTCTATCAAGAGTAAGGGATTCACAAAAGCAAAGAAGTGCTCCTAACTACTCCTTCCGTCCCAAAATTCTTGTCTTAAATTTGTCTAAATTTAATACAAGAATTTTGGGATGGAGGGAGTACTACACAGGAAGCTGCAAGAAAAATCTAACGGATGAAATGGTTGACTCCAGCTGATAGAATGCAAGGGAAAACCCTATGCGCCGCTCATTGTGTCGAAATGTCGACGCAACGCACAGGCGAAGCCCCGCATCGCTAGCAATGGGCCGGCCCATTATACAAAATCTAGCCAGCTGGTTTTGACCACTTTTTTTCTTTTTGACCGGTTTTCCTGTTTCTTCTTGGGTTTTTTTGTTTTTCTTTTTTCCGCTTTTCTTTTTTTTTCTATTTTTTTTTGTTTTTTTGCTTTTTCGTTTATTTTTTCTTTTTCAAGATCATTTTCGAAAATTGTTCGAAATTTTCCTAAAATGTTCCTATTTTTTAAAAAAATCAAAATTTCAACAAATGTTTGTGTTTTAAAAAATTGTTCACAAAATCAAAAAAATTCGGAATTTAAAAAAATTGTTTGGGAATTTCACCAAATGTTCTTGTTTTACAAAATATGTTTGAATGTTTTCTTTTCAATTTTTTGACAATTTTCAAAAAATGTTCCTGTTTTAAAAAATTGTTCACAAATTATTGTTCACGTTTTCATTTTCTTTCAGGAGTTTCAAAAAATGTTTCAGCTTCAAAAAATACTCACAAGTTTCTTAAAAGTCGTGTTTTCAAATTTTGTTCAGGAATTTCAAAATATGTTCGCATTTCCCAATTTTGTTTTGGAATTTGGAAAAATGTTCCCATTTAAAAAAAAGTTCCTGTTTTTCAAAAATGTTATAGTTTTCCAAAATATTGTTCATAATTTTGGAAAGTGTTTGCGTCTCACAGAACATTCCGTTTTTAGAAGAAAAAAATGCTTTCAAAATTCCTATACTAATTTGGCTAACGGCGCCAGCATACCGGCCTCCACCCAATCCCAGGCCGCGCCGCCTCTCCATCCCGTACCGGTTGTGCTTCTGTTGACGGACATGTGCTGCATTATCTTTACCTTGAAACATGTCCTCGCAGCGCAACAGATTCATTCAACCTCCAGCTCGAAGTCCAGGCCCCGTGTGGCTGCGTCAGTGCACAACGACGATAGTTTGATCTGAAACTCAGAGTAGCCTAATCCACGCAAGATTTCGTTTTTAAATAGAGTCGTTGCATGTTTGGGAAGCTAAGGACAGAAGAATACTATCTCATATTTAAACGTTTTTCTTTAGAATCCAGTCAGATTTTTCTCTGTCTAGTCTCCGATCTATGAGACGGACGACTTCCCAGCCGGCGGCGAGAGCAGTTAGGAGGTTGTGCCATGGATAGACCGCACTAGTACTAATGACAAGGAAGGGCTAGCGGGTCAGAAACGCAAGCCGACTGAGGATCAGCAGGTGAATGCTGATGCTGATGAGGTGCTTTTTGATGCTAGCAGTGCTTTGGTTGTGGATCCTGTGCAGCAGTCTGATCGGTTCAATGAGGTATTCTATGGGAGTGATGCATTAAAGAAGCAAAGAACTTCTACTCGATCGGCGGATCCGGCGGCGGCTGCGGCGCAGCCCCGCCAGACGCAATGAGTATCTTAGCCTGGAACTGTCGAGGTTTGGGGTTGGACTCGACAGTTGGCGAGCTTCGCTGGCTTCTGAAGCTCTACCGACCCTCCCTCCTTTTTCTTTCAGAAACAAAGATGAGGGATACCCGTGTAAGGAGTTTTATGTGGTCTTTGGGTTTTACGGGGTGCTATGCTGTCAGCAGTGTTGGCCAGGGTGGTGGACTGGCTTTATTTTGGACGGCATCTATGGCAGTCTCTCTGAAGGCGTGTAATAACCGTTGCATTGATGTTCATGTCACCCCGGAAAATGGCTTGCCGTGTCGTGTGACTTTCGTTTATGGAGAGCCCAGAAGAGAAAATATACATCAATTTTGGGATTTCCTTCGTTTCATGTCTTCAAACTGGAATGGTCCATGGCTGTGTTGTGGTGACTTCAATGAGGTTCTTTCTCAGGATGAACATTGTGGCCCAAGGGATCGTATGGAGGCTCAGATTTCAGCTTTCCGGAACTGCCTTTCGGATTGCAATCTGATTGATTTAGGCTATTCCGGTCCGAGGTTTACTTGGTGCAACCGTCAAGATGTTAATTCTCATGTTAAGGTGCGGCTGGACAGAGCGGTGGCCAATGGTGATTTCTCTCGGCGTTTCTTGGACTGCTTTGTTGAGAACATCATTACGACCACTTCTGATCATTATGCGGTCCTGGTCTCCCTTTCTGCCGACACCTTGCACCGCTTGCAGCAGCCTGTCCAACGGGGTTTCAGATTTGAGGCTATGTGGCTTCGTGCTCCAGACTACAGAGATATGGTTGAGCGTACCTGGGCTGAAGGCCGTGATGGCACACTCACCTTGCAGTCTACTTGGTCTAACCTCAACCGGGTGGCTGGCTCTCTCCGTTCTTGGAGCATGGAGTCCTTCGGGTGTGTCCGGAAGCAAATCAGTAAGCTTGAGCGTCGGCTGTACACGATACGGTCTGCTCCAGCTACCGCTGCTTCTCTGGATGAAGAGCAAAGTATTGAGGCTCTTCTTTGTGAATTGTTTGAGCGTGAGGAAATTATGGCGCGCCAAAGGTCGAGGATGGACTGGCTCAGGGAAGGGGACCGAAATACTGAGTTCTTTCATGCTCGGGCCACATCTCGACGACGCTCTAACAAGATTCTTTCTCTTGTTCGTGATGATGGCTCAAGCTGCAATTCTCAGGGAGAGATTAAAGGTATGGTTCATAGTTTTTATGAGAATCTATTTACTTCTGAACCATGCACTTCTGCTTTTGCTGTTCTTGATGCTATTCCTCAAAAGATATCTGCTGATATGAACTTGGAGCTCTGTAAACCATACTCTAATGATGAGATCAAGGAAGCCTTGTTTCAGATGGGTCCTACCAAAGCTCCGGGTCTGGATGGTTTCCCGGCTCTCTTTTATCAAACCCACCGGAATTTTTTGGAGGAAGACATTTGCCAGGCGGTCAGAAGTTTTTTGGAGGGGAGACCTATTCCGGAAGGCTTTTGTGACTCGGTTATTGTTCTCATTCCTAAAGTTACAAGACCGAAGCATCTTAAAAACTTTCACCCAATTAGTTTGTGCAATGTCTTATACAAGATTGCTTCAAAAGTCTTGGCTAATAGGTTGAAAGTGGTGTTGCCCGTTGTCATTTCTGATTTCCAGAGTGCTTTTGTACCAGGGAGATTGATCACAGACAATGTCCTAATTGCTTACGAATGCATGCACACTATTCGTCATCAACACGCAAAGCAACCTTTCTTTGCCCTCAAGATTGACATGATGAAGGCTTATGACCGTGTTGAATGGAGTTTATCTTCATGGATGTCTTTGCAAGCTTGGCTTTGCTCCGGAGTGGATTGAGTCCGTCATGAGATGTGTTACAAATGTCCATTATGCAGTCAGAGTAAATGGTGAACTCACTGACCCCGTGATCCCATCACGGGGCTTACGACAGGGTGATCCAATCAGCCCTTACCTGTTCCTTTTATGCACTGAAGGTCTGTCAAGTTTGTTAATGCAGAAAGAGAGTTGTGGCGAGCTACAAGGGATTCGGAATGGCCGTCTTGGCCCACCTATCTCACATCTTCTCTTTGCGGATGACAGTATTTTCTTTGCGAAAAGTGATACACGAAGTGTTGATGTTTTGGATTCCACCCTCAATTTATTCTGCCAAGGTTCTGGGCAATTAATTAACAAGGATAAATCTTCGATCTTCTTTGGTAACCATTGTCCTGTTGGCGTCAAGCAAAGGGTCAAGGCTAGGCTGGGGATTAACAGCGAGGTCCTCCAGGATACCTACCTTGGCATGCACACATCAGTGGGGTGCTCTCCGGTTGCCACTTTCAAGTTTCTCCCGGACAAGGCTTGGAAGTGCATGCATGGATGGTCTGATCGCCCTCTGTCTCGGGCTGGGAAGGAAACTATGTTGAAATCCAAAATTCAGGCTATTCCTACTTTTGTCATGAGTTGTTTCTGTCTGCCGGTGGCGACTTGTGAAATTTTCCGTCAGCTTGTAGCAGATGAATGGCGGGGTCGGGAAGATGGCAGAAAGAAGCTTCATTGGCGTTCGTGGGATTGGCTCTCGGCCCCTAAGGCTCTCGGTGGCATGGGCTTCCTGGATATGGTTCTTTTTAATCAAGCCATGCTTGCCAAGCAGGGTTGGAATCTTCTCACTGCTCCGGATACTCTTTGCGCTCGTGTGCTCAAGGGTCGGTATTTCCCTCAGGGTGATTTTTGGAATGCCGCCGCGCCGAGGTCTGCTTCGTACACTTGGAGGAGTATTCTATTTGGCCGAGACTTGCTAAAACAAGGTATGGTATGGAATGTTGGTGATGGTAGGAGCATTCACATCATGTCTGATCGGTGGATTCCCTCAACACCTCCTCAGCTCCTGCATCCAATTTCTCCGATTCCGGCCCATGCTTCTGTCCATTGCCTACTTGATGAGGATCTTGGGTCGTGGAATGAAGAAACTGTTCGAGCGTTTTTCCAGCAGGACATTGCAAACGAGATTTGCAGCTACCTGTTACTCAGCACGGAGGTGGTGATGTGGTGTGCTGGCCTTTCACTAAGTTTGGTGAATATTCTGTACGGTCGGGATACAATCTTGCTCGGTCAACTAGCTTCATGGTCTCCCAAAGCTGCAATGGTCGTGGCCAATCCTCAAATAGCATTTCTGATGAAAAGAATTGGAAGGCCATCTGGTCCGTCATTGCTCCTAACAAGATGAAGGTCGTCCTTTGGCGTTTGGCACATGATTGCTTGTCATCGGGTGTCCAGCTTCTCCGACGACAGGTACCAACTACTGATGCCTGCTGTTTCTGTGAGCGGACGGAGAGCATTGAACATTGTATGTTGTTTTGTCCTTATGCACGTGCTGTATGGGAAGAAGTAAAGCTTTCTTATGACTTGACGCTGAGTCGGTCCAACTTCCTCTCTCCCCGGCAGTGGTTGTTTGATTTCCTGCAGCGTTCCTCTAATCGTGCAGCCACAGTGTTGACTGTCACTTTATGGCACATCTGGGACGTCCGTAATGATGCTCGAAATGGCACTGCTGCTCCCCATCCTCCATGTATTGCTATGAAGATTAAAGCATATGTGGAGCTCATTTTCTTGCATTTATTCAAACCAGCACCTGAGTCTAGTCGTGAAGCAAGGGCTTTTCCTGCTCTAATGTTTCCGCCGCCTCCAGGTACGGTTTTATTTATGTCGGATGCTGCAGTTTTTTCTGATCAGAGCAAGGCTGGAGCCGGCGTGGTGGCTCTGGATCATGCTGGGCGCTATGTCGTTGCCTGTTGTGAGTCCTTCCAAGGGGAGCTCGTTCCTGAACTGGCTGAAGCGAAAGCGCTTCGCCGGGCGGTCTTCCTGGCTCGGGAGGAGAATTTCCACAAGGTCATCTTCGCTTCCGATTGTCTGTCGCTGATCCAACGTCTCCGCTCTTCTTCTCGCGACAGATCTTCGGTCGGATCGGTGGTGGCTGACATCAAACTTGCGTCCAGCGTTTTCTCTTCGGTACTTTTCATATTTGTGCGTCGGCATCGTAATGCTGTGGCTCATTGTTTGGCCAGGGCTTCTGTGAATTTTAGTAATCTATGTGTTTTTCGTTCTGCTCCGGAGTGTATCCGGAAGACTCTGTGTAACTTTCTGGTTTGATTAATAATATGCCGACGTTCAAAAAAAAAAAAGAAACGAGTCCAGGGATGGCGATGGAATTGGTTCTGAATCTGGATTGGGTCAAATAGATCTAACCACCTAATTAGCCAGCTAATTAATACCAGAAATCTTAATTACATGATGATGGACGAAAATACCCTTTTTCTAGGTTTTTAGGGGGGGGGGGGGGGGGGGGGGGGGGGGGGGGGGGGGGGGGGGGGGGGGGGGGGGGGGGTGGGGGGGGTGGGGGGGGGTGTGGGGGGGGGGGGGGGGGTGGAGGGGGGGGGGGGTTTTGGGTGGTTGTTTGGTTGTTTTGTGGGGTTTTGTTTGTTGGTGTTGGGGGGGGGGGTGTTGTACCGGAGCACTACTCCTGAGAAATTATATCCATGAATGTGCATACGTACCCATGTCACGAGGCATTGTTGGCCACGGGATAGTGAGTGATCAAATGCCTTCCCGAATTCCACCTGGTACTAATTAAAACATATAGAAATACCTTGAGAATACTCGTATATATTTCCATCATGAACTCAGTATACATGTCTAGAATTCCAGTTGCAAACTAACCAAAGGCCCTAGTAGCGCAAGTATGTAAATTGGTATCAAGGAGAACCTATGCAGAAATTGGTGCAGACTAATCCTATATAAATAAAACAGTTAACTTCCGGTGTCCAGTAAAGTCAATAAAGTATCACGTTCAAGACAAATCTGATATACTGTGAATAAATTGATAAGTTAGAGATCTTTGATGTCGTAGAAGTTTTTAATCTTCTACCCGTTTCAGAAATCCCTGTAGAAAAAGGGAGTATATTTCAAGCTCCAGCATGAACCAGTAATATATTATGTGAAATACCTTCTTATAGGCAATAGATATTTTCAGATCAAAAAATAGTATGCAATCTTATAAGTCTATATTATGAAACTCCCACATATAGGTGTTAATATGAGACCTTCGTGACATGGATCTAAACTGGGATCAAGAAAATATTCTATTCTTCGCAGCTGCAATTGTTGGCCGTCCAAACTGGTGGGACTAATTCTAGTCCTAACATGTATTTTTCAGAGCAGCATCAGGTATGACTGAACTTTCTTAAAAATGGCTCTGCAACATGCTAAGTTTACCAAACCAACATGCAAATGAAATGCTAGGAAAGACTGCAGGACAATATTTACCTTGATGATAAGTGTGGCCTCTCATGGTTTTTGCTTTCTGACGATGTAACCGGACGTGGATATTCTTCACATCTGCAAGTGCATATGGCCATCGAAATAGGTTAGACTAATCTTGGGCATGTAAGCTACTCCATCCGTTCCGAATTACTCGTCGCTGAAATGGATGTATCTAGAACTAAAATACATCTAGATACATCCATACGTGCGACAAGTAATTCGGAACGGAGGGAGTAATAATTAGGTGCCCACCCATGAGTAGAAAAAAGGCAAACCAGATCCTAGTTACTTCCAAAGTCTTTGGGGGCAGTTCTTCGAACATGACACACATTTAGGCTACATCTGGAGCTATCTATGTATGTCCAAATTTTGATCTAGCAACGGTAAGTTTAAAGATAATCATACACACTTGTTACTACCAATATTTTGAATGGATTGTACCTTACAAACACACCATAATAAAACATTATATTCCAACTATCAAGGTCTATATTGAGTTTCTTGAAAAAAAAAAGGAACACATCAATTGAGTTCTCATCAACAACTTTACCGACAAGGAGATGCTCTAGAAAAGAAATGTTGATCCTAGCATTTGGCAATTTGTTTCAGACCAAGCTTCCCTTTCTGTGTGCCACCATGGTCCTAAATGTGCAATCTCGCATAGTGGTGTTGACTGCTGACTACTGAGATAATCCTACTTGCCACCATTCATCCTTCTATAAGCAAATGTTACAGAAAAGGGCAAATCAGAGCTAACAAAGGGCATACTCATAGTGTAGTGTTCCTTTCTACAACCCCTCATTCCTAGTCAGTAAAAGGCTTACAACAATTTATCTTGGCTCCGCATTTACTTTAGCTTGTCAATGTCGAGTAAAACAAGGATTGAGGATTGAGCTGCAGGTGGTTGTCACCTACTTTGGCAGTTTTGTACAACTAAAGGCCTAAAGCTATCATGGCATAGTCAACAAACAGAACTTGCAAGTATAAATGTACACTTAATTAGCAGATGTTTCTCAACACAAAATGTAGGCAACTATGCAAGTAGGATCTAAAATTCATGCAAGTAGTCAGAATATTTCTGAAGCAAATCGTACATGTAGCAGGAAGAAACAAATAAAATGTAAATAAAGAATAGCTTACCTTCAGTACATGGTTTCTCCTAAGAAGGCAGGCGAGATGAACACACTATGTAGCCGCAATAAGGGACCTGATGAATTAACAACCTAGCAACAATGGGCAACGTCGCGTGGACAAAGGAAGGGAACGGTGAGTCGACCAAATCGGTGAACTTATCACTGGTGCCCTGCTCCGCCAGTCTGTCGCGCATCCTCGGGCGGTGATCGGCGAGAGGTCGACGCAAGTGATGCCACAGGTGACGCCCTCCCGCAGAAGCTCTTACCGGAGTTGCGAAATTGCTGCACCCAATATTAACACAGCAAGATGCAATAAACATTTAAATTCAGGAACTTGCAGATCAGGTGTCCATCTCCTCTACCTTCTTCCTTGTTGCTTCCTTCTCCTCGTCTGTTAATTAGATCCCGATACAGAAGGCTGACATGTGACACATTTGCTGCAATGGTGTGAAAAAACCATGAACCGATTTTCATACGTTTGTCAATGTTTTGGAATCAAAATACATGTAGTCGGGCACTACACTCACGGGTTGATCTCTGAAACCCAAAGTGGAGGCAGAAGTGGTCCATCATCTAGATCACCTGCGGAATTCATATAACTTGGCATAAGCAAAAGTGCAGAGCTAATAATCCAATCATTGAGGAAATCAAACCCCTCTCAGAAGTCAGAACGCATCGACCTCTCGACTCGCACTTGGGAGAGGGATTAAAGCTAGGGCTGGCCTTGGAAGTGGGTTCGAGGAGGAGGTAGACGCAGTAGAGGAAGTCGACGCCGGCAACGCCGGTGATGCGGGCGGTGTAGGGGACGGCGGCTACCGCGGTAGCGGCCCCCTCCTACCTCTCCGCCTCCCCCCCTTGCTATAGCCGCCACCACAACTGGCATCACCATCGTCCACCAGGGCTGGCCTCCCCGTCCTCCGCCGCACCGCCTCAGACAGCCTCGCCGCCCTCTGCCACGGCCGGATCTCAAGGACGGGGGACGAGATGGCGCATCACCATATCGGTTCGACCCCGTTCACGACCACAGATTTGCGAGGCCTCGTGACATCGGGTTGATGCACCTCCTGGCACGGTCGCCATCCTCTGTGCGTCTTTCCCGAGGATGTGGAGAGGAGGTTGTGGGAGGCTACATACCGTGAGGAGCCGGTGGATCCCGTGGGGCGTCGGCGTTGCACGATGAGACTACGTCGGGGAGATCGCGAGGAACAGGGCATCGGTGATCGCAATATGTGCATGCGTGGGGCATCCTGGATCGGGAGGAAAGGAAAGACACGGAAAAGGTGGAGCCGGCCGAACGAGGAAGCGGAGACGAACGAACGAAACGACAACGTACGACCTACCATCACGACCGCGGACTCCTCCTTTAGAAGTAGAGATATATGGTGTTCCACATCAAAAAAAATATCAAAACAATCATGAATTTTGCAATGCCTTTCTTAAAAGAGTCACTCTAGTGTCTCCTTGAGATGCCAGCATGAGACTGACAAGTTGGACCCACCACCACACCATTTGGGTTGAACCAGACCAGACCACATTCACACGCGATTCATCTTCACGCCACCGCCGCCCGTCGCGCTTGCTTTCCCCATTCCCTCGCCGCCGCCGCCGCCGCCGCGCTCGCCATCTCCCCACTCCGCCGCGGCGCCATGCTCCGACTCCGAAGCTGCATCCTCGCTCGTCTCCTCTCTCCCTCCCCTCCAGCCACCTCTCACGGCTCCCCTCTCCTCCGCCTCCTCTCCGCATCCGCGCCCGCCGTTTCCCCGAACCCCGACTTCGCCGTCGACGACTACCTCGTCCGAACCTGCGGTCTCAGCCGAGCCCAAGCACTCAAGGCCTCCCCGAAGCTCTCCCACCTCAAGTCCCCTGCCAATCCCGACGCCGTCCTCGCCTTCCTCGCCGGCCTCGGCCTCTCCGGCGCCGACGTCGCAGCCCTTGTTGCCAAGGACCCGCTGTTCCTATGCGCCGGCGTGGAGAGAACCCTGTCCCCCGTCGTCATCGGGCTCACCGGCCTCGGCCTCTCGCGCTCTGACATAGCGCGCCTCGTATCGCTCGGCTGCGTCAAATTCCGCTGTAGATCTGTCGTCTACAAGCTGGAGTACTACCTCCACCTCTTCGGCTCGTTCGACAACCTCCTCCGGCTGCTCAAGCGCAACTCCTACCTTCTCTGTGCCGGCCTCGAGCAGGTGGTCAAGCCCAATGTCGCGGCCCTGCACGAGTGCGGGCTAGGTGATTGCGATATTGCCAAGCTGTGCACCTCCGTGCCATGGATGCTGACCACCACTCTGGAGCGCATTCAGGCGATGGTGGCATGTGCTCAAGGTCTCGGTGTGCCCTGTGGATCTGTGATGTTCAGGCACGCGCTGCATGCCGTCGCATTCCTCAGCGAGGAGAAGATGGCCGCCAAAGTGGAGTACTTGAGGAAGGCGTTTAGGTGGTCAGATGCTCAGGCTGGAACTGCCGTGTCCAAGCTTCCAATGATCCTGGCGTGGTCTAACGACATGATGCAGAGCAAGGCGGAGTTCCTCATCTCTGAGGTGGGGCTGGAACCAGGGTACATTGCTTATCCTCCGGCAATGCTTACTTGCAGCCTGGATGGCCGGCTCAGGCCCCGGTACTAGCAGGTATGGCTCGTCGCCCCTTCTGCCTCTCTTTGCTCTGCTGCTGCCTGCTGCTGCCCTGCTGGAGTTGTGGGGACTGGGGAAGGAGGAGGACCGAAGGAAAGAGAGCGCGGGGTGGGCTCTATATGTGCTCTGCTGTATATGTGCTAGGCTGCTAGCTGAGCTTGCCTAGATGTAGTATATGAAAGAGAGCTAGCTGATACTGTTGTGTGCTCTGCTGTATGCCTGTATATTTGCTCTGCTGCTGCTGTATATCTATGTGCTCTGCTGCTCTATGTACTGTTGTGCCATGGCGACTTGGGGCGACTAATCAAGCCAAGTCGCTGACTCAAGCCAGCAAGCCACTAGCCGCAGCTTCGGCGACTTGGCTTGACTCGGCGACTCAAAAACCTTGTTCTGGACCTTTTTCTTGCAGCAAACAATTTTGGACTTCTTGATGACCACAATATGTTGATCACTGCCGAGAATGGCATTTTGATATAGTTTGTTGGTTGCTTGCTCAAGTTCTTTTTAGCTTAAAATCAATCATCTTCTGTTCTGCAGTATATTTGTTTGAAGAGATTAACTGTTGTGAAGTAATTTATGGTTTACTAATTTGTATCAGTTTTTTCCTTTATTTTCTCCTGTATTTCTGAATGGCATACTGATTGATATTCAGTCCCAGGGACAACTGATCTGAAAACTGAATGATGCATATTACAATTTCTGCCTACAGCCTACCATAAGTACAGTTTTGGTTTTTGAGAATTTTGTAGCTGTATGTTGATTATTATTGTTTATTAGCGCGCAGGAGAAAGAGCTGGGTGTCCTTTTTATTATTATGTTGCATGTGATGAAAATCAGCATTTGGATGCCATTGTACAGATAATCCGCCTCTGCCCCCTTCATTGTTTGAAGGTGGAAACAAATTTGCCCTCTCATTTTTTGGGGTTTTTTAACTTTTAAGATAAGAATAGGAGATCATAGTCTGTCTATTCTTATGTAAGAAAGGAAAGCTCGACTGCGTAGTAGAAAGTGTTATTGTTATACTGTCTGTACTTGCTCCATACCATGTTATATTATTCTTTGGAGATGATTCAGTTATTTGCCTCTGTTAAAACACATAAAAGAGGTCATTGCCTCCTCGAGTTAACGATTTGTATTCAGCAAGTTTGTGTTCTGTCTATGAAGTAAGCGATTTGTGATGACTATTGGATGTCGTTCAATCGCTTTTAAACCATGCCAATCATCTTTTTGTGCTATGAAGCAGGTTGAGGTTATTGTCCGTGCAATGATATAGGCTTGCTTGAAGGAACCCATGTCAGGTACTTCATAATCTAGAGGCATTGTACTTTCTCCTATTTCATGTCCAGCCACAAACATATGTTTCATTGTCAAAAAAAAAAGGGAACCTACAGCTACCGAAACAAACTGTGAGCTGCATTAGTTTCAGTTGCACCACCGAATTCATTGGTGCTCTCACTTCCTTTTGTGAATTTTTTTGGTCTGGTGAATTGGTGAATTGGTGATTAATTGGCCTAAGCATGTTAGTACAGAAGTAAATATCTGTAAAAGAACATGGCCAGTATCTGAAAAAACTTCCTCCAATGTTATAAAGGAGGCAAACTTTTATTCAGGGGCAGGTAAAGAAACTGAGGTGGCTTGTCGTTTTTTTTTATCATGCTCAAATTCGTTGATGTGACCTGTCAGCATTGTTCTTCTTTCAGGCAACGGCTCAAAAGTTCATATCGCTGAATGTAATTATAGATCATGTTAAAGCAGTCAAAACGTTGCAGAATGCAGTGTACGCTTTTAGAGCATTTATGTTTTATTGGTGTTTGGGTTTATATATTTACTGAATAAATAACAAATATGACTGGTTGCTGCAAAGAGTTCCTTCTTTCCTATTGGCACCTCCAAAGTGCTAGTTTTGAATTGTAGGCTTATCTCAGCATGTTTATTATACAGGGAGGTGACTGATAGGTGATAGCACAATCTGATCTTCTCAAGAACCGTACTTCATTCAGCTGCAAGACAAAGCAGATTGCTTTAGGTTCTTAGGTGCTATAATATCGAATAAATATCCTATTAGTTTACAGGATCACATATTTTTAGGTTTTTAATGCGGTTCATGATGAAACAGCTAGAGCTTATCAGCATAATTTTTTGATATATACTATTACCTAACTGACATGGTTTTAGTTCGTAAAACCACGTTAGTTATTTCCGAACAGAGGGAGTATCATTTATACTATACTGATTTTGGGTGACCGCTCATCATCCTCTCTATCACTGATGCTACATGCCAGAACAAGTTTTTAGATTTCCTTTCTAGAGATAGTTGTGCTTAGAATCAGGATATTGTCACCAGATATGCACTCCATTTACCCTTTTAAAAGAGAAAGGAGCAGGCATATTTGATAGCTGGAGACTCCTTGACAACATCCCAATTTCAAAATATCGATACAGTTATTATGTTCTTGCAATGAAATGCCTACTATTCTGATTGTTACCCGAAGTTTGTGACCGTTTTCAGGTAGTCCCAGGTTTTGACCTTGATGCACATTTGCGTCCCTTGTCAAATGCCATTAGATTTATGAGGGTGGGGTGATCCATTATGAGGCATTTTTTTGTGTTCTTCAAAATTTAAACGGTGGAAATCTTTTAATTTTTAAATAGACAAACATGAACGACCATTTTAATGATCCATTACTAATACCATCTGCTTTGGTGCGTTTTATGGCTGAGAATAGGGTGGTGTCCCTGGCAGGAAAATTGCACACAAGAGAAATTGTTTTCTGAACCAAAATTTGGCAAAACCGCAGACAGGTACTTAAGTCTTTCATGGAAGGAACTCTGAGTATCAGTGGATGTTTGGTGAGGAAGATCTTAAACCTCTCCCTGTTTACTTAATATGTTGAACAATTCTATCAGGGTGCATCGTCCGATAACACGCTAAGCAGTGAGTGCATCAGAATTGGGTGATTATTCATGGTTTTGGTTTGATTGGCTCCACACTACAGAAGACAAAGAATTTGTTTCAAAAGCCTGGCAGGTAATTTCGGAGTTAGGAAATTGGAGCATCTACACCACTTTGTTGAGTTTGTTTAATTTATGAGAAAAGCAATGCTAATGTGAGATTCTGTTTATGTTCAGAAGGCAGAATTAGGTCAACAGAACAAGTATTAATATGATGACAAGTTGAAGCGATTGGTAGTGGAAACAGCTGCTCATTAATGTCAAGAAAGATCACAAGCTGCATCATTGAGTCGGGACATATATATACTGTAGTATACTAAGCCTAGTTGGGTGTCAGGCAGGCGCTAGATCACCTGAATGTCCTTGTGCTAAATGGAAATTTATTTGCCTTGTGCTTTGTGTATGGTATGGTGTGTACTACCTCCATCCTAAAATTCTTGTCTACCATTTGTCTAGATACGGATGTATCTAACACTAAAACATGACTAGATACATCCATATTTAGACAAATCTAAAACAAGAATTTTGGGACGGAGGGAGTACATCTTTGATTCAACTCAACATTTTCTACATATCTTATTCCCCAGGGATTTTGAGCATCCTTACGCGGTAAGTATACATCTATCTATCTATCTATAAATACACTATGCTCCCTAATTTTTAAGCATCACAATCAATTGAGGACTCAATTGGGAATTGGGTCATTTGATTTTGACCGGGTCAACAATTTCTCAAGAAACTCTATTATTCAATTCTTTTAATTTATTGTGGTCCTTAATTTTGAAGCTTTTTCATTCAATTGAGGTATCCAATTTTAGATTTTCATGATTTTGACCGGGTCAACGATTTTAAAAATTAATCAGGAGCAATCGGGCTATAAAAACATATGAAGCCCGTGCGCCGTCTCATCACCTAGAAAAAAGAGAAGCATCAATATGCGATATTGTAGCACCAAAATAGTGCACAGACACTAATGCACAAAATTTCCTAATATAAGTATGGGTTGATTAGCAGATAACACAAAACCACACCGGGAAAGGCCCAACAAAACATGGTATTATAAACAGTTAAAAAATAAATGAAAAACACACTCGATCATCTCCCCTAGCCAAACCAAATACTCCCTCGGTTCCAAAATATATGGTGTATTTGTTTTTTGAAAAGTCAAATTTATTTAACTTTGACCAAGTTTAGGGTGAAAAATACCGACATCCACAATACTAAATAAACAAAATATGTAAATTTATTTCATGATGAATCTAATAATACTAATTTGATATTATGGATATTAATATATTTTTCAATAAATTTGGTGAAACTTAAAGAGGTTTGACTTAAATAAAACTAATACTACACCTTATATTTTAAAACATACACAATAAAAGAATTATGAAAATCCAGCAACACGAATGGCGCAACAAAGTTCGTCCTACCCTTCTAGTCAATGATGATTCCTTGACTGCTAGGCAAAATAGGAAACAACTAATGTCATTGAAAGAGAAACAAAGAATAATTCAGTTGTCTTTATTTTTTTATAGGAGAACCAAAAACTCTTCACTGCACTTCTCATGTTCACCCAGCCCAGCCCAGCCCAGTCAATTATCAGAGAGACTGGCGGTGGGGTCACCTTGTCAGCATCAAGGTCGAACCAGACCAGACCACTCAAATCCTCTCGTTCTCGCATTCGCACTAGGCCGTCGTTCCCCATCCCCTCGCCGCCGGCGCCACCGCGCGGCCGCAGCGCCATGCTCCGGCTCCGTAGGTGCGTCCTCGACCACCTCATCTCCTCTCCAGCTACCTCTCCCGTATCCTCTCTCCACCGTCTCATCTCCGCCGCCGCGCTCGCCGTTTCCCCAAACCCTAGCTTCGTCGTCGAGGAGTACCTCGTCTCCACCTGCGGCCTTACCCGACCACAGGCCGTCAAGGCCTCCGCCAAGCTCTCCCACCTCAAGTCCCCCGCCAATCCCGACGCCGTGCTCGCCTTCCTCGCCGGCCTCGGCCTCTCCGGCGCCGACTTCGCCGCCCTCGTCGCCAAGGACCCGCCGTTCCTCTGTGCCAAAGTGGAGAGAACCCTGGCCCCCGTCGTCGCGGAGCTCACCGGCTTCGGTCTCTCGCGTTGTGAGACCGCCCGCCTCGTCTCGCTCACCGGCGCCACTTTCCGCTGTAAATCCATCGTCTCCAAGCTGCAGTACTACTTGCCTCTCTTTGGGTCCTCTGAGAACCTCCTCCGGGCCGTCAAGAGGAACTTCTACCTTCTCTCGGCTGACCTCGAGGGCATCATCAAGCCCAATGTCGCTTATCTGCAGGAGTGCGGGCTAGGTGCTTGTGATATTGCCAAGCTATGCATCAGTCAACCATGGCTTCTCACCGCCAACCTGGAGCGTGTCCAGGCGATGGTGGAATGCGCTGAAAACATAGGTGTGCCCCGTGCCTCTGGGATGTTCAGGCATGCGCTGCATGCTGTTGCATTTCTCAGCGAGGACAAGATCGCAGCCAGGGTGAAGTACTTGAAGAACACCTTCAGGTGGACGGATGCTGAGGTAGGCATGGCTGTTTCTAAGTATCCAACGGTGCTGACTAGGACTAAGGAGTTTCTGCAGAGAAGGTCAGAGTTCCTGATCTCTGATTTGGGGTTGGAACCGGCATACATTGCTCATCACCCGCTAATGCTCGCGGACAGCCTGGATGGTCGGCTAAGGCCCCGATACTATGCTCTAACTTTTCTTAAGGAAAATGGATTGCTACATCATGGCCGAGATTACTATTATGCAGTCAAGATGACTGAGAAGGTATTCATGGAGAAGTTCATATGCCCTCACAAGGACGCTGCACCATACCTTGCTGAAGACTATGTAGCAGCTTGCAGAGGGGAATTGCCGGCTAGATTCAGATTTACATGAAGCAAGGAAGGGCTATGGAAATTGGTAACTGTGTGTGTCATGACAGAGTTTTCACTATTCCTAGTAAGCTGGCAATTCACATTAGTGTATTCTGCCTAAATAGATATTAGTTTTCTGCTGTAGTATGTCTTCCACATGCTGGTTTGGTCGTTGCTAATGCCTAATGAATTGATAGTTTAATTCATGAACACCTTGGTGTTGATGTTATGATGTTTGTCGTTAAGTAGACATGAAAGCTTCGCCTCCAATCCCTCAAGATGAGAGTACATGAATATATTTGTGTTTCCAACCTCCAATACCGCAAGGAAAACCCACACATACTAGGACTGAACTCTTTCTTTGATTTGTGCCGTTCCTGTTTGCACACAAACACATGTTATGGTTGAGGTGATAGGGCTATTCGCTCTTCATCTGGTAGCACAAGGCAAAAGACCTGGGAAGCACAGGAGGTGATAATGGTTCTTGTAGCATGACTAGGTTTAATTCTGTTACACGCATGGTACAGCATATCAGTCGAATTCTAGAGGGCTTGATCCTTGCCTCCTTTGTACATACAATCTATATACAGCTTTGCCTTAAAGGGCTCATCAGTAGCATCAACCGTCTTTAGATGACAAATGCTCTTTCTGGGGCTCTCTCTGACCTGTTTGCACTGTCTGAAACAAAGAGGAAGATACCCGTCATAGTCATAATTCTTTCATTAGACTCAGTTCTGGTGATTACCTGATCCCATTCATTCTTTCATGTAGCAGTTGCCGGTTATTTTAAAAGCTTGGCTACCATCTGTGACGCCCCCGGCTTAATCGTGCACTAACCATACACGCAAATGCACACGATCAAGTCTAAGGACTCACTTGAAGATACCATAACACAACTCTAAAACATAAATAAAGTCATACAAACTTTATATTACAAGCCAGGGCCTCGAGGGCTCGAATACATAGCTCGATGGCATACAAGCGTCAGCGGAAGCATTAGATATCTGAGTACAGATATAAGACAGAGAGATAAGCCTTTAACAAGGCGGGACAAAACAAAAGCTACGATCAAAAGGCGCAGGCCTCCTGCCTGGGACCCTCCGAATCTACTCCTGGTCGTCGACAAGCTCGTAGAAGTAGCCACCCTCGGGGCAGCAGTAGCGATCGTCGGCGGGAGCAACTGTCTCAGAGGCTCCGTCATCTGGTCGCATCAAACGGATATGGGAAGAAAAAGAAAGCAAAGCAACCGTGAGTACTCATCCGAAGTACTCAGCAAGCAAGGATCTACACTACATATGCAACATTATCAAAGGGAGGCTGTATATGTGGACTGAGCTGCAGAAATGCCAGAATAGAGAGAAGACTTAGTCATATCGAAGACTAGCATCTTCAACGGTCTTGCAGCATTAGAAGAGTGTAGATTAGTACAGCATAAAGTAGTAGTATTAATAAGTCTCAACCTCACCCAGAGATCCTTTCTCGACTCCCTGCGAGAAATCAATCCCAGAGCCATATAGTCATCAACCTCGCCCAGAGATCCTTTCTCGACTCCCTGCGAGAAAGCAATCCCAGAGCCATACTATACATTTCTCATCACAAGTATCCAGTTCTAGTTGTATCGATCGGGATACAACTCCGAGCGTCTGTTACCGAGGATCCGGCTATGCATAATTAATTCTTCCCTGCAGGGGTGCACCAACTTACCCACCACGCTCGCTTAACTCCGACCGGACACACTTTTTCGGGTCATGCCCGGCCTCGGCCAAACGACACACCGCAGCCTTACCTAGAGCTCAGCAGAGAGGTCCCCGCCGGTCTACATCCTAAGCGCTCAGGGGTCTTGCGCCATCGCCCTGTGCCCTCTGGGTCGTTGCGCACACGGTGAAGCCAGGCACCAACACTACAGGATGGCGCCGGTCCGTCCGTGTCGCCATGCTGAACTGGACGTCTGACAGAGCTTTCGGCTGATGCATACGATGCAGAGTACCCATATTTATTCCCGTGTGATGGTTAGTGCTATCGGGCCAGAGGCCCACTCGAATCAAATATCCAAATCGTTAGTACATTGGGGTGCGGCAACGAGCAGAGACTTGCGGCAAGGGCTAAGAATGCCCGGCCACGCCTCGTATTCATCACTCGGTCACCATCTAGGTCAACCCGTCTCGCAAAAGACTGTCGGGAACTCAGGTCCACCTCTACTGGGCGGTACCGCCTGTCCCTCCAGTCCTGCAGTAAAAAGTAACTCCCTCGGGTCCCCTTCGGGGCCGACCCGTTTCTAACAAGGTTCAGGGGGAAAGTCACAGTAACCGTGTGTCCATAACATCAGGGGAATCCGAGGTATCACCCTCGACGGATGCCCAGTCGATGTAACCGTCAAGGTGAACTTAGGAGGTATCACCCTCGAGGTTCACACTTGAAGTGTTGCGCGACAGGGTCGTATCGGAAGTGGAGAAGGAGGAATCACCCTCGATGACCACGACCAATTATCTACCCTACAAGGTTAACATCAAAAGTGCTGACGAGGTATCACCCTCGGCACTCGATAATAACCCAGTAGTGTCGTACAACTAGGGGGGGGGGTGATGTGCGGTGCTGGGGTCTGGTTGTCGAGTCTTCCGATGATCCAGCGGGGCAACCGGGACAAGTGGGGTCACTGGGGTCTCTAAGCAGCCTATACTAAGAAGTTTAGAATAAGCAGGTAATTATCAAAAGCAGGTTACAGAATCAGGTCATGCATCAGAATAGGTAAAGCAGTAGCAGCAGCAATTCTAATGCAAGCACAAGAGAGAAGAGAATAGGCGATATAGGCATGCTCAAAGGGGGGGGTGCTTGCCTGGTTGCTCGGCGGCAAAGGCAAGGTCGTCAACGGTGTCGTCGGGCTCCTGAGCTGCGTCGGTCTCGGGGACGACGTCGGTGTCGGGGTCTACCGAGAGAGAAGAGGGGGAGGAAATAGATAAATACACGGCAAACATAAGCAACACAGAGTATGCTATGCTAACGTGCAGTGCAGGGTTGCCTAAAGACATATCTAAATTATTTTAGTTAATTTAGGATTAAAGTTGGATTTATTAACGGTGTATAAGCACTATTCATCTACCGGAAAAGGGCAAAAAGTTGTGGGTTCACCTCCGTAGAGGGCCCCGACACGGAAACAGATAGCACGGTCGGATTCGTCTCGTCGTTCTGATCAACCTTCATGTATACAGTTTTTTGATCCGAGCTACGGTTTATTTTCTATGATTTTCTAAAGTTTTAATTATTTTCTGGAATTTATTTAATTATTTAAATTCGAATTATCCAGAATAGTGCAGGGTGACGTCAGCATGACGTAAAGGTAAAGGTGACGTCAGCAGTTGTAGCGACCCGACCCGAATGGATCGAATCTCTGTGTTCAAGTGTCATCTCTGGATCGGTAATGCTGACACACACAGTACTTGAGGGATTTATAACAGAGTAGCAATCACACACTTATTACATCGAATGCCTCAAAAGAGAACTGACTACAATAAATATGGCTTAAGGCCATCTAAATAAGATAACAGCGGAAGGCTTGGAAGATAAGGTGAGTCCATCAACTCCAACGGCATAGCTGAGTGCACGACAACGACCTAGCGCACCTTACTCTTCGTCTGAAAAGTCTGCAACATGATACGTTGCAGCCCGAAACGGGTCAGCACATGGAATATGCTGGCAGTATAACACAGTAGAGCAATGACCAGAATAAATGCTAATACTACATGCATATTTGGCTGGTGGAAAAGCTCTAGGGTTATACTGTTTTGCGAAAAGCCAATTTTTCCCTACAACAAAGGAATATATTTTATTTAACTATCATGGTGGTTGTTGAACATTGAGAAGGTAAAACCCCCTCTCAATCCCAATTAAAAATAATCATTAATCCCAACAAATTAATTTAGAGTGATGGGATTCAATATGACGATCCAAGAACCAGATACTCAAGATGTCCATAACCGGGGACACGGCTAATCATGATTAGTTTGTACACTCTGCAGAGGTTTGTGCACTTTTCCCCACAAGACTCGATCTCCTCCATTGGATTTCTCGCACTACATGGTGTTTGAGAAACGGATGACCGAGACACAGTCTTTCAGAAACATTTACTCTTTACTCTGGGTAGACAGTTACACCTACTTTCCCCTACATCTGCTAGCCTACCACTGAAAGAGGTCATGTAACATACTCAACTATGCTAGAGCCCATAATAGCTTGTGGCTGCACACGGAAGTTTCTAGCATGAATAATCTTATGATCCCTTTGAGCCTGGGTGGCGGACCATAGGAGGATCACACGGTATATCCCCGGGATCTCCTAGGACAACACTGGTATATCCCCAGGTGCCCAAACAAGCAATCCACCCAGATGTGTATTAAAGTTGCCACCTTAAGTTGAACCATTAATTAAAAATCTCACATCTGTCATGGATACACTCAAACCCAATCCACGTCTACGAGCATAGCATGGCAACATAAGCATAGCGTAGAAGTAACTCCCAAGGGTTTTATAATAAAAGGGCAATAGGTTCTACCTCATCATCTACTTCCCAGTACCCACAAGTTAATCACATCCTAATCATGCAATATTTGAGGGTCGAAACTAATGCATAAAAACTGGGTAACGAAGAAGTATGATCAATGTGTTACTTGCCTTGCTGACGATCTGCAAATCCTAGAGACTCGTAGTAGCACGCTTCGCACTCCGGGTACTCTATCGCAAACAAACAATAGCATACATAAGTAATCAAGCGAAGATGCACGGGTAAAACTCAAATGAGATGATTTAACCAGAAAGTTCAACCTAAGAACTCCGGTTTGCAAAAAGAATCAAATCAAACGGAGCAACTAAACTCAAACTGCGAAAGAAACAAGCTTCGATTACTAATCTGGACTAAAGTCAAATTTTACAGTAGCAAAAACTTGTTTAAGTTGGTTAAACAGAAAGAGGGCTTCGAGACGAAGATCTAGGCGCTTGAATCGCCTGATTCCGACAAACGAGCGAAAAGTTATACTAAAACGAAAATCGGATCAGGAATCGCGATCGAAAATAATCGCGGAAAATCCGAGAAAAAGAAAGCTGACGAACAGCTAACGAACAACGTTCGCTGTCTGCGGTTAACTCACGAAAACCGTTCGTTAAACGAACTACGGACGAACGTCCGCTGGATATTAAACCGACGGAAAACCGAACGAACCGAAAAAAACCGCATCTAGGGTTTAAACAAAAACCGATCGTTTTTCTCACGAAAACCTCCGGCGGCGGCGGCTACCTCCGGCGGTCGGCGGGACGGCGGGTGCGGCGCGGCGCGCGAGCGGCGTGGCGGCGGCGAGGCGACGGGTGGGGCGCGCGGGCGACGGCGAGCGCGCAGGCGGCGCGGCGGCTCGGCGGCGGGGTGCGGCGGCTCGGCGGCGGGCTGTGGCGGCGGTTGGTGTGAGGGGTCGGGGGCGGCGGGCGGGCGGCATATAAAGGGGCCGGAGGGGTTGGCTTGGGGAGGGGGTCGGCCTCGGAGGCGTGTCCGCCTCGGACACGGCCGGCGGCGGCGGGGCGACTCCGTGCGGGGGAAGGCGGCGGCGGCCTGCTGGGCCGGCTGGGCTTCGGCCTAGTTCGGTCCGCGAAGTTTTTTTTTTTTTAAAAATAATTCCGCGCAGAAAAACAAATAAAAGAAATACTAAACGGACTCCAAAATTCCCGAAATAAATTTTCCCCGTCCTCTAAAAAAAATCTACCGGACAAGGTAAACATTTATTTGGGACTCTAATGCAATTTTGAAAAACGCATATTTTTCCTAAATTCAAATAAAATTGCAATAAAATCCAAATAAAATATTTATTTGATTTTAATATTTTTCCTCCAATATTCCATTTATTTTGGAGAAGTCATATTATCTCCTCTCATATATTTTTAATATGAAATATTTTCGGAGAGAAAAATAATTAAACCAAATTGATCCTTGTTTCAATATTTGAGAAAAATTCAAATATGAAAATGGTGAAATCCCCAACTCTCTCCGTGGTCCTTGAGTTGCTCAGGATTTCAAGGATCGCAAAACGAAATGCAATAAAATATGATATGCAATGATGATCTAATGCATAACATTCCAAATTAAAAATTTGGGATGTTACAAACCTACCCCCCTTAAGATGAATCTCGCCCTCGAGATTCGGGTTGGCTAGAAAACAGGTGTGGGTGGTCCTTCCGGAGGTCTTCTTCGCGCTCCCAGGTGGCTTCATCCTCGGTATGGTGGCTCCACTGAACTTTGCAAAACTTGATAACTTTGTTGCGTGTAACTGGGCTGGCAAACTCGAGAATCTTGACGGGTTTCTCCTCGTAGGTTAGATCACTATCCAATTGAATTGCTTCTAGGGGCACTGTATCTCTTAGAGAAATATCAGCCATCTCCGCATGGCACTTCTTTAACTGGGAAACGTGGAACACATCATGAACTCCTGACAAACCTTCGGGCAATTCCAACTTGTAGGCAACTTCACCCATACGTTCCGATACTCGGTATGGTCCCACAAACCTCGGGGCTAACTTCCCTTTGACTCCGAACCGTTTAACTCCTCGAAGTGGCGACACACGTAGATATGCTCTGTCTCCAATTTCATAGGTTACCTCCTTACGTTTTGAATCTGCATAACTCTTCTGTCTGGACTGGGCTACTTTCAGTCTATCTCGAATCAGCTTAACCTTCTCTTCGGATTCCTTAATCAAATCCGGTCCAAACAACCGACGGTCTCCAACTTCATCCCACATCAACGGTGTTCTGCACCTCCTTCCATACAAAGCCTCGAAAGGTGCCATCTTCAAACTGGCTTGGTAGCTGTTGTTGTATGAGAACTCCGCGTAGGGCAGATTGTCATCCCAACTAGATCCATAATCTAGCGCACAAGCTCTTAACATGTCCTCCAGGATCTGATTGACTCTCTCGGTCTGTCCATCTGTCTGCGGATGAAAAGCTGTACTAAACTCTAGCCTGGTACCCAGAGTCTGGTGCAGCTGGCGCCAAAACTTTGAAGTAAACTGGGTTCCTCTATCTGATACGATGGTCCTCGGAACTCCGTGCAGACATACGATCCTGGTCATATATATCTTGGCCAACTTCGCACTCGTATATGTGGTTTTCACTGGAATAAAGTGAGCTACTTTGGTCAAACGATCCACTACTACCCAGATAGAATCATATCCTGATCGGGTCCTGGGTAATCCGGTGATGAAATCCATGCCAAGTTTATCCCATTTCCATTCGGGTATTGGCATAGGCTGTAGCAATCCTGCGGGCTTCTGATGCTCTGCCTTCACTCTCTGACATACATCACATACGGCTACATACTCAGCAATATCCCTCTTCATACCCGTCCACCAGAAACGCTCTTTTAAATCCAAATACATCTTGGTGTTTCCGGGGTGTATCGAGTATGGCGAGTCATGAGCCTCCTGTAGTATCAACTTCCTGATCTCGGCATTATTGGGTACATACACACGGTCCTCAAACCATAAGGTGTCGTGCTCATCTTCACGAAAACCTTTGGCTTTTCCTTTGCGCATTCTATCCTTTATCTCGGCAATTTCTTTGTCATCTTTCTGAGCTTCTCGAATCCTTCCCAATAATGTTGACTGAACTTCCATAACTGCGACAAAACCTCTAGGGACTATCCCCAAACGAAACTCCCTGAGATCTTCGGATAACCCCTTTGGTAAACCTCCGCTTTTGAGGGTATTGACATAACTCTTCCGGCTCAAAGCGTCTGCTACGACATTGGCCTTTCCTGGATGATAATGCAACTTCATATCATAATCCTTCATAAGTTCCAACCATCTCCTCTGCCTGAGGTTCAGCTCCTTCTGAGTGAAAATATACTTCAAGCTCTTGTGATCCGTGTACACATCACAACGGTTCCCAATAAGAAAATGTCTCCAAGTCTTAAGTGCATGAACTACAGCTGCTAACTCCAAGTCATGCGTGGCATAATTCAACTCATGCGGCCGAAGCTGACGTGAGGCATATGAAACAACTCTTCCTTCCTGCATAAGTACTCCTCCCAGTCCTAAGCGAGAAGCGTCGCAATACACTTGGAAATCCTTGCGTATATCTGGCAGAGTCAGAACTGGGGCTGTAACCAAACGTTTCTTCAGTTCCTGAAAACTTGCCTCACATTCATCTGTCCATTTGAACTTAGTGTCCTTCTTCAGTAACTCCGTCATAGGCTTCGCAATCTTAGAAAAATTCTCGATAAATCTCCGATAATATCCTGCAAGTCCAAGAAAACTGCGGATCTCCCCCACTGAGGTGGGTGCCAACCACTCAGTGACAGACTGAACCTTAGTGGGGTCTACTGCTATACCTTCGCCCGATATAACATGTCCAAGAAATCCAACTTCCTTCAACCAAAACTCACATTTGCTGAACTTGGCATACAACTGATGTTCCCTGAGCTTCTCGAGAACTAAACGCAGATGCTCCTTGTGCTCCTCTTCATTCCTTGAGTATACCAAGATATCATCAATGAACACCACGACAAACTTATCCAAGAACTCCATGAACACCTTGTTCATCATACTCATGAAATAGGCAGGGGCATTAGTCAATCCAAATGACTTAACTGTGTACTCATATAGCCCATACCGGGTGGTGAAGGCTGTCTTAGGTATATCCTGTTCTCGGATCTTCAGCTGGTGATACCCTGATCTCAGATCGATCTTGGAGAACACTTTAGCTCCTTGCAACTGATCAAACAAATCATTAATCATTGGCAATGGGTACTTGTTCTTAATCGTCACTTCATTCAATGCGCGATAATCAACAACCATTCTCAAGGATCCATCCTTCTTCTCAACTAAGAGCACTGGGGCTCCCCACGGTGATGAACTTCGTCGAATGTAACCTTTCTCCAATAATTCCTTGATCTGCTTCTTAATCTCCTCCAGATCATTTGCGGGCATCCGGTATGGTCTCTTTGATATTGGTCCGGTGCCTGGCAACAACTCTATCAAGAATTCAATGTCTCGATCCGGCGGCATGCCTGGTAACTCCTCTGGAAATACATCTGGGTAATCCTTCACAATGGGCACCTCCTCCTGAACAACTCCCGTGAGAGAATTTACTTGGCTCCTTCTAGGCACATGCCTAGATACATACTTGATCCTTTTTCCCTCCGGGGTGGTAAGCAAAATCGACTTACTCGCACATTCGATGCTTCCTCCATACATCGATAGCCAATCCATGCCTAGTATCACATCCAATCCTTGTGACTTCAAAACTATCAGGTATGAGGGGAAAACATGACTTCCAATGATCAATGGCATCTGATGGGTTTAGAGGGAAGAGATTAGAATAGGGTAAGGTCTAGTGAGAAGGCACTACCCATATGCACATGAGACAAACACATTCATAACACACCACTCAATTCAAGCAAGAGCATACAATCGATCTAACTACCGTTACAAAAGTGCTCGGACTATTACTATTTACATGGGGAAAATACTAATGATAATATGGTGGTCATCTAGAAATTTGATCGGTGGAAGACTCCATGATATCCGCTCCAGCTTCGTCTTCATAATCATCATCACTACTGTCGGGGTCGGAGTCGGTGTCGTCGATGATGATGTAGTCTTCAGATCGAATTTCCTCAGGTTCGTCGTCTTCTTCTCCGGGCGCGGGGTCTCCCATGAATACTCCTAGCTTCCTTGTCAGGTCGTCATTCTTTTCCACTAGTATTGCGATTTCTTCCTCGTATCCATCGCGTGTAGACTTGAGTTCCTCTTCTAGCTCCATGTTCCTGGTCATCACCTTCTTCAAATCTATCATGCTTGCACACATCTGGTTCTCCTGTCGACGAATGTGCTGGTTTAACTCCTGGATGAAAGCTGCAATGGACCTGTCCCTCCGGGTGCTGATCATCTCCCATTGCTCATCTCGGCGCCCACATAACTGGTAGATTGTGTCCTTAAGATCCTTGTGATACACTTCGGCGATGCGTCCCATGGCGATGTGGGCTGCCATGCTCTTTCCTAGACTCCAGGTTGGTGCATCAAAGGAAAACTCTATGGGCTCCGTAACTGGCGTGAATGTCCTTCCCGGAATTTGAACTCGAATCATCCAACGCTCCTCTTCTGGTACAGTGGTGGTGTAGGTCCCGGTGAAGCTTGGTATTCCGATGTTCAGGTACCTAGTGACTTCCTTCAAGTGTCGTCCAAAAGGTGTGTCTTCATCCGGTTGTGTAAACTTGTTCCTTGAGTCCGCCATCCTAGAGAATAGAAGATGGAGAGAAGTCAGAAATGAGTAGAGAAGAGTGACCTATGGCTTTTCTTAGTGGTCGTGTCCTACAGTCAGCGTGTGCTCTGATACCATCTTTGTAGCGACCCGACCCGAATGGATCGAATCTCTGTGTTCAAGTGTCATCCCTGGATCGGTAATGCTGACACACACAGTACTTGAGGGATTTATAACAGAGTAGCAATCACACACTTATTATATCGAATGCCTCAAAAGAGAACTGATTACAATAAATATGGCTTAAGGCCATCTAAATAAGATAACAGCGGAAGGCTTGGAAGATAAGGTGAGTCCATCAACTCCAACGGCATAGCTGAGTGCACGACAACGACCTAGCGCACCTTACTCTTCATCTGAAAAGTCTGCAACATGATACGTTGCAGCCCGAAACGGGTCAGCACATGGAATATGCTGGCAATATAACACAGTAGAGCAATGACCAGAATAAATGCTAATACTACATGCATATTTGGCTGGTGGAAAAGCTCTAGGGTTATACTGTTTTGCGAAAAGCCAATTTTTCCCTACAACAAAGGAATATATTTTATTTAACTATCATGGTGGTTGTTGAACATTGAGAAGGTAAAATCCCCTCTCAATCCCAATTAAAAATAATCATTAATCCCAACAAATTAATTTAGAGTGATGGGATTCAATATGACGATCCAAGAACCAGATACTCAAGATGTCCATAACCGGGGACACGGCTAATCATGATTAGTTTGTACACTCTGCAGAGGTTTGTGCACTTTTCCCCACAAGACTCGATCTCCTCCGTTGGATTTCTCGCACTACATGGTGTTTGAGAAACGGATGACCGAGACACAGTCTTTCAGAAACATTTACTCTTTACTCTGGGTAGACAGTTACACCTACTTTCCCCTACATCTGCTAGCCTACCACTGAAAGAGGTCATGTAACATACTTAACTATACTAGAGCCCATAATAGCTTGTGGCTGCACACGGAAGTTTCTAGCATGAATAATCTTATGATCCCTTTGAGCCTGGGTGGCGGACCGTAGGAGGATCACACGGTATATCCCCGGGATCTCCTAGGACAACACTGGTATATCCCCAGGTGCCCAAACAAGCAATCCACCCAGATGTGTATTAAAGTTGCCACCTTAAGTTGAACCATTAAAAAAAATCTCACATCTGTCATGGATACACTCAAAACCCAATCCACGTCTACGAGCATAGCATGGCAACATAAGCATAGCGTAGAAGTAACTCCCAAGGGTTTGTTATTAAAAAGGGCAATAGGTTCTACCTCATCATCTACTTCCCAGTACCCACAAGTTAATCACATCCTAATCATGCAATATTTGAGGGTCGAAACTAATGCATAAAAACTGGGTAACGAAGAAGTATGATCAATGTGTTACTTGCCTTGCTGACGATCCGCAAAACCTAGGGACTCGTAGTAGCACGCTTCGCACTCCGGGTACTCTATCGCAAACAAACAATAGCATACATAAGCAATCAAGCGAAGATGCACGGGTAAAACTCAAATGAGATGATTTAACCAGAAAGTTCAACCTAAGAACTCCGGTTTGCAAAAAGAATCAAATCAAACGGAGCAACTAAACTCAAACTGCGAAAGAAACAAGCTTCGATTACTAATCTGGACTAAAGTCAAATTTTACAGTAGCAAAAACTTGTTTAAGTTGGTTAAACAGAAAGAGGGCTTCGAGACGAAGATCTAGGCGCTTGAATCGCCTGATTCCGACAAACGAGCGAAAAGTTATACTAAAACGAAAATTGGATCAGGAATCACGATCGAAAATAATCGCGGAAAATCTGAGAAAAAGAAAAGCTGACGAACAGGCTAACGAACGAACGTTCGCTGTCTGCGGTTAACTCACGAAAACCGTTCGTTAAAACGAACGTACGGACGAACGTCCGCTGGATAATTAAACCGACGGAAAACCGAACGAACCGAAAAAAAAACGCATCTAGGGTTTAAACAAAAACCGATCGGTTTTTCTCACGAAAACCGACGGCGGCGGCGGCTACCTCCGGCGGTCGGCGGGACGGCGGGGTGCGGCGTGGCGGCGCGAGCGGCGTGCGGCGGCGAGGCGACGGGGTGGGGCGCGCGGGCGACGGCGAGCGCGCGAGGTGGCGCGGCGGCTCGGCGGCGGGGCTGCGGCGGCGAGCGGCGGCGCAGGCGGCGGCGGCGGTTGGTGTGGAGGGGTCGGGGGCGGCGGGGCGGGCGGCATATAAAGGGGCCGGGGGGGTTGGCTTGGGGAGGGGGTCGGCCTCGGGAGGCGTGTCCGCCTCGGACACGGCCGGCGGCGGCGGGGCGGACTCCCGTGCGGGGGAAGGCGGCGGCGGCCTGCTGGGCCGGCTGGGCTTCGGCCCAGTTCGGTCTGCGAAGTTTTTTTTTAAATAATTCCGCGCAGAAAAACAAATAAAAGAAATACTAAACGGACTCCAAAATTCCCGAAATAAATTTTCCCCGTCCTCTAAAAAAAATCTACCGGACAAGGTAAACATTTATTTGGGACTCTAATGCAATTTTGAAAAACGCATATTTTTCCTAAATTCAAATAAAATTGCAATAAAATCCAAATAAAATATTTATTTGATTTTAATATTTTTCCTCCAATATTCCATTTATTTTGGAGAAGTCATATTATCTCCTCTCATATATTTTTAATATGAAATATTTTCGGAGAGAAAAATAATTAAACCAAATTGATCCTTGTTTCAATATTTGAGAAAAATTCAAATATGAAAATGGTGAAATCCCCAACTCTCTCCGTGGTCCTTGAGTTGCTCAGGATTTCGAGGATTGCAAAACGAAATGCAATAAAATATGATATGCAATGATGATCTAATGCATAACATTCCAAATTAAAAATTTGGGATGTTACAGCAGTCAACTGGTCGGATGACCAGGTCAAACCTGACATGTGGGTCCCTACTATCATAGACACAGAGCTAATCCAGTGTTTAATTTAAACTAAACTAATTAAACAGAGTGGGGGCTCACCTGTCATAGGGTGTTTTAATTAATAAATTATTTAATTAACTTAATTTAATTAGCAGGTTAATTTGGGGGTGGCCCCACCTGTCATTGACCCAGGGGAGGTCAAATCCCTGGTCAACCGAGGCTGACCTGCCGGCGGCTCGACACCGGCGTTCACAGACGCGGCGGAGGGCTCGGGATTCCACCTCCGGCGACCAAAAGGCCGGCGGAGGGCATCTACGTGCTGCGGGCGCTCGTCCGCATCGAGTGGTGGTGGTGGTTGGGCCTGTGGTGGTCGGAGTTGTCGCCCGCGTCGACCACGGCGGTTGCCGGAGCTTGGGTGAGCTCGGGGTCGAGGCTACGGCGGGCGTGGCGACGCGGGGATAGCACCTACGGGCTCTACGCGGCGCGGCGAGTAGGTTGGGCACGACGGCCGGGCCATTAGATGGCCGGGGGCACGTCGGCGGCGAGCAAAGGCGACGGCGCGTGCGGGTGAGCGCGGTGCGGTGGCTACGGCATGCGAGGGAGAGAACGGAGGGAGGAGGAAAGGTCAGTGGCTCACGGCGGTTGCGACAGGCGTCGGAGCGAGCTCGAAGGAGGTCGGAGCTGAGTAGGGCGGCGAAGTCGATCTCGGCGGCCGAACAGCGAGGAAGAGTTCGGTGGAGACGGTGCGGCGCGTCCGGTGGCATGTGACGCGTCGAGGAGGTCGAGGACGTCAGGGTGGAGCTTGCGGACACGGCGAGAGGTCGAGGGAGGGGCGGTGGCGTCGACTACGACGGCGGCGTGCTCACGGGCGCATCGGCCATGGCGGGGAGAGGGCGAGAGAGAGTGCAGAGAGGGAGAGTAGTGGCGAGGGGAGCTCAGTGGGGCGCGGGGCTCTGCCCTTATCCTCCACGGAGGGCGCGGGCGTCGCGCTGTCGACCAGAGGAGAGGGGGAGCCAGGCGGGCTGGACCGGCACTGTGGCCACTTAGGCCCAGTAGCACGGGCTTTTTCCCTTTTCTTTATTTTTGCTTTCTGTTTTCTTTTTAGTTGCTGTTTTCCAAAATGTACAGCCCCAACTCCAATTTTGTAAAACATGTGAATTAGCCCAATAATTACAGTGAAATATCTGGCACTATTATAAAAAGGTTTTGAGTCCACATGATTTCATTTGGATTTTATTAAATTATAATTGGATTAAATACTCCTGTTTTGTTGCTGTTAGAGTCACTTAATTAATTTAGAAAATGTTGATTACAGTTTTAGAATTGTCTCTAGATTATTTACAATATTATGAACATTTTAGTTCCTGGACTTGAACAACTTTTATTTTCACTTTAAATTAATTTGAAGTTTGAAATGCAATATGATGCAAATGATGACTAGGCACTATTGATCTTGCTGTCATGGCTTTAACTAAGGGTGATTACTGTGGTTAATTACATGGGGTGTTACACCACCGACCGTGTGTCTATTCATTCTGTATGCCAACTAGAGAAGACATGTCACACATAGGTTGTACTTGTCGAACAGGGGACATTTACCTGGAAATATTGTTTGAATCTAATCCACCCAAACTCAAAGTCTTCAAGTTAATGAATTTAGACATTGCTTTCTTTCTAGTAGGAGAAGATATGCTGATATTGGCTTCAGGTGCAGGCTGCCTAAACGAGGCACAAGACTGGTCTCGCTTCGGGGCACACTTCAGTGTCAGGTTTCTCTAGGGCGATGGCTTGGAAATGATGTACTCTCAGGCTTCTGTTTTCCCTGTTGAGCTAAAAGAAAAAAATCAGGGGAAGAGGCGCCCTGGCGGCTTGGTAAGGCAGCTCCGCCCGAGCCGCCCAAGCGGGTGCGACGACCCCGGCTTAATCGTACACTAACCATACACGCAAATGCACACGATCAAGCCTAAGGACTCACTTGAAGATATCACAACACAACTCTAAAACATAAATAAAGTCATACAAGCTTTATATTACAAGCCATGGCCTCGAGGGCTCGAATACATAGCTCGATGGCATATAAGCGTCAGCGGAAGCATTAGATATCTACGTACAGATATATTACAGAAACAGAGATAAACCTTTAGAAGGCGGGGTAAAATAAAATACTACGATCGAAAGGTGTATGCCTCCTGCCTTGGACCCTCCGATCCTACTCCTGGTCGTCAGTCGGCTCCTCGTAGTAGTACTCGCCGGGCGGGTAGTAGTAGTAACCATCGGCGGAGGCATCTGGCTCAGGGGCTCCGACGTCTTGTGGCATCAAATGGATATGGGGGAAAAAGAAAGCAAAGCAAACGTGAGTACTCATCCGAAGTACTCAGCAAGCAAAGATCTACACTACATATGCAACATTGTCAAAGGGAGGTCGTATATGTGGACTGGGCTGCAGAAATGCCAGAATAGAGGGGGAAAGCCTAGTCCTATCGAAGACTAGCATCTTCAACATCTTCAGCAGTCTTGCAGCATTAGAAGAGTGCAGATTAGCATAAAGTAAAGTAGCAGTGTTATCAACCTCGGCCAGAGATCCTTTCTTGACTCCCTGCGAGAAAGCAATCCCAGAGCCATACTATCCAGTTATCACCTCAAGTTCTAGTTGTACCGATCGGGATACAACTCCGAGTGTCCGTTACCGTAGGACAGGCTATCGATAGAAGTTTCTTCCCTGCAGGTGTGCACCAAGTTACCCACCACGCTCGATTAACTCCGGCCGGACACACTTTACTGGGTCATGCCCGGCCTCGGCCAAACGATACGCCGCAACCCGACCGAATACTTAACAGAGAGGTGAGCACGCCAGACTAAACCTATGCCCCCAGGAGTCTTGAGCTATCGCGCCGGGAACTCCTGCACGTTACGTGCACCGCCGGTGAGCAGACCTAGCAACCCCTTATACAAGTGCAGTTGCGTTCCCAGTCCAACCCAGCGTGTGTCGCTCAGTCGCTGACGTCCATTAAGCTCCGGCTGAAGTATACGACGCAAAACGCCCATACTATGCCCACGTGATGGTTAGTGCTATCAGGCCAGAGGCCCCTCGGATCAAATATCCAAACCGTTTAGTGGATTAGGAGCGCGCGGTAACGAGCAGAGACTCACGATCGATGTGACCCCGTCGTCCCGTCTCGAGGACTTGCGCCAAGGGCTAGGAATGCCCGGCCACGCCTCGTGTTCAACTCTCGGGTACCCTCCAGGTACACCCGATTCCACATCACTCGCAATTAAGCTCGCGCGGGTACCCCTCAGGGCCGACCCATCTTTAGTAACATGGTACAGTGTAAGTCATAGTAACAATAGTAACCGTGTGTCTAACACCAAGGGGAACCCTGAGGAATCACCCTCGATGGAATTCCACCTGATGTTAACGTCAAGGTGAACGAAGGAGGAATCACCCTCGAGGTCCATACTTGAAAGGTTGCACGACGACGTCGTTATCGGGGGTGGTGTAGGAGGAATCACCCTCGCTTACCACGACCGAGTAACTAACCTACAAGGTTATCATCAGAAGTGCTGACGAGGTATCACCCTCGGCACTTGATAGTAACCCAGTAGTGTCGGCAACTAAGGGGGAAGTGATGTGCGGTGCCGGGGCCTGGTCTTCAATCCCGTTGATCGGGTCTTCTGATAATCCAGCGGGGCAGTCGGGATATAGTGGGGGTCTCTGTCGGGTCCCTACCCAGCCTATTCTAAGCAGTTTAGGATAAGCAGGAAGGTAACAAAGCAGGTTACAATAATCAGGCTATGCAGCAGATATAGGATAATAGTAACAGCAGCAGTTCTAATGCAAGCATAAGAGAGAAGAGAATAGGCGATATAGGCATGTTCAAAATGGGGGTGCTTGCCTGGTTGCTCTGCGGCAAGGGCAAGGTCGTCAACGGTGTCGTCGGGGACATAGTCGTACTCCGGAGCTGCGTATGCCTCGGGAGCTACGTCGACGTCGGGGTCTACCAAGAGAGAAGAGGGGGAAGAAACAGGTAAACATAATGCAAACAAATGCAACACAGGTCTTGCTATGCTATGATGCAGTGCAGGATTGCCTAACGATGCATCTAGGTCATTTTAGTTATCTTGGAATTAACGTGGGGTTTATTACCCGGTGTGTGTGCACTATTCATCTGCCGGAATTGGACTCAGAGTTGCGAGTTCTCCTACGTAGGAGGTTTCGACATGGAAACAGACGACACGATTAGATTCGTCTAGTCGTTCTGAGCAACTTTCATGTTTTAAGTTTTTTGATCTGAGCTACGGTTTAAAAGTTATTAATTTTCAAAGTTTAAATGATTTTCTGGAATTTATTTAATTAACAGAAATTGATATATGACGTCAGCAGTGACGTCAGCGAGTCAAACTCGGCTGACCAAAGTCAAACCTGACATATGGGTCCACTGGGACCCACATGTCAGCCTCTGTTAGTATAAACAGAGTTAATTTTAAGCTAACTAACTAACTAGATCAGTGGGCCCAGTTAGTCAGTGGCTAATTACCTAATTAACTTAATTAATAATTTAGTTAATGTTTTAATTACTTATAAAATCAGTTTATTTAGGAGGGACCCACATGTCAGTGACAAGGGGCCAGCCACGTCAGCGTTGACTGGGTCAATGGGCCCAGTGGGACCCGTTGGCAGAGACACAAGGTGGGGCCCGGCTAGTGCCACATCGGCGACGACCGTGGACTCGCCGGAATCACGCCGGCGAGCACTCTTCTGCGGCGCCGCCGCAGGGGGTGATTGGAAATCGCCATCCGGCGACCAAATCGACGGCGGTTTGCGGCACGCGAACGGGGAGGACGAGCCGCGTCGATCTATGGCACGGGCGCGGGCTAAAACGGTCGGAGTGGAGCGTCACATCGACGCCGGCGGACGCCGGAGTTCGGGCAAGTGCGGGCTTGGCGCCGGAGACTACGGGGAGGGAAGCAAGTGGCACGGGCGGCCGCAGCGAGCTGCCCTGAGCACGCTCGTGTGCTTGGGCGAGCATGACAAAGCCCACAGCGACGGGGGTGAGCTACGCGGTGGGGCCGACTACGGGCGGCGATGGCAGCGGTGGCTACGGGGGCGGAAACGCACGGGAGAGAGAGGGAAAAGAAGCGCGAGCTCACCGAGACCTGCAGATGTGCAAAAGCGGGCGCGGGGAAGGCTCGAGGTCGCCGGATTCGTCGACGATCGCCGGTGATCCGAAGCTTGAAGACGACGGCGATCCGTCAATGCGGGGGCGCATCGCTCGATCCAATGGTCAGAGAGGAAGGAGAGGAGGCAGGCGGAGCGGATGAGCTCGGTCTTAGACGCCGGGGAGGACGATGGCGTCGGCGACAAGCTCGCCCATGTCGACGGCGTTCGGGAGAGGTGGAACGCGAGCGAGGGGGAGAGTGATGGGGGATCTGGGGCAGCTAGGGTTTCGGGGGAGGGAAGAGGAGCGCGGGGTGTACTTAACGACGCCGCGGAGCCGTCGGATGGCCGTCAGCGAGGCGAGAGCCGCCGTGTCAGTGCTCGGGCGCGACAGCGCACGAGGAGGAGGACGACCGCGGTGGGCTGGGCCAGTTGGGCGGGGCTGAGCGCACTGTGCACTCATGCCCAGCCAACAGTGGCCCTTTTCTTTTTATTATTTCTTACTTCTGTTTTCTCTTTTCTTTTCTGTTTTGCAAATTGGTTGAGCACTTAATGACTTTTGTAAAATGTGGCACTTATCTCATTAAATAGCATGCATTAAACCTCACTGCCACAAAAAGATTGGGAATGTTTTGAATTCTTTTGTATTTTGCGTAAATGAAAATAAATTAAAATAGGGCTGTTTCCTACTGTTTGATGATGTTTGAGTCACTTAACTAATTCCATTGATGTTGGTTACAATTTTAGAATTGCCTCTGAATTATTTGCTATTTAATGGACATTTTATTTTCTGGTTTGGACAACTTTTATTTTCCACTTGAATGAAATTGGAGTTTGAATTGGGTGCTGAAATGCAACATGATGTAAATGATGACTAGGCACTTGCCCAAACTTGCTGTTATGGCATGATTAAGAGGTGATCACTGTAGTGGGATGCTGGGGATGTTACAGCGGGGGACGGCGCGGGGGCGATCCGAAATGTTGGTCCAATGGTTGTGTATGCATGATGTTTTACATAGCAGTCAGATGATGCGTGCCCTCTGCTAATTATAATTTTTCTTTCCTGTGCTCCACGATTACCCGATTGCCTTGCTGGCCCTTAAAAATATCATTGGACAAATTACTGTTATGTAGCAGTCCCTCATCTTGTTTTCCTCAATTATAATCTCCTAGGCATGAAAATATCTCCACCAGTTTGTTCCAGGCAAAGAAGATGAACTTTTACATGAGCATAAATACTTGATACATAAATCGTGTGAGCTTTTGGGTCTGTTTATTTGCCACCTGAACCCTAGGGTACTGCTCAATATCATTGTTTCATCAATAGGTGGCATAAATTGCCCATATACCGATTATGTCAGTGAAGTTAGTCTAGCATCTTTACATCCTATTCCTATCGTATGCAATGCTTTTTCCGATATTGACTTTCTGTTTCCTGGAATGGTGTTGGTAATGAAGTGACGAACATGTGAAGGGGCTAGAACGACTGGATTTGTAGCTTCTGGCTTTACTTATGAGAGCTCTACTGAGGATGAGTAAAGGACAAGTACAATTTTGTGTTTGCTCTATCAAAAATGCCAAATGGGAACTACAATCTGATTGATTACAGTACAATCTACAATATTTCCAGCTCAGCTTGTTATAACTCACTCATTGTTTCGCTGGCCTTCATACACACTGGTGGAGCGTGACAAGTTATCAGGGGGGCAATTTCAAACTTAAAACTAAAAGCAAAATATAATATGCATGAAACAGATGCGACTAACGATATAAACCAAAACATGTGCGACTCACAGCTTGTGGACATAATGAAATCATTATTACTTCTTTGAATCATTACCTGAAACAGGACATGGCTGACTGAGTTAACATGTGAATCAGCTTTCTTTAATTGATACGCAACAGGTTAACCCCAATGGCAATCGGTTAAATGGCTAACTGAGTTAACATACGATGATCTAACTCAAGTTAACATGGCAACAAAAAATTTACACGCCATGATAACTTCTCTGAATCAATTTTCTTTAGTTGAATTCGAAACATGTCGTGCTTGCATAGTCCCTCAATTTTGTTTAGTTGAATTTGAAACATGCCGTGCTTGCACAGTCTCTTCTCCAAATCAATTTTGTTAGTTAAATTGAAAACATATTGTGCTTGCACCTTTAGTCTCTTCTCTCTAAATCAATTTTCTTGACTTGAATTCAAACATACAGTTCTTGTTTCTTCATTCCCTCGGCAACACCAACGTTTAGCTCATTGGCGGTTGTCGCCTTTGGCCTTTGCAATGGTGCGCAATGCGAGAAGGGCAGCATCAACGGTAGTGTGCAGATTGGTTGCAGCGGGTGAGCTTCCGGCATGTCATGCTAGCATCTGGCGGCATTTGGCAGTTGAAACCTTGATGGGTCAATCGAAAAGGGGTTGAGCATTATTGGGGAATTGAGAGGAAGACCTAGAACCAAATCGTTGTGGAGGTGAGTTACAGAGAGAAAGACGAAATTCCCTATTCGGCACATTTTGTGTAAAAATGTCATACACTCGCACAGGGGACGGTCTGGAGCGATTGGGCCAGCCCATTTGAGCTCATAGGTTTTCCGGTCCGGTTTTGGGATCCTTCTAAAATGTTTTTGTCAGGTTTTTACCGGTTTTGGGAACCTTGTAAAACAAATAACCATTTTTTTCCTTTTTTCTATTTCTTTCTTTTTTTTCCTTTTATGTTTCAATTTCCTTTTTTCTGTTTTCATATCATTTTCTCTTTCTTTTCTTTTCATTTTCGTTTCTATTTTTGTTTTATTTTCACCTTTTCAAATTTATTTTTCTTATAAAAAACTATTTGGAAATTTTAAATATTGTTTGGAGTTTCAAAAAATGTTCCCATTTTAAAAAAATTGCTCAACACAACAACAACAACAACAGAGTCTTTAGTCCCAAACAAGTTGGGGCAGGCTAGAGCTGAAACCCATAAGATCTTGCAACCATATCATGGTTCTCACACATGGATAGCTAGTTTCCACGCACCACTGTCCATGACTAGTTCTTTGGTGATATTTCAGTCCTTCAAATCTCTCTTTATGGACTCCTCCTATGTCAAATTTGGTCTACCCCGATCTTTTTTGACATTATTAGTGCGCTTTAGCCACCCGCTATGCACCGGAGCATCTGGAGGCCTGCACTGAATATGCCCAAACCATTTCAGATGATGTAGGACAAGCTTCTCTTCGATAGGTGTCACCCCAACTTTGTACCGTATATCATCATTCCGGATCAAATCCTTCCTTCTGTGGCCCCATATCCATCTCAACATGCTTCTCCGCTACATCTAACTGTTGAACATGTTACCTTTTAGTCGGCCAACAGTCAGTACCATACAATATTGTAGGCCGAATCGCCGTCCATACAATTTTTTAAATTTTGCTTAGAATTTTAAAAATGTTCCCATTTTGCAAAAAATGTTCAAAGTTTAAAAACCTTTTTGGAATTTAAAAAAAAATTGTGGTTTCTAAATTTGTTCAGGATTTCAATAAATCTTTAATTTTTTTAAAATATAAAAAATGGTCAGGTTTTCAAAATTTATTCAGAAATTCAAAAAATGTTCATGAATGTCAAAACATGTTCATGTTTCCAAAATTTTAAGAATTTTAAAAATTTCCGCGGTTTCAAACTTTTCTCCGAAATTTTAGAAAATAAATTCTAATTTTCAAATTTTGTTCACAAATTCAAAGTATGTCTGTGGCTTAAAAATTAGTTCAAAATTTCATGAAATGTTCCTGTTTCCAAAATTAGGTTTGGCATTTAAAAAAATGTTCCTGTTTTTAAAAAAATTGAAAAATTCAAAATATGTTTGTTGCTTTGAAATATGTTTAGAATTTAAAAAAATGTTCCTCTTTTTAAAATTTTGTTCGGAATTTCAAAAAGTATTTTTGTTTTTTAAAATTTGTTGACAGATTCAAAATTTATACAAGTTGGGTTCGACAGACGTCATTCCAGCCTTCTAATCTTAATTTGATTCCACAACACACACAATAGTTCATGATCAGACTATTATTTTTTCGGAATGGAACTAACCTTCACATAACAAAAAAGCATGCAGAGTTTCAGAGCAAAGAAGGCAAACAAGAAAAAATCATAGGTGCCTAGGTATACTGTTGTGAATGGCAACATAATAGAAATAGTCCTACGACGCACAAAATTGTTTTGGTGAGAAGACTCAAGAGTGTCTCTCATGATTTATATGTGACCTTTTTTTACAATTTTTTTTATTATGAGTGAACTCACATTTTATATTTTTAGTGCAAGCTAAGTTTTGTATGGAACACAGAACAATGATTGCTATCGTTGTTTTAGGTTTTGCAAAGGGATGAGATGTCTATTGTCTCTATTTGACGTTGTTGTTTTCGTGATCACCTTGATGATAAGCTTTTAAGATAAGGAATCAAAAGAAGAGTTCACATATGTTTTCATAAAAGATCTTGTTTTTAAACATCAAATATTTATTAGCGATTCTTGCAGCAACGCGCGGGGTATCCATCTTGCTATATTGAAAACGTAGGGTCTCAGTAGTTGGCCACAGTTCTCTTGCATGCCGACGAAAAAATAAATGAAACAAGAGCGTCTAAAAAATTAATCTTTATGCATTTTTCCATGGTTGATGACAATACATGGTTTTATAAACTTCATGTTGGGAATTGCATGAAACTTGCAAAAATGTTTTTTATTCACGCCAAGAGTCGCTCTAACGCAATCTACTAGTCCATTTTTAGATGGCAGCATGAGACTGACGAGTGGGGGCCACTTGGGTTGGGTTGAACCAGACCTCAACACCCCACCCACGCACTTCATCTTCTCACTCCACCACCGCCCATCGAGCTTTCCCCATTCCATCGCCGCCGCCGCCGCCGCCGCGCTCGCCATCTTCCATTTCCACCGCGGCGCCATGCTCCGGCTCCGCCACAGCGTTCTCTCGCATGTCCTCTCGCCCCCCTCCGCCTCTCCCATCTCTCACCTCAGCCGCCTCATCTCCGCCGCCGCACCGGCCATCTCCCCGAACCCTAGCTTCGCCGTGGAGGAGTCCCTGGTCTTCACCTGCGGCCTCACCCGACCCCAGGCCCTGAAGGCCTCCGCCAAGCTCTCCCACCTCAAATCCCCATCCAATCCCGACGCCGTCCTTGCCTTCCTCGCCGGCCTCGGCCTCTCCGGCGCCGATGTCGCCGCCCTCGTCGCCAAGGACCCACTGTTGCTCTGCGCCAAAAGTGGAGAAAACCCTGGCACCCAACGTCGTCGGGCTCACCGGCCTCGGTCTCTCACGTTCTGAGATCGCACACCTCGCCTCGTTCGCCGGCGTCAGTTTCCGCTGTAGATCCATCATCTCCGGGCTGCAGTACTGCTTGCCCCTCTTCGGCTCCTCCGAGAACCTCCTTCGAGTCCTCAAGAGTGGCTTCATTCTCTCGTGCGACCTCGACCGGGTGGTTAAGCCCAATGTTGCCTTCCTGCAGGAGTGCGGGCTAGGTGCTTGCGATATTGCAAAGCTCTACCTATGTAGGCCATCGCCGCTCAGCATTAGCACGGAACGCATCCGGACAGCAGTGGCATGCATCGATGGTCTTGATGTACCCCGTGGATCTCCGATGTTCAGACATGCGCTCCAAGCTGTTGCATTCCTCAGTGAGGAGAAAATCACCGCCAAAGTGGAGCGCTTTAAGAAAAAGTTCAGGTGGTCCGATGCTGAGGTGGGCATTGCTGTTTCTAAGGCTCCGTCGTTGCTGGTGAGGTCCGAGGACTCGCTGCAGAGCAAATCGGAGTTCCTTATCTCCGAGGTGGGATTGGAACCACCATACATTGCTCACCGACCGATAATGCTCACTTACAGTCTAGAGGGCTGAGCCCCGGTACTACATTGTAAAATTTCTTAAGGAAAATGGGTTGCTAGATCGCGACCGGGACTATTATTTAGCAGTCATGATCAGCGAGAAAGAATTTGTGGAGAAGTTCATATACCCTCACAAGGAAGCTGCACCACACCTCGCTGAAGACTATGCAACTGCTTGCAGAGGGGAAGTGCCTGCCAAGTTCATATTTGCATGAACCCAGAATTCTGAATTCTATGTGTGCAATCCTGATCATTATGTAATTTTGACTTCTTACAAAAAAAAAAAATTTAGCAAGTGAGTTACGATGATTACTGATATGTTGTTCAGTTTCTTTTAAACCATGCCCATCATCTTTTTGTGCTGTTCATGTTAGCAACCTTGCTATTGTGCTTGCAGGTTGAGGATATTGGTATATGCTTGCTAAAGGAAACCCATGCCAGGTATTTCATAATCTTGCGACCTTTACTTTCTCCTCCTTCATGTCTAGTCATAAACGTATGCTCTATTCTCACAAAAAAAAAAGTGGTGCCTGCATTTACCAAAACAAACTGTGGACTGCATTAGCTTCAGTCTCATCACTGAATTCATTGGTGCCTACTTCATTTCGCGAATTTTGCAGTCAGGTGAATGAGTGATTAATTCACATGGCCTGTTAGTACAAAACTAAATATCCGTAGAAAACATGCCAACCATCGGAAAGTACTTGTTTGAATGTTATAAATGAGGTGAACTTTGATAGCTGGGCAGGCAAAGAAAATGTGGCATGTCGATTTCTTTTTTCTCTCATCGTGCACGAAATAATTGGTATGGCTTGTCAGCTATCGTTTGTAGAATATGCATGTTCTTTCAGGATTGCTAAACCCATTCGCTAGCTATGGCTCAAAACTGTAGTATGCAGCAAATTTGGACGTTGTTTAAAATTACTGATCATGTTAAAGGAGTCAAAATGTTGCAGAATGCATTCTACGGTTTTTGAGATTTTGCTTTTTATATTGGTGTTTGGGTTGATAAATTTTACTGAATAAATAACAAATATGACTGGTTGCTGCAAATGTTGCACTGCCACTCTCTCCAACAAGTGCAATAGTCTGCATTTGACAAACAGTTCCAAACCTGTCACTACTAAGTCTACAACTGTGGAGAAAATAATAAACTCAACGAAATTCTGTTCTTGTTCATCGTAGTCTTCATTTTCCAGAAATATCCAGTGGTTCCATTATAATGAATGAAACAACTGACAAAGACAAAAATCTTAGTGCATAGTAACTTTCTCGCTTTTCTTGATCTTCTTGTTTTCTAACTTCATCTCATTGTCTCTTTTGGTTCTCCTTGTGTACCTGCTGTTCAAACTTGAAAGTTTGTAGAACACCAAATGAAATTGGGTTCACATATCTAATATTCTCTTGGAACATATGGTTGGGCATCCTAACACTTTGGAGTATGCAAAAAACTGTACTTGCATTCTGTAGCACTTGCATGCTCTTCCCGTCAGTGATGTTGAAATAAAGCAGTTCAAGGCTGCTACAAGCCTACAAACCTCTTGTGAAACCAAAGCAAAATAAACCTGCAAGCAGCCAGGCCGATTTAATTAGTCATTAAATATAATAACCTTACAGGTCAAATGTGTAATCTTGCTCTAAAAACATCTTTAAAGGTTGTTGGTTTGCCATCATGTACAAACTCTGCCGACATAGAAACAGAGTATATGTAAGATACAACATTAAGTTTGAGAAACAGGATCTGAGGCCTCCAACCATTCCACTTCTAGTTCCATGTTTCATTGAAGCTTAGCACTTTTTGCTGTACATTGTAGTTACTCCTCGCTGCAGAAAGATGCTACAATTCGAATAATGCTAATTGCTTCGGCTACAACTTGACTTGCATCTTCATGCATCACCTGTAGCAATCCTTTGTTGTAGGAGAGATTATTTATAACTCATTCAGAAGAACCACATTATGTTGATGACAAGCTTCGAATATTTGACTAGTAAAATGATAACGGCATGGTCTCTGTAAAAGTGCACATCTTCATTTCCTTAATGTGAAAAGTATCAGGAATTGTTTTCTGTTTCTTTAATTAAAAGCAATTGTTGAAAACAGGGTTTACTCTGATATCACCTTTAGCATCTTCACTGAGCCCTTTCAAGCACTTCAATTGAATATAAATCTGCACACCCAGAAAAGGAACCACACATATGACGATTAGTGTAAGCTTTCAGTCAGAAGCAAATGCTACGGTGAAGCCAGAAATAAATGTTCTTGTGCACTGCAAGTTATCTCTTACAAGGTGTTGGATGTTCAAAGCGTCAATAAACAGCCTTGCACCTAGTGCACCACTGTAAAAAGTTTGAAGGAAACATGATGTGCACACTGTCACAGATAAAGATAAGTTGCAGAGTGAAAAACGAGTAACAAACCTGGATATAGAAGGATCGTCAAACCAAGAAACCTTTTGATGCATGATGCTCTGGAAAGACAAAGTACGGATATGTTCTATAAGTTTCCGACCGCCATTCCAAATAAGAAAAATTCCAAATTAATTGAAATCAGACAAATGATTGCCAGCAGAAAGGCATAGCAATGCCCATAACGTAGAATCATTTTGAAGTTGGTGTGTTGGATGCCTAGGTAGTAGAAAGTTCTCATAAATATTTCCATGCACAAAAGCAGCTATGACAGCTAATAGGAGAATTGGTGCTTCTGGATTACTAAGATTAAAAAGGCGTCCAATTCAAGTCTTTCTTAGGAGCCTCACAACCACCAAATTCCTTGTGTGGTTGTGTTAGCATGCCCGTGCAAATCATCAGATCAAGACAGTCCAAGTGGTTGTGTAGAGTGTTGTCTTCTATTCCTTGTACAGTCTCTGATGGATTGTTCCAAACATGAACTTGTACTAGTTTTTTTTACTGTATAAACTTCTAAGTTTTGAACCTGACACACGTGGCCCCTCATGCATTCCTTGGGTATGGACCTGCTGTAACTGAATAAGTTGAGAATAAGCTCCGTCAGGTTGAGGAAGAAGTAACAGCACCTCATTCACATCAAAGATGACAACTCGTCGGGCGCTAGATCACCTGAATATATACTTTGCCCTCGATTTTATCTTTTTAGTTTTCCTGGAGAAAAAAAAAAGAGAGAGATGAGAGGGAGTGTAAGACAGAAAAGCTTTTGCACATTGCAAAAAATGGTGTGTCCCCATAAGTAAATGATTTCATTCATGGAGTCCTCATGATTAATTAGTGAAGTTGTGGCTGCATGCATCCTCTTTGTCTTGTTGGAATGCATGAGCTGTTTTTCCAGCCCTAAGTGGACCTCCATATCATGTTCTCATTCCCCGTTGACAGCATGTCAACCATACGTGATTATCTCTCGAGGGAAATCATGTGATCAATTTTTGTGTTACCGAAGAAAAAAAATTTACCTGTTCTTTTTAGCGGTGCTTACTTGTTTTTTTTAGGGAACGAGAGAGTTTTATTGCTCAGAAAATGTTATAGGGATACAAGTGGAGTCCGGAGGCTCCATCGACCAAACATGTCTACCCACAGCAAGTGAGGATAAAATTTTCACTAAAGCATGTGCGTCCCCATTATACTCTCGTCGTTCGTGGTCGCATATGACCTGCTGAAAACTTCTCTTCTGGATATTAATCTCCTTCAGAAATGTGCCATAGTTTGGCAGTAATAATTTGTGAAGCGTTGTCTTCCCAGTCTTCAAATTTTTTTTTTTTGACATCTACCAGTCTCCAAGTTCTTTATTACCGCCAAACAATCTGAGACAATCAGCATCCTTCTACTCCCTCCGTTCCATAATGTAATATGTTTTTTTGACACTGAGAGTAGCATTGATATCAGTGCTTCACAAATTGCTGTAGCTTCAAGAATCTCAGGGTTAACCATTCCTTCAAAGACTTTATTTTTTATAGGAGAAGCAAAACTCTTTATTGCACTATATATGTCACTCCAGCCCAGCCCAGCCCAGCCCGGCCCATTATCAGAGAAACGGACTGTGGGGTCACTCATCATCAAAGGGCGAACCAGACCACACCACGGCACCTCTCTCAATCAACAAAAAGAAAAAAAAACAAATCCTCTTGCTCTCGCCCCGGCCGGCCGTCGTTCCCCATTCCCTCGCCGCCGGCGCCACCGCGCCGCTGCCTACAGCACTACGCCATGCTCCGCCTCCACAAGCATATCCTCGCTCATCTCCTCTCTTCTCCAGCCACCTCTCCCGTATCCCATCTCCACCGCCTCATCTCCGCCGCAGCGCCCGCCGTTTCCCCAAACCCTGGCTTCGCCGTGGAGGAGTACCTCGTCGCCGCCTGCGGCCTCACCCGATCACAGGCCCTCAAGGCCTCCGCCAAGCTCTCCCACCTCAAGTCCCCTTCCAAGCCCGACGCCGTGCTCGCCTTCCTCGCCGACCTCGGCCTCTCCGGCGCCGATGTCGCCGCCCTTGTCGCCAAGGACCCGCAGCTCCTCTGCGCCGGTGTGGAGAAAACCCTGGCCCCCAACGTCGCGGGGCTCACTGGCCTCGGTCTCTCGCGTTCTGAGATCGCACGCCTCGTCTCGCTCTCCCGTAACAGCTTCCGCTATAGATCCATCGTCTCCAAGCTGCAGTACTACATGCCTCTCTTTGGGTCCTCTGAGAACCTCCTCCGGGCCCTCAAGAGGAACTTCTACCTTCTCTCGGCTGACCTCGAGGGCATCGTCAAGCCCAATGTCGCTTATCTGCACGAGTGCGGGCTAGGTGCTTGTGATATTGCCAAGCTATGCATCAGTCGACCAGGTCTGCTCACCACCAATCCAGAGCGCTTCCAGGGCATGGTGGCATGCTCCGAAAACATAGGTGTGCCCTGTGGTTCTGGGATGTTCAGCCACGTGCTGCATGCTGTTGCATGTTTCAGCAAAGAGGAGATCACAGCCAGAGTGGACTACTTGAAGAACACATTCATGTGGACGGATGCTGAGGTGGGCATTGCTGTTTCTAAGGCTCCATTGATACTGACGAGGTCCAAGGAATCGCTGCAGCGCAGGTCTGAGTTCCTCATCTCCAAGGTGGGGTTGGAACCGGCCATTATTGCTTGTCGTCCGGCAATGCTCACGTATAGCTTGGAGGGTCGGCTCAGACCCCGGTACTATGTTGTCAAATTTCTCAAGGAAAGTGGATTGCTAGATCATGACCGGGACTACTTTGGTGCAGTCATGATCAGCGAGAAGGTATTCGTCGAGAAGTTCATATGCCCTCATAAGGATGCTGCACCGCATCTCGCTGAAGATTATGCAACAGCTTGCAGAGGGGAGGTTCCAGCTAGATTCAGTTTTACATGAACCAAGACTAATTAGAAAATTGGTATGTTCATTATGTCATTCAGTAGAGAAGAAAGCATTGCACTGCTATGAACTTGTCTTTGTCATATTGCACACATATTGGAACTAGGAGAGTATGAGATCAGGGTATTCTGCAAATTCTTTGAAGTATCAATGAGTAGTATTTCTGCACACTCTCTGTTTGTATGTTCTGAAATGGCCATTTCAGTTTTGGATGCAATCCTCAATCAATCTTTCCATGAAAGAATGGTCTCATTTTAGCCATGAAGATGATATGAAGTCTCAACCTTTCTTTGATGGAAATTTTGGACCTCTTTTTCCTTGGGAAACAGTTTTGGATTTGTTGATGTGCTGATCACTGTTGAGGATCAGTTTTGATCTAGTTTGTTGGTTGGTTGCTTGCTTTAGTTCTTCTAAGCTGAAATATTACTTCTGCCTGGAGTAGCTTTGTTTATAAGATATTAACTGTTGTGAAAGCAGGCCATTGTTGACTAGTAGTTTGTATATCATTTTATTTTTTTTGCCTCTTGTAGTTTTGGATGACCTTCTGGGTGGTACTTTTCTAGGGGCATCTGATCTCGAAACTGAATAGTTGAGTATATCACCACATAAACAGATATTTCTAATGCCCTGGTGCTTTTGCTGGAGAAGCAAATTGACGCTTGTATGGTAATGGTATGGTGCTGAAAAACATAGGCATTTCATACAATAAGGGAAGTTATGTTATGGTAACCTTAAAACGGGTTATGGCATAACCATGTTAATTTCTGCTATATCTTTTAGCTAATCTTATTCCTTAAAAGCACTATCCATAATTCCATATAGATTGTGAGGGCATCTTATCCCTTAGCATATTTGTTTAGGATAGTAAAGTGGGTCTTATGTACCATCATTTTTGCAAATTTCTATCTGGAAAGTCGGAATAGGAGAAGGAAAAAAGATGGATGGGATGCCAATTAGTCTGGAATCTTGCAGAATTTCAGACATAGGAATTACTAGGTACCTCAGTCTACGAACCAACCTGTGTGAGGATGGTGCACATTTGGTTTGTTCCTGATGTGAGGCTGTAGAAGTTGTAGGAAATGAGATCTCAGGTGTGTGCTTGCATTTAAAGATCAACTGTGTGTTGCCCTTCTCTGGTGCTTGTTGAAATTATAGAATCAAGATTAATGAAATGTAGGCGAAGTGAACAGGTTGGCTGATGGAGTGACTTACCACCAGGTGAGAAGATATGGAGTTCTTCCTCAAGCAAAAAGTGGCCGGGCAATAGGAGCATACCGATTTACTGAATTTGAATTTTTGCAATTGAAGATGTGCTCAAACTGGATGTAGATGGTGCTTTCTTCTTCTTCTTCCAGGAAACGACGCGAAACATGTCGGCAATGGCTTTGATGCACTAATACATGATTCTGAAGGCTCTGTAAGTTGATGATGCCCTGAAGATTCAGTGACAAGTATGGCCTGATGCTGGCGTAAGATTTATTCAGGGAAGCTCCTACTTGTCTCTTTTTGGAAATTTGCAAGTTAAAGTAAACCTTCTAGTATTATACTAGAGATTGTAACATGGTGGCTGGCGAGTTGCTGCCGCATGCCTGTCGGATTTATCAGCTCAGCTGAGCGAGGCAAACTGAACAAAATAGCAAGTCGAATAAAGTAGCAGCATCTTGTGCTTTAATCAATTCATACTTGGAGCTCCGTGTGCTTATATTTGAAAAAAACGAACGAATCATGCATGCATGTAAACAGAAAGCGTGATGTAATTTTTTTACTCTGAATTCTGAATTTGAATCAGAGTTGATTGTTAACTCTAAATCTTTCAGACTTCATGGGTTACACCCAAGTAAGTGTGAAGCTACAGTGCTTTTAAAAAATCTTAACTTGAATCAGAGCAGAAAGTTAACAGCAATCTTATAACAAAGTTTTTTGACTGTACTTTTTCCCTCCAACATGGCATGTTCTATATTTGGCTGCCAGAAACTAATACGGCTAACATTAATAGACGCTGCACTTCAGACTCTTCAGAGCCACAACTCAGTATTTTTCTACTATCACAGCGGCATCTCTATGACATTTGTTCTTAAGTTTTCCTAACATTGGGACTGGGGTTAACTAATTATGTTGAGAAATCATTTTCTCATCTTAAAAAACATCAATGATTAGAGGATTCTGAGCAAAAAGCTATTCTGTAGTTTTCATAAATGTCCAATTCAGTCTATTAAAATGGGCATATTTTTCATACAGGTTCAGCAAAAGAGAAACGTCATTTTTATAGTGCGAATAAAATTGTTTTACCCTATAATTTAAAGTGTGCATTTTTAGTATCTAATGTACTGAAGGCATGTATGAATACCAATTGCAAATGCTAGCTGATTGCATCGTTCTTATTTCTGAAATTTCTTTCTCCAATATTTTCTCTAAATGTTGGTTGTGCAGATCTGACACGGGAAATGAGAGGAAGAATTTAGGGTGACATATTGGTGAGGAAGAACGACTGATTTCTGTTATCTCTTCCTTCTGAACACTATATGGTCCTACTTATTGTTGCATGGTTAACAATGCAAAGCACCAGTGGAGTTACATGTATAGTGCAAATGCGAGACAATAGAACGAATATGAAGTATTTCATCTCTGTTCCATAGAGACAATTGTTATAATTTTCGGGGTTAAAACAGGAGCTGTATTTTATCATCAACTGTCAGCACCTTGCCTTCATCATGTATTAAGTTTACTAGTGCCTAAGTTTTTTTCTTGTTTAGTCTGTTGCATGCTACTTTGGTCGCTGCTAGCTCTTGATGAGACTGATACTTTCGTTCCTTGATGGCAATTCTTCGATGCATTACAAACAAAAAAACTATTTTCCGCTTAGTAGGTGTGGTTTGTTGCAAGAATTTTAGTATTTTCACCAAGCAGACCATGAAGTTAGCTGGTATTCGATCACTGGGCACAAGGAAAATGATATGGAAAGCATCATAGAAGGTGATAATGGTTCATGTAGTCCATCACATGTATGGACATGACACATCATATATCAGTAGGATTCGAGAGGGTTTGTTCCTTTCCTCCTTTGTTTCGAGCAAGCATGACACCAACTTGGGTACCACGGTCCGGTCCATTCGTTCAGTGTGGTAAGTAGAGAAACTATTACTACCTGTAGATTAACCCCTCTTTTCTTAGGGAAAGGTGTGGCTACTCTCAGGTGTGCCCACTCCCCTTATCTGGTCCACAGATCTCGAGGTCATTCACGCATCAGCCAGCGGCCCAGATAACGGGTGTGCACACACCTGAGAGTAGAAAAGTCACTCTCCTTTTCTTACTGTGTGAGCTTCTTCAGAGATCTAGCCTTTATTCCTTGAAAGGCAGAGAGGTAAGACATGGCAGGGCACTGGAGTTGTTGTCCCTCTCTCTAATCCAAACCACCTGAACTCAAAGTTTTCAATTTACTGAATATACACGGTAATTTCTTTCTTTCTTCCAGAGGGAGAAGATGTGCTGAAAGGAACTGGATGCAGACGCATGGTGCGCTACGTACGTCCGTGTTTTTGGAGGAGGATCAGCAAATTTTGAGCTGAGAAGATATTGATGACGACAAGTGTTGAAGATTGTGTTTTCCTTAGGAAATTAGAAATACAAGCACAGGGACCACGTTATTTGGCTTAGCGCCTAGGATTTTGCGCAAATCTAAATAAAGATTGCATGTGCTCGCTAAATAACAAATTTCTAGCTACCATTAATAAAGCCTCCAATGGAAACACTATAGAATTGTAGGCTAGCTATCAAAGCATCCAATGGAGCAACACTATAAAATTGCAGGCTAGCTAGCCAACTACTAGTTTAACTGCATGCTCTTATTCCAACTTGATTCACTTGCAGAAGATGTAAGCAGTACTTCAGTTTTTCCGTTCATGGTTAGCAATGTTTTAAATAGCGGGCTATGGTATATAGCGGCAGCCCTTAAAAGCAGCTATAGCGGGGCTATAGCGGGCTATAGCGAGGCTATAGCGGCAAATTGTGCATGAAATCAAATAGCAGCAACATGCTCAAACAGCTATAGCGCAGCTATAGCGGGGCTATAGCTGGGCTATTTAAAACTATGATGGTTAGTTTCAACCTATGATCCATTCGTCCTTTTGTTATTTATAAGTACAGTAACTTATTAGGACAGTCCTTTCATATTGTGTTTTTAAACATTGCAGATATCTGCTGGAACTGAGGAGTATCACCACAAAAATAATCGCGTAAGTTCAAATCCCATTCCTATTATTTCCTCAAGCGCGTACTGTACAAATGGGTTTTCGTGTGGGGACTCTGCTGGATCCCACTAGTTAATATGTACGCATAAGTCATCCACACCTAAAATTTGAGTTTACTTAATTGGAGCCAGCTCTCCATTGAAACATTCATTTGTCTAGGGCCGGTGTTCTTAACTTGTGAAATTCTAATAAATGCGAACATCATGCGTGACATTTGAACATGGTTGAAAGCAGCATTGAAAACTAAACGCGTGGTTACAAGCTCTCTTTTGTCTGTCACAAACAGTTGACCATTTTTGCACCTTTTTTTGCCATTGAGATTAACTGCATTTCTAAACATGAAAAATGTTTTGTCTTCTCATAAACCTACTGCAACTTGTTGCAGGCATCAGTCAACAACAAGAATGGAGAGAGTGAAGCAGCACTCGGAGAAATTTAATGAAGCAAAAGCTAATGCAGCACGCTCGTCGAGAGGCTGCATCCATCCCTGCCATTGGCTGGCTGCTGGACAAAACTGGAGCTATATATGCATGATTGGTTAGACACACTTGATCTTCTTGAACCTGGCCGGCGACGACAAAGGCAGCTCGAGCGGGCAGGTGGCCTCCAGCCTGTGCGCCTTGCCATGCAGCGGGTACTTGACCTCACCGGTGAGCTTCAGCTGCAGCCGGAACACGCCTCCCGCCGCGCTCGCCTTGACGAACTCCGCCACCCCGACGCTTCCCAGAGGGGCGGTGCCCTCGCCTGACACCGCGACGTTGTACACCTCCTTCTTCCATGGCCGGATGTTCCCGTGCGAGCTCCCCCACATCCTGACGCTGGCGAAGCGCTCGCCGGCGAAGAGCAGCTCCGCGTCGAGCGGCACACCAACCCTGGCGCGCATGGCCTAGTTCTGGTTGTGCACGGCGACTGCGAGGGAGATGTCGTAGGCGAGCGCGGTGCCGTTGGGGCCGGCAAGGGCCAGGCGGGCAAGCGAGGCGTCCTCGACAGCGACGCGGACGGGGAGGACGAAGGCGAAGGCCGCGACGAGGATCGCAGCCAGGAGAAGGAGGAGGATCAGGAGGCAGCGGAGGGGAGTGTGGCCCCGAGAGCCGTCGTTGGAGCAGCAGCAGACAAAACAGTCGCAGTCAGGGCCGTCGCCGCAGTCAGGGCAGTCGCCGTCGCTCATGGTGCTGATTGTTTCTTGTTTGTGCCTGATCTGATCGACTCGGCAGCAAGGCAAAGCGATGTATGTATATATAGGTTACAGATTATAGATCAAAACGGAGATCGGACTCCAACAAGTCGATCGTAAGCATGGTAAGAGCCGCAACACCTTCCATTTTCAATCATGACGGCGTTCCCGTGTTCGTCCCCAAGTCGGAATCGGATTACCTAGCTCTAAGGGAGGTCTCGATTTTGTTTGTAGCAAATATTCGGCCCTGGTCTAGTGCAAATTATGCGCCAATGTGTAGATATCCAATATTTTTCCGCGCAAAATTTTGAATTGAAAGTTTCTGTTACTAGCTAGTGTGGTGTCACAAACTCGCTCTTAATTGGAATTTATACAAAAATCTACTCTACTTGAGAGGTGCTTACGCAAAACATGCATCCCTTGACCCACAAAGTTGTGGTGTAAAATTAGACAAGATTAGAGGACACCTTTTTTTAGTTTTCATTCTTTTTGAAAGATATTTCCATCACTACTAAAATTCATTCTACTCCTCTTTAAAAAAATGAGAATTTAACTATACATTTAAGTATTCTCATTTCTTTTAAATTGATTGCATCAGAATATCACATTTGCATTTTAGTACTCTAAAACTTAAAAGTATGATATTTGCAAAGTTCAAAAGATAGGTCCATATGTACCGAATTTTTGAATGTTCCTCTTCCAAAAACAATTCACGGGAGTGGCGACACAGAGAAGAAGGTGTTTTTCTTATGTTCGAGCGTGCAGTTTTAATAAATAATTTTCTGATTATTACATGGATTTTTGTAACCAAATATTTCAAATGACTCTTATCTATTATAAAGGTTCACCACAAGTACAAAGCACCCCAAACATAATAAGAATTACATTGAGGTCCCTCGGCCACCGAACGACCACTGCACTGCTAGGACGAGCCGCTGACTCACCGCTATCACCAATCTCTTACCGAAGCCGGCCTGACCCTGTTGATGATAGTCAAAAAGTCTCCGTGCATGTGCCTCTAAGGGCCATCACTCCAGAGCCACAGTCGTCACTATTGAACTCTTTTCTTGATCTGAACTGACACAAAAAACTCGTCGTCCTGCACTCACGGCATGAAACCCTAACCTCACCGCCCCAAGCAGACAACAAGAATATGTCAGAGCTCCGCTGAATCCATCCCGGTAGAAAAATTGAGGAGGATCGGAGTCCGTAAGACTAGCTCAACGATGAAGCGTCGCCATCTGCCACAACATCGGCCCTGCAAGGACTAGACCGAGGTACCGGGGACCTCCTTCCCGCCGTCGGTTGCCGGAGCGGCAGACACAGGCGAGGAGAGTCCACGAGCTCGTCGGCAGAGCGTGGAGGGAACGGACCTTCACCATAGCCGCCACTACGCGAGAGGGATGAATATAATTGTTTGTAGTTTTGTAACCAATTTGATAAAGTCAAATTTCTAGAGAGTATCACTTTAGTTGTTTTTTTAAGCTGGAGTATCACTTAAAAAAACATCATCAACTTTATTAATTAGAAATAATGGTTACATCGTTTAAAAGAAGAGAAACAATTTGTTCCATAGGTTCCTCTATCCAATCCCTTGTCATGAAACATTTTGCTAGCCTAGCAAGCTCATGTGCTACTATTCGCTTCCCTATTACAATGTTCAAAACTAGTAAGGAAAAATCGTAAACCATAAAATAGCAATCATCAAAAACTGTGGCCGCCGCTCCTGCAGAATGTCCTCCGTTCTTCATTGTGTCAATAACTTCCATGTTGTCAGAGTTAATAACGAGACGGTTACAGCCCGCCTTTTGTGCTCATAGTAAGCTAAACATAAGTGCTAATGCTTCCGCTGTCGGAACATCAGCACACCATTCAATTTTTCAATTTTCACCAACAATGAAATTTCCTTTGTGATCCCTAAGAACAACACCCTCTATGCCCCTTAGCGGATCATGATCAAAGGAAGCATCCACATTCAGCTTAACAAACCCCCTTTAGATGGGAATATTTATAAAAAATTTATTTATTTTTTAACAAATTTGGAAAATGTATGCCCTAATTCATAAATTTTAAAAGTATGTCCCCGTCGGCCTCACTAAAACCGAAAAGGCACTCTTCGGTCTCGCTTAGGCCAAAGAGCAGCCTTCGGTCTCGCTTATGTCGAAAGGGCACTATTTGGTCTCGCTTAGGCCGAAGAGTGGCAAAACTGGGCCGAAGAGTTCTTCGGTGTTCGCCAGGCCGAAGTTGCATTGTCCTTCTGCTTGGTTTAGGCCGAAGTGCAGTCTTTAACTTTCCCGTGACCAAGAGTCCTTTATTTTTCTTTGTCCGTCCACCCGGTTGTCTTCCCGCCCTTAACCAATTTAGCGTTCCCGCTCTTTTTTAAATATTTATTTTCCTAAAAAATTGTATTTTTAAATATGTTGTTTGCTATTTTTAAATAAACAAGTAAATATTTGCATCTTACAAAACGTATATTCATGTATATACACAAACATGTTCATCATGTATTTGAAAATTTTCACCGCGTATTCAAAAAAATCATCACATATTCTGAAAAAAAAGTTCATTGCATACCCAAAAATTGTTCCCCGCGTCATAAGAAATGGTCGTCGCGTATTTAAAAAATGATGATCACGTATTTGGTAAATGTCTGTCACATATTTAGGAAATATTCACAGTGTATTCAGAGAACGCTCATCATATGCAAAAAGTGTTCATCAAGTATTTATAGAATGTTTGCCGCGTATTCAAAAACGTTAAACGAAAAGGTTTTCAAGGCCCACTACGCTCACATTTTCCGGTTGGCCCAGACCACGCAACTATAGTGTTGCTCGCCGCCGCCGCCGCTTGTTTCCCCATCCCCTCGTCACCGCCGCCGCCGTTGCCATGCTCCAACTCCGGTGCTGTGTCCTCACTCAGCTCCTCTCTTCTCCACCCCCGTCTACCAGGTACCAGCTCCGCCCTCTCATTTCCACCGCAACGGCCTCCGTCTCCCCGAACCCTAGCTTCGCCGTAGAGGACTACCTCATCGACACCTGCGGCCTTGCCCGCGCGCTGGCACTCAAGGCCTCCGCCAAGCTCTTCCACCTCAAATCCCCATCCAATCCCGATGACGTCCTCGCCTTCCTCGCCGGCCTCGGCCTCTCCGCCACCGACGTCGCCACCCTCGTCGCCAAGGACCTGCTGTTCCTATGCGTCGGCGTCGAAAAAATCCTGGCCCTTGCCGTCGTCGGGCTCACCGGCCTCAACCTCTCTCATTCTGACATCGCACGCCATGCCTCGCTCAGCCGCGGATAATTCCGTTGTATATGCATCGTCTCCAATCTGAAATACTGCCTACACTTCTTCGGCTCCTTTGAGGACCTCCTCCGGGTTCTAAAGCACAGATCATGCCTTCTTTCTGCCGACCCCGAGAGGGTGGTCAAGACCAATATCGCGTTCCTGCGAGAGTGCGGGCTAGGTGATTGCGACATCGCCAAGTGATACGTCTTCGTCGTATCTATAATTTTTGATTGTTTCATGTCAATATTCTATAACTTTCATATATTTTTGGCAACTTTTTATATTTTTTTTGGGACTAACATATTGATCCAGTGCCCAGTGTCAGTTCCTGTTTGTTGCATGTTTTTTGTTTTGTAGAATATCGATACCAAACGAAGTCCAAACGTGATAAAATTTTACGGAGAATTATTTTGAAAAATATGTGATTTTTGGGAATTAGTGTCAACGCGAAACGATGCCCGAGGGGCCCACAAGACATAGGGGCGCGCCCCCCTACCCAGGGCCCGGCCAGGAGGCTTGTGGGTCGCCTGTAAGGCGATTGGTGCCCTTCTTTCGCCGAAAGAAAGCTAATATCCGGATAAAAATCGTGTTAAAATTTCAGCCCAATCGGAGTTACGGATCTCCGGGAATTTAAGAAACGGTGAAAGGCCAGAATCTGGGAGCGCAGAAACAGAAGGAAACAGAGAGAGAGAGAGAGATCCAATCTCGCCATGGAGGCCAAGGACCAGAGGGGAAACCCTCCTCCCATCTAGGGGGGAGGCCAAGGAAGAAGAAGAAGGAGGGGGGCTCTCTCCCCCTCTCTCCCGGTGGCACCGGAACACCGCCGGGGCAATCATCGTGTGACGGCGATTTACTCCAACAACTCCGTCATCTTCACCAACACCTCCATCACCTTCCCCCATCTATCTATAGCGGTTCAATCTCCCGCAACCAGCTGTACCCTCTACTTGAACATGGTGCTGTCTGCTTCATATTATTATCCAATGATGTGTTGCCATCCTATGATGTCTGAGTAGATTTTTGTTGTCCTATCGGGTAATTGGTGAATTGCTATGATTGATAAATTTGATTGTGGTTATGTTGCTGTCCTTTGGTGCCCATCATATGAGCGCGCGTGTGGATCACACCATAGGGTTAGTTGTATGTTGATAGGACTATGCATTGGAGGGTAAGGGTGACAGCAGCTTCAGCCTACCATAGAAATTGATTCATACGGGATTGAAGGGGGACCAATATATATTTTAATGCTATGGTTGGGTTTTACCTTAATGAACGTTAGTAGTTGCGGATGCTTGCTAATAGTTCCAATCATAAGTGCATAGAATTCCAAGTAAGGGATGACATGCTAGCAGTGGCCTCTCCCACGTAAAAACTTGCTATCGGTCTAGTAACGTAGTCAATTGCTTACGGACAATTTCACAAATCCTTCCACCACTTTTCCACACTCGTTAAACTAACTTAATTGTTTCTTTATCTAAAAAGCACCTAACTTTTATTTTCATGTTCTTTATTATCTTGCAAACATATCCCTTTACACCTACAAAGTACTTCTAGTTTCATACTTGTTCTAGGTAAAGCGAACATTAAGCGTGCGTAGAGTTGTATCGGTGGTCGATAGAACTTGAAGGGAATATAAATTCTACCTTTAGCTCCTCGTTGGGTTCAACACTCTTATTTATCGAGAAAAGCTACTACTGATCCCCTCTATTTGTTGGTTATCAAGACCTTTTTCTAGCGCCGTTGCCGGGGAGCAATAGCGTGGGGTGAATATTCTCGTGTGTGCTTGTTTGCTTTATCACTAAGTAGTTTTTATGTTGTGCTCTTGTTTTCTATCTTTAGTTATGGGTAGAAAACATAAAATACCAAAAAAATTAGTTGTACCTGCTAAACCAATGATTGAAGAACCACCCAAAATCTATCATACTGCTGAAGCTTTCTGTTTGGATCATCTTCGATCCCTATGTGCTCGTGCTGAAAACCCAACTAGCTTAGTTGAGGGCACTAGTAGAAAAACGACTTTACGTGAGCCCCATTAGTCCCGGTATGGAAACGGACCGGTACTAATGTGACCATTAGTGCCGGTTCCAACGGCTAGGGGGCAGGCATCATTAGTCCCGGTTCGTGTTGAACCTCTAGTACCGGTTCGTGACATGAACCGGGACTAAAGGGGTGGTGGCAGGCTGGTGGTAGGCTGGGGGCCCACGAGCACATTTAGTCCCGGTTCGTGTCACAAACTGGGACTAGAGGTGAATCTTTAGTCCCGGTTTGTATAACCAACCGGGACTAAAGATATCACTATATATAGTGCTTCGTCCAGCCCGAGCCGAAGCTCTCTGTTTTCCCCTCCTCTCTGTTTTCTTTCCCTCTTGCTCGAGCTCACCTCCATTTTTGCCAAAATTTGTCAAGATTTGAAGGCACCCCATCGATCCAAGTGTTCACAAAGGTTAGCAACTTTGTCCTTTCATCTCTCATTGCTAGATTAGCTCTTGCAATACTCTATAAGTATAGTGATTTGTGGGTTTTAGTTTGGGAGTAATTATATGTGGTAGTTTATTTGATTTATATGCAATTTGACCTCAAATTAACTTCTTAGTTTGCATATGTAGGTGTGGTTTACTTAGTGCCTTCCCGTCCCCGTCCTAACCACCGTCGATCGCCCGCACCGTCCCGTCGCCGGTACCACCTTGGTGAGCCTCTTGTTCTTATCCTTTTTATATAAAAAAAAATCATGTTTGTGTGATTTAGATAGTTACTTGTATAATTTTCTTACCCGTACATTGTTTGTTATACATAGTGGCATAGTTTTGATATCCGTCCCCGTCATCCCTCGTCCGGTTTATGATTCGGATGTGGTATATATTCTCTTTTATAACTATTTGTTGCATTTCGTGTTTATGACAATTATGCGCATCAAGTTGACATAGATATTTTTATCTAGGAGGTATGTGAACCGGAAATTGCAACCGACCCTCTTGTCGAGAAGTTAAAATTAGTTGAAAAAGAAAACGAGTATTTGAAAGAAAAATTGAAAAGAATTGAAGAAGAGAAGATGAAACTGGAGTTGTTTTCTGCCGATGTCATCGATGATCACAAGATCAAGATGGATGAAATGCGCTTGAAGATTAGAAAGATTAAAAAATATGCCATTGATAATGAGGCTTGGTATCACTATGCTGTTGGATCAATTGTTACCTTAGTTGTGATCTTGATCGCATTTGTTATTGCATTTAAATGCTTTAGCTAGAGAGTTTGTATGTTGTTTTATGAGAATAAGTGTGTATGAACTTTATGTATGAACTTGTATTAATTTGGTCTTTTCGGTGTTGTGTAATGAAGATGAGCCGGCAATGGATGTACGATGACCGATGCTCTCCCCAGTTCATTAATGGCGTGCATACTTTTCTGCTTGCGACTGAGGCAAACAAGCAGGTGGATGGTTTTATGTGTAGGACAACGAATTGCCCGACAGTATATACGAAGCAAAGAAGGTTGTCTGCCCTCTAGGATTAGAGGTGCAGAAGATACATGCATGCCCTAATGACTGCATCCTCTACCGCGGTGAGTACGAGGATTTGAATGCATGCCCGGTATGCGGTGCATTGCGCTATAAGATCAGCCGCGATGACCCTGGTGATGTTGAGGGCGAGCGCCCCAGGAAGAAGATTCCTGCCAAGGTGATGTGGTATGCTCCTATAATACCACGGTTGAAACATTTGTTGCAAAACAAAGAGCATGCCAAGTTGATGTGATGGCACATAGAAGACCGTAAGAAAGACGGGAAGTTGAGAGTACCTGCTGACGGGTCGCAGTGGAGAAAAATTGAGAGAAAGTGGGAGGACTTTGCAGATGACGCAAGGAACGTATGGCTTGGCTTAAGTGCAGATGGCATTAATACTTTTGGGGAGCAGAGCAACAATCATAGCACCTGGCCTGTGACTCTATGTATCTATAACCTTCCTCTTTGGTTGTGAATGAAGCGGAAGTTCATTATGATGCTAGTGCTCATCCAAGGACCTAAGCAATCCGTCAATAATATTGATGTGTACCTAAGGCCATTAGTTGAAGAACTTTTACAGCTGTGGAATGAAAAAGCTGTACGTGCGTGGGATGAGCACAAACAGGAGGAATTTGACCTACATGCGTTGCTGTTTGTAACCATCAATGATTGGCCTGCTCTCAGTAACCTTTCAGGACAGACAAACAAGGGATACCATGCATGCACGCACTGTTCAGGTGATACCGACAGTATATATTTGGATAAATGTAAGAAGAATGTGTACCTGGGACATCGTCGATTTCTTCCGAGCAGGCATCCCTTAAGAAAGAAAAGCAAGCATTTCAAAGGTGAGGCAGATCACCGGAAGAAGCCTCGCCACCGTACTGGTGATGATATACTTTATATGGTCAAGGATTTAAAAGTAATCTTTGGAAAGAGTCCTGGCGGTCAATCTGTTCCGAATGACGCTGACGAACGCGCACCCATGTGGAAGAAGAAATCTATATTTTGCGACCTACCCTATTGGAAAGACCTAGAGGTCCGCTCTGCAATCGACGTGATGCACGTGATGAAGAATCTTTGCGTGAACCTGCTAGGCTTCTTGGGCGTGTATGGGAAGACAAAAGATACACCGGAGGCACGGGAGGACCAGCAACGCACTACCGGAACAGGGGCCAGTGCCGACGGCCCCCGTCGGCCTACTCCAGGATATGCCGACAGCCGGATCCAGGCCGTCGGCGTACACAGGCCGTCGGGCTATCCAGACATATGCCGACGGCCCCCGTCGGCACAGATTAGCCGTCGGCTTATCCCAGCCTACGCCTACAACGGCCGTCAGCATACATGAGCCGTCGGCATAGTTGCGGGCCCGGCGGCCCCGCTCGTGACGGGCGGCTAACGGCGTCCGATCTATGCCGACGGCCTCGACGGGCGGCCGTCGGCATAGAGGCGCGTGCCACATCATCGATCCGAGGTGCACCGACCATCATCTATGCCGACGGCTACCGTCGGCATAGATGCCACGTCATCGATCCACGGCGCGCCGTCCATCTGCCCCTGGCCTCAACTATGCCGACGGCTTTGCCGTCGGCATAGTTGTTTTTTTTTGCTTTTCATATAGAATTTTTTTGTTCTTTTATGTATTATTATTTAATTAACTTACATGTAGCATGTGTTAATATAAGCCTAAATACCTTACTTTTCGATTATATACGGAGGCCGACACGTGGAGGGGGGAAACAGCCGCATCAGGGCTATACGGAGGGGACGTTACTCCCAAGTGTTTATATGGGATGACCTACCACAACGGGGTGGTGTGGTGGCATGTCTGAAGAGGCGGCATGCGTCTCCGGGGTGTGGCCCCCCTCACGGACGGCGCCGCCGCCGGCACCTGGAGGGGGGAAACGGACGCGTCGGGTCTACACGGAGGGGATGTTGCTGTGGGTTTGGCACGGATGTTGCTCCCAGGTGTCCCTATGGGCTGACCTAACATAACCGGGTGGAGAGGTCCACTGGTCAAAGCCCGTCCGTGGGAAGTCAAAGGGCTACATCTCGTGGTCAACCGCTTCAGGGTTAGGCGGGATGGGGGCCCTGGGGGTAGCAATGCCACCGGAGCGTCGCACCGCTGGCCCGTCATACATGCGGGGGGGGGGGGTGTTGGTGGCATGTCTGAAAGGCGGGCACGCGTCTCCGGGGTGTGGCCCCCTTCACGGACGGCACCGCCGCCGGCACTTGGAGGGGGGAAACGACGCGTCGGTCTACAACGGAGGGGATGTTTGCTGTGGGTTTGGCCCGGATGTTGCTCCCAGGTGTCCCTATGGCCTAACCTAACACAACCGGGTGGAGAGGTCCACTGGTCAAAGCCCGTCCGTGGGAAATCAAAGGGCTAGATCTCATGGTCAACCGCTCCAGGGTTAGGCGGGACGGGGGCCCTGGGGGGTTGGGGGTACCAATGCCACCGGAGCGTCGCATCGGGCCCTCATACATGCGGCGGGGTGTGGTGGCATGTCTGAAGAGGCGGCACGCGTCTCCGGGGTGTGGCCCCCCTCACGGACGGCGCCGCCGCCGGCACCTGGAGGGGGGAAACGAACGCGTCGGGTCTACATGGAGGGATGTTGCTATGGGTTTGGCCCGATGTTGCTCCCAGGTGTCCCTATGGGCTGACCTAAACACAACCGGGTGGAGAGGTCCATTGGTCAAGCCTTCCGTGGAAAGTCAAAGGGCTGAACTCGTGGTCAACCGCTTCAGGGTTAGGCGGACGGGGGCTCTGGGTGGGTAACAATGCCACCGGAGCGTCGCATCGGGCCCTCATACATGCGGGGGGTGGTGGCAATCTGAAGAGGTGGCACGCTCTCCGGGGTGTGGCCCCCCTCACGGACGGCGCCGCCTCGCACCTGGAGGGGGGGAATGGACGCGTCGGGTCTGCACGGAGGGGATGTTGCTGTGGGTTTGGCCCGGATGTTGCTCCCAGGTGTCCCTATGGGCTGACCTAACACACCGGGTGGAGAGGTCCACTGGTCAAAGCCGTCCGTGGAAAGTCAAAGGGCTAGATCTCGTGTCAACCGCTCCAGTTTAGGCGGGACGGGGGCCCTGGGGGTAGCAATGCCACCGGAGCGTCGCACCGGGCCCTCATACAAGCGAGGGGGTGTGGTGGCATGTCTGAAGAGGTGGCACGCGTCTTCGGGGTGTGGCCCCCTCATCGACGGCGCCGCCGCCGCCGCCACCTGGAGGGGGAACGGACGCGTCGGTTCTACACGAGGGGATTTGCTGTGGGTTTGGCCGGATGTTGCTCCCAGGTGTCCCTATGGGCTGACCTAACACAACCGGTGGAAGGTCCACTGTCAAAGCCCGTCCGGGAAAGTCAAAGGGCTAGATCTCATGGTCCAACCGCTCCAGGGTTCGTGGGACGGGGGCCCTGGGGGGTAGCCAATGCCACCGAGCGTCGCACCGGGCCTCTACATGCGCGGAGGTGTGGTGGCATGTCTGAACAGGCGGCATGTGTCTCCGGGGTGTGGCCCCCCTCACGGACGGCGCGCGCCGCCGGCACTTGAGGGGGGAAACAGACGCGTCGGGTCTACACGAGGGATGTTGCTGTGGGTTTTGGCCCGGATATTGCTGTCGGACTACCTATGGCTGACCTAACACAACACGGGTGGAGAGGTCCACTGGTCAAAGCCCGTCCGTGGGAAGTCAAAGGCTAGATCTCGTGGTCAACCGCTCCAGGTTTTAGGCGGGACGGGGCCCTGGGGGGGGGTACCTATGCCACCGAGCGTCGTATCGGGCCTCATACATGCAGCGGGTGTGGTGGCATGTCTGAAGAGGCGGCACGCGTCTCCGGGGTGTGGGCCCCCTCACGGACGGCGCCGCCGCCGGCACCCTGGAGGGGGAAAACGGACGCGTCGGGTCTACACGGAGGGGTTTTGTGTGGTTTTGGCCCGATGTTGCTCCTAGGTGTCCCTATGGGTACCTAACAAAACCGGGTGGGAGGTCCACTGGTCAAAGCCGTCCGTGGAAAGTCAAAGGGCTGATCTCGTGGTCACCGCTCCAGGGTTAGGCGGGACGGGGCCCTGGGGGGGTACCATGCCACTGGAGCGTCGCATCGGGCCTCCATACATGCGGGGGGGGGGGTGTGGTGGCATGTCTGAGAGGCGGCACGCGTCTCCGGGTGTGGCCCCCTCATGGACGGCGCCGCCGCCGCACCTGGAGGGGGGAAACGGACGCGTCGTTCTACACGGAGGGGATGTTGCTGTGGGTTTGGCTCGGATGTTGCTCCCGGTGTCCCATGGGCTACCTAACACACGACGGGTGGAGTGGTCCACTGTCAAAGCCCATCCGTGGAAAGTCAAGAGGCTAGATCCGTGGTCAACGCTCCAGGGTTGGCGGGACGGGGGCCCTGGGGGGGGGGTAGCAATGCCACCGGAGCGTCGCATCGGGCCCTCATACTGCGTGGGGGGGGGGGGGGGCTGTGGTGGCATGTCTGAATGCAGAGGCGGCACGCATCTCCGGGGTGTGGCCCCCCTCACGGACGTGCCGCCGCCGGCACCTGGAGGGGGAAACGAACGCGTCGGGTCTACACGGAGGGGATGTTGCTGTGGTTTGGCCCGGATGTTGCTCCCAGGTGTCCCTATGGGCTGACCTAACACAACCGGGTGGAGAGGTCCACTGGTCAAAGCCCGTCCGTGGGAAGTCAAAGGGCTACATCTCGTGGTCAACCGCTTCAGGGTTAGGCGGGATGGGGGCCCTGGGGTAGCAATGCCACCGGACGTCGCACCGGGCCCTCATACATGCGGGGGGGGGGGGGGGGGGGTGTGGTGGCATGTCTGAAGAGGCGGCACGCGTCTCCGGGGTGTGGCCCCCTTCACGGACGGCACCGCCGCCGGCACTTGGAGGGGGGAAACGGACGCGTCGGGTCTACACGGAGGGGATGTTGCTGTGGGTTTGGCCCGGATGTTGCTCCCAGGTGTCCCTATGGGCTACCTAACACACCGGGTGGAGAGGTCCACTGGTCAAAGCCCGTCCGTGGGAATCAAAGGGCTAGATCTCTGGTCAACCCGCCAGGGGTTAGCGGGACGGGGGCCCTGGGGGTTGGGGGTACCAATGCCACCGAGCGTCGCATCGGCCCCTCATACATCGGCGGGTGTTGTGGCATGTCTGAAGAGGCGGCACGCGTCTCCGGGGTGTGGCCCCCCTCACGGACGGCGCCCGCCGCCGGCACCTGGAGGGGGGAAACGAACGCGTCGGGTCTACATGGAGGGGATGTTGCTATGGGTTTGGCCCGGATGTTGCTCCCAGGTGTCCCTATGGGCTGACCTACAACAACCGGTGGAGAGGTCCATTGGTCAAAGCCTGTCCGTGGAAAGTCAAAGGGCTAGATCTCGTGGTCAACCGCTTCAGGGTTAGGCGGGACGGGGGCTCTGGGTGGGTAGCAATGCCACCGGAGCGTCGCATCAGGCCCTCATACATGCGGGGGGTGTGGCATGTCTGAAGAGGTGGCACGCGTCTCCGGGGTGTGGCCCCCCTCACGGCACGGCGCCGCCGCCGGCACTGGAGGGGGAAATGGACGCGTCGGGTCTACACGGAGGGGTATTTGCTGTGGGTTTGGCCCGGATGTTGCTCCCAGGTGTCCCTATGGGCTGACCTAACACAACCGGGTGAGAGGTCCACTGGTCATAGCCCGTCCGTGGAAATCAAAGGGCTAGATCTCGTTGTCAACCGCTCCAGGGTTAGGCGGGACGGGGCCGGGGCTGGGGGTAGCAATGCCACCGAGCGTCGCACCGGCCCTCATACAAGCGAGGGGGTGTGGTGGCATGTCTGAAGGGTGGCACGCTCTTCGGGTGTGGCCCCCCTCACGGACGGCCCGCCGCCGGCACCTGGAGGGGGAAACGGACGCGTCGGGTCTACCGGAGGGGATGTTGCTGTGGGTTTGGCCCGGATGTTGCTCCCAGGTGTCCCTATGGGCTGACCTAACAACAACCGGGTGAGAGAGGTCCACTGGTCCAAGCCCGTCCGTGGAAGTCAAAGGGCTAGATCTCATGGTCACCGCTCCAGGTTACGGGACGGGGCCCTGGGGGTAAATGCCACCGGAGCGTCGCACCGGGACCTCATACATGCGGAGGTGTGTGGTGCATGTCTGAACAGGCGGCACGTGTCTCCGGGTGTGGCCCCCCTCACGGACGGCGCCGCCGGGCACTTGGAGGGGGGAAACAGACGCGTCGGTCTACACCGGGGATGTTGCTGTGGGTTTGGCCCGGTATTGCTGTCCGGACTACCTATGGGCTGACCTAACACAACCGGTGGAGAGGTCCACTGGTCAAAGCCCGTCCGTGGGAAGTCAAAGGGCTAGATCTCGTGGTCAACCGCTCCAGGGTTAGGCGGGACGGGGGCCCTGGGGGGTACCTATGCCACCGGAGCATCGTATCGGGCCCTCATACATGCGGCGGGGGTGTGGTGGCATGTCTGAAGAGCGGCACGCGTCTCCGGGGTGTGGCCCCCCTCACGGACGGCGCCGCCGCCGGCGCCTGGAGGGGGAAACGGACGCGTCGGGTCTACACGGAGGGGATGTTGCTGTGGGTTTGGCCCGAATGTTGCTCCTAGGTGTCCCCTATGGGATGACCTAACAAAACCGGGTGGAGAGGTCCACGTCAAAGCCCGTCCGTGGAAGTCAAAGGGCTAGATCTCGTGGTCACCGCTCCAGGGTTAGGCGGGACGGGGGCCCGGGGGGGGGGGGGGTACCAATGCCACTGGAGCGTCGCATCGGGCCCTCATACATGCGGGGGGGGGGGGGGGGTGGGTGGCATTTCTGAAGAGGCGGCACGCGTCTCCGGGGTGTGGCCCCCTCATGGACGGGCGCGCGCCGCCGCCTGGCACCTGGAGGGGGGAAACGGACGCGTCGGTCTACACGGAGGGGATGTTGCTGTGGGTTTGCCTCGGATGTTGTCCCAGGTGTCCCTATGGCTGACCTAACACGACCGGGTGGATAGGTCCACTGGCAAGCCATCCGTGGAAGTCAAAGGGCTAGATCTCGTGTCAACCGCTCCAGGGTTAGGCGGGACGGGCCCTGGGGGGGGGGGGGGGGGGTGAGGGGGGGGGTGTAGCAATGCCACCGGTCGCCATCGGCCCACATACCCCTCGGTGGTTCCGGGTTGGGTGGTTCGGGGGTGGGCTTGTGGTGGCATGTCTGAAGAGGCGCACGCATCTCGCTCGTGGTGTGCCCCCCTCACGGACGGTGCCGCCGCCGGCACTGAGGGGGGAAACGAACGCGTCGGGTCACCCGGAGGGGATGTTTCTGTGGGTTTGGCCCGGATGTTGCTCCCATGTGTCCCTATGGGCTGACCTAACACACACCGGTGAGAGTCCACTGTCAAAGCCCTCCGTGGAAAGTCAAAGGGCTATATCTCATGGTCAACCGCTCCGGGTTAGCGAACGGGCCCTGGGGGTAGCAATGCCACCGGAGTCCACCGCCCCATACTCGGGGGGGGGGGTGGGCGGGGGGGGGGGGGGGGTGTGGTGGCATGTCTGAAGAGGCACCACGTGTCTTCGGGTGTGGCCCCCCTCACGGACGCGCCGCCGCCGGCACCTGGAGGGGGGAAACGGACACGTCGGGTCTACACAGGGGATGTTGCTGTGGGTTTGGCCCGGTGTTGCTCCCAGGTGCCCTATGGGCTGACCTAACCAACCGGGTGGAGAGGTCCACTGGTCAAAGCCCGTCCGTGGAAAGTCAAAGGCTAGATCTCGTGGTCAACCGCTCTAGGGTTAGGCGGGACGGGGCCCCGTGGGGGTAGCAATGCCACCGGAGCTTCGCACCGGGCCCTCATACATGCGGGGAGGTGTGGTGGCATGTCTGAAGAGGCGTCACGCGTCTCCGGGGTGTGGCCCCCCTCACGGACGCGCCGCCGCCGGCACCTGGAGGGGGAAACAACGCGTCGGGTCTACACGGGGGATGTTGCTGTGGGTTTGGCCCGGATGTTGCTCCCAGGTGTCCCTATGGCTGACCTAACAACCGGGTGGAGAGGTCCATGTCAAGCCCGTCCGTGGGAAATCAAAGGCTAGATCTCGTGGTCAACCGCTCCATGGTTGGCGGGACGGGGGCCCTGGGGGGTACCTGCCACCGGAGCGTCGCACCGGGCCCTCATACATGCGGGGGGGGGGGGGGGTGTGGTGGTATGTCTGAAGAGCCGGCACCGTCTCCGGGGTGTGGCCCCGCCTCACGGACGGGCCGCGCGCCGGCACCTGGAGGGGGGAAACGGACGCGTCGGTCTACACGGAGGGGATGTTGCTGTGGGTTTGGCCCGGATGTTGCTCCCAGGTGTCCCTATGGGCTGACCTACACACAACCGGGTGGAGAGCCACTGGTCAAACCCGTCTGTGGAAAGTCAAAGGGCTGATCTCGTGGTCAAACCGCTCCAGGTTAGGCGGGACGGGGGCCCGGGGGGGGGGGGGGGGGGGGGGGTAGCAATGCCACCGGAGCGTTGCACCGGGCCCTCATACATGAGGGGAGGTGTGGTGGCATGTCTGAAGAGGCGGCACACATCTCCGTGCTGTGGCCCCCCTCACGGACGGCGCCGCTGCCGGCACCTGGAGGGGGGGAATGGCCGTGTCGGGTGTACACGGATGCAGACTGCAAATAAAAAACACTGGCATCCATCATGGAAAACGGACGATTACTCTGAAACCGTCAGTGCCCGAAAACCGGACCGGTGCCCGGGCACCGAAAGTTTCAGAGTAATTGTCTGTTTTCCTAACGAAAGTCTAATGAATACCGGAGCTTGCTTCGTATGGATTAGCCAAGTATTTAAACTGGTCAAATTGCTCTTCCTTTGGCGATGTGGTACTATTTTTCAGTTTTCAGATGCTATCTATGTTGCTGCTGTTGCAAAAAAAAAAGATGCTATCTATGCCGACGGCATAGCCGTCGGCATAGGTTGCCACGTGGCATCTTCACCTATGCCACGGCTATGCCGTCGGCATAGATCTCCTTATCCACTCGGGGGCGAGCCACGGCCACTCATTCTCCTCCCACCGTGCCTCCACACCCGCCTCCCCACCCCGCCCGTCTCCCGCCGCCCGTCGCCGCCGCTCTCTCCACCCGGCGCCCCTCCCCTTCCCTCCCCTCTCCAGCCTCCACCCGCCTCCCTCTCCTCTCCCCCTCCTCACCCTCGCCTCCGTTCGCCCCCACCCCCCACGGGGCACTGCTCCTCCAGCTTCCTCCTTTTTTCCCCCGCCTCATCCCCGCCCCTCTCTTCCTCCTCCTCACAGGGGGTCCCCTCGCCACCGGGACACTTCCCCTTGTTCCTTCTCCGGGTCCAGGGGTGTCGCCCTCCCCGCCCCCACCCCTTCCACCCCCCTTCCTCCCTTCCTTCTGTCCCCTTACACCCCTCCCCTTTTCCCCTCCCCCGGAGCTGTGCTCCGCCTCCCCGTCCCTGCTCTTTCTCCGTCTCCTGCCGTTCTCCCTGCTCCTTCCCTTTCTCTTCTGCCCGCCCTCCGTCCTCCTCCGATCTTCCCCTCCCCTCAGCCCCCTCCCTTCTTCCTCCTCGCTTTCCGCCTCCCCGGCCGTAATCCCCACGTCCCCCTCCCTCTAGCCTCCCCGACCCCGGTGAGCCTTCTCTTTTTTTTTTCATTTTTTTCATTTGTTAGATGAATGCCACTGTTAGATGCATGAATGGATATTAGATGCATATGCTAGATAGATGGATAATTTTTTTTGTTTTGTGTAGTTTTATTAGGGTTTTAGATACATAGTAGATAGTTTTTATTAAGTTTGTCAATGGATGTTAGTCAAGTTAACAAATGTTTTAGTTTCTAAAATATAGATGAATAGATGTTGGTTAAGTTTGTGATAGATGGATGGATATTGGTCAAGTTATTATTTGGTCAAGTTAGTGTTAGGTCATGTTGATTCATAAGAAGCAATTCGAGACACTTAGTTTGTAAAATAGATAACGAAGCTTTTTTTGCAATTTGACACGTTGTTTGCTACAACATAAACCCCATGACATACGAGGGAGTGTTCTTTCAAGAGCAACATGATGACGTGGTACAAAACAAGGACGATGATGACTTGGGTTATGTTGACCTGGACCCAAACGATGACGACGCACGGATTGATGGTGAGGCAGTTGTGAATCAAAGAGACATAATTATGCTTGAAAAGTTAAATGAAGACGCTGACGATGAGGAAGAGCCTCCACCTCTATCAGACAACGAAGAAGATATGCACGATAGTGATGATGAGACCGGTCGATAAATAGATTACAATAGTGATGATTCATATGGGTTCTAGAAAATGTAAGTTCTTTTAATGATCATTACAATAGTATGCTTAATGTGCTCTTCTGTTATTAATGTTCTTTCCTGTATGCTTAATGTGCTCTTCTGTTATTAATGTTCTTTCCTGTATGCTTAATGTGCTTTTCTGTTATTAATGTTCTTTCCTGTATGCTTGTTTATTTGTTATCCTTACTAATTGTTTATTCTCTTCTCAATGCAGTTTGCTAATCATGGGAAAGTCCAGCGGCGCCAGTTTCCTCAGTAAATTCAAAGGACTTACTCGGAGTGGACGAGCCCACAAGGTTCCCCCCCCGACTACGCGTCAATTAGCGAACGCGTCGGGTCTACACGGAGGGATTTTCTGTGGGTTTGGCCCGGATGTTGCTCCCAGGTTGTCCCTATGGGCTGACCTAACACAACCGGGTGGAGAGGTCACTGTCAAGCCCGTCCGTGGAAAGTCAAAGGGCTATATCTCATGGTCAACCGCTCCAGGGTTAGGGGGACGGGGGCCCTGGGGGGTAGCAATGCCCACCGGAGTGTCGCACCGGCCCCTCATACTGCGGGGGGGGGGGGGGGGGGTGTGTGGTGGCAATGTCTGAAGAGGGCAACACGTGTCTTCGGGTGTGGCCCCCCTCACGGACGGCGCCGCGCCGGCACTGGAGGGGGAAGGGAAAAGGACAGTCGGGTCTACACGAGGGGGATGTTGCTGTGGGTTTGGCCCGGATGTTGCTCCCAGGTGTCCCTATGGGCTGACCTAACAAACCGGGTGGAGAGGTCCACTGGTCAAAGCCCGCCGTGGAAAGTCAAAGGGCTAGATCTCGTGGTCAACCGTCAGGGTTAGGCGGGACGGGGGCCCTGGGGGGTATAGCAATGCCACCGGAGCGTCGCACGGGCCCTCATACATGCGGGGAGTGTGGTGGCATGTTGAAGAGGCGTCACGCGTCTCCGGGGGGGTGGCCCCCCTCACGGACGGCGCCGCCGCCGGCACCTGGAGGGGGGAGGAAACAGACGCGTCGGGTCTACACGGAGGGAGTGTTGCTGTGGTTTGGCCCGGATGTTGCTCCCAGGTGTCCCTATGGCTGACCTAACACAACGGTGGAGAGGTCCACTGGTCAAAGCCCGTCCGTGGGAAATCAAAGGGCAGATCTCGTGGTCAACCGTCCATGGTTTGGCGGGACGGGGGGCCGCGGGGTACCAATGCCACCGGAGCGTGCAAGGGCTATACATGCGGGGGGGGGGGGGGGGGGGGGGGTTGTGGGTATGTTGAAGAGCGGCACGTCTCCGGGGTGTGGCCCGCCTCAGGACGGCGCGCCGCCGGCACCTGGAGGGGGGAAACGGACGCGTCGGTCTACACGGAGGGGATGTTGCTGGGGTTTGGCCCGGATGTTGCTCCCAGGTGTCCCTATGGGCTGACCTAACACAACCGGGTGGAGAGGCCACTGGTCAAAACCCGTCTGTGGAAAGTCAAAGGGCTAGATCTCGTGGTCAACCGCTCCAGGGTTAGGCGGGACGGGGGCCCTGGGGGGGGGGGGGGGGGGGGTTGGTAGCAATGCCACCGGAGCGTTGCACCGGGCCTCATACATGAGGGGAGGTGTGGTGGGATGTCTGAAGAGGCGGCACACTCTCCGTGCTGTGGCCCCCCTCACGGACGGCGCCGCTGCCGGCACCTGGAGGGGGGGAATGGCCGTGGGTGTGTACACGGATGCAGACTGCAAATAAAAAACACTGGCATCCATCATGGAAAACGGACGATACTCTGAAACCGTCAGTGCCCGAAAACCGGACCGGTGCCCGGGCACCGAAAGTTTCAGAGTAATTGTCTGTTTTCCTAACGAAAGTCTAATGAATACCGGAGCTTGCTTCGTATGGATTAGCCAAGTATTTTAAACTGGTCAAATGCTCTTCCTTTGGCGATGTGGTACATTTTCAGTTTTCAGATGCTATCTGTTGCTGCTGTTGCAAAAAAAAAAGATGCTATCTATGCCGACGGCATAGCCGTCGGCATAGGTTGCCACGTGGCATCTTCACCTATGCCGACGGCTATGCCGTCGGCATAGATCTCCTTATCCACTCGGGGGCGAGCCACGGCCACTCATTCTCCTCCCACCGTGCCTCTCCACACCCGCCTCCACCCGCGCCGCTCCCCGCCGCCCGTCGCCGCCGTCGCTCCACCGGCGCCCCTCCCCTTCCCTCGCCCCTCCCAGCCTCCACCCCGACCCTCTCCGCCCCCTCCTCACATCGCCGCCGTCGCCACCTCGACTCCACGCTGCCGCGGCCACCACTCGCCCCACCCGCGCTCGCCGCCGCCGCCCACTCCACCTCAGTCCCCTGCGTGCCGCCGCCCCACCCCACCACCCCGTCACCCCGTCCGCCCTTGCAGCGGCCCGGCCCCGTCCACGTTGCCCCGACCCCGCCCCCTCCCTCTCCTGTCTGGGCCTCCGCCGGCCTTCGCCGGCGCCCCGGGCTGGAGACCCCTCGCCGACGCCCTGCAACCGCCCCGACCCCATCCACGTCGTCGACGCCGCCCCGACCCCGCCCCCTCCCGCAGCCTCCCCGACCCCGGTGAGCCTTCTCTTTTTTTTTTCATTTTTTTCATTTGTTAGATGAATGCCACTGTTAGATGCATGAATGGGATATTAGATGCATAGCTGAGATGATGATATTTTTTTGTTTGTGTAGTTTTATTAGGGTTTTAGATATAGTAGATAGTTTTTATTAAGTGTCAATGGATGTTAGTCAAGTTAACAAATGTTTTAGTTTCTAAAATATAGATGAATAGATGTTGGTTAAGTTTGTGATAGATGGAGGATATTGGTCAAGTTATTATTTGGTCAAGTTAGTGTTAGGTCATGTTGATCATTAAGAAGCAATTCGAGACACTAGTTTGTAAAATAGATAACGACTTTTTTTGCAATTGGAAACGTTGTTTCTACAACATAACCCCATGACATACGAGGGAGTGTTCTTTCAAGAGCAACATGATGACGTGGTACAAAACAAGGACGATGATGACTTGGGTTATGTTGACCTGGACCCAAACGATGACGACGCACGGATTGAGGGGCAGTTGTGGAATCAAAGAGACATAATTATGCTTGAAAAGGTAAATGAAGACGCTGACGATGAGGAAGAGCCTCCACCTCTATCAGACAACGAAGAAGATATATGCACGATAGTGATGATGAGACCGGTCGATATAATAGATTACAATATGTTGATTCATATGGGGTTCTAGAAAATGTAAGTTCTTTAATGATCATTACAATAGTATGCTTAATGGTGCTTCTGTTATAATGTTCTTCCGATGCTTAATGTGCTCTTATGTTTTAATGTTCTTCCTGTATGCTTAATGTGCTTTCTGTTATTAATGTTCTTTCCTGTATGCTTGTTTATTTGTTATCCTTACTAATGTTATTCTTTCTCAATGCAGTTTGCTAATCATGTGGAAAGTCCAGCGGCGCCAGTTTCCTCAGTAAATATCAAAGGACTTACTCGGAGTGGACGAGCCCACAAGGTTCCCCCCCGACTACGCGAGGATGACACCTCACGGGAGGTGGAGGGGTCGGGGGAGGAGACCTAGAGGAGGAGGGGGTGGGGGGAGAGCCCCTAGAGGAGGAGGGGAGGTGGGGAGAGCCCCTTGTAGAGGAGGAGGAGGTGGGGGGAGAGGCAGGGGGTTAAAAAACTCCGGGCCGTGTCCGAAATTGGGGGGTCTTCTTCGATGCCCTCCTATACTGAGGCACCTTCTGAGTCTGAGGAGGAGGAGTATGTTCCTCAGGAGGAGGAGGGCGAGGAGGAGTGCGAGGAGGAGGGTGAGGAGGAGGGTGGTGGAGGGGAGGGTGAGGAGGAGGGTGAAGGGGAGGTTGACCCCGAGTTGTGGGGTGACTTGCTGTCGGGTGCTCCGAAGGGGTGGCTGCGTGGTATTGCAGAACTACCTAGACCACCTTCTATCGAGGCCAACAAGTGGCTCATTGAACCCAAGGGGACAGAGTAAGTGCCTCTCAATCATATTTTGAACACATGCCAACATTTTCTTAGTGTACACATGCTAATTCTTTGATTCTTTTGCAGGAACTAGATCCTTCACGGACAGGGCCGTAAACCGAACGGCCTTATCACTGACCTGTTGAAGGAGTTTTGGCCGGGCCTATTCTGCCCGAGGCCAGACAGGGACCCGGAGCTGCGGGTTTTGGCCACGAGCTGGGCCCACTACGAGGCTTCCAGCCACGCGGAGTACGGGACTGCCGCTAAGGCCGTGATCACCAATTTTTGGGTAAGTTCTCTTCAGAATCACTTGTCTTCAGTTTCGTTCATAGTTTATCATCTAATCACTCAACGCATGCTTTGTTTGCTTCTGGTTTTATGCATGATTGCAGCAATTCTATAGAGTTTTTGACGAGCACAAGGCCAGAGCCGACGTGGTCTTGCTGGCTGCGACGAAGAAGAAAGCTCGTCAGTTGCAGTACGAGGTGCGCTGGGTTGCCATCTCGCACTTCTACCACACCTACCTTCATCAAAAGATGAGAAAAAGTGAAGCGCAGAAGCAAGGACTTACCTTGAATAGGGAGCAGCACATGAAGGTAATATTAGAGACTTTTCATTCCAACATATAAGCAGTCAATATCATCGTTTCGTGCTCACATGTCATGCTTCCATTATGTAGGTTATTCCTCCTTGGTGCTTTGGAAAGGATGATGGATGGGTGAGTTTGGTGGATAGGTGGCTCGGCGAGGATGCAGAGTTTGCTGCCAAGAGCAGCAAGGCCCGGGCTAACCGTGGAAAAGACGGGACACACGGCCTAGGAAGCAGGAACCACTGGGGCTTCAAGGCCATGAAGGTATATCTATATGCATGATGCTTTTTTGTTCTTCTTTTTACCTTCATGTTCTTACGTATGGCTAACTTCTGTTTGACGTTGCAGGAGGACAAGTTGAAGAGGCCGCTCTCAGACATTGAGTCGTGGAAGCTGGCCCGTGAGCGGAGTGATTGCAAGGCCGGCGAGAGCCAGTACTACGGCAAGACTGAGGAGCACCTGAAGTCTTACACTCAGCAGTTTTAGAGGTTGCATCCTAGTCCGGATGCTCCTGACGTCGCCCAGTCTCAGATCGACGACACGGCGGTGGTGGCCATCCAGGGGAAGCCCCATGGCCGGTATCCGTGTTTCGATGGCTTGATCACTCCTTCGGTCTCGTACACACGGCTTTGGGCTACCAACCCGAGCCCGTTAGAGAGTACGGGGTGTTCGCAGCCTCCCTTAGCCCGCCATCATGCTGTAAGTACTTCCCCTTTATCTTCTTTCTCTCTAACTTTCTCAGTTTATTTTCAACATTGCTCACTTAGAAACAACCTAAATTTTGTAGGCATATAAGGCCTTTGTCGAGCATAGGAATCTCGAGGTGCGGGAGTACTTGCAACGAGTGAAGGCAAACGATGATTACAACCGTCAGATGATGACGGTTATTTTTGCCCTCTTAAAACCAAGCTAAATTTTTGCACTTTCATTCCTTCTGACCTTCTAGTTTGCTTGTTTAACTAAGATCCAGGCTATGTTGGCGTCTTGGAGTAACCGCACGGATCCACCACAAATGGGACCCCCACCACCACCTGCGGGAGAACTCCCACACGTGCCCACGTTCAATGAATGGGTGGCACTAGGCAGTGATACTCCGGTTAGTACATTTGCCTAACTACTGACAAACTAGTTCTCGTTCATTCAACACTATCATATCATATTTACCATTAGAATCTTTTCTCAAACATGTAGGGGACCGGTGGCTCGGCTCCTGCTTCGTCGACCCCAGTCAGTCCGATCTGGCAGAGTGGTGCTGGTCTTGGCGGTGGCGGTCTTGGCGGTGGTGGTTTTGGCGGCGGTGGTCTTGCCTGATGTCGATGATGATACCCGTGCATGTGGCCGTCGTGCCATACTTTTCATGTTCCTACTTGTTAGTTTCTTTAGATGACGATGATGATGTTCCATGTCTTGCAATACTTATGTTCATGAAGTTTCGCCAATGATGATCTTTAGATGATGAACTTGAGTATGTTTAGATGATGATGATGATCTTGAGTATATTTAGATGATGAACTTGATGATGATCTGTCATATTTCTGTGTATATCTGCATAATCCCATATTTTCTGGTTTGAAATGCTGTCAAAATGAATTGAAACAGAGAAAAGAGAGCAAATATAAAAAAACAGCATAGATCTATGCCGACGGCAAAGCCGTCGACATAGCTATGCCCAGGAGTGCCCAGCGGCTGCCACGTGGCAGGGATATGCCGACGGCTTTGCCGTCGGCATAGATTTCCATCTATGCCGACGGCAAAGCCGTCGGCATATCTCTGCTGCCAGGATCTCCTAGCGGCTGCCACGTGGCAGGGATATGCCGACGGCTTTGCCGTCGGCATATCCTGCCATGTGGCAGCCCGTGGTTTGTCAGCGCGTTTGACTGCGTCGTCGGTTGCCGTCAGGTGAAAATCATTGCCGACGGCGTATATATGTCGATGGCCGTACGGACGCCGTCGGCATATATGCCTATGCCGACGGCTTTCTTATGCCGACGGTCTGACACATCTACGCTGACGTGATCTACGCCGACGGGGATATGCCGACGGGAGCCGTCGGCATAGACCTAAGCCGACGGCATGGGGGCATATGCCGACGGCCGGCGACCGTCGGCTTAGAGGAGCAGTCCGGTAGTGACGTATGCACGGAAAAGACGGCACGCATCCAAAGCAGTATCAGGGTCATGCCAGCTACGCTCTTACCAAAGAAGAGAAGGAAATCTTCTTTGAATGCCTGCTCAGTATGAAGGTCCCGTCTGGCTTCTTGTCGAATATAAAGGGAATAATAAATATGGCCGAGAAAAAGTTTCAGAACCTAAAGTCTCATGATTGCCATGTGATTATGACGCAACTGCTTCCGGTTGCATTGAGGGGGCTTCTACCGGAAAATGTTCGATTAGCCATTGTGAAGCTATGTGCATTCCTCAATGCAATCTCTTAGAAGGTAATCGATCCAGAAATCATACCAAGGTTAGAGAATGATTTGGTGCAATGTCTTGTCAGTTTCGAGTTGGTGTTCCCACCATCCTTCTTCAATATCATGACGCACGTCCTAGTTCACCTTGTCGAAGAGATTGCCATTCTGGGTCCTGTATTTCTACACAATATGTTCCCCTTTGAGAGGTTCATGGGAGTATTAAAGAAATATGTTCATAACCGTGCTAGGCCAGAAGGAAGCATCTCCAAGGGCCATGAAACAGAGGATGTCATTGAGTTTTGTGTTGACTTCATTCCTGACCTTAAGCCGATTGGTGTTCCTAAATCGCGGCATGAGGGTAGACCGGGTGGAAAAGGCACGCTAGGAAGGGACCAAGTAATATGTATGGACGGGCATTCTTGGGCGCAAGCACACTACACAGTTCTACAAAATTCTGCCTTGGTGGCTCCGTATATCGAGGAACACAAGAATATTCTACGCTCCAAACACCCGGAGCAGTCTGACGACTGGATTACACGTGAACAAACGGGGACTTTCGCCGGTTGGTTGCAGACACGTCTCATGCATGACGACACTATTGCAGATGAGCTGTACTTGCTGTCCAAGTTACCATCTTCGAATATATTGACTTTCAAAGGGTACGAGATAAATGGGAATACATTTTACATGATCGCCCAAGATAACAAGAGCACCAACCAAAACAGTGGTGTCCGCTTTGATGCAGCAAACTCCAATAGGCCAAAGGACACATATTATGGTTACATAGAGGAGATATGGGAACTTGACTATGGACGTGGTTTGAAGGTCCCTTTGTTTCGGTGCAAATGGGTCAATCTGATAGGAGGCGGGGTAAAGGAAGACCCGCAGTACGGAATGATAACAGTGGATCTCAACAATCTTGGGTACGCAGACGAACCATTCGTCCTAGCCAATGATGTGGCGCAGGTTTTCTATGTGAAGGACATGTCTACCAAGCAAAAGATAAGGAAGTGAATACATCATACGATGAGCCAAAGCGCCATATAGTTCTTTCAGGGAAAAGAAACATCGTGAGAGTGGAGGACAAGACAGACATGTCAGAAGATTATGAAAAGTTTCATGAAATTGCTCCCTTCACAGTGAATATTGACCCGAGCATCCAGTTAAATGATGAAGATTGGTCTTGGTTACGGCGCAAAGGGACACACGCGAAGAAAAAGTTTTATACCTAAAGATCCCACTCTAGGATGTGACCGGCTTCACTGTCATCACTTTCTTCTATAGTGAGTTTCCAGACTTATATATCTGGAAAGTCCCACTTCGGACAAACCGGAGGAAATCTTTGTAATAGTTAGGGTACTTATGTGTTTTGGCATTTGAAACGCGAAGAAATATTATGTCCAATCAAATTATTTCATGCATTATGTAGGACTTTCTGTTTTCAAACAACAACATGTTTGTAATGATCTGCCGAATTACCATAATTCTTTTACTCCAACAATTCTGAAAAATTAGGACAACGTGGGAAATTTTTATATCAATCGTCTGTAAAAAATTCAGAATTTTATCGCGTTCCAGTGAATTTAAACAATTCAGTTACTGGAAGCAAAAGTTTCTGTTTTTGAGCTAAATGACCCTGAAATTGAAAAGCACTACAAATGAACTCTGAAAAGGTTGAGAGGGTTACGGCAAAACTGGATGCACTTCGTGTAAAAAATGGACAATCTCTTTCGAAGTACCAGGGTTTCAGACAAAAACTCATCTGTTACAAAGGCATTTCTTTTTTTAAACTTATTTCAACTCCAAACTTTTTTTGCATTCAATGTGCACCATTCAAAGCCACGTCATCAAAGCCACGTCATCAATTCCAACCCTTTCTGACTTCATTTGCTATTTTTCATGCATTTACTGATTTTTTTGAGCTAAATGACCCTGAAATTGAAAAGCACTACAAATGAACTCTGAAAAGGTTGAAAGTTGGCATGGTATCATCATTTCATCCACATAGCATGTGCAAAAAAATTGAGAGGGTTACGGCAAAAACTGGATGCACTTCGTGTATAAAATGGACAATCTCTTTCGAAGTATCAGGGTTTCGGACGAAAACTCATCTGTTACAAAAGGCATTTTATTTTTTAAACTTATTACAACTCCAGACTTTTTGTGCGTTCAGTATGCACCATTGAAAGCCACGTCATCAACTTTCAACCCTTTCTGATTTCATTTGCTATTTTTCACGCATTTACTGATTTTTTTGAGCTAAATAACCCTGAAATTGAAAAGCACTACAAATGAACTCTGAAAAGGTTGAAAGTTGGCATGGTATCATCATTTCACCCACATAGCATGTGCGAAAAAGTTGAGAGGGTTACAGCAAAAACTGGATGCACTTCGTGTACAAAATGGACAATCTCTTTCGAAGTATCAGGGTTTCGGACGAAAACTCATCTGTTACAAAGGCATTTCATTTTTTAAATAACCTAAGAATTACCAAATTGAATATAATGATAAAACACACTAATATTAAATAGCAGAAAAAAGAATCACTGAAAAATCTATTTTTAAAGTAAAGTTATTCACAAACTAGTGATTCACACAAATTTCAAATAATTCAAATTTAAACTATTCAAATTTGAAAACTACTGGCACTAACAGAAAGTTTATAATTTTTTTACCTAAAGCTAAAAGATTCACTTAGAAAATCTAAATAAAGCAAAAAACAACTCAGAAACAAAAGAAAATAAATAAAGCAGAAAAAACTGAAAAATAAATAAATTAAAAAAAGCCCGCCTACTGGGCCGCCACGGCCTGCGTACGACTAGAAACCCAACCTCTAGTTGGGCCAGGATGCAGGCCCGCAAGGCCCAGTAGGCCCAACAGGGCAGCACAGGTTCAATAGTTCCACAAAGGCCTGCTTAGAGAGGAGCTTGAGGGTGATGCCGCGGCGGGGCTTATAAGCTGGTGCGGGCGCCTCTCGCCAAGCGAGGTGGGACTAAACTTGCCCTGCACCGCGCCTGCGCGAGCATCAGCATTTAGTCGCGGTTGGTGGCTCCAACCGCGCGCCCTCCTCCCCGAGCCGGCCCCGACGCCGCCTGCGCCTCCCCGAGCCGGCCCCGACGCCGTCCGCGCGTCCCCGATCCTCATCGACGGCCAGACCTCCTTGCTGCCCCCGCTCCTCGCCGACGCCCTGCCCGCCCTGATCCCCTCCCCCTCCTCACTGTGAGCCTATTTTTTTTCCTTTTTTTCCTTTTTTGGAATTAGATGAATGTTAGATATGTTCATATATAGAAATTGTCGTGGATTTGTCACGGCAGATGTCCTTAGTGTGAGGACTTAGTCGTGAGGCCAACACATCTATGTGGTAGCTTGAAAGGGGTTGAGTGGGACGAGAGACGCGAGGTTTTACCCAGGTTCGGCCCCTCACGGTGGAGGTAAAAGCCGACATCCTGCTTCATTGATATTGATGATGATGATGATCACGATTACAAGGGTCCTCTTTTGCTACCACTATCTCAAGAGCTATTGACTTGTCTGTCTCCCTCCTTTTTTTTCCTCTTGGGGTGCCCTGCCCCTCCTTATATAAGTTGAAGGGGCGGGTTACATGTAGAGTCCTAGTAGGATTAGGACTATTCTATTACAAGTGGAATCCTAGTCTTGCTTCCTTTGTAAGGGAATATTCCTTATGCCTTTCCTCTTAAACCGGCCTGACGTAACATGAGCCGGCCTTCCATGAGCCGTCTTCTGGGCCACCGGGTCTTGTCGCTCCTCTGACCCGCCTGCAAGGTCACCAGACCCGGCCGGGTCATCAGTGAGTGGAGAGATCCGGGCAGGTCACTTAGTGAGTCGCCAAGTCAAGGCGGGTCACATGTGAGTCGCCAAGTCCGGCCGGGTCATACTTCCGGCCGGGTCATACCACGGGTATATCCTCGACAGAAATGGTGATAGAATAGATATGTAATTTTTGTTAGATGAATGTTAGATATGGATATGTAATTCTTTTCTATTTTTCTGTTTTTTAGTTATAGAAATGTTAGAGATGAATGTTTTTTAGTTTTTTATACTTTTAGTTATAGATATGTTAGATGAATGTTTTTTAGAAAGTTGACCAAGCATAGAAATTTTTTGCATAGAAAGTTGACCATGTATTAAAAATATTTTACTGTTAATATCTTAATGTTGTATTTGCAAAAGTTTGTCATGTATTTGCAAAATCAAGTGGAAAAGAATTACAAAAATCATAATCAAGCATTTAAAAAATGTTAAATTTGCATAGAATTTGTTCTCGACGTCTACGATGCCCGGCCCGCATCCTTGTCATCGGATCCATGGCGAGGACCTGCTTCAGAGGCGCCATGTCCGGGACTGGGCTCCGCCGGGTTGGCACTGGGAGGTGCTACCTTCCGGGGCACGCAGCTTGGTGAGGAACCGGGCTCCCGTCGTCGACCCGGAGCTTCTTTGGTGGAGTTCGCGTGGGCCACTTTTGGTGCGGAGGCAGCTGGCCCTGCCGAAGGTGGTACGTCGCCGTGTCAGGGAGGAGGATGAGAACATCTATTGCTACATGGTTGTGTTGGATGTCAGGTTCTGCAATACCTTGCAGGTTCTTTAGGGATCTCACCCGAGCTATGATCCTGTGATGGTTCCTTCTCTTTGGGTGTCCACCGCCCGCGACTCAGGAACCGCGAGTGAACTAGATTATTCGATAATATTCGATTTGTATTAGCTAGTGATGTATTCGAGATAAGTTCGGCACCGCGTCAGCCGTCTCCGCCGCCTCAGCAACAGCGGAAGAGAGGCACCACAGCTACGGCGGCTAGCAGTACAACAGACAAGAAATTCAGATATGGTCCAAGCCTCAAGGCTCCTCCAAAGTTGCCTTACGAGTTGTCTGAGGAGGAAAACAAGGCCGTAGTGGATGCCGAAGTTCAGGCCCATTTTGCACCGAAACCGCCCCCGCCGCCAAAGGAGAAAATACCTGAGCACATCATATAACACTTTATTGATAATGCTAAACCAGCTGAGAAGAGAAGGGACTCAGACTATGAGCGCTCTATTAAGAAGTCATATCGTGCACAAAAAGAAAAGGAGTCGAGCTCAAGCTCGAGCTCGAGCCAAGCAGCAGGTCAAAAATGCGGGAAAACTATTCCCCAGCTGGGAGAACAGGCAGTGCAATCGACCCCCCCGCTCATTGTACAACCACATGTGAGTACCGCCGATCAGCTGGTAATAACCGACGATCATAGAAGGATGGCTGAAGAGGCCGGTGTCACTGTTTATCAACTCCTAGAGATCGAGCCTATCCCCGGGATTCAAGATGACGAAGTAGCATGGAAATATGTCCGCGGCCAACTTCTGGTCAAGCCTGAGCAGATCCCGCTTCTATCAACGAGAATGTACAATTTGCATGAGTGGTATCTGAGAGAAGTAAAGACCGATCGAGAGTCCCTCATGGTGAAAGTCAAGGCAGAGCATTACTTCCATGAAAAAGATCTGTGAGTTGAGTTTCAAGAAATGTTTCAGTTATTCAATCAAGACGCACTCGACAAATCTATCATCAGTTGCTATTGTCTGTAAGTGATTTCTCTCTGTAATTTAAGTCTCTAGCTAGCTGTGCTCGTTCATTACTTGTAATTATCCTCACTATATTCTTTTCTGTGGTATTATGCAGAATGAAGATGTATGAAATGAAAAGAGATGGACGTTATGGCATTGGGTTCATTGACCCAAATACCGTTAATGAAGAGACATGGTCACGTCACCAAAAAGACACAGAGAAAACTTTGCTATAGTTTTTGAAGCGACTAAATACCCAACCAGAAATACTACTTCCTTACAACTTTTGGTGAGTGTTACTGTCTTGTACTACAAATTCTGTTTTGCTTACTAGATGTTAATAAGTGTAGTTGATGAGTTATGCACATGCCCACTTAATTATACAAACGTGTGCGCATGCAGTTTCCACTGGATCTTGTTAATCATTGAAGTTGACAAGGGAAAAGTTCAAGTACTGGACTCACTATTTAAAGATACTAATGAATACTCAATCGTGAAGGGGATGGTCGACAGGTAATTTCAATCATTATCGCACTATGTCGGCCTCTTTAGTTCATTTCCTCATATCAACTAATTAATAACTCCTTTATTCATTTTTTTTGCCGGCGGGCAGGGTTTGGCAAAGGTTCATCAAACAGGTTAAAGGCGAATAGAAACAAGATCTGAAATGGGTGCGACCCAAGGTAATTAAGCACTATTAGCTACGTCTGTGCATCTCTTCTTTAATTCTAGTTTGATTAATTATTATCTGATTGAATTATATCCTCGTAAAGTGCATGAGGCAGGCGCCGGGGAATAATTTATGTGCATACTACATTTGCGAGAACATTCGCATTATGACGTCCGAAAGGAGCACATCTTCAAGACAACTTTGGGTACGTTTGCCAGAACACTATCCACAATTCTTTTATCATGATCTAATAATATATATACACACAACTAATGTATTCATATTGATATCCTTCTTTAAAGATGATGGAGATGCGGGAGAAGCTCCTACCAACGGACCGCATACGAGCACTTCAAGAGGAGATTGCGGGATTTTTGCTTGACCAGGTCATAAATCCCAAAGGAGAATACCATTACCACCTGTAATGCCTGCATGTAATGGTCTGCAAATTGTAGGAGAAATTGTATGTACCAAATTGTATATATATGTGTATGCATGGTCGTACGAGAAATTCTATATATGATATATGATTGGTCGTACGAGAAATTCTATTATATATGACGTACGTGTACAGTATGTAGTATAGCAGTGGCATACTTGATGACTGCAGTAGCGTAAAATATATTTGAAATGAAAAACACAAAACAAAAAGGAAAAAATAAACAATAATTCATAAATCCTAAAACCCTAAACCCCTAAACCTCTTGTCCCGGTTGGTGTCACCAACTGGGACTAAAGGTCCCCCAGCCCCCGGCGCGGGCTCGTGCCACGTGGTGGGACTTTGGTCCCGGGTCGTGACGAACTGGCACTAAGGGGGGGGGGGGCTTTAGTCCCCACCCTTTAGTGCCGGTTGGTGAACCGGGACTAAAGGCCCTTACGAACCGGGACTAATGCCCGATTCTGCACTAGTGGGGAAAATCATTAGATGAGCATGCTTATTTTGTGCGACACCGTTTGTCTCAAAAAGGGAAACTTTTATGGCATCAAATTAATACTTTGCATTGTTATGCTTGGAATTTATGCGAAAACATGATTTTATTTGTTGTTCTGAAGACCCGAAGAAACACCTTCCCTATCAATGTGAGTTTAGTGATAATGGATTCTTATCTTCTTATGCGAAATGTGTTTATAATTCTTATGACATTGAACAAATTGAAGAATTTGTTGCTATTAAGGGTGCCTGTGAAATTGCTTCTTTGATTGAAAAGTATGATGCTACTCTTTACAAATCTGAAAATTTTGCCATACTTAAATATTGCTATGAGAATTATGCTTCTAATGCTTATGTTAAACCATATATTGAGGACTCCTCCGCTGTCCAAGAGGAGACTAATATTTTGCAGGAATCTATGGAAAAAGAAATTGATAACACTGTGAGCTCATTGGATGAAAAAGATGAGGAGGAGAGCGAAGAACAAAAGGAGCAAGAGCAGATTAGCTACCCGTGCCCACCTTCTAATGAGAGTAACTCTTCAACTCATACATTGTTTAACTTCCATTCGTGCTTATCGAAGGATGAATGCTATGATGATTGCTATGATCCCTTGGATTCATTTGAAATATCCCTTTTTTGATGAAATTGATGCTTGCTATGCTTGTGGCCATGATGCCAATATGAATGATGCTTATGGAGATGAACTTGCTATAGTTCCTTATGTTAAGAATGAAATTGTTGCTATTGCACCCACACATGATAGTCCTATTATCTTTTTGAATTCTCCCAACTACACTATGTAGGAGATATGCCCTAGAGGCAATAATAAATGTTATTATCTATCTCCATGCTCATTATTATGTTTATGTTCCATGCTATAACTGCTGTGGTTCCCGAGCCCGTATATCCATAAAGGCTCTGGGGAAAACCCATGTGCACGTGTGGAATAATAAATGATAAAATGTATTCCTAGTCATGCCTCTAAGACTAGCTCAAGTGTTGCATGATGATTATGTTTTCCCAATCATGGGCATGTCTATGCCAGCAACTTTGAGGGCACAATGTTAGAAAAACATTTGTGTTGAATCGACCCGATTGATGTTATGCTATGAGATACATTCGTCACAAGTTAATGGTTAATAACACAGAGATGGTTAATGTTTGCATGATTCCTCAGACCATGAGAGTATCGAGTTTCTTCATGCTTGATTCATGAACTTTGGGGTTTGTTAAACGTCATCCGTAACTGGATGGCTATTACGGCGGCTTACGGGTTCATGGGAAAGTATGTTAAGTAACTTGATAGCTCAAGATTGGGATTTGCTCCTCCGACGATGGAGAGATATCTCTGGGCCCTCTCGGTGTTACGGTATCCATCATCGTCTGGCCAGACACTTTGTGATTTGATCACGGGGATGCCGGAACACGGTAACGAGAAAAGAGAACAATACCGGTAACGAGGTAACTAGCATAGTGGACAAGTTGTTGATCCACGGGAATGCCAACATGTATCACCTCGGGTATTTGTAACATATCGCGAAGCAACAGGAATAGCACACGGCAACTGGAGGTTCACTCGAATATTCACTCGTGTGGGTATAGGGGTCAATATGGGTGTCCACGGCTCCGATGTTGATCATTGATCGGAAAGGGTTCCGTGTCATGTCTATACTTCACCGAACCTATAGGGTCACACGCTTAAGGGTCATCTATCTGCTGAATACTAGACAGGGAGTCTGAGAGAAAATCACCGAAAAAGTTTCGGACACCGAAAAAGTATCGGACAGCGGAAAAGTTCCGCAGAGAGAGGTCACCGGATGAGTTCCGGTGATACTAAAAAGTTGTTTCAGAGGATACCATAAAGTCAAATTGGTTTCGGCACATGCCTGATAATTCTTGGAGGGTGCCAGAAATGTTCTGGAAACTTTTGGGAATTTTCTGGAAGAAAAACCGGAAATGTTCCGGAGCTGCCGGAACCACTTCAGATGCTTTTCGCAGATGAAAATCACTATTCTGGAATTGTTCCAGAACGCGTTGAAAATTATTTTAGTGGGTACTGGAAATGTTCTAAGCCCACATAAATATTTTCAGTTCGAACGGACGCTGGTAAAATGTTTTCATGAATAGTGAAAATACTATTTTGAATAGTGGAAACACTGTATGTATATAGTGGAAACACTATTGTAAAATAGTGGAAACACTATTGTAAATAGTGGAAATACTATTAGGGGATGATGCAGGCATGGTGATGCAGGCATAGTGATGCAGGCATGGTGATGCAGGCATAGTGATGCAGGCATGGTGATGCAGGCAACACTATTTGGAGGCTTTCCTTTTATGCCCTTGTGGTGTGCTCACCTCATGGGCATTTTGGTAATTCCACCCCTTGGCTTGGCCTATATAAGGAGGTGGAGAGGAGCTCTTCATCCTCACTCCTTCTCACATACAAGTGCCATTGCAATGATCTGGCTTCTCTCTCCCTCCCCACGAAATAGTTTCGTAGAGCCGAAAGGCTGTCTGGGTTCCGGTGGGAACTAGTTCTGGACGGTGAAGCCCTGCCGGATAGGTGACACCGTATGTGTGCAACTCTGTAGAGAGGTCGTAGTTTCGATCTTAGTGCCCGAGGGGCTGTTCGTGAGTGCCTCCCGAAGGGCTGTCCAAGTGACGGTCCGAGTTCTGTGAGTCCTCCCGAAGGGCAGTCCGAGTGACCGTCCGAGTTTCGAAGGTCCTCCCGAAGGGCTGTCCGCGACACCGTCCGGGGGACTGTTCGACCGCCTCCCGGAGGGCTGTCCGAGGGGCAGATGAGGGAGTACATCCTCGCGGTTGGGAGGTTGTAAATCCTAGCTGCGGGGATCTGCACCACCGATCGTCATCGACTCTACTTCCGCTGCGCTACGAGTCGGTAACAAAAAAGATCAAACCTTGTATGCAGTCTCCATAGTGGTCCTGGGCTGGTGCGTAGGTCGGAAATTTTTGTTTTCTGCTGCGTTACCCTACAGTGGCATCATGAGCCATGCTATGCATAGATGCAGGTTGCGATCTAGAATACATGGAGATGTATGGGTGTTGCACAATATAATTAGGTAGTAGATGAGTTCTATTACTGAAAATTATTTGTGCGGGTAGCAGATGAAATCTGTTACCCGAGGTTCTTGTTGCTTCCCTGGAATTTGCATATTTCTGATCTTTATAACAGCATGGTGGAGTTTCAATATTCTGGCAATCCGCGATCCTGATTGATCAACGAAGTGCTAACAGTTCATTGAATTCCATCATAGTTAAAAAGAAAGATGAAATTTCGCAGACGAAAGGGCAATGCAGATATGATCTGTACGGGGGTCATGCGTATGACGAAGTTTAGTATGGGGCTCGAGATTTTATTATCTCGGTTTTCATACACCCTGGAAAGTTAATCTAGCGACTTGAATTATCATACTTGATGATGGACGTTGGTAGCTTCGGTTTGTTTCGAAACCTTAGAAGCCACGTAAAACAAGTTTTTGCCTGAACCGATTAGAGGCGTCTAACTTGGTTTTGCAGGAGGGTTTGCATGTGCATGTGATGTGGTATAGCAGTGCTCATAATAATTTGATTATGTATGAGATGACTATATAATGTAAATTGATTAACATGACCTGTGTGTCATGATTTGGCATGATGGCTAGAGCCATATGATTGCACTTTAAATGACCTGCGTGTCGACCTTGTGTAATGCATTATTTTATTAGCTATAGAGATAGCAATATTATCTGGTGCATCGACAAGGTGGTGGCAATCTTCGCGAAGGTGAACACCGACGCGAATGCCGGAGACGAAGAAATACAAGACTTCTCCGTCAGAAAGGGCTATACCATATCATGCTAATTATGAATTGCCTGAGATGTTTATCCCTTATGATGAACCCTTCTTGATTGCGCGGTAGTCGCTTTTATTAGGGTGATCTCTCACAAAAAAAATATCAAGTAGTTAGTGTTCTCCCAAGTGTAGCACCGTCTACAACACGTATCTTTTCGGGGTGCGCCATGTACACATGAGCACGAACGATTAGAGAGGTGTAAGGCGGGTGAAGGTCAGACCTCACTGTGTGATCACTTGGTTGTCTTGACGTTCAGGCAGGACAGTCCTGAGCTCGGAACACATGCATCGAAAGATGAACAAGAGTCACATAGAGATGTGATTGGCAAGTTGGCCTGCCGATTGAAATTCACGTCATCAGTGATGAACCCGTCAATGGCGTTGAATTGAAATGCGGATCTTGAATCACTCACAATCAATTATGAGAGATATTGATTTGAGTGGGAGCGCACTGTAGAATAAACTTGTTTAATTCTCAGTGCAATTAATTTTGAACACTGTCTAAGTGTGATTTGCATAATAGTTGTAGAATTATGGCTCGCTTTTCCACCTTCCCTGTTAATTTTGAATAGCTGTTAAATATCTGGTTAAAACTTTACGGTTGGTAACGTAATGTGAGGATTGTCCTCAAGAGTGCTGAGAAGGACTTTGTCCTATCACATACTTTCGGTATTCTTTCGCTTATGCTATGGATCATGTGACTCTCGTCCTTCGATTCAAAAGATAGAATTCCGTTTCAGTCAAGTGCAATACATTTGCTTCCATGAGACCCGAACTTCGAAAGTTTGGATAGTTATGTGATATTCATGGAATCTGAAAATCATTTTCAGAGACAGACAAAGGCTAAAAGATATGAGATATCAAAAGCAATGTTTGTTTGCAAACTATTAGTAAAGGAGTTTACTATGCATTAGACTGATAAGAGAGGGATCCAGAAGAACGCCTGTCATATGATGAAAGGTGAATAAAACAACAACTTAAAGAAAAAGGAAGTGTCCGAAGGGTGTTAGTGAAACTTTCACACCTAGGAAGTCCAGGGCTAACGCCACTCTTAAGTTGGGTGCTTCTTCTGAGAGTAGGAGAAATACTGAAAGTTAAACTGTTAGAAGTATAAAGGCAATAAGAAAGAAGACTGGAATATCCAGCTCATGTATGAATGAAATACAAGTTTTTGATGTATAGAAGGCTGATCAAAGATATAGTTCTTGGGAATTATGATTAAATTGTTAATCACTGATTCTTGGGTATTGTGAGTTAATCACAAAGATACCCGCTCGATTGCTTTCTGTTGCAACTCGATGTAAGAACTACTATGGCCTGAAAGACTAGCCAGGAATGAGGTTTTGGTATACACAGGGAACATAGTAAATGTTACTATACCTTCCATCGGTGTATTACTGTTTGTATTTATTTTCATAATTCATTTAGAGTTTCACAAACTCTAGCCCATTGCATAAGGTATCTTGCAAGAAGGTTGTTCATAAGAGAACTTTTTATGTTCGATGTTATGAATAACATAAGGGCCATACTTTCATTGAGAATGAGATGTATGTTATGAATAATGATAATAATATATTACCTCTGGATTTACTTTCATAATTCATTTTTGAGTTTTACACACTCTAGCCCATTGCACAATGTTTGTTGCAAAAGAGTTGTTCATAAAAGAACAATTGTTGTTCAGTATTATGAATAACATAAAGGGCCATGCTTCCATCCGAGATTGGACGTATGTTATGAATCATGATGGTAATATGATACATCTATAACACTGACGCTAAATGTCGCAAGACTAAAAGAATAGCACACAAGTGTGGCACTGCATTTGGTCACATTGGAGAAACCCGCATGGAAAACTCCATTATGATGGATTTTGAAGTCGTTTGATTTTGAATCATCTGACACTTGCAAATTTCCTCCGAAAAGTGAAGTGACTGAAATACCATTCACAGGCCATAAGGAATGAGCAACAAACTTATTGGTGATCATACATTTTGATGTGTGTAGTTCAATAAATGTTGTTGCATGTAGTGGATTTATCTATCTTCAGAAATGACTCAAGTAGATATATGGATATTTACTTGATGAGACGTAAGTCTGGATCTTTTGAAATCATTCGAAAGGTTTTCAAATATGAAGTAGAAGTTATTGTAACAAGAAAATTATGTTTCTACAGTTCGATTGCAGAAAGAAATATTTGAGTTAGAAGTTTAGCGAATGTCTGATGAGTTGTGAAAAGAGTTTCATAACTTACACCTCCCGGAACACCACTGTGAGTGAAAAGTCCGTGAAGATGTAATCGAACCATTTATGACATGGTAAGATCAAAGATGACATAAATAAATTTGCCATTATCCCTTTTGAAAGTGATGCTTTAGAGACTGCGGCTTTTACACTGAAAAGAGCTCCATCAGGTCTGTTGAAATGACGCCATGGTATGGTACGCCCAACCATGTTATATCTTTTCTTAAACATTTGGAATATGGTGCTTGTGTAAAAGGTTACAAACCTATTCCAAATCAGACAAGTGCTACTTTGTAGGTTATCCCAAGTCATTGGGTATTCCCCCACCACTATACCGAGGCAAAGGTTTTTGCCACAAAACGGTATGCTTTTAAAGAGAATTGTTCTTGCAAAAGGTGAGTGGGAGGACAGTGCAACTCGACGAGATAAACAGTATCTTCGTCATCAGGTCAATGGAAAGGAACCTTGGAAGTGATTCCGGAGTTTCCTACTGCGACTGATACGGAAGTCTCTACAATAAAATGTATGGACTTCGGTCGAACTTGCAGCTGAACCACGTAGGCAAGGCTCGTGCAAACCTCTCAGGTGCGCAAACGAGATATTGTTGTTAGACAACAGTATACCTACGATACACAAGGAAGCGTTGATGGGCCCTGACTCCGGAATTGGCTAAATGCCAATACAACCCGAGATAGTTTCCATATAAGTGATTCAGGATTAAAATCTTGATACACCTTTCGAAAGACTTAGAGTCTAACGAATATTTATGGAACTAAAAACTAATATGGATAAAAATGTTTTATCAATAAAGCTCGACTTGTTGCAATAAACAAGTTCAAGGAGTTGACTACGATGAGGTTGTTTCACCGTAGCGATGCTTAAAGTCGGTTCGGGTTGAACTAGCAATTAATACATATTTCAGTCATGAGATATGAAACATGGATGACAATAGGATTTCCATATGATGGAAATGAAACCAAGGACTTGCATGTGTTACAGTCCAAAGTATTTTGTCATTCCATAGGATGTTAGTGAGTGTGAAAACTTCAAAGTTCCAGAAATGGACAGAGGAGAGCAAAATGGAGTTGGAATCTTCGTGTTTTGATGAAATGGTCAAAAAAGGGTTTTGACTTCATCAATGGGTAATGAAGATGCTTGTGATTCAAGAAAGTAAGTGGGAGCATAATAATATTTCTAAAAACGTTGTGTGCTTGACACATTGTTAATTGGAAATAAATTTCTTGACACAAATTAGGACTTCATTTGAAAATAGTTTTTCGATGAAGTGCTTGGGCTAAATAGCCTTTATATTAGGCATGATGATCTATGCAGATAGATTTACCTAATGGGGCTGAGCAAAGATACATATTGACAAAATGCTAAAACTTTTTAGCATTTAAAACGCCAAGGAGTGATTCTTGCCGAAGTCACATGGAAAGAGTTTTGCAAGACTCGGTGTCCCAAAACACTGATGAGCAAAACACATGATGGAGATTCCACACACCTTTGTGTTTGGATTAATCATGTATTCCATGGTATGTAAAACAACTAGATATGTCCAATACTCCCAAAGTTGTTGCGAGTATAGATACCAAAGTGATCAAAAGTATTGATCAAGGGACAACAGTGAAAAAGGGTCATTGAGTACTATAGTAGCACTGATGACAAGTTTTCTCGCAAGCAGAGATCATGAAGAGTTCGTTGTAAAAGGTTACATCGAAGCAGTCTTCATCAATGCTCCAAGCAATTTTCGATTTAAATTGAGGGTTTTGTGTAACACACAATGTGGTGGCACAGTTAGTTGGAAAATGTTCCAAAGAAGTTACTGTGGCGAATTCTATAACAGAGGCGAAGTATGTTGCCGCTTTTAAAAGCGACAAAGAAGATGTTGATTCATATAGTTCATTCATGAACTTAGTATGGTTCCAAGATGGCTTTTGTCAATGGGACACTACTGCAGGTAGTTGCTCCATAACTCAGTCTGAGGAATCCAGGTTCGACCTGTGATTCACATACATACATAGCCAAGTCCACACAAAATATGAATTTTGTGAAAGCGTGAAAACGCGAGGATATGAAAAGATACACACGGAGCTGAAGCCGTCAGATCCGTTGGACATCAGGCTATACCACAAGCGAAGCATTTTTACACCGGTGTGCCACAGGTGTGAAGTGCATTAGCATTAACTAGAATATTGACTCTAGTGCAAGTGGGAGTCTGTAGGAGATATGCCCTAGAGGCAATAATAAAAGTTATTATTTATCTCCATGCTCATAATTATGTTTATGTTCCATGCTATAACTGCTGTGGTTCCCGAGCCCGTATATCCATAAAGGCTCTGGGGAAAACCCATGTGCACGTGTGGAATAATAAACGGTAAAATGTATTCCTAGTCATGCCTCTAAGACTAGCTCAAGTGTTGCATGATGATTCTGTTTTCCCAATCATGGGCATGTCTATGCCAGCAACTTTGAGGGCACAACTTCCGGCGATGGAGAGATATCTCTGGGCCCTCTCGGTGTTACGGTATCCATCGTCGTCTGGCCAGACACAATGTGATTTGATCACAGGGATGCCGGAACGCGGTAACGAGAAAAGAGAACAATACCAGTAACGAGGTAACTAGCATAGTGGACAAGTTGTTGATCCATGGAAATGCCAACATGTCTCACCTCGGGTATTTGTAACATATCGTGAAGCAACAGGAATAGCACACGGCAACTGGAGGTTCACTCGAATATTCATTCGTGTGGGTATAGGGGTCAATATGGGTGTCCACGGCTCCGATGCTGATCATTGATCGGAAAGTGGTCCGGTCATGTCTTTACTTCACCGAACCTATAGGGTCACACGCTTAAGGGTCATCTATCTGCTGAATACTAGACAGGGAGTCTAAGAGAAAATCACCGAAAAAGTATCGGACAGCGGAAAAGTTCCGCAGAGAGAGGTCACCGGATGAGTTCCGGTTATACTAAAAAGTTGTTTCAGAGGATACCATAAAGCCAAATTGGTTTCGGCACATGCCTGATAATTCTTGGAGGGTGCCAGAAATGTTCTGGAAACTTTTGGGAATTTTCTGGAAGAAAAACCGGAAATGTTCCGGAGCTGCCGGAACCACTTCAGATGCTTTTCGCAGATGAAAATCACTAATCTGGAATTGTTCCAGAACGCGTTGAAAATTATTTTAGTGGGTACTGGAAATGTTCTAAGCCCACATAAATATTTTCAGTTCGAACGGACGCTGGTAAAATGTTTTCATGAATAGTGAAAATACTATTTTGAATAGTGGAAACACTGTATGTATATAGTGGAAACACTATTGTAAATAGTGGAAAACTATTAGGGGATGATGCAGGCATGGTGATGCAGGCATGGTGATGCAGGCATAGTGATGCAGGCATGGTGATGCAGGCAACACTATTTGGAGGCTTTCCTTTTATGCCCTTGTGGTGTGCTCACCTCATGGGCATTTTGGTAATTCCACCCCTTTGTTTGGCCTATATAAGGAGGTGGAGAGGAGCTCTTCATCCTCACTCCTTCTCACATACAAGTGCCATTGCAATGATCTAGCTTCTCTCTCCCTCCCCACAAAATAGTTTCGTAGAGCCGAAAGGCTGTCTGGGTTCTGGTGGGAACTAGTTCTGGACGGCGAAGCCCTGCCGGATAGGTGACACCGTATGTGTGCAACTCTATAGAGAGGTCGTAGTTTCGATCTTAGTGCCCGAGGGGCTGTTCGTGAGTGCCTCCCGAAGGGCTGTCCAAGTGACGGTCCGAGTTCTGTGAGTCCTCCCGAAGGGCTGTCCGAGTGACCGTCCGAGTTTCGAAGGTCCTCCCAAAGGGCTGTCCGTGACACCGTCCGGGGGACTGTTCGACGGCCTCCCGGAGGGCTGTCCGAGGGGCAGATGAGGGAGTACATCCTCGCGGTTGGGAGGTTGTAAATCCTAGCTGCGGGGATCTGCACCACCGATCGTCATCGACTCTACTTCCGCTGCGCTATGAGTCGGTAACGAAAAAGATCAAACCTTGTATGCAGTCTCCATAGTGGTCCTGGGCTGGTGCGTAGGTCGGAAATTTTTGTTTTCTGCTGCGTTACCCTACACACTATATCGGAGAAGTTTGCACTTATTAAGGATTATATTGATGGGTTGCCTTTTATTATTGCACATGATGCTTTTGATAAATATAATATGCATGTGCTTGCTGCTCCTAATTGCAATTATTATGAGAGAGGAACCACATCTCCACCTCTCTATGTTTCCAATACGATGAAGTTGCAAGAAACTGTTTATACTATGTATTGGCCGTTACTTGATGTGCATGAATTGTTCTTTTATGACATGCCAATGCATAGGAAGAGAGTTAGACTTCGTCATTACATGATATATGTTGCTTTGTGTTCACTACTAAATTACAAATCATTGTTAATTAAAATTGTCTTTGATATACCTTGGGATCCGGGTGGATCAATTACTTGAGCACTTTATGCCTAGCTTAATGGCTTTAAAGAAAGCGCTGCCAGGGAGACAACCCGGAAGTTTTAGAGAGTCATTTTATTCTGTTGTGTGCTTTTATAAAGTTTAAAAACAAAAAATAATAGAGGGGAACCTAAAACTTTTCAAAAAGAAAAATGGAAGTAAGAAAGACGAGCACCGTTGAAGTGGGGGAGCTCCTTGAACTTTGTTCATGCCCATGGAAACTTTGCAAATCTTGAATTACAGAAACTTTTCAACAAAAATAATTACCCCCTTTTATAAATCCATTGTATTATAAAAATAATGTGCCAAGATTTGCCTTTAGGATGATTAGATTGCTTGTTTGGTTTGTGCGGTGCAAAAACAGAAACTTTTGTTGTAGTGCGTGAGTTTACATTTTTTACTGGAACATGCAAAAATTCTGAAATTTTTACATAGTACTGCCATGCAAATTTTTATATTTTTTCCTAATTTTTCAGAATTTTTGGAGTTACAGAAGTATATGTACTATCTGCATCTTTACAGATTGTCCTGTTTTCACAGATTGCTGTTATAGTTTCATTATTTGCGTATGTTTGAAATCTTGTTGAGCCTCCTTTGACTTGGGACCATAGAATTGTGATAGCATACAGTGGGTAATGATTGATTATAATTATACAATAATGTTACTACAGTACATGATGGGATTTGATGTTATATGTACTAACCCCTCTAATAAAAAGTTCAGTTAAGTTTTGTGTGGATGAAGTATTCAAAGATTGAGGAGGTATCGATATGAGAAGAATAAGGAGAGGCAAGGGCCCAAGCTTGGGGATGCCCAAGGCACCCCAAGTAAATATTCAAGGAAGACTCAAGCGTCTAAGCTTGGGGATGCCACAGAAGGCATCCCATCCTTCTTCAACAATTATCGGTATGTTTTGGTTTTTGTTTTGTTCACATGATATGCATAAATTCTTGGAGCGTCTTTTGTGTTTATTTTTCCTTTTCCTTTTATGCACCATGCTGGTATGAGATAGTCCTTGGTTGATTTATAGAATGCTTCGTGCACTTCACTTATATCTTTTGAGTATGGCTTTATAGAATGCTTCATGTGCTTCACTTCACTAGTAGAAAACGGCCCATTTGTCCCGGTTCCAGAGGCCCATTAGCCCCGGTTCTGGAACCGGGACTAAAGGGTCGGGACTAAAGCCCAAAACCTTTAGTCCCGGTTCGCTTACGAACTAGGAGATAAGGGGCTCCACGTGGCCGCTGCGGGGAGCCCAGGCAGGAGGACCTTTAGTCCCGGTTGGTAACACCAACCGGGACCAAAAGGCTGGGTTTTTTTTGAAGGGGGGGGGGGGTTTAGGGGGTTTTGGAGGGTTAATTTAGGGGTTTCATATTGTGTTAGCTAGCTAATAGAGAGAAGTGTTCTCTCTTTCTCCGTGCTTGGTCGACACTAGCTACTATACGTATAGAGAGAACTCGACACGCTAGCTAGTAAGCAAATGAAGGAACCATTAAGTACACAAGATCGTCATGAACATATACAGAGAGAAGTGATCGACCTCTCTTTCTCCGAGAGATTGGTCGAACAACAAGTTTTCGTATATCTATCCGACGCTACTAGCTACATATATACAATATAAGATCTCTTACAATCCCTAACATCTAATGTCAAATTCCACATGGTATTCTCTGGCTTTATGTATGACGTGGTCTAGAAAGAATCCCGCCAATTCCTCTTGAATTGCTCGTATGTGATCATGTGGTAGGAGTTCATCCCGCATCTGCCACATCTAATTTGAAGAAGGGGGTCAATACATATATATGAATGAAACTCAACACAAATGATGGTAATAAAATAAATTCTGAATATTATTGCTTACGCACTTCATATTGTTTTTCAGAGTAGCCCCGCTTAGAGGTCGTCGCGTTGTGGATGAACTCGCAAACGTAGTATCCACAAAATCATTCCCGGGTTCCTGCCACAAGCACTTTATGAGAAATAGAGTTCAATCAAACTGATAATCTAGCATTATAGATGGTATTGATGAAACTAGAATCAATGGGAGATGCGCAGAACTAGCTAGTAGTACTTACTTTTGGGTGTGTAAATCGCAGCTCCCTCGGCAGTGCCGGAACAATTCCGGTGAACTCTTTCCAAACCCTGCCAGACAAAGAAAATAATTACTTGATATCAGGAAATGAACAAAGTTGCCAATATGGTGCGATAATGATGGATTGAACTTACTTCTAGAGCATTTCAGTCATGTCCGCATACTCTTGGGGATCTTTTCGTCTCGAGTCTAAGACGGTTACTACTCCCCGCTCAAGCTTAATCTCTAGCAGAATAAAGTGGAACCTGCGCACGCATGCATAACTCATCAATTACATTACTATAACCTCGAGTAATAAGGGAAACCGAATATGCACAAGACAGTAACACTCACTTGAAGTTGTAAGGAAAGAGTATTTTCTGTTTGTTTTGATTTTTAAGAAACGATTGTAGCAAGTTGTCCTCGGTTTCTGTGACATTCTTTTGAACCGTCCATTCATGTATGATATTTGGGTTAATGAACCCAATGTCATAGATTTGTGCATTTCTGCATTCAATGATCTTCAATCTACATAATATAGTGAGGATAATTATATATGCATGCAATGAAAGAGTTGAGCTATATATAGAGACTTAATTACAGAAGTAGTACTTACAGACGGTAGCAAGTCACGAGTGTTTTGTCGAGGGCCTTTTGATTGTATAACTGGAATAACTCGTCAAATTCAACACACAACAGAGGCATTCCAACGAGGTCGTGCTCCTCTTTAATTCTCAGCGTCAAAGTATCCTTCCCAGACTCGCTGCAGGTTTTCATGTACCATTCATGGAATCTTCGCATCATCATTGTTAGAGGAGGATGATGATCAGGTTTGACGAGAGGCTGCCCGTGCTGGTATCTGAATTCGTCCACCTCCATTATTTCAAACTCTACATCATCGCTCAGGTAATCAGCAGGATTGGTATCGGGCACCATCCCCGCCGGCTGATTAGCGAGGATATCGCTAGACACCTTGAGCGGGGGGCATGATTGGTTCGCCTGTTTGCCGAGCTGGGGAATTTTTTTCCCACGTCTTCGTTCTGCTATCCTTAGATGATTGCAAGTACTTCCCGACTGCTCCGCTTCCTTATATGATGTTTCAATAAAGCGCTCATATTTGGATTGCGGCGGAGGCGGTGGTGGTCGCTTTAGGGCATCGATAGTGTGCTTCGCTTTCACCGGATCTATCGTCTCCTTCGGAGGTGGAGGTTTCGGTGCAAAATGTTCATGCACTTCGGCAGCACTGATTTTCGCGGTTTCCTCGTCGGTCCTCTCATATGGTAACTTTTCCAGAGGCTTGAGAGATGGACCGTATCTGAATTGCTTCCCGCCTCTGCTTGTACTGCTAGCCGCCGGAGCAGCGGCGGCTCTCTTTCGCCGTTGCTGACGAGGCAGAGCAGGAGGCAGAGTGCTCCGACGCGCCGGAGGAGGCGGAGTGCTCCGGCGCATCGGAGAAGGTGGAGGAGGAGGCGGAGTGCCCTCACGCGCCGGAGGAGGCGGATTACCCTGATCACTCGCTAGGAAGAGGAGGAGGAGGAGGCGGAGGCGTCCAGTTTGGAAGCTTGATGTACTCCTTCCGCCTTAGACATGTAGTCCTCAGAGCATAACCCAGCTGATTCTCCCCTTCACCTATAGGGTGGTCAAGCTCGAGCTCATCAAATCCCTCCATTACTTCATCCACCATCACAACAGCATAGCCATGTGGAATCGGACGGCAGTGAAAAGTTCAGTCAGGTTGAGGAGGTGCAACAGAGCCGACAGCCGCCTTCAAAGTGAGGTTCTGCCATTTCGTCATAAGCTGGCAATGTTGAGCCTCAGTGACAGTATCCACGGGGTAGCTAGGAGCTGTGAAATCAGGCTGAACGAGCTCCATGGAAGCCACGCTGCTTCTCCGCTGAGATGGTGGGGTAGCTTCTTGGGCAGGATCTTCGTGCCGCTGAGATGGTTGGCCGACAGCTGCAAGTTCCTCTAGCTTTACTAGTCTTGCATTGAGCTCTGCTCCGCTTTCCTCTTTCTCTCCCGGCTTCTGTATCCGCCTGCGCCGGCAAACCCAACCACCCACGGAACGGAGCCTGGTGTGCCTCGTGTTCGTCCAGGGTGCTTAGGATTCCCGAGGGCCTCAGTCAGCTCGTCCTTCTCTCTGTCGGGAATGAACGTCCCTTCCTGCGCTGCGGTGATATACTTCTAAAGCTTCTTGACGGGTATTGCAAGTTGCCATGATGCCATCCGCACTTAAACCAAACCATACGTTCCTTGCGTCACCAGCAAAGTCCCCCCACTTTCTCTCAATTTTTCTCCACTGCGACCCGTCAGCGGGTGCTCTGAACTTCCCGTCTTTCTTACGGTCCTCTTTGTGCCATCGCATCAACTTGGCATGCTCTTTGTTTCTGAACAGACGTTTCAACCATGGTATTATAGGAGCATACCACATCACGTTGGCAGGAACCCTCTTCCTGGGGCGCTCGCCGTCAACATCACCAGGGTCATCTCGTCTGATCTTATACTGCAATGCACCGCATACCGGGCATTCGTTCAAATCCTCATACGCACCACGGTAGAGGATGCAGTCATTAGGGCATGCATGTATCTTCTGCACCTCCAATCCTAGAGGGCATACAACCTTCTTTGCTGCGTACGTACTGTCGGGCAATTCGTTATCCTTTGGAAGCTTCTTCTTCAATATTTTCAGTAGCTTCTCAAATCCTTTGTCAGATACATCATTCTCTGCCTTCCACTGCAGCAATTCCAGTGTGGTACCGAGCTTTGTGTTGCCATCTTCGCAATTGGGGTACAACCCTTTTTTGTGATCCTCTAACATGCGATCGAACATCAACTTCTCCTTTTCACTTTCGCATTGTCTCTTTGCATCAACAATGACCCGGTGAAGATCATCATCGGGCACATTGTCTGGTTCCTCTTGATCTTCAGCTTCCCCCGTTGCAGCATCACCGTATTCAGGGGGCACAAAGTTGTCATCATCCTCTTTTTCTTCGTTGTCTTCCATCATAACCCCTCTTTCTCCGTGCTTGGTCCAAACATTATAGTGTGGCATGAAACCCTTATAAAGCAGGTGGGTGTGAAGGGTTTTCGAGTCAGAGTATGACTTCGTATTCCCACATATAGGGCATGGACAACACATAAAACCATTCTGCTTGTTTGCCTTAGCCACTTCGAGAAAATTATGCACGCCCTTAATGTACTCGGAGGTGCGTCTGTCGCCGTACATCCATTGCCGGTTCATCTGCGTGCATTATATATAATTAAGTGTGTCAAAAACCATTACAGAACATCATGAATAGATAAGTGACCAAATTAATAGAAGTTCATCATCACATTAAAACCAAAGTACATACATAGTTCTCATTGAACAACATATAGCTCTCCAGAGCATCTAATTAAACCATACATTGAAACTATCTAAAACATTTCAATGCAACAACAAATGCGATCATAATCGCAACTAAGGTAACAGTTGATCCAACGGCATAATGATACCAAGCCTCCGTATGAATGGAATATTTTCTATACTTTCTAATCTTCAAGCGCATTGCATCCATCTTGATCTTGTGATCATCGACGACATCCGCAACATGCAACTCCAATATCATCTTCTCCTCCTCAATTTTTTTCAATTTTTCCTTCAAGTAATTGTTTTCGTCTTCAACTAAATTTAACCTCTTGACAATAGGGTCGGTTGGAATTTCCGGTTCACATACCTCCTAGATAAAAAAATCTATGTCACGTTGGTCGGCATAATTGTCATAAACACTAAATGAAACTAATAGTTATAAAAGATAATATATATACCACATCCGAATCATAGACAGGACAAGGGCCGACGGAGGCGGATACCAAAACCATCGCACTATATAATAACAAACAATAATAAAAGTAAGAAAATTACACAAGTATCTATCTAAATCATACAAGTAAGAACTTTTTCCTTTTAGAAAGAAGATAAGAACAAGAGGCTCACCACGATGGTGCCGGCGACGAGATCGGCGCGGGCAGTCGATGGCGGTGAGGATGGGGACGGGACAGGATGGACCGCCAAAGCTAGACAAATCTTGAGGAAAATGGAGTTTGGACATGGAGCTTCGAGGGGAGAAAGCTTAAGTGTGGCTCGGGCATTTCATCGAACACCTCATGTGCATAGGAGGTGAGCTAGAGCACCACAAAGCTCTCCCACGGCCGGCCTAAAAAATAGAGCACTCCACTGCTCTGCTCGCGGGGTATATAAAGGCATCTCTTTGGTCCCGGTTTGTGGCTAGAACCGGGACTAAAGGACCCCATTTGGTCCCGGTTCCAGCCACCAACCGGGACCAATGGTTGTGGGCCAGGAGCGAGGCCCATTGGTTCCGGTTCGTGTCTGGAACCGGGAACAATGGGGCCAGACGAACCGGGACCAATGGCCCCTGAGGCCCGGCCGGCCCCCTGGCCTCACGAACCGGGACTGATGCCCCCATTGGTCCCAGTTCGTGAGTGAACCCGGATTAATGCCCTTACCCGGCCTGGACCAAAGCCCTATTTTCTACTAGTGCTTATATCATTTGAAGTTTGGATTGCCTGTTTCTCTTCACATAGAAAACCGCCATTTGTAGAATGCTCTTTTGCTTCACTTATATTTGTTAGAGCATGGGTAAATCTTTTGTAGAAAGAATTAAACTCTCTTGATTCAGTTATATCTATTTAGAGAGTCAACAGGAATTGGTCATTCACATGGTTAGTCATAAAATCCTACATAAAACTTGTAGAGCACTGAATATGATATGTGTGATTCCTTGCAATAGTTTCGCGATATAGAGATGATAATATGTGGGAGGTACTAGTAAATGATTGTGGTTTAGTAAGAATATTGGTGTTAAGGTTTGTGATTCCCGAAGGATGCACGTATGGCTCCCGTTATGCGATGAAGTTAGAGCATAATTTATTTTTGATTGTCTTCCTTATGAGGGGCGGCCGGGGACGAGCGATGGTCTTTTCCTACCAATCTATCCCCCTAGGAGCATGCGTATTAGTACTTTGCTTTGATGGCTAATAAACTTTTGCAATAAGTATGTGAGTTCTTTATGACTAATGTTGAGTCCATGGATTATACGCACTCTCACCCTTCCATCATTGCTAGCCTCTTCGGTACCGTGCATTGCCCTTTCTCACCTCGAGAGTTGGTGCAAACTTCGCCGGTGCATCAAAACCCCGTGATATGATACACTCTATCACACATAAGCCTCCCTATATCTTCCTCAAAACAGCCACCATACCTACCTATTATGACATTTCCATAGCCATTCCGAGATATATTGCCATGCAACTTCCATCATCATCATATAGATGACTTGAGCATTCATTATCATATTGCTTTGCATGATCGTAAGATAGCTAGCATGATATTTTCATGGCTTGTCCATTTTTTGATATCTTGCTACGCTAGATCATTGCACATCCTGGTACACTGCCAGAGGCATTCATATAGTCATACTTTGTTCTAGATATCGAGTTGTAATTTTGAGTTGTAAGTAAATAAAAGTGTGATGATCATCATTCTTAGAGCATTGCCCCAGTGAGGAAAGGATGATGGAGACTATGATTCCCCCACAAGTCGGGATGAGACTCCGGACGAAAATAAAAAAGAAAGAAAAAAAGAGAGGCCAAAAGAGCCCAACAAAAAAAATAAAAAGAAGAAAAAAAATGAGAGAAAAAGAGAGAAGGGGCAATGTTACTATCCTTTTACCATACTTGTGCTTCAGAGTAGCACTATGTTCTTCATATAGAGAGTCTCATGAGTTATCACTTTCATATACTAGTGGGAATTTTTCATTATAGAACTTGGCTTGTATATTCAGATGATGGGCTTTCTCAAATGCCCGAGGTCTTCATGAGCAAGCAAGTTGGATGCACACCCACTTAGTTTTCAGTTTGAGATTTCATACACTTATAGCTCTTAGTGCATCCGTTGCATGGCAATCCCTACTCCTCGCATTGATATCGATTGATGGGCATCTCCATAGCCCATTGATTAGCCACGTCGATGTGAGACTTTCTCCTTTTTGTCTTCTCCACACAACCTTCACCATCATATTCTATTCCACCTATAGTGCTATATCCATGGCTCACGCTCATGTATTGCGTGAGGGTTGAAAAAGCTTGAGAACATTAAAAGTATGAAACAATTGCTTGGCTTGTCATCGGGGTTGTGCATGATAAATACTTTGTGTGATGAAGAGAGAGCATGACAAGACTGTATGATTTTGTAGGGATAACATTCTTTAGCATTGATATTTTGAAAGACATGATTGTTTGTTGGGATGCCTGAGTATTGATGTCTTTATGTCAAATTATAGACTATTGCTTTGAATCACTCGTGTCTTAATATTCATGCCATGATTAGATTATGTGATCAAGATTATGCTAGGTAGCATTCAACATCAAAAATTATCTTTTTTATCATTTACCTACTCGAGGACGAGTAGGAATTAAGCTTGGGGATGCTGATACGTCTCCCTCGTATCTATAATTTTTGATTGTTTCATGCCAATATTCTACAACTTTCATATATTTTTGGCAACTTTTTATACTATTTTTGGGACTAACATATTGATCCAGTGCCCAGTGCCAGTTCCTGTTTGTTGTATGTTTTTTGTTTCGTAGAATATCCTTACCAAATGAAGTCCAAACGCGATAAAATTTTATGGAGAATTATTTTGGAATATATGTGATTTTTGTGAATCGAAATCAATGCGAAATGATGCCCGAGGGGCCCACAAGCCGTAGGGGGGCGCCCCCTACCCAGGGCACGGCCAGGAGGCTTGTGGGGCCCCTGAAGGCGGTTGGTGCCCTTCTTACGCTGCAAGAAAGCTAATATTTGGATAAAAAATGTGTTAAAATTTCAGCCCAATCGGAGTTACGGATCTCCGGGAATTTAAGAAACGGTGAAAGGCAGAATCTAGGAGCGCAGAAACAGAAGGAAACACACACATAGAGAGAGAGAGAGAGAGAGAGAGAGAGAGCCCCTCCGCCGCCATGGAGGCCAAGGACCAGAGGGGAAACCCTCCTCCCATGTAGGGGGAGGCCAAGGAAGAAGAAGAAGAAGGAGGGGGGCTCTCTCCCCCTCTCTCCCGGTGGCACCGGAACGCCGCCGGGGCAATCATCGTGTGACGACGATCTACTCCAACAACTCCGTCATCCTCACCAACACCTCCATCACCTTCCGCCATCTATCTACAGCTGTCCACTCTCCCGCAATCCGTTGTACCCTCTACTTGAACATGGTGATTTATGCTTCATATTATTATCCAATGATGTGTTGCCATCCTATGATGTCTAAGTAGATTTTTGTTGTCATATCGGGTAATTGGTGAATTGCTATGATTGGTTTAATTTGCTTGTGGTTATGTTGCTGTCCTTTGGTGCCCATCATATGAGCGAGCGTGTGGATCACACCATAGGGTTAGTTGTATGTTGATAGGACTATGCATTGGAGGGCAAGGGTGACAGCAACTTCAGCCTACCATAGAAATTGATTCATACAGGATTGAAGGGGGAACAATATATATTTTAATGCTATGGTTGGGTTTTACCTTAATGAACGTTAGTAGTTGCGGATGCTTGGTAATAGTTCCAATCATAAGTGCATAGAATTCCAAGTAAGGGATGACATGCTAGCAGTGGCCTCTCCCACATAAAAACTTGCTATCGGTCTAGTAACGTAGTCAATTGCTTAGGGACAATTTCGCAAATCCTTCCACCACTTTTCCACACTCGTTAAACTAACTTAATTGTTTCTTTATCTAAACAGCACCTAACTTTTATTTTCACGTTCTTTATTATCTTGCAAACCTATCCCTTTACACCTACAAAATACTTCTAGTTTCATACTTGTTCTTGGTAAAGCAAACATTAAGCGTGCGTAGAGTTGTATCGGTGGTCGATGGAACTTGAGGGGAATATAAATTCTACCTTTAGCTCCTCGTTGGGTTCGACACTCTTATTTATCGAGAAAGGCTACAACTGATCCCCTATATTTGTGGGTTATCACCAAGCTAAGCATGTCTGTGCCATGGATGCTCGGCACTAGCCCGAAGCACATCCGGGCAATGGTGGCACGTGCCGAAGGTATTGGTGTGCCTCGTGTCTCTAGGATGTTCAGTCATGAGCTGCATGCCGTTGCTTGCCTCAGCGAGGAGAAGATCACCGCCAAAGTGGACTACTTGCAGAAGAGGTTTAGGTGGTCATATGTCGAGGTTGGCATTGCATTGTCCAAGATCCCAGTTGTGCTGACGAAGTCTAATCAGATGTTGCAGAGTAAGTCAGCGTTCCTGCTCTCTGAGGCGGGGCTGGAACCAGCCTACATTGCTCATCGTCCAGTAATGCTTGGTTACAACCTAGAGGGTCGGCTCAGGCCCTGGTACTACGTTGTAAAGTATCTCAAGGAAAATGGATTTCTGGATCGTGACCGGGACTACTAGAATACACTCAATATCAGTGAGAAGGTATTCATGGAGAAGTTCATATGTCCTCACAAGGAAGCTGCACCCCACCTCGCTGAAGACTATTCTGATGCTTGCAAAGGGGAAGTGCCCACTAGATTTAGAATTGCACGAGCAAAGAACGGTATGAAAATTGGTAACTGGATATCATGCACAAAGGCTGTTAATTCCTAAGTCAGTGGTCTTGGCCTAACTGAGTGATGGCTCTCTGCTACAGTATCTTTGTTAGATATGTTGATCTTTTATTGCTAATCCAGGATGAAACTTGATTATTGATTTGTGAGTCCTTGTGTGTTTATTACATTATTTAGTAGAGAAGAACATCACACTGCTATCTTGTCGATCCTCATGTCATATTGACACACATATTGGAACTAAGAGTGTGAGATCACAGAATACGACATTCTACAAATGCTTTCAAGTTTCAGTGAGTAGTGTATCTTCACTCTATCTTTGTGTCCTCAAATGGCCATTGTTGTTTTCGGTGCTATCCATGAAAGAAGGTTCTCATTTTGGCCATGAAGATGATATGAAGTCTCAGTATTTCCCTTTGGATGAAAATATTGGACTTCTTTTATCGTGGAGAACAATTTTGGATTTGTTATTGTTGGGAAATGTAGTAGAAAACAAAAAAAATTCGCACCTACGATCACCAAGATCAATATGAAGATGCATAACGGGTTGGGATCAACGATCGTTACCAACTCCGGAGTGCAGCGGAAGAAGAAGAGTCAGTGTAGATCGTGCTTGAAGTCCCTCGAACGTTGATGACGATCCCGAAATGATCCCTCGAACCGAAGACCGAAAGCACGGCCTCTCTACTTGGTTGCAAGTGTACGGTCTTCACGATTCGGCAGCGCTTTGCTGTCCAGAGCTAATCCTCGCCGGAGAATTAGAGGGAGGAGATTACAACCAAAATGGGCTTCTAATTATGAGGATTATAGGTGGCTAGGGCTAGCTCTAATTAGTCTAGGACCAACTAGAACTAGAACTAGAACTAGATCAACTAGAAGAGGCACCCAAAACTTGTTTTTTCAAAAGGGTGGAAAACATCTAGTATATATAGGTTTAGGGGGGAGAAGAGGGCAGCCACCAAGGATTGAAACCCTCCCTTGGTGCGCCGGCCTAGGGGGGGAGTCCAAATCCCACCCCTAGCAGGATTCGGCCCCCCCACAAGGAAAGGGGGGCACCACCTCCACTTGGGCCTTTATGGCCCAAGTCTCCTATCCCCTCTTGGCCTTTTAAGGCCCGTTGATATTTAGTTAATATATAAAATACCTTAACATTTTTAGAGCATTATATATATAATTTAACATCTCCAGAAACATTTTCCGCCTATATATAATTAATCGGTAATACCTAGTATTACCCGATATTCACCGAAACCCTTCCGGTGACCCCGAAACGCTTCCGGAACCACTCGAAACTATTGCGGATATTAATGAAACTATTTCATAAATATATTCTCATCACTCCCATTCCACTAAAACTCAGCAGATCATGATTACCTTAAGCTTGTGACCCACTAGATTCGGTAAAGCATAGATATGAATGAAACTCCTTCGTTCAATGACCGATAGCAGAACCGTGGACATCCATATCGGTCCCTATGATTACATGAATGATATTCGAGTGAACCTTAGGTTATCATGTGACGTTCCCTTTGCTTCGCGATACTTTACAAAAACCGGTGTGCATTGATATCCTCCTGGGTCATCACCATGCCCACTATACCGTTGCTCCCGTTACCGGTTTTTGTTCTTCTTTCTCGTTGACGTGTTCCGGCATCCCCGTGATGTAGTCACCTATGTATGGCCAGACGATGATGGATGTCGTCACACCGAGAGGGCCCTAAGAATATCTCTCCATCGTCGGAGGAGCAAATACCACTCTCGAGTTGTTTGTTCACTTGTTAAACTTTCCGGTGAACCTGAAAGTTGTCGTTATGATCACCTTGTTATAGATGATGTTCGAGCAACCCCAAAGTCCACCATCTGGTAAGAAGTAACCGAGACACTCTCATGGTCTGAGGAACTAAAGTACACATGCTAACACTCCATGTTATAACAGATGATTTCAAACGATATGATCACAAAGTATAACATACAAGATTGGGTCGATTCAATATGATCGTTCTTCTAACGTCATACCCTCAATGTTGTTTTATGACTATCATTGCACCTAACGATATCCTAAGATCCGGAAAACGTGATCACCAACAGCACTTGAGCCAGTCCTAGAGGCTGGACCGGGAACCTATTGTTTGACCGTTTATCATTCCACACGTGCATATCAGTTTTCCACTGAATCGAATATTCCAGGATCATAGCAGTAATAGCATGAAATATAAACTCTTAATTATGAATAATGGAAATATAATAATACAATATTATTGCCTCTAGGGCATATTTCCAGCAGTCTCCCACTTGCACTAGACTCAATAATCTAGTTGCATAACACTTAACAACTTATCTTGTGTTATTAATGCATTGCTTGTGGTAGAGCCTTTTCGTCATTAGTTTGACACACTCAAAAACTTTCTGATATTTGTGCTAGTGTTGTCTGATTCCTAGATCTTAATCCATATAGTTTTTCAGCCATAATATTTTATTCAAAATAAAATATTATTGTATTTATGATCATAATAATCTTATGTCAAGACTCTTCTTGATCATATTATGAATTAACCCATTTTATAAAGATTCTTCTTGCATAACCTTTATGGGTCACTTACAACTCTTGCAATATTTATTTAGACAAAACATTTATATCAAGACATTTCGTGATTCAGATAAAATTGAAACATCTCATGTTTTCAAGACGTATATCCTATCATTTATAGATTCAAAAAATTTGTTCATAAATAATTCTGAATTATTATAGTCAATCATAACAACTATGAGTTTTGATATTCAAATTCTTAATAATGAATTTCAACTTCAATACCTCAGAATAAACAATTTATTCTTTTGAGTTCCTTGATATTTATTTACTAACTTTTAGTAAATATACTTTGGCCATATTACATATCATAACTTATCAAGACAATTTATCTTCCAAGCTTATCATTCATAAGCATCAAGTTATATGACATTTAGAGAAAACAATTTTCTCTATTTTAAAACTCTTTAATTTTGTCAAAAATATATAAACTTTGTTTAGCTTAACCAGACACCTTAATTTATCTTCATAGATTCTTTCATGCCCAATTTTACTTTAAACTTTGATGGGAAAAGTGTTTCAAAATCATTTTTGTTATGTGCTTTAAGAACTTTATATTGTTTCTATTCCATAATATGCCATATACATATAGGGTTAAAAACTTTATACAGCTCCCACTGAGTTCTACAAAACTATTTTGTTAGCACTTAGGAGCTTTATATTATTTCTATTTCATGATATGTCTTACATATATGACTTAGAAATATTATATAACTCCCACTGAATTTTACACAAAAATACTTTTGTACAAGTCCAAAACTTAATGCTAGTTCAAATCTTCAAACAGTTTTTGAAGTTTGCACATTTATCCGGTTATCTTGAGGATAATTTTTTTTCTGGTTGTATCATTCATACATCCTTTTTTCCCAATTTAGGAAACTTGTTTTGAAATCCTTCTTTTACTCCACACTCCTTGAAGTATTATCAAGTTCTAAACTTGTGAGAAAATAACAACTAAGTTCCAAACTTGATTGGATATGAATTTTCATTTCGGTGTGCATTGCCAAGGGCCATTCCTTATGAGCTAGGCGCCACCTTTGTTTCCTTGTAGTGTTTACGTTCATCCTCTTACAAGATGAAAAGAACTTGTCGTGTCATTTCATAAATTCAATGATGTTCTTGCTCATGTTTTAGCTTTTAGAATTTTCTACATCTAATGTAGTAACTAACGGTATATCTTGTAAGTAATTTATCGAAACATATTCCGATTAGTTTTGTACCGTTAAAAGATTCACTAATCTTTCAAGCTATAACATCCTCCCACTTATTATTTTGACAAGAAAACCCTTTTGCATGACAAACATTTCTTCTTTCAGATATTTCAATGGGAGAAAACATATAAACCTACAATTCAACTGCCATCTAGTTAAATAATGTTCATATCTCATAGGATTTAACAAGATCTATACGTGGTTTTCTATTTTAGTGTATATTTTGTTGTTTCAGTTATACCCCGATTATAAATTGCAGATAGAGTAATTCCATGATCATTCAAACGATCTTGCTAAACTTATGACTTTAGATCTATTTCTTCAAATGAAGAATCAGAATATCAATTGTCGTAATGATCCTTAATCTTCATTAAAATATTTGAACTCTTCAAATAAATTCTGAAATTCTGTTGAACTATTCAAATATTTCAGTCTGAGTAAAACATTTTTACTTATTTTAATGAAGTTAAATTATCCACCATACCCTATTTCTGTCTATCGGTTTTATACATCATTATGTATTTTATCGATCATGATGGTCGAATACTTCAAGATTATTCCTGATGTATCCAAGTAGAGATATATTCATGTGGAACTTATCAGTCTTCTTAAGACGTTTAGCATAAATGTTTTTAAATCAAGATTTCATGAATAAACCATCGAAACTTGTGGTAAATCCAAAACATATTCTTGTAATTACTTCAACAACTATTGTTCAAAACTTTATAAGAATGCCCATTGCATAATCCAAAACATAATGTCTTATACAACCCTGGAACGTAATAACTATTATTCGATCCTAAGATAAATCTTGAAGATAGACTCCATCAGTCTTGAGTAGCGATCCCATCACCATCCTTGACTATCATCTTGTCTTTATTTCTTCTCAACTTGTGAGCTTTCTGTAGTTCCTATATCAGATTGCAAATAAAAGCAATCGATTAGTATCAAATTCTTATGACATACAGAAACAAGTAAAACAACATTAATATTGTATAAGTTTTATACTTTTGTCTGAAGAACCGTTCTTCTTATCTGCTAAGTACTTCTTGCAGTTCTGCTTCAAGTGACCCTTTTGTTTGCAGTAGAAACATTCAGTCTCTTTGTTGGCTCCACCCTTGTTCTTCTTATGGGAAGCGGTCTTACCAGCACCAGTAGATTTCTTCTTGGACTTGCCATTCTTCTTGAAACTGGTAGTCTTGTTGACCATCAACACTTCTTTATTCTTCTGCATCCCAGCTTCTGCAGTTTTGAGCATAGCAAACAACTCGTTTGCACTTATCCATCCCGTTCATGTTGTAATTCATGATGAAACCATCGTAAGATGGGGGGAGTGAAGCAAGCACAATATATGTACCGAGTGTTGGCGGAATTCCAAATTCCAGTGAAGCAAGCCTATCAACATAGCCAACAAGCTTCACTATATGCTCACTTATTGAGGAACCCTCTTTCATCTTGCATTCTATCAGGGCCTTGGTTAATTCAAACCGTTCTGTCCTTGCCTGTTTCTTGTACAGAACTTCCAGTGACCCAATTATAAATTGCGTGGTGGATTGTTCAAAACGCTTATGTAGTTCAGGACCCATGCAAGTTAACATGAGGCACTGGACTGACTCATAGTCATCACTACGAGTAGCATAAGTAGCAACTTCTTCTGGTGCAGCATCTTTTGAAGGAGCTTCACCTAGGGGTTGATCCAGCACGTACTCCTTTTTAGCACTCCTGAGAACAAATCCCAGGTTTTGGATCCAATCCGCATAGTTTCCACCATTTGCAACCAACTTTTCTTTCTCAAGCATAGGGGCTAAGTTGAACATATTGTGAGCCATCTACAACGACAAACACACAAATAGTTTCAGACATAATTCATAACTAATTTATAGCACTTATTGTTTAAAGAAGTTTTAATATAAAGTGCACTCCCACTCAAATTAATATCTCTCATAATTAATTGTGAGTGATTCAAGATCCAAGTCTTGTTCTTAGCCATTGATGTGTGCATCATTGATGACGAGAATTTTGACCGGTGGGCAATCTTTTGCCGATCATATTTCCATATGACTCTTGTTCATCTTTCGATGCTTTGTGCTCTGAGTTTAGAACTATTCTGCTGGAACTTCAAGACAACCGAGTGTTATCTGCATGCATGGTCTGACCATCCCCGCCTTACACCTCACGATCCGTTTGTGCTCATGTGTACTTGTCGCACTCCAGAACGGTACGTGTTATAGACGGTTGCAACACTGGGAAGAGCACCTTTTAGCTTGATATTTACTGTGAGAGATCACCCTAATAATTGACTATTGCGTAATCAAAGGGTGCAAATAACAAAGGGATAAACATCTCAGGCAATTCATAATAGCATGATATGGTATAGCCATGGGCGTCGGGAGTCCTCCATGATCGTCTTCAATCTCCAGTTGAAACGATGTGATGGCCAATATTTCGTTACCGAGGCAACTGTTTCAAAAACATTGTCGTGGCGGCAATCTCAGAAAACATTGCTTTGGCGACCGTTTCAGAAAACATTGCCGTGACACCAAAATCTGAAATTCTGTCATGGCACTAAGTTATAGCTCCTTGTCCCGCGCCTGGTACACCTTCTCCTCGTCGGGGTCCTCCGTGTACGCTTTGCCACTATCACCTGTAACCTATATCTACGATATTTACATTAAGGTGGCAATCCCGTGGCTCCATCCATCATGCCGTGACGCGCAGGCCACTTAAAATTACAACATATAACCATCTCATACATAAACATATTATCATGACGAAGGCTATACCACATCATATGCAAACCCTGCAAAACCAAGTTAGGCGTCCTCTAATCAGTTTTAACAAAATGTTAGTTACGTGGTTAACCAGTTTTAGCAATTAAGACTAGCTACCTACGCAAGCACAACAAGGCGATGTTCTTGATACTAGTTTAAGTTTTGGGGTGTGTGAAAGAGAGACTTAATTAAAAGTCTCATCCCCCACACTAAACTTCGTCAATACACGTGACCCCCTAGAAGATCATCCATCTTCGACACCCTCTTGTGTACGCGATGGTTCACTATTCTCAACTATGATGTAGCCCAAGGAACTGTTAGCAAATCATCGACAGCCAGAGTCGAAAGATTGTCAGAACCTTCTAGCAAAACTACATCATTCTGCCGATGAACTGAACTGAAGCAACACTCGTGGGAAGCATAGCAAGAACATCAACCCTCACATATCAGATGTGAACTGGATCGCAACCTGCATCTACTCATAAACCAGCTCATGATGCCACTGTTGGGAAACGTACTAGAAAACAAAAAAAAATCCGCACCTACGGTCACCAAGATCAATATGAAGATGCATAACGGGTTGGGATCAACGATCATTACCAACTCCGGAGTGCAGCGGAACAAGAAGAGTCGGTGTAGATCGTGCTTGAAGTCCCTCGAATGTTGAAGACGATCCCGCGAACCGCCCTCGAAGGATCCCTCGAACCGAAGACCGAAAGCACGGCCTCTCTACTTGGTCGCAAGCGTACGGTCTTCACGATCCGGCAGCGCTTCACCGTCTAGAGCTAATCGTCGCCGGAGAATTAGAGGGAGGAGATTAGAACCACACTGGGCTTCTAATTATGAGGATTATAGGTGGCTAGGGCTAGCTCTAATTAGCCTAGGACCAACTAGAACTAGAACTAGATCAACTAGAAGAGGCACCCAAAACTTGTTTTTTCAAAAGGGTGGAAAACATCTAGTATATATAGGTTAGGGGGGAGAAGAGGGCAGCCACCAAGGGAGGGAAACCATCCCTTCATGCGCTGGCCTAGGGGGGAGTCCAACTCCCACCCCTAGTAGGATTCGCTCCCCCCCCCCACAAGGAAAGGGGGGCGCCACCTCCACTTGGGCCTTTATGGCCCAAGTCTCCTATCCCCTCTTGGCCTTTTAAGGCCCGTTGATATTTAATTAATATATAAAATACCTTAAACATTTTCAGAGCATTATATATATAATTTAACATCTCCAGAAACATGTTCCACCTATATATAATCAATCGGTAATACCCGGTATTACCCGATATTCACCGAAACCGTTCCGGTGACCCCGAAACGCTTCCGGAACCTCTCGGAACTATTCCGGATATTAATGAAACTATTTCATAAATATATTCTCATCACTCCCGTTCCACTAACACTCATCAGATCATGATTACCTTAAGCTTGTGACCCCGCAGGTTCGGTAAAGCATAGACATGAACGAAACTCCTTCGTTGAATGACCGATAGCGGAACCGTGGACATCCATATTGGTCCCTATGATTGCACGAATGATACTCGAGTGAACCTTTGGTTATCATGTGACGTTCCCTTCGCTTCGTGATACTTTACAAAACCCGGTGTGCATCGATATCCTCCTGGGTCATCACCATGCCCACTATACCGTTACTCATGTTACCGGTTTTGTTCTTCTTTCTCGTTGACGTGTTCTGGCATCCCCGTGACCTAGTCACCTGTGTCAGGCTAGACGATGATGGATTCCGTCACACCGAGAGGGCCCTAAGAATATCTCTCCATCGTCGGAGGAGCAAATCCCGCTATCGAGTTGTTCGTTCACTTGTCAAACTTTCTGGTGAACCTGAAAGTTGTCGTTATAGATGACGTTTGAGCAACCCCAAAGTCCACCATCTGGTAAGAAGTAACCGAGACACTCTCATGGTCTGAGTAACTAAAGTACACATGCTAACACTCCGTGTTATAACAGATGATTTCAAACGATATGATCACAAAGTTTGACATAAAAGATTGGGTTGATTCAATATGATCGTTTTTCTAACGTCAAACCCTCAATGTTGTTTTAGGACTATCGTTGCACCTAACGATATCCTAAGATCCAGAAAACGTGATCACCAACAACACTTGAGCCAGTCCTAGAGGCTGGACCGGGAGCCTATTGTTTGACCGTTTATCATTCCACACGTGCATATGAGTTTTCCACTGAATCGCATATTCCAGGATCATAGCAGTTATAGCATGAAATATAAACTCTTAATTATGAATAATGGAAATATAATAATACAATATTATTGTCTCTAGGGCATATTTCCAACAGTTATGACCAAAATGTGTGTGACAATCATGACCGCAGTGTGTTGATCACTGCCAATGATGCAGTTTGGATCTGGTATGTTGGTGTTGCTCTAGTTCTTCTAAGCTGGAATTCTTCATTCTCCCTGCAGTAGCTTTGTTTATAAGATATTATTGTTGTGGAAGCTGGTCATTTTTCAATAGTAGTTAGTATCCGATTTTTTCTCACTCGTATTTTGGGATGGCCTAATGGCTATTACTTTTCCTTGGGGCATGTGATCTGAAAACTGAATAGTGCAGTAGTAGTGTAGCAATTATGCAATGGACATTTCAAAGGCCCTGGAATTTGTACAGGGGGAGGTGAATTGATGCTTGTATGGCATGGTGCTGAAAAGCAAAGGACATTTAGTACAATAAAGGAACTTATGTTAATGACAATATGAGCAAATTGAACTACTGGTGGTGTTGTCTTTCTTCTAGGAGAAGATGTGCTGACTGTTGGCTTCTGAAACCAGCACATCTTCTCCTGGATACAGAGGGTGCTTCCTTCTTCCAGGATATCGATAAAGCCTGGCGGCTATGGATCTGCCTCTACGTGACTCTGAAGGCTCCATTGGAGGATCAGCTCTGGTTGAGGGCCAGGCTCGGGGCATATCGTAGTGCAAGCGGAGGCAGATCTCAGTCATTGATACTCTAGTTGATGATGCCCTGAAACTTCCTTCAGTTACAGGTATTACCTGACCACGGCATGAGTTTTGTGTGCAAAGAAGAAGCTCCTACATTTCTCTTTTTGGATTCCGCAGCCTGTGCAATCCTTCCATGTAATACCTGCCAACCATGTACAACTTTTGTAGTCAAAGCAAAGTTGTTGTGTATGGATGATGTTTTTAGATGGCAACTGGATGATGTGCGTGCCCTCTGCTAATTAAAATGATCTTTATTGTGCTTCATGATTAGACGGTTGCCTTCTTGGCCCTTAAAAGCATCACCACTAGTAGAAAATAGGGAATCAGTCCCGGTTTTAGAGGGCCTTTAGTACCGGTTCTGCAACCGGGACTAAATAATCGGGACTAAAGGCCCCAACTTTTAGTCCTGGTTTGGTTACGAACCGGGACTAAAGGTGCTCCACGTGGCCGCTGTGGGGCGCCCAGGCAGGAGGACCTTTAGTCCCGGTGGGTAACACCGACCGGGACTAAAAGGCAGCCACGCGTCAGCAGCTGCCAGGCGCTGGGGTTTTTTTTAAAGGAGGGGTTTAGGGGTTTTGGAGGGTTTAGGGGTTTCATATTGTGTTAGCTAGCTACTACATATAGAGAGAAGTGACCTCTCTCTCTCCATGCTTGGTCGACGCTAGCTACTACATATAGAGAGAACTCATCGCTAGCTAGTAAGCAATGAAGGAACCATTAATTACACAACATCATCATGATCAATATATAGAGAGAAGTGATCTCTCTTTCTCTGTGCTTGTTGGTCGAACAACAAGTTTTCGTATATCTATTCGACGCTACTACATATAGTACACGTTGATGCATATATACAATATAACATCTCTTACGATCCCTAACATCATCTACCAAAATCGCATTGCAATTCCCGATGGTATTCTCTGTCTTTAGGTATGACGTGGTCAACAAAGAATCCCGCCAATTCCTCTTGAATTGCTCGTATGCGATCATTTGGTATGAATTTGTCCCGCTTCCGCCAGATCTAAAAGAAGGGGGTCAATATATATATATATATATATATATATATATATATATATATATATATATATATATATATATATATATATATATATATATATATAACTCAACACAATTGATGGTAATAAAATAAAATTGTGAATATTGTTTACGTACTTCAAATTGTTGTTCAGATAAGCCCCGCTTAGAGGTCAAGTGGCGAATGAACTCGCAAACATAGTATCCACATAAATTATTCCCGGGTGCCTGCCACAAGCACTTTACAAGAATAGAGTTCAATCAAAATGATAATCAAGCATGATAATGGTATTGAAACTAGAATCAATGAGAGATGCGTGGAACTAGTTAGTACTACTTACTTTGGGGTGTGAAAATCACAGCTCCTTTTTCCATTCACCCAGTACCTTGTTGGTGAACTTTTTCCAAGCCCTGCCAGGCAAAGAAAATGATTACTTGATATTAGGAAATGAACGAAAGTTGCCGATATGGTGCGATAATGATTGAACTTACTTCTGGAGCATTTCACTCATGTCTGCCCACTCCTTTTGCTCTTTACGTCTCGAGTCCAAGACAGTTACTAGTCCCGCGTCAAGCTGAATGGATAGCAGAATAAAGTGGAACCTGCGCACGCATAACTCACCAATTACACTTAACCTCGAGTAAGCGAAACAGAATATGCACAAGACAGTAACACTCACTTGAAGTTGTAAGGAAAGAGTATTTCCCTTCTGTTTTGTTGTCGAAGGAATGCATTTAGCAAGTTTTTCTCAGTATCTTCGGGGTTCTTTTGTACCGTATATTCATTTATGGTATTTGGGTTAATGAACCCAATGTCATAGATTTGTCCTCTTTTGCATTCGAGGATATTCAATCTGCATAATATAGTGAGGATAATTATACATGCAATGAACGAGCTGAGCTAGAGACTTAATTACAGAAATAATACCTATAGACAATAGCAACTGACGATAGTTTTGTCGAGGGCGGCTTGATTATATAACTGAAAGAATTCTTCAAATTCAACGTAGATCGCGTCGACTCCAATGAAGTCATGCTCATCTTTAATTCCCACCAAGATACTGTCGGTCCCATCCTTGCAGGTTTTCAAGTACCAGTCATGGAATCTTCGCATCATCGTTGATAGATGCGGGAGCTGCTCAGGTTTGACGAGAGGCTTCCCGTGCTCGTATCTAAAGGCTACTACCTCAGCCATTTCGAACTGTACATCATCGCCTAAGTAATCACCAAGTGTGATACCAAGACCACCGGCCGCTACCCCCGGATCATTAGTGATATCGGTAAACACCTTGAGCGGGGGGCATGATTGCTTTTCCTATTCGCCGAGCTGGGGAATTGTTTTCCCACTTCATCTTGCAGCACTGCTAGTACTTCCCGACCGCTGCGCTTCATCAAATGTCTTTACAATACATCGGTCATAGTGTGATGGCGGCGGAGGCGGTGGTGGTCGGGTAAGGGCATCCAGAGAGCACTTCATTTTTACCGGATCTATTTTCTCCTTTGGAGGTGGATGTTTCGGTGCAAGCAGGCGTTTCACATCGACAGCAATGATATCGTTGTTTTCCTCGACAGTCATCTCATATGGTAACTTGGCAGGAGCCTTCTTGACGCTTGGACCTGCTCTGGATTTCTTCCTTGTTGTACTGCTAGCCGCCGGAGCGGCAGCGGCTCTCTTCCGCCATTGCTGAGGCGGCGGAGTCAGCTGACACGATGGAGGAGGCGAAGGATGCGGAGTCCGCTGACGTGGCGGAGGAGGCGGAGTTCGCTGACGCGGCGGAGACAGCTGATGCGGCGGAGACGGCTGACGCGGCAGAGACAGCTGATGCGGTGGAGACAGTTGAGGCAGCGGAGATAGAGCTAGACTGTGAGGAGTCTGCTGAGGGGCCTCCTCTGGCTGAGACTGCTGAGGCGACGTCCAGTTTGGAAGCATGATGTTTTCCTTCCTCCATAGAATGGTAGTCCTTAAGACATCTACCAGATGAGTCTCCCCTTCACCTGTAGGGTACTCAAGGTCCAGCCCCTCGAATCCGTTGGTAACTTCATCCACCCCGACAACAGCAAAGCCATCTAGAATCAGATTGCAATGGAAAGTTCCATCAGGTGTAGGAGGTAAGACATAGCCGACCGCCACCTTCAAGGTTAGGTTCATGCATTTCGCCATTAGCTCACAATGTTCCCTCTCCATGATATCATCCACGGGGTAGCGAGGAGCCGTGATATCAGGCCGAACAAGCTCCGTGGAAGCCACGTTGCTTCTCCGCTGAGATGGTGGGGTAGCTTTGTGGGCAGTATCGAATGAAGGATCTTCGTGCCGCTGAGATGGTGGGCCGGTAGCTCGCTAGCTCTCAAGTTCTTCTAATTTCTTCTCAGTTAACGCTAATCTTTGTTCTACCTTCTGTAGCCGGTCTGCTTCCTCTTTCTTCTTTCTCCCCCGGCTTCTATAACCAGCGCTGTCGGGAAACCCATGCACCCACGGAACGGAGCCTAATGTGCCTCGTGTTCGTCCAGGGTGTTCAGGATTCCCGAGGGTCTTTGACAGCTCATCCTTCTCTCTGTTGGGATGGAACCTCCCTTCCTGCACTTCCTGGATTGCTTCCTGAATCTTTTTTATGGGTGTTTCAAGTTGAGCTTTCGTGAAAACACATTTCCCTGATCCTGGGTCCAAAGTTCCCCCATGCCCGAAGAACCAAGTCCTTGCCCGTTCGGGCCAGTTCAATGTCGCTGGTTGGACCCCTTTAGCAAGCAGGTCGTTCTCAGCTTTGTCCCACGTAGGCCGGGCAAAATTGTAGCCGCCTGACCCCGTAACATGGTGATACAGCTTCTTTGCAGAATTTTGCTTATTTATCTGTGACCTTTTCTTAGCTCTCTCCGGTTTCTTGTACGCCACAAATGCGGGCCAGTGATCTTTTATCTTTGCATATTGACCGGTGAATTCTGGAGTCTTGTCTTTCTTGTCAAACTATTCGTTCAATCTTTTCTTCCAGTTCTTGAATTGTCCTGTCATCTTCTTAAGAGCCCACGCCTTGACTTGTCGCTGTATAACTGGGTTATTTGGATCCTCCTCTGGCGGTAGGCTGAAATTTGTCATGAGCGAGTTCCAAAGCTCATCTTTCTGTCTATCGTCGACATAAGATACTTCAACGTCCTTCTTCTTACTCCATTCTTGGATGCCGATCGGGATGCTGTCCCTAACAACAACTCCGCACTGATGTACAAATTTGTCTTTGGTCCGCTTGAGAGCAATCGGTAGGCCATCTGGAGCGACTTCTTCGATCGTGAACCTTTCATTCTCGCCCAACCTTTTCTTCGGGCCTCGTCTCCTTATAGAAGTTTGGCTCGATCCGGAGGGCTAAAAGAAGAAAGAAGCGTTAATATATGTACATACAAAATAATTAATGCATCTAGTCAATAGAGGCTTAATTAATATTATATACCTCTCCAGACTTTGCAACAGTTAAGGCTCCAACACCGGCGGAGCCATCATCTCCTGCCTCCTCCATTCGATCACCGGAGTCGTCATTGTAACACCCCCGGTGATTAGCAACAGTAATCACTTTTGATAATGACATGTTAGCATGATCAACAGTGCATAATCATCATTAGCATCATATTGCATTTCAACTACTAAGTCAAATTCAAAAATTAAATGAAAGTGGAATATAAAAGTTGTCCAACATAGGAGCTAAAATGTTAGATATATAGCAAATATTCCAGAGGCTATTCTAAAATTGAAACCAACATCATTGGAATTGGATAAGTGACTCGAACAACCTCAAACAGTGGATAAAGATAATATTTAATAACCATTTATTAAATCTGAAATAAATATGGAATTATGTTTTGTCCAAACTAGTTTTAGGTGTTAGGGAATGATGCACTAGTATTTATGAACTAGGTCTCATGTTTTGCAAAAACCATTTTGAGGCCTGACTATTTACTAAACTGAGAAAGGAGAATAAAGAAAAAGATAAAAGAAAAAGAAACAGAAAAGGAAACCCCCCCTCTCTCTGGCCCACCTGGGCCGAAGCCCAGCCGGCCGGCCCACCCGCGCCCCCTAGCCTATACCCCCCAGGGACGCCCGAACCCTAGCGTCACCCACCCCCATTCCCCTCGCTCCTCTCCCCCCCCCTCGTCTGGATCGGGATCTCCCGATCCCGTCCGCCCCGTCGCCTACGCCGTCGCCGACGCCGCCCCGTCGCCGCCTCCCCTCGTCAGCCCCCACCTCCCGATCCAGATCGGGATCGGGATCCGGAACGGCCCCGTCGCCGACGCCTCTCGCGCCCCGCCCCGCCTCCCGCCCGGTCGGCTAGCGCCGACGCCCCCCACAGCGACTCCCCATCGCCCGTCCTCTCCTCTTCCCCGACCAGCCGCCTGGCCTCGGTCGCCCCCTCCCTCGACTGGATCCGGATCGGGGCAAATCCCCGATCCCGTCGCCCGCGACGACCTCGCCGCCGCCCGGAGCCCGCGCCTCCCCGCCGGCCTGCCTTCCCGTCGCCGTCGTCCGTCGACCACCCCGACCTCCCGCTGCCCGTCCCTACGAGCACGGTGAGGCCTCGGGCCTCTTCCCCCCCTCTCTGCTCCGCACCTCGCCGCGCGCACCGCGCCCCGTGCCGCCGCTCACCGCGCTGCGCGCATGCTCACGCGTCGCCGCGCCCGGCTCGCCCCGACCGCGCTGCGCCGCCCCGCTCGCGCCCACTCCAGCCGCCGTCTGCCGCTCCGCTCTCTCTCCCCGCTCGCCCTCCTCGCGCACGCGCCTCGCCCCACACACTCGCCGCGTCGCTCCCGTGGCCTCCGCGCCACCGCCGACCGTCCGGCCGCCCTCCTCGCCGGCCGCCCGTGGCCAGCGCCCGCGGCGCACCCTGGCGCCCACCCCCGACTCCTGCGCCTCGCCCTCCCCCGCACGCCTGTGAACCCCCCCTGGGCCACTGCCAGTGGGCCCAACCCCCTGTGCCGCTGACAAATGGGGCCCACCCCCCTAAAAACGATTTTAAAGAAATTAAAAATAAATAAATAAATAATTAATTAAATATTAATTAGTTAATTATTAGTTAATTAATCCTGATTAGGTTAATCTAATTAACTAATTGGTGTTATTAGTCAGTAATTAAATTAATTAAACCTAATTCCTGACAGCCTATGACAGGTGGGACCCACCCTGTCAGGTGGCTGCTGACGTCAGCATGATGTCATGCTGACGTCATCAATCACTGTTTCGGATAATGTTGAATTAAATAATTAATTAAATTTCAGAAATTAATAAAAACTTTAGAAATCATATCTTTAACCGTAACTCCGATGAAAATATTTTATACATGAAACTGCTCAGAACGACGATACGAACCCGGACGCCCTCTGTATTCCCGTCGGATGCCCGCAACTATAAGAACGTGGAACAATTAGACCGATTTCGATAAATGAATAGTGCCCAACTTAATTAAATATCCAAATAAATTCCTAAATTAACTAAATCATTTAGTTAGGCAGTAGAACACCCCGGCATATCATTTGGCATGTCATACATATGTTTGCATTTGCCGTGAATTTATGTTTCCTCCCCTCTCCTCCTCTCTCGATAGACCGCCGAGACCGACGACGCTGCACCAGGTTCGACACTCTCACCGAAGACAGCCCGTTGACGACCTCCCTCCTTGCCAGAGCAACCAGGCAAGCCCCCCCCCCCTGAGCATTCCAGATATCGCCCATTCTATTCTCCTGCTTGCATTAGATTTCGCTACTGTTAATGTATGCTCCTATTCTGATGCATAGCCTGCTGTGTAACCTGTTCATTGCTATCTTACCTTACTCCTATGATAACTGTTTGTATAGGTTGGTATGACCCATCTGTCCCCACCACCTTACTTTGTCGCCCCGCTTGTTCATCAACGACCTCGATCAACGTGATCGTCGATCAGAGACAGACGCCTCACTTCACACCCCCTTAGTTGTACGACTCTGCGTAGTAACTATCGAGTGCCGAGGGTGATACCTCGTAACGCACTCCTGATGAATACTCTGCAGCATAGCTGTACGGTCGTGTGTCACGAGGGTTTCCTCCTTCTCCATGTCCGATACGACTCTGTCGTGCAACCCTCAGTGTGAACTCGAGGGTGATACTCTTACGTTCACCCTGATGATTATGACCACACACGGTTACTTGACCTTTTTCACAGGCGGGTCACCCTGGTGGGTAACCGCTGGGGATCTATGATTTCGGTGTGCCGGAAGGGCACTCGAGTGTGACATTGTGGCGGAGCATCAGAGACTCTGATTGTCTCCGCTTGATACTAATGAGCCTATTGGATTTGGGTGTGTGATCTGAGTGGTCGCGTGGCCTATAAACGCACTGCCACCACGCGGGATAATGGTTATGGGGCCCTCTGCGATGTACGTTTCGCCGAAAGCTTATCAGACGTCACGATTCACCGTGCGGGCTGATCGTCGGGATTGGGCTGGATACTTCACTGGCGAGTTCAGTGTCGCGCCTGCACCCCGGCCAGCCACGCAACGCGCAGGGTGCCCAGGGCGATGGCCCGAGACCCCTGGGTGCATAGGTTAGTCCGGCGTGCTGACCTCTCTGCTGAGCCTAGGTAGAGCGCTGCTTCGTGTTGATCTTCCGAGGACGGGCATTACCCAGCAAGTATGTCCGGCCAGAGTTGATCGAGCGTGTTGGGTAACAGTAGTGCACCCCTGCAGGGATGAATCTTCTATCGATAGCCGGTCCTACGGTAAAGGACGCTCAGTTTGTGTATCTCGATCTACTACTTAAACTGGATACTTGTTACTTAATTGAAGCTTCGGGATTCCTTTCTCGCTGGGAGTCGAGGAATGATCTTTGAGCTGTACTTCAACATGTTTGCTAAATAAAATTGCTGTTCTACTCTCTTCTACTGCTGCAAGATGATGGCTTTGAGAAGATGTTTGAAGATGCTAGTCTTCGATAGGACTAGGCCTTCCTCTCTATTTTTGCATTTCTGCAGCCCAGTCCACATATACAGCCTTTTCTCCATTGATAATGTTGCATATGTAGTATAGATCCTTGCTTGCTGAGTACTTCGGATGAGTACTCACGGTTGCTTTATTTTCTCTTTTCCCCCATATACCCCACCTTGATGATACACCAGACGATGGAGTTCAGGAGCCAGACGCCACCACCGGAGCCTACTACCAGGCGGGTCCAGAGGGCACGTACTACTGGATCGAGCCAGCGGACCAGGAGTAGGATCGGAGGCTCCCAGGCAGGAGGCCAACGCCTTTCGATCTAGTGTCGCTGTTTGTGCTAGCCTTCTTAAGGCAAAACTTGTCTAACTATGTCTGTACCCAGATATTATTTGTATGACTGACTTATGTATTCGGATCTTCGGATCCCTGGTCTGTAATATTGTGGACCTCCGTTTATTTGTGTTTAGAGTTGTGTTGTGATATCTTCCCGTGAGTCCTTGGGCTTGATCGTACACGTTTGCGTGTATGACTAGTGTACGATTGAACCGGGGGCGTCACAAGTTGGTATCAGAGCCGACTGCCTGTAGGAAGCCCCCCTCCAAATTCCTTGGCCGAAGTTGAGTCTAGAAACCGAGAAACTAATTTACTAACTTGGCTGTGTGGCTTACGGGCCCACGTCGCCAACTGGGTGGTATTAGGATCTTTTATTCCTCGTCTATACTCTGGGACTCTAATATCTCTTCTATTCGGGTTAAATAAAATTTTACTAACGCCGACACTTAGGATCTCGTAAATCCCGTCTACCCGGAGAGCTGGATATCTGTGCGATTGCCCTGTCGTTGATCTGATTAGTCTGATAATCATTTTCCTTTCCATTGTTTTGTTTAACCTTTCTCTCCGAGATCGGTTATACTTCTCATTGTCATTTGACAAGTTTGAATTTCCTCTGTTTCAGATGGACCGTTTGTTTCCACCGCGTCCTACGACACAGCTTGTGCTTCGCACTTGGGCTCGTAATACCCCTGGGTTTCCAGCTGTCCTGATCGCTCTCATGACCAGACTTGGCTACCGCTGGTACCCTGAGTTCATGGTTTACGAGGATTACCGCGAGTTTAATCAGGAACAGTACTATGCTGAAGTTCGGATTTATGATCGGCAGAATGACTCAGACACCGAGCTGCACCTTTTCCACGGTATCGGCGTGACGATTGAGATGGCAGTACATGATGCCGCCTACTCTGATGTCGCACGTCTTCGAGGACAGTTCAGTGATATCTTGGATGACTCTGAGTTCCGATACATTCCGAATGCCCCAGCTACATTCTCCCGTCTGATGAATTATATATTCATGGATTACCTCGACAAATTCGTCGTGGTATATCTAGATGATATTCTGGTCTATTCTAAGAATAAAGAGGAACATGCTGGACATCTCTGCCTTGTTCTAGAAAGGCTCCGAGAACACCAGTTGTATGCCAAGTATTCCAAATGCGAATTTTGGCTTCCTGAAGTAACTTACCTTGGACATGTGATTTCCAAGGATGGGATTGCTGTTAACCCCGAACGAGTTCAGGCTATTCTCGACTGGACTCCCCCAAAGAATGTTAAGCAAGTCAGAAGTTTTCTCGGACTTGCTAGTTATTGCCGTCGATTCGTTGAGAACTTTTCCAAGATTGCAAAACCATTGACATATCTGCTTCACAAAGGTGTTAAATTTGAGTGGACAGAAAAATGCCAAGAAAGCTTTCAGACACTAAAAGATAAATTGACATCTGCCCCAGTACTAGCACCCCCAGATTCCCAAAAGGATTTCGTGATATACTGTGATGCATCTCGTCAAGGATTAGGCTGTGTCCTAATGCAAGAGCGCAAAGTGATTGCTTATGCCTCCCGACAATTGCGTCCTCATGAAGAAAATTATCCCGTGCATGATCTTGAACTTTCTGCGGTTATCTATGCCTTGAAGCTATGGCGACATTACCTTCTCGGTAACCGTTGCGAGATATACACGGATCACCAAAGCTTGAAGTATTTATATACTCAACCAGATCTGAACCTTCGTCAACAAAGATGGCTCGAAACAATTGCCGATTATGATATGAATATCTCATACACCCCCGGCAAGGCTAATGTAATGGCCGATGCTTTAAGTCGCAAGTCCTATAGCAACAATCTTATGGTTCAAGAAACACAACCTCTTCTCCATGAAGAGCTTTGCAAGTTGAACCTCCATATTGTCCCACAGGGTTATCTCAATACCCTGGTTGTCGAACCAGATTTAGAACACGGCATTAAGGTTATGCAAGGGTATGACACTGAAGTTGAAAAGATCAAGCGATACCTCGAGAAAGGAAAGCCGTCGGAATTCCATCTTGATGCAGATGGGATCCTATTTTTCCAACACCGTCTCTTCGTACCCAAGTTCAAGAATGAGAGGGAAAACGTTATGAAGGAAGCTCATGACACTCCCTTGTCTATTCACCCTGGTAGCACAAAGATGTACCGTGACATTTGTCAAAGATTCTGGTGGCCTAATATGAAGCGAGACATTGCTCGTTATGTTTCTGAGTGTGACGTTTGCCGCCGCGTTAAAGCCCAACATCAAAGGCCCGCAGGAACTCTGCAACCCCTGGAAATTCCTGAATGGAAATGGGACAAGGTCCAAATGGATTTCATTACTGGTTTTCCCAAATCCCAGAAGGGTAATGATGCTATATTTGTTGTCATTGACCGATTCTGTAAGGTTGCCCACTTTCTGCCTGTTAAAGAGACAATCACTGCTAGCCAGTTAGCAGACTTGTATGTTTCCCGGATGGTGTCACTCCACGGTGTTCCGTTGGAGATTAGTTCTGATCGTGGCAGCCTCTTCACCTCCAGATTCTGGAATAGTTTCCAAGAAGCTATGGGAACTCATCTGTCTTTCAGCACCGCTTTTCACCCTCAGTCACAGGGTCAAGTTGAACGAGTGAATCAAGTGCTCGAAGATATGCTTCGAGCTTGCGTCATCTCCTTCGGTAAGAAATGGGAGGAATCTCTCCCGTATGCCGAATTCTCTTACAACAATAGCTATCAAGCTAGTCTGAAGATGGCACCGTTTGAAGTTCTATACGGTCGTAAGTGTCGAACCCCTCTGAATTGGTCAAAAACTGGGGAACGCTCACTCGTCGGACCGGACATTATTCGGCAAGCTGAAGAACAAGTCCGTATTGTTCATGAACATTTGAAATCTGCTCAGTCTCGTCAGAAGAGCAACTATGACCGTAAGCACCAGGAATTAGTCTATCAACCTGGCGAACAAGCTTACCTTCGTGTCACTCCATTGAAAGGCACTCATCGGTTCGGAATCAAAGGCAAGTTAGCCCCTCACTACATTGGCCCGTTCCGTATTCTTGCCCGTCGAGGAGAAGTGGCATATCAGTTGCAATTGCCGCCAAACCTTTCTCAAGTACATGACGTCTTTCATGTATCCCAACTCCGCCGCTGCTTCAAGGATCCTATTCGAGCTGTGGATCATGAAGTGCTTGAATTACGGGAAGATCTGTCTTATCCAGAACATCCCATCCGTATTCTTGATCAAGCTGAGCGTCGAACACGTCAAAAGTCAATCAAGTTCCTCAAGGTTCAGTGGTCAAATCATTCTGAAGATGAAGCCACTTGGGAACGCGAGGATCGTCTTCGCGAAGAATACCCCCGGTGATTAGCAACAGTAATCACTTTTGATAATGACATGTTAGCATGATCAACAGTGCATAATCATCATTAGCATCATATTGCATTTCAACTACTAAGTCAAATTCAAAAATTAAATGAAAGTGGAATATAAAAGTTGTCCAACATAGGAGCTAAAATGTTAGATATATAGCAAATATTCCAGAGGCTATTCTAAAATTGAAACCAACATCATTGGAATTGGATAAGTGACTCGAACAACCTCAAACAGTGGATAAAGATAATATTTAATAACCATTTATTAAATCTGAAATAAATATGGAATTATGTTTTGTCCAAACTAGTTTTAGGTGTTAGGGAATGATGCACTAGTATTTATGAACTAGGTCTCATCTTTTCCAATGGTATCGGCGTTGACGATTGAGATGGCAGTAAATGATGCCGCCTACTCTGATGTCGCACGTCTTCGAGGACAGTTCAGTGATATCTTGGATGACTCTGAGTTCCGATACATTCGAATGCCCCAGCTACATCTCCCGTCTGATGAATTATATATTCATGGATTACCTCGACAAATATCGTCGTGGTATATCTAGATGATATTCTGGTCTATTCTAAGAATAAAGAGGAACATGCGGACATCTCTGCCTTGTTCTAGAAAGGCTCCGAGAACACCAGTTGTATGCCAAGTATTCCAAATGCGAATTTGGCTTCCTGAAGTAACTTACCTTGGACATGTGATTTCCAAGGATGGGATTGCTGTTAACCCCGGACGAGCTACTCTACAGACGAGCAGCCCGTTGACGACTCCTCTCTTGCAGAGCAACCAGGCAAGCCCCCCCCCCCTTGAGCATTCCAGATATCGCCCATTCTATTCTCCTGCTTGCATTAGATTTCGCTACTGTTAATGTATGCTCCTATTCTGATGATAGCATGCTGTTGTAACCTGTTCTTGCTATCTTACCTGCGCTATGATAAACTGTTTAGTATAGGTTGGTATGACCCATCTGTGACCCCACCACCTTACTTTGTCGCCCCTGCTTGTTCATCAACGACTCGATCACGTGATCGTCGATCAGAGACAGACGCCTCACTTCACACCCCCTTAGTTGTACGACTCTGTAGTAGTAACTATCGAGTGCGAGGGTGATACCTCGGAACGCACTCCTGATGAATACTCTGCAGCATAGCTGTACGGTCGTGGTCATCGAGGGGATTCCTCCTTTCATGTCGATACGACTCTGTCGTGCAACCCTCAGTGTGAACCTCGAGGGTGATACTCTTACGTTCACCCTGATGATTATGACCACACGGTTTATGACCTTTTTCACAGGCGGGGTCCACCCTGGTGGGACCCGCTGGGGATCTTGATTTCGGGTGTGCCGGAAGGGCACTCGAGTGTGACATTGTGCGGAGCATCAGGACTCTGATTGTCTCCGCTTGATACATTGGCTATTGATTGGGTGTGTGATCTGAGTGGGTCGAAGTGCCCTATACGCACTGCCACCACGCGGGATAATGGTTATGGGGCCCTCTGCCGATGTACAGTTCGCGAAAGCTTATCAGACGTCACGATGTCACCGTGCGGGCTGATAGTCGGGATTGGGCTGGATACTTCACTGGCGAGTTCAGGTGTCGCGCCTGCAACCCCGGCCAGCCACGCAACGCGCAGGGTGCCCAGGGCGATGGCCCGAGGACCCCTGGGTGCATAGGTTAGTCCGGCGTGCTGACCTCTCCTGCTGAGCCTAGGTAGAGCGCTGCTTCGTGTTGATCTTCCGAGGACGGGCATTACCCAGCAAGTATGTCCGGCCAGAGTGATCGAGCGTGTTGGGTAACAGTAGTGCACCCCTGCAGGGATGAATCTTCTATCGATAGCCGTCCTACGGTAAAGGACGCTTCAGTTTGTGTATCTCGATCTACTACTTAAACTGGATACTGTACTTAATTGAAGCTTCGGGATTCCTTCTCGCTGGGAGCGAGGAATGATCTTTGAGCTGTACTTCAACATGTTTGCTAAATAAAATTGCTGTTCTACTCTCTTCTACTGCTGCAAGATGATGGCTTTGAGAAGATGTTGAAGATGCTAGTCTTCGATAGGACTAGCCTTCCTCTCTATTTTTGCATTTCTGCAGCCCAGTCCACATATACAGCCTTTTCTCCATTGATAATGTTGCATATGTAGTATAGATCTTGCTTGGCTGAGTACTTCGGATGAGTACTCACGGTTGCTTTATTTTCTCTTTTCCCCCATATACCCCACCTTGATTGATACACCAGACGATGGAGTTCAGGAGCCGACGCCACCACCGGAGGCCTTACTACCAGGCGGGTCCAGAGGGCACGTACTACTGGATCGAGCCAGCGGACCAGGAGTAGGATCGGAGGCTCCCAGGCAGGAGGCCAACGCCTTTCGATCTAGTGTCGCTGTTTGTGCTAGCCTTCTTTAAGGCAAAACTTGTCTAACTATGTCTTACCCAGATATTATTGTATGACTGACTTATGTATTCGGATCTTCGGATCCCCGGTCTGTAATATTGTGGACCTCCGTTTATTTTGTTTGGAGTTGTGTTGTGATATCTTCCCGTGAGTCTTGGGCTTGGATCGTACACGTTTGCGTGTATGACTAGTGTACGATTGAAACCGGGGGCGTCACAGTTGGTATCAAGAGCGACTGCCTGTAGGAAGCCCCCCTCCCAATTCCTGGCCGAAGTTGAGTCTAGAAACCGAGAAACTAATTTACTAACTTGGCTGTGTGGCTACGGGCCCACGTCGCCAACTGGGTGGTATTAGATCTTTTATTCCTCGTCTATACTCTGGGACTCTAATATCTCTTCTATTCGGGTTAAATAAAATTTACTAACGCGACACTTAGGATCTCGTAAATCCGTTTCTACCCGGAGAGCTGGATATCTGTGCGATGCCCTGTCGTTGATTGATTAGTCTGATAATCATTTTCCTTTCCATTGTTTTGTTTAACCTTTCTCTCCGAGATCGGTTTATACTTCTCATTGTCATTTGACAAGTTGAATTTCCTCTGTTGTCAGATGGACCGTTTGTTCCACCGCGTCCTACGACACAGCTTGTGCTTCGCAACTTGGGCTCGTATACCCCGGGTTTCCAGCTGTCCTGATCGCTCTCATGACCAGACTTGGCTACCGCTGGTACCTGAGTTCATGGTTTACGAGGTTACCGCGAGTTAATCAGGAACAGTACTATGCTTGAAGTTCGGATTTATGATCGGCAGAATGACTCAGGACAACCGGAGCTGCACTTTTCCAATGGTATCGGCCGTTGACGATTGAGATGGCAGTAAATGATGCCGCCTACTCTGATGCGCACGTCTTCGAGGACAGTTCAGTGATATCTTGGATGACTCTGAGTTCCGATACATTCCGAATGCCCCAGGCTACATTCTCCCGTCTGATGAATTATATATCATGGATTACCTCGGACAAAATCGTCGTGGTATATCTAGATGTATTCTGGTCTATTCTAAGAATAAAGAGGGAACATGGGACATCTCTGCCTTGTTCTAGAAAGGCTCCGAGAACAACCAGTTGTATGCCAAGTATTCCAAATGCGAATTTGGCTTCCTGAAGTAACTTACCTTGGACATGTGGATTTCCAAGGATGGGATTGCTGTTAACCCGGACGAGTTCAGGCTATTCTCGACTGGACTCCCCAAAGAATGTTAAGCAAGTGCAGAAGTTTTCCGGACTTGTAGTTATTGCCGTCGATTCGTTGAGAACTTTTCCAAGATTGCAAAAACCATTGACATATCTGCTCACAAAGGTGTTAAATTGGGTGGACAGAAAATGTCAAGAAAGCTTCAGACACTAAAAGATAAATTGACATCTGCCCCAGTACTAGCACCCCCGGATTCCCAAAAGGATTTCGTGTTATACTGTGATGCATTCTGTCAAGGATTAGGCTGTGTCCTAATGCAGAGCGCAAAGTGATTGCTTATGCCTCCCGACAATTGCGTCCTCATGAAGAAAAATTATCCCGTGCATGATCTTGAACTTTCTGCGGTATCTATGCCTTGAAGCTATGGCGACATACCTTCTCGGTACCGTTGCGAATATACACGGATCACCAAAGTTGAAGTATTTATATACTCAACCAGATCTGAACCTTCGTCAACAAAGATGGCTCGAAAAAAATGCCGATTATGATGAATATTTCATATTACCCCCGGCAAGGCTAATGTAATGGCCGATGCTTTAAGTCGCAAGTCCTATAGCAACAATCTTATGGTTCAAGAAACACAACCTCTTCTCCATGAAGAGCTTTGCAAATTGAACCTCCATATTGTCCACAGGGTTATCTCAATACCCTGGTTGTCGAACCAGATTAGAACACGGCATTAAGGTTATGCAAGGGTATGACACTGAAGTTGAAAAGCAAGCGATACCGCGAGAAAGGAAAGCCGTCGGAATTCCATCTTGATGCAGATGGGATCCTATTTTCCAAACACGTCTCTTCGTACCCAAGTTCAAGAATGAGAGGGAAAACGTTATGACAGGAAGCTATGACACTCCCTGTCTATTCACCCTGGTAGCACAAAGATGTACCGTGACATTTGTCAAAGATTCTTGGTGGCCTAATATGAAGCGAGACATTGCTCGTTATGTTTCTGAGTGTGACGTTTGCGCCGCGTTTAAAGCCCCAACATCAAAGGCCCGCAGGAACTCTGCAACCCCTGGAAATTCCTGAATGGAAAAGGGACAAGGTCCAAATGGATTTCATTACTGGTTTTCCCAAATCCCGAGAAGGGTAATGATGCTATATTTGTTGTCATTGACGATTCTGTAAGGTTGCCCATCTTCTGCCTGTTAAAGAGACAATCACTGCTAGACAGTAGCAGACTTGTATGTTTCCCGAGGATGCGTGTCACTCCACGGTTGTTCCGTTGGAGATTAGTTCTGATCGTGGCAGCCTCTTCACCTCCAGATTCTGGAATAGTTTCCAAGAAGCTATGGGAAAACTCATCTGTCTTCAGCACCGCTTTTCACCTCAGTCACAGGTCAAGTTGAACGAGTGAATCAAGTGCTCGAAGATATGTTCGAGCTTGCGTCTCTCTCTCGGTATAAGAACAGGGAGGAAATCTCTCCGTATGCCGAATTCTCTACAACAATAGCTATGCAAAGTAGTCTGAAGATGGCACCGTTTGAAGTTCTATACGGTCGTTTGTAAGTGTCGAACCCTCTGAATTGGTTCAAAAACTGGGGAAGCTCACTCGTCGGACCGGACATTATTCGGCAAGTGAAGGGAACAAGTCCGTATGTTCATGAACATTTGAAATACTGCTCAGTTCGTAGAAGAGCAAACTATGACCGTAAGCACGAATGTAGTCTATCAACCTTGGCGAACAAGCGTACCTTCGGGTCACTCCATTGAAGGCACTCATCGGTTCGGAATCAAGGCAAGTTAGCCCTCTACATTGGCCGTTCGTATTCTTGCCCGTCGAGGAGAAGTGGCATAAGTTGCAATTGCCGCCAAACCTTTCTCAAGTACCATGACGTCTTTCAGTATCCCAACTCCGCCGCTGTTCAAGGATCCTATTCGAGCTGTGGATCATGAAGTGCTTGAATCGGGAAGATTGTCTTATCCAGAACATCCATCCGTTATTCGTGATCAAGCTGAGCGTCGAACACGTCAAAAGTCAATCAAGTCCTCAAGGTCAGTGGTCAATCATTCTGAGATGAAGCCACTGGGAACGCGAGAGATCGTCTTCGCGAAGAATACCCCGGTGATTAGCAACAGTAATCACTTTGATAATGACATGTGAGCATGATCAACAGTGCATAATCATCATTAGCATCATATTGCATTTCAACATACTAAGTCAAATTCAAAAATTAAATGAAAGTGGAATATAAAAGTTGTCCACATAGGAGCTAAAAGTTAGATATATAGCAAATATTCCAGAGGCTATTCAAAATTGAAACCAACATCATTGGAATTGGAATAAGTGACTCGAAACAACCTCAAACAGTGGATAAAGATAATATTTAATAACCATTATTAAATCTGAAATAAATATGGGATTATGTTTTTCCCAAACTAGTTTTAGGTGTAGGGAATGATGGACTAGTTATTATGAACTAGGTCTCATGTTTTGCAAAAACCATTTGAGGCCGACTATTTACTAAAACTGAGAAAGGAGAAAAGACAAAAGATAAAGAAAAAGAAAGAAACAGAAAAGGAAAACCCCCCCCCTCTCTCGGCCCAAACTGGGCCGAAGCCCAGCCGGCCGGCCCACCCGCCGGCCCCCCTAGCAATACCCCCCAGGGACGCCTGAACCTAGCGTCACCCACCCCATTCCCTCGCTCCTCTCCCCCCCCTCGTCTGGATCGGGATCTCCCGATCCCGTCCGCCCCGTCGCCTACGCCGTCGCCGACGCCGCCCCGTCGCCGCCTCCCCCTCGTCAGCCCCCACCCCGATCCAGATCGGGATCGGGAGAGATGGAAGGCACGTGCCGAGCCTCTCGCCGACAGCCGCCACCGCTCCCGCGCCGGTCGGCTAGCGCCGACGCCGCCGCCACACCGACGTCGCCCGTCCTCTCCTCTTCACCGGACCAGCGCCTGGCGCTCGGTCGCCCCCTCCCTCGACATGGATCCGGATCGGGGCAAATCCCCGATCCCGTCGCCCGCGACGACCTCGCCGCCCCCGGAGCCCGCGCCTCCCCGCGGCCTGCCTCCCGTCGCCGTACGTCCCCGTCGACCACCCCGACCTCCCGCTGCCCGTCCCTACGAGCACGGTGAGGGCCTCGGGGCCTCTTCCCCCCCTCTCTGCTCCCGCACTCGCGCGCGCACCGCGACCCGTGCCGCCGCTCACCGCGCTGCGAGCATGCTCACGCGTGCCGCGCCCGGCTCGCGCACGACACGCGATAGCGCGCGATCCGGCGCCCACTCCAGCCGCCGCTCGCCGTCCTCTCGCCTCTGCCTCCGCTCGCCGCGGCCACCCGCGAGCGACGCGGCGCGCCACCACACTCGCCCGCGTCGCTCGCCGTGGCCCCGCGCTCACCGCCGACCGTTCGGCCGCGCCTCGCCGGAGCCCGTGCGCCAGCGCACGGGCGCACCCTGGACGCGCCGCTCGGGCTGCGCCTGCGCCGCGCACGCAGCCTTGTGAACCCCCCCCCCCTGGGCCACTGCCCAGGGGGCCGAACCCCCTGTGCCGCTGACAAATGGGGCCCACCCCCTAAAAACGATTTTAAGAAAATAAAAATAAAAAAAAATAAAAATAATTAATTAAATTAATAATTAGTTAATTAATTAGTTAATTAATCCTGATTAGGTTAATCCTAATTAAACTAATTAGTGTTAATTAGTCAGTTAATTAAATATAACCTAATAACCTGACAGCCTATGACAGGTGGGACCCACCTGTCAGGGTGGCTGCTGACGTCAGCATGATGTCATGCTGACGTCATCAATCATGTTCGGATAATGTTGAAATTAAATAATAATTAAATTTCAGAAATTAATAAAAACTTTAGAAAATCATATCTTTAAACCGTAACTCCGAGAAAATATTTTATACATGAAATGTCAGACATCGATACGCGATACCCGGATACGACTCGGTATTCCCGTCGGATGCCGCAACTATAAGGAACGTGGATGGAACAATTAGACCGATTTTGATAAATGAATAGTGCCCAACTTTAATTAAATAAATCCAAATAAATTCCTAAATAACTAAAATCATTAGTTAGGCAGTAGAACACCCCGGCATATCAGTTAGGATGTCATACCTATTGTTTGCATATTGCCGTGAATTATTGTTTCTCTCCCCCACTTCTCTTCGATAGAGCTGCCGAGACCGACGAGCGCCACCAGGTTACGACACTCTACCGAAGAGCAGCCCGTTGAACGGACCTCCCTCCTTGCCAGAGCAAACCGGCAAGCCACCCCCCACCCTGAGCATGCCAGATACGCCCATTCTATCTCCTGCTTGATTAGATTTCGCTACTGTTAATGTATGCTCCTATTCTGATGCATAGCCTGCGTTTGAACCTGTCATTGCTATCTTACCTGCCTATGATAAAATGTTTAGTAATAGGTTGTGTATGACCCATTGTGACCCACACTTAATTTGTGCCCCTGCTTGTTCATCAAACGACCTCGATCAATGTGATCGTCGATCAGAGACAGACGCCTCACTTCACACCCCCTTAGTTGTACGACTCTGCGTAGTAAACTATCGAGTGCGAGGGGATACCTCGTAACGCACTCCTGATGAATACTCTGCAGCATAGCTGTACGGACGTGGTCAGCGAGGGTGATCCTCCTTCTCAGTCCGATACGGACTTGTCGTGCAACCCATCAGTGTGACTCTGAGGGTGATTACTCTTACGTTCACCCTGATGATTATGACCACACGGTTACTTGACCTTTTCACAGGCGGTCACCATGGGGGTACCCGCTGGGGATCTATGATTTCGGGTGGCCGGAAGGGCACTCGAGTGTGACATTGTGGCGGAGCATCAGAGACTATTGATTGTTCCGCTTTAATTACTAATGAGCCTATTGGATTTGGGTGTGTGATCTGCTGAGTGGGCGCTGCCATACGCACTGGCCACACGCGGGGATAATGGTGTAGGGGCCCTTGCGATTGTACGTTTCCGCCGATAAGCTATCAGAACGTCACGATCAACCGTGCGGGGCTGATCGTCGGGATTGGGCTGGATACTTCACTGGCGAGTTCAGTGTCGCGCCTGCACCCCGGCCAGCCACGCAACGCGCAGGGTGCCCAGGGCGATGGCCCGAGACCCCTGGGTGCATAGGTTAGTCCGGCGTGCTGACCTCTCTGCTGAGCCTAGGTAGAGCGCTGCTTCGTGTTGATCTTCCGAGGACGGGCATTACCCAGCAAGTATGTCCGGCCAGAGTTGATCGAGCGTGTTGGGTAACAGTAGTGCACCCCTGCAGGGATGAATCTTCTATCGATAGCCGGTCCTACGGTAAAGGACGCTCAGTTTGTGTATCTCGATCTACTACTTAAACTGGATACTTGTTACTTAATTGAAGCTTCGGGATTACTTTCTCGCTGGGAGTCGAGGAAGGATCTTTGAGCTGTACTTCAACATGTTTGCTAAATAAAATTGCTGTTCCACTCTCTTCTACTGCTGCAAGATGATGGCTTTGAGAAGATGTTTGAAGATGCTAGTCTTCGATAGGACTAGGCCTTCCTCTCTATTCTGGCATTTCTGCAGCCCAGTCCACATATACAGCCTTTTCTCCATTGATAATGTTGCATATGTAGTATAGATCCTTGCTTGCTGAGTACTTCGGATGAGTACTCACGGTTGCTTTATTTTCTCTTTTCCCCCATATACCCCACCTTGATGATACACCAGACGATGGAGTCCAGGAGCCAGACGCCACCACCGGAGCCTACTACCAGGCGGGTCCAGAGGGCACGTACTACTGGATCGAGCCAGCGGACCAGGAGTAGGATCGGAGGCTCCCAGGCAGGAGGCCAACGCCTTTCGATCTAGTGTCGCTGTTTGTGCTAGCCTTCTTAAGGCAAAACTTGTCTAACTATGTCTGTACCTAGATATTATTTGTATGACTGACTTATGTATTCGGATCTTCGGATCCCTGGTCTGTAATATTGTGGACCTCCGTTTATTTGTGTTTAGAGTTGTGTTGTGATATCTTCCCGTGAGTCCCTGGGCTTGATCGTACACGTTTGCGTGTATGACTAGTGTACGATTGAACCGGGGGCGTCACAGTCATCCTCTCTTCCCTCACCATCGGTCTCGTTGAGAAACGACAAGGTGATATCATCACCTCCGTCGTGGATTATACCCCCCAACAACTCTTCTTTGTCTAAGTCTCTGTCGTGTTCCATAGTTTCTGCAAATATTACAACATGGAAATATACAACCATGAGAGATGGATTAGTGGCAAACATAGACCTAATCACGACAAGGAATCATATGCATATGAGCAATGGATTAGTGGCAAACATCATGCAAAGTTGATAAGTTTTATAACAGTCAGTTTCAGACGATCGTCGAGGACTCCTCCCCCCTCATGTCGAAGCTATACCGAAATTATCGGGGTTATGTTTTAATGACCCCCCCACCCCCCTCATTGCTAAACTTTTATGCTTCATTTATATGAAGATCAATTATCCAATATAGGGTTTAGGGTGGCAGAAAATAGAGGATACTTTCGGGAGAGGATACTGTACGATGATATTTGTAAAAAATGAATACAAGATTTATACACAAGATGAATACAAGATTTATACACAAGATGAATAAACAACTCAACAAATGAACCAACCATCATCCTATGAACAAAACTCAACATACAACAAATGGACACCTTTTGTCGAACAGCGGAGGGACGATCAGGTACCAACTCCATGGAGATGCAACACCACAACCTGTAATTCCACCGAGTGAAAAAAAATTCACACTAATTTCTATGACCAAGTTTATATACATCTTAATTTGCCATGGCCAACAACACATATTAAGTTGGCATGGCAAATTTGCATGATGTATGAAGGAAAAAAAACAGAATTTGCAACATTATGTTCAATAAAACTGCCATAACATGTTTGCCATGCCAAAACATGAAATCTTGTTATAAGAACAAATTGTTAACTTGCCATCTGATCAATACTAAATAATGTCTAGAAATTGCCCCAACTATAAACCATTTTAGTAACATTTTTGTCATCAAGTATATATCAACTATAGGAATGGGAGCTTCACATTTTCATTTAAAAAAACAGTAGCTTCACATTTTCATTAAAAAAAAGACTTGCTTCACATTTTCATTTCAAAAAATGGGAGCTTCACATATTCATTTCAAAAAAAATATTAGCTTCACATTTTCATTTCAAAAAAAAAATACAACCTTCACATTTTCATAGCTACTCATCTACTACTACTACTACTACTACATCTATGAAAACTTGCATATAACAGGGCCATTTAGCACATCATCTCCATCTAGCTAGAGCAAGAACTTAAAAAAACATGGGGCGGCGGTGGCTCACAGCGAGGGGCGGCGTTGCCGAGGAGCGGGGGCGGCGAGGGCTCGGGGAGGAGGTCCGGCCGGCGACGAGGACGGGCTCTCGGGGGCGTGGCGATGCTCGGGGAGGTCCGGCCGGCGACGAGGAGCAAGCGGGCTCGGGGACGGCATCGGGGGCGGCGACGAGGAGTGGGCGGAGCTCGACGGGGGTGGTGATGGCGAGGAGGCCCGGCGACGGCGATCTCCGGCGTAGCAGCCTGGCGGCGTCGTGCTCTGGTTCGGCGCCGGGGGACAAAATGGGAGAGATTGGGGGAAATTTCCTAAGTCCCCTTTATATACCCCACCCTTTAGTCCCAGTTGGTGGCTCCAACTAGGACTAAAGGCCCCCCTTTAGTCCCGGTCCGAGCCACCAACCGGGACTAAAGGTGAATTTCACCAGCCCAAAGGGCGGGAAGCCCGGGCCTTTAGTCTCGGTTGGTGGCTCAGACCGGGACTAAAGGGGGGCCTTTAGTCCTGGTTGGAGCCACCAACCGGGACTAAAGGGTTCGTCCTGGCGTGGTGGAAGTTTAGTCCTACCTCGCCAAGCGAGAGGCACTCGCACCGGTTTATAAGCCCGGCTACGATATCCCTCTCGAGCTCCTCTCTAAAGCAGGCAGTACATGCCTAACCTTCCTCTCTACCCTGTGGGGCCTACTTGCCCTGCGGGCCTGCATCCTGGCCCATATATAGTTCGGTTTTTAGTCGTATGCAGGCCGTGGTGGCCTAGTAGGCCGGCATTTTTTATTTTTATGTTATTTTTTGCATATGTTATGTCAATTTTTTGACCTTCTTCAAAGCACATCATATTTTTTATACATACTCACTTATGGTACTACACATGATTATCAAAGAATTTCAACAAAATATATGAAATTCTAAAAAAAATTAGTTGCATAAATTTTATATAATTTTAAGTTAATATTATTTTGATCATAACTAGAGTTTTATAAAAGCTTTTTAGTTGATTCTTTTTGCTATTGAAGAATATTATAGTTTTGTTTTAGTTGATAATAACTAGAATTTTATATAAATTTATTTCATGTACATCATTAGTTTTCAACCCTTTTCTGACTTCATTTGCTATTTTTCATGCATTTAATGATTTATTTTGAGCTAAATGACCCTGAAATTGAAAAGCACTACAGATGAACTCTGAAAAGGTTGAAACTTGGCATGGTATCATAATTTCACCCACATAGCATGTGCTAAAAAGTTGAGAGGGTTACGGCAAAAACTGGATGCACTTCGTGTACAAACTGGACAATCTCTTTCGAAGTATCATGGTTTCGGACGAAAACTCATCTATTACAAAGGGATTTCATTTTTTAACTTATTTTAACTCCAGACTTTTTGTGCATTCAATATGCACCATTCAAAGCCACATCATCAATTATCAACCCTTTTCTGACTTCATTTGCTATTTTTCATGCATTTAATGATTTATTTTGAGCTAAATGACCCCAAAATTGAAAAGCACTACAAATGAACTCTGAAAAGGTTGAAACTTGGCATGGTATCATAATTTCACCCACATAGAATGTGCTAAAAAGTTGAGAGGGTTACGGCAAAAACTGAATGCACTTCGTGTACAAACTAGACAATCTCTTTCGAAGTATCAGGGTTTCGGACGAAAACTCATCTATTACAAAGGGATTTCATTTTTTGACATGTAACTGCAGTGATATTCTAGATTAAAGCCATCATCAGAATAGTTGTGGAGCATAACTTTGGCTTTCAACCCAAAATCAAAGGTGCAAAATATTCGGTTATTTTGTATATGTCTAACAGTTACTTGAACAATCGTACCATCTGAAATGTTGTCTTCACTAGAGAGAAAGTCTTCACTTTTTCTTCGCGTGTGTCCATTTCTTATTGCGCTGTAACCATGGATAATCTTCATCATTTAATAGGATGCTTGGGTCAGTCTTCACTTTGAAGGGAGGAATTTCATAAAACTTTTCATAATCTTCTGACATGTCTGTCTTGTCCTCCACTCCCACGATGTTTCTTTTCCCTGAAAGAACTATGTGGCACTTTGGCTCATCGTATGATGTATTCGCTTCCTTATCTTTTCTTTTTATCAGTTTGGTAGACATGTCCTTCACATATAAAACCTTTGCCACATCATTGGCTAGGACGAATGGTTCGTCTGTGTACCCAAGATTGTTGAGATCCACTGTTATCATTCCATACTACGGGTCTACCTGTACCCCGCCTCCTGACAGATTGACCCATTTGCACCGAAACAAAGGGACCTTAAAATCACGTCCATAGTCAAGTTCCCATATGTCCTCTATGTAACCATAATATGAGTCCTTTGCCCTATTAGAGTTTGCTGCATCAAAGCGGACAACACTGTTTTGGTTGGTGCTCTTTTTATCTTGGGCGATCGTGTAAAATGTATTACCATTTATCTCGTACCCTAGGAAAGTCATTATAGTCAAAGATGGTGTCCTGGCCAACAAGTACATGTCATTTCCAACAGTGGTGTTACCCATGAGATGTGTTTGCAACCAACCACCGAAAGTCCCAATTTGTTCACGTGTAATCTAGTCGTCAGACTGCTCCGGGTGTTTGGAGCGTAGAATATTCTTGTGTTCATTGATATACGGGGCCACCAAGGTAGAATTCTGTAGAACTGTGTAGTGTGCTTGCGCCCATGAATGCCTGTCCCTATATATTATTGAGTTTGGTCCTAGCGTGCCTTTTCCACCAAGTCTCCCCTCATGCCGTGATTCAGGAACACAAATCGGCTTAAGGTCAGGAATAAAGTCAACACAAAACTCAATGACCTCCTCTGTTTGATGGCCCATGGAGATGCTTCCTTCTGGCCTAGCATGGTTACGAAAATATTTCTTTAAGACTCCCATGAACCTCTCAAAGGGGAACATATTGTGTAGAAATACAGGACCCAGAATTGCAATCTCGTCGACTAGGTGAACTAGGACGTGCGTCATAATATTGAAGAAGGATGGTGGGAACACCAACTCGAAACTGACAAGACATTGGACCAAATCATTCTGTAACCTTGGTGGGATTTCTGGATGGATTACCTTCTGAGAGATTGCATTGAGGAATGCACATAGCTTCACAATGGCTAATCGAACATTTTCTGGTAGAAGCCCCCTCAATGCAACCGGAAGCAGTTGCATCATAATCACGTGGCAGTCATGAGACTTTAGGTTCTGGAATTTTTTCTCTGCCATATTTATTATTCCCTTTATATTCGACGAGAAGCCAGACGGGACCTTGTTACTGAGCAGGCATTCAAAAAAGATTTCCTTCTCTGTTTTGGTAAGAATGTAGCTGTCAGGACCTTGATACTGCTTTGGAGGCATGCCGTCATTTTCGTTCATACGTTTCTGGTCCTCCCATGCCTCCGGTGTATCTTTTGTCTTCCCATACACGCCCAAGAAGCCTAGCAGGTTCACGCAAAGATTCTTCATCACGTGCATCACGTCGATTACAGAGCGGACCTCTAGGTCTTTCCGATAGGGTAGGTCCCAAAATATAGATTTCTTCTTCCACATGGGTGCGTGTCCGTCAGCGTCATTCGAAACAGATTGTCCGCTAGGACCCTTTCCAAAGATTACTTGTAAATCCTTGACCATATCAAGTATATCATCACCAGTACGGAGGACAGGCTTCTTCTGGTGATCTGCCTCACCTTTGAAATACTTGCCTTTCTTTCTTAAGGCATGCTTGGTCGGAAGAAATCGACGATGTCCCAGGTACACATTCTTCTTGCATTTGTCCAAACATATACTTTCAGTCTCATCTAAAGAGTGTGTGCATGCATTGTATCCCTTGTTTGTCTGTCCTGAAAGGTTACTAAGAGCAGGCCAATCATTGATGGTTACAAACAGCAACGCTCATAGGTCAAATTCCTGCTGTTTGTGCTCATCCCACACACGTACACCTTTTTATCCCACAACTGTAGAAGTTCTTCAACTAATGGCCTTAGGTACACATCAATGTCATTGCCGGGTTGCTTAGGGCCTTGGATGAGCACTGGCATCATAATGAACTTCCACTTCATGCACAACCAAGGAGGAAGGTTATAGATACATAGAGTCACGGGCCAGGTGCTATGATTGCTGCTCTACTCCCCAAAAGGATTAATGCCATCTGCACTTAAACCAAACAATATGTTCCTTGCGTCACCTGCAAAGTCCTGCCACCTTCTCTCAATTTTTCTCCACTGCGACCCATCAGCGGGTACTCTCAACTTCCCGTCTTTCTTACTGTCTTCTTTGTGCCATCGCAACAACTTGGCATATTCTTTGTTTCTGAACAGACATTTCAACCATGGTATTATAGGAGCATACCATATCACCTTGGCAGGAACCCTCTTCCTGGGGCGCTCGCCCTCAACATCACCAGGGTCATCTCGTCTGATCTTATACAGCAATGCACCGCATACCGGGCATGCATTCAAATTCTTGTACTCCTCACCGCGGTAGAGGATGCAGTCATTAGGGCATGCATGTATCTTCTGCACCTCTAATCCTAGAGGGCAGAGAACCTTCTTTGCTTCGTACATACTGTCAGGCAATTCGTTATCCTTTGGAAGCTTTTTCTTCATTATTTTCAGTAGCTTCTCAAATCCCTTGTCAGATACACCATTCTTTGCCTTCCATTACAGCAATTCCAGTGTGGTACCGAGCTTTGTGTTGCCATCTTCGCAATTTCGAAATACACCTTTTTTGTGATCCTCTAACATGCGATCGAACTTCAACTTCTTCCTTTCACTTTCGCATTCTCTATGTGCATCAACAATGACCCGGCGAAGATCATCATCGGGCACATCGCCTGGTGCCTCTTGATCTTCATCTTCCCCCGTTGCAGTATCACCGTATACAGGGAACATAGGATAGTTGTCATCATCCTCTTCTTTTTCGTTGTCTTCCATCATAACCCCTCTTTCTCCGTACTTGGTCCAAACATTATAGTGTGGCATGAAACCCTTCTCAAGCAGGTGGAAGTGAAGGGTTTTCGAGTCAGAGTAATCCTTCGTATTCCCACAGACAGTACATGGACAATACATAAAACCATTCTTCTTGTTTGCCTCAGCCACATCGAGAAAAATATGCAGGCCTGTAATGTAGTCGGAGGTGCGTCGGTCACCGTACATTCATTGCCGGTTCATCTGCGTGCATTATATAATTAAGTGTATCAAAAACCATTACAGAACATCATGAATAGAGAAATGACCAAATTAATACAAGTTCATCATCACATTAAAACCAAACTACAGTAGTGATCAGATATTATTACTGAAAAAATAAATACATAAAGTTCATACATAGTTATCATAGAACAGCATACAGCTCTCTAGAGCATCTAATTAAAACATACATTGAAACTAACATACAACTATGTAAAACATTTAAATGCAACAACAAATGCGATCAAAATCGCAACTAAGGTAACAATTGATCCAACAACAACAGCATAATGATACCAAGCCTCTAATCTTTCTAATCTTTAAGCGCATTGCATCCATCTGGATGTTGTGATCATCGACGACGTCGGCAACATGCAACTCCAATTTCATATTCTCCTCTTCAATTCTTTTCATTTTTTCTTTCAAATAATTGTTTTATTTTTCAACTAAATTTAACCTCTCGACAAGAGGGTCGGTTGGAATTTTCGGTTCACATACCTCCTAGATAAAAACATCTATGTCACGTTGGTCGGCAAAATTGTCATAAACACTAAATGAAACAAATAGTTATAAAAGATAATATACCACATCCGAATCATAGACCAGACGAGAGCCGACGGGGGCGGATACCAAAACCATGGCACTATATAATAACAAAAAATAATAAAAGTAAGAAAATTATACAAGTAGCTATCTAAATCATACAAGTAAGATTTTTTTTTTCTTTTAAGGAAGATAAGAACAAGATGCTCACCACGGTGGTGCCGGCGACGAGATCGGCGCAGGCGATCGACGGCGGTGAGGACGAGGACGGGGACGGGACGGCACCCTACACATGTGCAAACTCTAAGAAGTTAATTTGAGCTCAAATTGTGCATCTAAATCAAATGAACTCCTACATACACTCCCCCACTAAAACCCACAAACCACTCTACTTCTAGAGCATTTGAAATGAGCTAAACTAGCAGTGAGAGATGAAACGATGAAGTTGCTAACCTTTTAGAACACTTGTGTAGTTTGTGCACCGCCAAACCTAGACAAATATTGGGGAAAATGTAGCTTGGAGGTCGAGCTTGGAGAGGATAAAGTTTAAGTGTGGCTCGGGCATTTCATCGAACAACTCATGTGCATAGGAGGTGAGAACAGAGCAGCACACACCTCCCACACGCTGGCCGGCCAAAAAACCGGCAGGGGCGAGCATATATATAGGCACTTTTTTAGTCCCGGTTGGTGGCCAGAACAGAGACTGAAGACTGACCTTTAGTCCCGCTTCCAGCCACCAACCGAGACTAAAGGGGTTGCGCTAGGAGCACAACCCCTTTAGTCTCGGTTGGTGGCTGAAACCGGGACTAAAGGTATCAGCCGAACCGGGACTGGTGCCTGCCGAGGCCCGACCGGCGTCCTGGCCGCTCGAAATGGGACTGATGCACGCATTAGTCCTGGTTCATAAGTCGACCGGGACTGTTGCTCTGATCTGACAAAAACCAATGCCCGGTTTTCTACTAGAGATTGGTCAAATTACTGATTTGTATGAACTGCTCCTCTTGTTTTACTTTATTCTAATTTCTTTGCTGTGAAAATCTCTCTGCCAGTCTGTGTTGTCGTTAAAGAAGATGCACTGATACATTGTTTTACCAGGTATTCAAACTTAATGCAGATCATGTGAGCTGGTAGATCTGTTTATATTCACCTGAACCTAGTGGCCTGCAACGCCTCGAGCAAAAGTTGGGAGTGCGGTACAGATCGATTATGAGCCGACACGTTTATAGGCCTGAAGCTTATGAAAAAGTTTGTTGATCAGCGGCATGATAACTGGTTGCAGAGTAGGAGCACAGAAGTATTTTTTGCTACCCCTTCGTATCTAAATATAAGGCCTTTTAGAGATTTCAACACGGACTACATACGGATGCATATAGATATATTTTAGAGTGTAGATTCACTCATTTTGCTCCGTACGTAATCTGTATTTGAATCTCTAGAAGCCTTATACTCCCTCCGTTCCTAAATATTTGTCTTTTAGAGATTTCAAATGGATTACGACATACGGATGTATACAGACATATTTTAGAGTATATATTCACTCATTTTGCTCCGTATGTAGTCACTTGTTGAAATCTCTAGAAAGATAAATATTTAGGAACGGAGGGAGTATTTAGAAACGGGGGGAGTAGTTTACAGCTTCTCATGTACAGGGGACGGAAACAATTGCCTGGACATTGGCAGTAGAGAGATGTCTCTACTCTCTAGGAATTTTGCCTCCAAGAAAACATAGATGTACTGAACATTTAAGAGAAGAGTAGAGAGGGAAGGAACTAGGTATTTGATAGAGTAAACAACCCAACCGTCGTACCTTTGGAGTCATCGGCTTATGAGATGGCAGCAGGTTTATATTATCTCATTTCTTTTTATCTGCATATCCATTGTCCTCATAGTGAAAGTTTAGGGGGGAGGGGGTATATACTCCTTTCAAGTATGCCCTACATTTTGTTTCTACTCTTTTTTCACCTAAACCATATAGATGCAGAGGAAAGATGCCGCCATCGTTGGTCCGGCAACAAACCTAGCCTTTTGTCCGCGGACAACAATCCAAACAAGGGGACACATTTCAACGATGCCTCCAAGGAGGAGAACGACGTCCACGGGCCCCGTCACAACTAGCACCAACCGAAGATAGGCAGGATTTTCATCCGTAACGTCGCACACCTTCCATTTATCCGATTGGAAAACGACCATACTGTACACGTTGTGGCACACCGTCGCTGCCGCAACATCTTGTCATCGTGGCCATAGCGTCGCGGAACATCAGCACCCTGTATGGTCGAGGAAACACATTCCATCTCCACCTCCTGCATGGTCGAGATCTAGCACCACCAGCTAGCCTCCATCACCAGCACGCCAAGGCTGCCGGCATTGGAAGTATCAGCTGATCACACCACTCCAGGCGAACAGGGGCCCAGCTTGACCCTGGATGGATCCAGATCCAGTCAGCACCGCAGCCTCCTGCCTGCCGCTTTGGTGTCACGCGCTTCACCAAAGGACCGCACAACAGCCAGTGTCCGGCCGCCGCTCGCGCAACGTCACCTGGTCGAACGCTGCTACCCCTCCGCACAGCGCAACCGCGTCGCCTCCCACATCGGCGTCTTTTGGAGGACCATCACGCACCACCCTCTCCTCTGCTAGCTCCCAATCATGCTCCACTATCCGTGCTCTCCCCGTCGTGCACCGCCACAGCAGAGGACTCCCCGCGCCGCCCACTTGACGCCACTCCTCCAACCCGAGGGAGGCTCGTCGGGGCGTGTCGAACCCACGCCCGTCGTCTTTGACGGGCCGAGCACGGGAGGAGAGTTTTGAGCGGCTAGGGTTGCCCCTCCGGCGCCGCTCACGCGAGTGGCTCGTGAGGGAGATGGGAAAAGGGGTGACTGACTTTTGATTTCCGGTCGGTCAATCCGAATTAAAATTATGAATGTATTTTCACATTTTGAATCTATACATTTTTTTTAACATAAATCTATACATTTTTTTATGGTGTATGATGTGGCATGTGAGACTGACGGGTGGGAGCCCACTTGGGTCTGTGTTGGGACGAACCAGATCAGAGCAGACCCACGCCAACCAATCATTCCTTCCCTCCATCGCCCTTTCCCATTCCCTCGCCATCGCCGCCGCCGTCGGCGGCGCCCCCGCCAATCTCCCTCTCCGCCGTGCCGCCATGCTCCGGCTCAGGTGCTGCCTCCTCACCCAGCTCCTCTCGTCTCCCTCCGCATCTCCCACCTCCCAGCTCCACCGCCTCTTCTCCGCCGCCGCGCCCGCCGTCTTCCCGAACCCTGGCTTCGCCGTTGAGGACTACCTTGTCTCCTCCTGCGGCTTGACCCGACCACAGGCCCTCAAGGCCTCCGCCAAGGTTTTTCTTCTTTAACTTGCAAGAAATGCAAATCTTTTTGTCCTGGTGAACGTCCCTGAAGGATTAGAAGAGATTTTGTACTCCAACTGTAAACCATTTGTTTTGATCGATTTATCGATCATTTTTCCTTAACAAAAATATTTTTTTAACGGGAAAAGAAGAAAAAAATTATGAAAGCAAAGAAAAAGAAAAAAAAAACCTTCATTGCAATATGCCCCAAGATAAAAGAAAATCGTGTATAGGAGTGACTCCATCCCAGTCCCAGCCCAGCCCATTATCAGAGCAGAGGAGCGAGTGACGCGTGGGGTCACCTTGTCATCGCCAAGGTCGAACCAGACCAGACCACGCTAATCCTCTCGCACCTCTGAATCCAAAAGGCCGGCCGTCATTCCCCATCCCCTCGCCGCCATGCTCAGGCTGCGTAGCCGCGTCATTGCCCATCTCCTCTCATGTCCAGCCACCTCTCCCGCATCCTCATCTCCGCGGCCGCGTCCGCGCCCGCCGTCTCCCCAAGCCCTAGCTTCGCCGTCGACGACTACCTCGTCTCCACCTGCGGCCTCACCCGAACCCAGGCCCTCAAGGCCTCCGCCAAGCTCTCCCACCTCAAGTCCCCCACCAACCCCGACGCCGTCCTCGACTTCCTCGCCGGCCTCGGCCTCTCCAGCGCCGACGTTGCCGCTCTCATCGCCAAGGGCCAGCGGCTCCTCTGCGCCAAAGTGGAGAAAACCCTGGCCCCCAACGTCGCGGGGCTCGCCGGCCTCGGTCTCTCGCCTTCGGAGGCCGCGCGCCTCGTCTCGTTCTCCCCTGACAGATTCCGCTCTAGATCCATCGTCTCCAAGCTGCACTACCACATGCCTCTCTTTGGGTCCTCTGAGAACCTCCTCCGGGCCCTCAAGAGGGGGACTCCTACCTTCTCTCGGCTGACCTCGAGGGCATCGTCAAGCCCAATGTCGCTTATCTGCACGAGTGTGGGCTAGGTGCTTGTGACATTGCCAAGCTATGCATCAATCAACCGCGCCTGCTCACCACCAATCCAGAGCGCATCCAAGGCATGGTGGCACGCGCTCAAAACATAGGTGTGCCCCGTGGCTCTGCGATGTTCAGGCACGCGCTGCATGCTATTGCATTCCATAGCGAGAAGGAGGTCGCAGCTAGAGTAGACTACTTGAAGAGCACGTTCAGGTGGTCGGATGCTGAGTTGGGCATTGCTGTGTCTAAAGCTCCATCGGTGCTGATGAGGGCCAAGGAATCGCTGCAGCGCAGGTCCGAGTTCCTCGTCTCTGAGGCGGGCTTGCAACCGGTTTACATTGCTCAACAGCCAGCAATTGTCTGCTACAGCCTAGAGGGCCGGCTCAGGCCCCGGTACTATGCTGTAGAGTTTCTCAAGGAAAATGGATTGCTCAAGCGCAACCCGAGCTACAGCACTGTTTTTAGGGAGACCGAAAAGGCATTCAGAGACAAGTTCATATGCCCTCATAAGGAAGCTGCACCACACCTCAAAGAAGACTATGATGCTGCTTGTAAAGGGCAACTGCCGACTAATTTCAGATTCACACGAGCCAAGAACGGACTATGATGTAATTGTCTGCTGTTGTATGACTGTTAGATGCTGGGTTGGTCGTTGCTAACGTGTGATGGAATTGATAATTTGATCCCTGAAGACTGGTATGTAATGCTATCACTCAGCAGAGAAGAAACCATGGATTGGTTATGAACCTTTTTCGTCCTCATTCATGTTTTAGACACACGTATTGGAACTAAGTAAGTGTGAGGTCAGGCCATTCTGCAATGCATTTAAAATTTCATTTTTTGAGTTAGTTGCTGGTGCATTGAGATAATGAGCCACAGTATGGTATCCTTCATGTGGATAATTGGAGCATCAATCTGGTGCCAGTCACAAATTTAGGTAAGTACCTACTCCGTCCCAAAATAAGTGTCGTGGCTTTAGTTCAACTAGAAGATACCACGCGCGTTGCTGCAGGAACTTGCTGTGATTTTTCTTAGTGATACATAGCAAAAATTATGAACAATGTATCGGTACATTAGCATACCAAACTACTTAAAGAGACAATATATTACACATGTGAGAGAAGGCAAGGATAAGAAGGCATAAAACAGTGGGTACATCACAAAAGCTTCTGAACTTGTCCATACAATTAACTTTTCTATTCAGCGTACAAACAAATTCCCTATTCTACTTCAAATTCATCATTCTATTTAGGGTCCGTTCTATTTACTATGAATGGCTATATAGTCGAGAAGGTCTTCCACTTGTCAACTCCCCAGAACAACAAATATGAAATGACTAAAAATATATGAACTTAGTTACGGAGCAAGGTCGCACGCAAACACCATGAGGAAACTATAAATATGTCATCTTGAGAAAACTGCAGCTTGAAGCAGAATAGCATGTTTTGACGGCAATCTCTAATAAAGTAGGTGACACCTCGCTATTCAATTGCAAAAATAGCGATGAGAGAAACATGTGTACTTTTACATATGAGAAGAGGGCAACACGGGTCAGTCAGAAGTTATTAGTTGCTTAAGCATAATTTTATTAAAGATATATGCTACTGTACTACCTTTTGTCAGATATAGAAATTAGAGTTGATGCAATAGTTTTTAGATGCAGATTGCGCGATAGTGAGAAAAGAACATGTTTTTTGTATACTTCTCCCAAATAACTCCAAAGTGAATAATTTTATTCGCATGAACTGAAACATTATTGTTAATGAAAAAAATATCATAATAACTTGGGATTACCTGGCCCGGTGACTTGAGAATCAATAATGTAAAAAATATGGTGAGCACTTAGAATAAACAATCTTACATCACATAAATTGACAACCCTAGACAGTTGAATGCCAATGTATTTTTTTCTTTAATTTCTTGTTGAATCCAAAAGAAATCAAGATAAACATTCCCCCGAACAAATGCAAAGTATGATACCCATGTGAGCCATGTGTCGGATCCCCTATTGTTTAAACCTGCAATCAAGATAAACATTGTTTAAACCTGTAATATTTTGGATAACCTGCAATCAAAATAAACATGGTTTAAACCATGCACTTTTTCCTGAATGTGCCAAAACAAAATTAGCGTCACAATTCAAAAAGACAGCGTCAGAATGCAGAGCACACTTGCCAATTATATATACTCGGAACATCAATATCAGGAAAGTAACATTGGCTGACAAAAAAATCAGCGGCTTTATTAACTGTTGTAGATACGGTGGTGGTAAAGCAGCTAGAAAACATAGTAGTGTTGGGATGAGGGGGGTCTGGATGAAACCTGATACAGCAGCGGGATTGAAATAGGAATTCTGCAATGGAGAGGCCTCCAGATTCATCCCATCAAGCATGGTGGTACCAGCAAGCATGAGCGTGGATGACCAAGGCAGATCAAAATACTTGAGTACCTGTGGTGCCGCTAGGAAAAAAAGTGCAGATCTGAATGTGAAGTAAACTAATTATGCTTGCAAATGAAACTGAGGCGGAGAAATTAACTACCTCAAGTCCAAGTGAAAGATCCATGTAAATCAAATTCGTACATGCAATTCATCCCTGTTCAAAACTTCAGATACAAAAATGTGTGCAGAAAAATTTAGCTGCATAGTATAGCCCATGAAACTGAAGGTAGAAATAGAAGTGATCTAATATATCTGAATCCAAAAAGCATGTGCAAGGGTACGGCTGCAACTTACTGGCTTGGATTATCTAAAAAAAAAAACTACCGCCTTGGATTGGCTTCAATCAACGCCAAGCGCTCGCGCCGCTGTGCTTCCTCCCCAAACCACCCCTCCACCTCGACCAAATGCTGCTGACTTGGGATACCTCACTGGCATCAGGCCACAACTCAGGGCCATGCCCCGCGGGGATGCCTCGATCACGTCGGCCGAATGGAAGATGCTATGACGTCATGGGATTACAGAAGGCTAGGGAAGAGAGGTGGGATCCATGGAGAACCCCATGGGCGAACGTGTGGATCGGTGTGTAGAAGAGATGGAGCTGGATTGGGAGGCGAGTGGCATCATGGAGATGGGGATGGGAGAGGATGAGAGGCATGATAATTGATTAGTAACAGAATTTGGCATTGGGAGCGTTGGGATGGAAGGAGAAGAGGCAGGCGCGTGAATCGGGGAGTTGAAGAGTAAAAGAGCCGCGTTCTCAGGAGGCGAGGTGCCGACGAAGGAGCAGCCAACGGGAGGAGCATTGGTGCAGGGGAGGTCTACTCTTAGGCTGCAGATCTGAGCCACTTGTACTTAATCAAACGGTTGAAAGAATATATGGTGACGTGGATGCATGAGAGGGCAGGAAAATCAGGTAGTGGGGGGCTCCTATTTAGATATAGTAGATTTGAACTAAAGCCACGACACTTATTTTGGGACGGAGGGAGTAGTCTTTTTGGAAGCAGCTGTAGGAGATGTTGGCTCCTGGTGTTAGCGCTTCCTATTGAGGGCCCAGGGTCAAGTCACCTGGCTTTAACTTAATCTATTTTTTGATTATGGTTTGTTATAAAAATAATTTTGGTTTGCTCATATGCAGACTCATAGTGATCCATTTTTTGCTTTAACTAACTAATATAGATGTATTCACTCAACTATGAAAAATGTCCGGAAGTGGATTCTCCTCTAGTTGGATAAGAGGTAATGATTTGGAGCCATTGGTCATATTGGAAATACCTACTGGACTGCAGGATGAAATGCGCAGGGCTCACATCTGTACAGGTTATCTGCTAAGGAGAGATGCCCACTTTACTAAACGTCGAACTCCCACATGGAGGGTTGGCATCATTTAAATTTAAGTAAGTAAACTTAGGTGCATCCATTCATTTTTATGCTAGTAATTTTATTGAGACAATGGAGAAGCACTTGCTGCTAGTGATGTTATGGAGACAAAGAAGCCCTAATTTTGTACTGTGTGTATTTTGGATTTTCATGCTCTGCACCATGGCCATAAATTATGTGTTTGTTGTGGATGGCAGCTTGCGATTTTTAGTTCATTATTGCATTTTGGTCCTGTGGGTAATTCTTTGTGCCAAGCACCACCAGGAGGTTTACTAGCAGCTAGTTGGTGTTTCTTCCTTCTGTAACTGAGCTGCCTCTTCTTTAGTTTGGCTAAAACTGAGTGTTTATTACTCCCTCCGTTCCTAAATACAAGTCTTTTTAGAGATTTCAATATGGACTACATATGGAGCAAAATGAGTGAATCTACACTCTAAAATATGTCTATATACATCTGTATGTAGTCCGTATTGAAATTTCTGAAAGGACATATATTTAGAAACGGAGGGAGTACTTTGGCTATTATGATTGTGAATGTAGGAACCAAACAGTTGGATACATGGTCTGAATCTTAGCAGAGACTGCAGGTTCTTAATTACTCCCCCCTAGTATTCTTGTTTGTTCAAAATGCTGCACATAATCTGCTAGCCTTTTGGGGCAGATTACTTCCAACTGACCACATAATCTGTACTTGATTATTGGGTGTTCATCTGGAGAAGGATATCATTGAAGTTCAGTGACGGATAGTGTACCTATGATTTTCGTAAGGGAAAATTTAAGTCGTAACAGGAAAAGGAAAACAACCGGATGGGATGCCATGTAGTATAGAATCTTGCAAAATTTCAAACATAGGAATAGTATGTACCTCAGTTTACGAACCAACCTGTGCGAGGATGGTGCACATTTGTTTGTTCATGATTTGAGGCTGTAGAAGTTGGAAGATCTTAGGTGTGTGCTTGCAGTAAGGCAAAGGATAAGTCCATGCTATACTGGCCAAGAGATGTGATTTAAAGATCAGCTATGTGTCCCTTTCTCTGGTGCTTGTTGAAATTATAGAAACAATATGCATGAAATGCAGGCGAGGGGAACGGGTTGATCAGTGAAGCGACTTACCATCAGGTGAGAAGATGTGGAGTTTTTCATCAAGCGAAAAGTGGGTGGGCAATAGGAGCATACTGATTTACTGAATGTGGATGGTGCTTTCTTTCTTCCAGGTGAAGATGTGTGGAAACTGGATGTCGATGGTGCTTTTTTCTTCCTCCAGGAAACGAGACGAAACATGGTGGCAATGGCTTTGCTGTACTATACATGATTCTGAAGGCTCTGTTAGTTGATGAGGCCCTGAAGCTTCAGTGACAAGTATGGTCTGATGATAGCATGAGTTTTATTCAGGGAAGCTTCTACTTTTCTCTTTTTTGAATTTGGCAAGTTAAGTAATCCTTCTAGTATCGTACGTACTATTGACGTGAATAAACTAGCATCTGGTACTTTAATATTTTTTTGCATTTTGTTGGATCTTCACTTGGATGTAAACAGTTTGTACGAGTCACACTGCATGTAAACAGTATGTATTATGCAAATTTTGTACTCTGAACTCTGAATTTGAATCAGATCTGAATGTTACTCTGAATCTTTCAGACTCCATGTGTGAACTCTCAAACTCATTATACCCAATTGAAGTGTGAATTCCAGAGGGCTTGTTCCTTGCCTGCCTCCTTTATGCTTAGAACAATCTTTATACTAGAGCAAGCATGGCAGCAACTTGGCAACCACGGTCCACGGGGGTATAGTTGTTCAGCATTGTAACTAGAGAAACTACTACTGCCTATGGATTACAAGGTTGCCCCTGTCTATTGTTTTTGTTGTGTTCAGCTTTCAGTGTGCTTTCTTTCTTGCAGGAGGAGATGTGTTGAAAGAAACTGGATGCAGGCGCATGATGTGCTTTCTTCTTCCAGTTTGACATGGTCCTCCTGCCCGGGGTTGGGTGCTCCCTGAGCGAGGTCCGGCGCGCTGTCGCCTTGGAATCGGGCTTCTCGGCTTCGGGTAGCCGCCGGTCAAGCCAAGGTGGGTGCTTGCGGCTTGGTTGGGGAGTCGTCTTCTCGTTGTAGCGTCGGTGTTGGTCCGTGGATGTGGTGGACGGGACAACGGTGTGCCGACCGTCGGTGTCTCAGGTTGCGGTTTGGCGTCGTCTGAGCTTTCTCAACGATGGTCGTCGGCAGTCACTAGGCTATGTCCCCCTCGGTCCACCGGGACTGTAGGTGAATATAGGTGTGGGCGCCCCTACTGTGGTGGTGCCGACCCTGGCCCAGTGACTGATGCCGGGCTTTACCTGCCATGGTTTGGGCATTGTGAAGCGGGCGGTTGGCGTTGTCTTGGGGCTTGGAGGCCGGGGCGGCGGCCCTGGATGGTGGTCCGCATGTTGAGTTCTCCGGTGGGCTCCATGGTGGCGGTGGTGGCTACGTCTCTTGGCCGTGTGGGCGGCGAGAGAGAGTTAGCGGTGGGTGGCCCGAAGCGCCCCCCGATACGGATCTGGGGATCTGTGCTCGTCGCGCTTGCCTGGGTGGCCTACCGACACTGAGGAGCGACCGAGTGAAAACTCCGCGCTTTGTCGCCGATGATGGCTCCGTTTGCGAGCGCCGCTTTCTTCTTGAAGACGTTGTCGTGGTGCTCCTCTTCGTGTTTGGGCTTCGGGTGAAAACCTTTGTCCGTGGACTCGGCAGCGGCGATGCTTTGCACCGTCTTCCCTCCCGAGGGCGTTGTCTTGGAGCGTAGGTGTACTAGGGCGTAGTGTGGCGTTGTTATCATTTCTTCCTATATGATCTTTCGGTTCTATAGTCGCGTGCGTTCTGCGTGATCCGGTTATCCTAGAATCGGCTTTGTAAGAGGGATGCCCTCCACCTTGTATTGTTCGGCCGTGTACTTTGTTCGGTTGTTGCTTTATATATAAAGCGGGGCGAAAGCCTGTTTCGAGAGAGAGAGAGAGAGGAGAGGAGATGAAGCATGGCGCCGGCTGGGGATTTTTTCCCATACGTACGTGATTCTGAAGGAGGGTCAGCAAAGTTTGAGTCGAGAAGGTGGGTTTTGAGCGTGCATGTGGACTTGTATTGTAGGGCAAGTAGAGTGTTTGCCAGCTCAATATATGTTGTGTAATCGGGCGCAAAGCTCATGGCGTCTGAAGTGTTCTATGGAGGCAGGAGCTTTTCTGGGTGGCGCTGTTGGTATTGCTCTTCTCATTTGTACGCCCTCTGTAAAGAAACATAAGAGCGTTTAGATCACTATTTTAGAGCCCTCCGGTTAATTTTCTGTTACTGATGTACAGTATGTTACAATGAAAACCTGAAAAATAACATAATGACCAACTTTGCTTCCAGAATTGCAGAATTCTGGAACCTACAATTCAGGTTACGATGAAACATGGTGGCAATGGCTTTGCTGTACTATACATGATTCTGAAGGCTCTGTTAGTTGATGTTGCCCTGAAGCTTCAGGGACAAGTATGGCCTGATGATGGCGTGAGTTTTATTCAGGGAAGCTTCTACTTTTCCCTTTTTTGAATTTTGCAAGTCAAGTATTCCTTACTATTGATGTACTTTAATCATTTTGTGCATTCTGTTGGATCTTCACTTGGATGTAAACAGCTTGTACGAGTCGCACATGCATGTAAACAGTATATGCATTATGCAAATTTTGTACTCTGAACTCTGAATTTGAATCAGATCTGAACGTTGACTCTGAATCTTTCAGACTCCATGTGTGGAGTCTGAAACTTTATTATATCCAATTCAAGTGTGAAGCTATAGTAAGCATTTAGAAATCTTTCAGGAGTCAAGTTAAGTCGAATCTGAGCAGAAAGATGCCAGCAGCTAATAGGCTAAACTTTATTTACGATTTGGCTTCAGTCTCTTCAGAGCCACAACTATTATACTAAGAAGGGTATCAACATTTTCCGTTATCACAACAGCATATGTATGACAAGAGTTCTTATGTTTTCAGAACATTGGGACTGGGCTTAACTAATTTTGATGAGAAATCAATTTCTTACCTTAAATACATCAGTGAATACAGGATTCTGATTCTACTGTCGTTTTCATCCAATTTAGTTTTCATAAAGGTTCACCAATAGCGAAATGTCATTTTTACAGTGTCACTGTTAGCGGATAAAACTGTTTTACCTTGAAATGTAGAGGCGTACGTTTAGCATCTAAAAAAACGTATTGAAGGCATGTGATGAAATCCAAGTGCAAATGCTAGCTGCTTTGCATCATTCTTATTTCTGGAATCTATTTCTCCAACATTAATGCCATATTCACTGAGAGTAGATAAATAAACTTCACTAGTGAACTACTACTACGTGAAGGCAATGTGCTGACAGTTGATGATAAGTTACGGCTCCTGAATTAATCCTGAAAATTATAACAATTATCTCTCTGGACCAGAGATGGAAAACTCGCGGAAAAGGCCATGATGAACAAATTGACGTGGCGAGGATCAGGAGGAACAGCAGCAATTGGGCGATGATCAAAGAGGAGAGCCTAATGATAACACTAGTGTTTGTGTCAACAACAGAGCAAAATTAACTCGGTAAGGTTGTTTACCAACTGAACTTTTACACAAAGAGGAGAAGCTAATGAACAGAGGATTGAACATGCATGACTATAAATATTCAGGTTTGGTGCCATGTACGGGGAATCAGCTGAATTAATATTCAGAGACAAGAGCAGCACAAGATAGTCCAAACTATAGCTCCTAGGTCCTGAGATGCAGCAGGGAATCTATAGCTCCTCGAAACAACGTGGCAAAGAAGTTCGGGAGATTGCTCCTGCAAAATTCACAGCCGGGTCGATCGCAACCTGTGGCCGGATTGATGATCAGTCTTGGTTGACAACTACATGTGTAGGGGATATCACACGCATGACGCATCAAATCAGTAGGATTCTAGAGGGTTTGTTCCGTTCCTCCTTTATGCTTACAATCTATATTTATATTAGAGCAAGCATGCCACCAGCTTGGCTACCACGGTCCATGGGGTATAGTCGTTGTGTGTGGTGGCAAGAGAAACTACTACCAAGGTTGCCCTGTCTGTCTGTCTTTTCTACTACATCCTCTGATCCAAAATAAGTGTCGTGGTTTTAAACTAACCCCAGTTCAAAACGGCGACACTTGTTGTGGATCGGAGGTAGTACCGACTATCTTCGGTTATTTTAGAGGACTAGCTAGCCTTTCTTCCTTAAAAGGCCGGAAGGAGAGTGTTTGTCTTTCGATTTTTTTTCAAAACTAGCACGTTTTTTATAGCAATTTCGAAAACTAGCAGTGCTAATTTGATATTTTCAAAACTAGCACCCCGTCGGCCTGCCGTGGGCCGAGGGGGGCCTGTCGGCCTCCAGCTGGCCGAGGGGGGCCCTGTCGGCCTCCTGCTGGCCGAGGGGGGGCCTGTCGGCCTCCCGTTGGCCGAGGGGTGTTAGGGGCACAAAACGTAATTAAGATGGCCTCAAATGAAAAAGTTATCAACATGAAAAATCTTCGTCTCGTCGAAACGGTTGATTTTGATATAAAAATCGTCTTAATCCGAGGTCGTATGCAACCTGTAGAGCCAAAATAAGGTCAGGGACAGAAGTTGCACAGTTACTTCGGACAGACCGAATAGATGTCAGAAAATTTGTCACGGGGCACCCGGTGCACTCGGTGAGACCGTGTGGAATATAGAAGAGTACACAAGTTTGGTCACGTTCACTCGGTGGGACCGAACCAAACCACTCGGAGGCTCCGAATGGATCCGAAAAATTGCCAAAGATTCCTGTCCGAGTTAAAGTTACGATTTTTGATCCGAAAAATTATTCGTATGCACCGGGAAGACTGCTTGCGTACCGCGCTTCCGGCCGGATCTCCTTCAACGTGAGCTACGGTGCATCACCCCCGGCGTCGAGCAGTCCATTCTTGATGTTTGAAATTCTGAACTAGCAATCCATCTTTGATGTTTGAAATTCCGAACTTCCAGGTTAATGACCCAAGACCTTTCTAATCTTTTGCCTGCAGTCTATATTAAATGTAGTCAAAGGTGTATTCTTCTTTTTTGAATCCTTCCTCATCCAAAGATTGCGTATCGCATATTAATCAAACTCCTCGGTGGTGCCATAAGTTTGGAAGAGATGAAAGAAAAACATTGATAATTTGAAGTCTCCCTCCATAATCAGAACACATATCTAATCTCTTTTCCCTTCCTTGAATCAAGGGTAGAATTCATAGGCATGTTATGCTCAAGGTCAAGCCCAAGTATGTGAATGGGAAAGAACCTCCCTGACACTTGTAGGATATATTAGTATATTTGCACTTTGTCCTGTGAAACACTAATTGGGACTAAAAATGAGTGCATTTAGTAAACCTAAATCCATGGTGTCTTCGGCGGTGGAATCGAGCCACACAAACTCACATCGAGGATACCATATTAAGGAATAAATTTTACATGGTCAAATAGACTATGGGTCCTATAAATAAACAGAATTGGTCATATAAAATAAATGAAAGGAACCTACTATGATAGCAAATATGGATGATAGCAAATACGGATAATAGATAGGATCAGGTGAAGAGATGCGGAAGACACGGAGCCTCCTATGGTTTATTCGGGTGTCAAACCCAAGGGCCCTAGGAACATACGCCACAATGCGTTTAACTTCTTATACATTTCTAGTCCTTAAGAAAAACGAAAGGCTCACTATAAGAAAAAGTCAAGCAATTTTTTTCCGTTGATGGTGTCCAAAACTCCAAGATGGTCGGACCAAACCAAATATCTTAGTTTATGCACACTGCAGAACATTCTGTTTTTGATATAGCTTTTGGAATAGCTTATCGCTCATGACGTGCGCTATAGATTTGGTCACGTTCACTCCGTGAGACCGAACCAAACCACTCGGAGGCTCCGAATGGATCCGAAAAATTGCCAAAGATTTTTGGATAGAATTTTTAGTCCTTTTATTGTACGGGAAGTCCGGCCGCCTCATAAATCGATGTGGGCATTGTTCGTCTGCACCGGGAAGACACATGCGGGCATTGAAGAAATGTCTCTGTTGCGATCGCAGGAATTGAGACCAAAACTTTCGGCGGTGGCGCCATCCACCATGCAAAGTAGAGGCAATGGTCACCTCTTAGGCCCGTCACCGTGTACCCTCGGCGCCGGGGGTGATGCACACAAAAACATTACCGTGTACCCTCGACGCCGGGGGTGATGTACCATAGCTCACGTCGAAGGAGACCCGGCCGAAAGCGCGGTACGCAAGCAGTCTTTCCGGTGCAGACGAATAATTTGTGTACTTTGCCCGAAGTAACTGTGCAGTTTTTGCCCCTGACCTTCTTTTGGCTCTACAGGTTGCATACGACCTCGGATTAAGACGATTTTTATATCAAAATCAACCGTTTCGATGAGACGAAGATTTTTTATGTTGATAACCTTTTCATTTGAGGCCATCTTAATTACGTTTTGTGCCCTTGACACCCTTGGGCCAACGGGAGGCCGACAGGCCCCCCTCGGCCAGCAGGAGGCCGACAGGCCCCCCCTCGGCCGGCTGGAGGCCGACAGGCCCCCCCTCGGCCCACGGCAGGCCGACGGGGTGCTAGTTTTGAAAATAACGAGTTAACACTGCTAGTTTTCGAAATTGCTATAAAAAACGTGCTAGTTTTGAAAAAAAATCTTGTCTTTCTATCATCCACCCAATCTCAAGGTTTTTAGTAACCATTTTTATGGTATTGTACTATTGATGTGAATAAACTAGCATCCGATACATTAATCATTTTTTGCATTTTGTTGGATGTAAACAGTTTGTACGAGTCAAACATGCATGTGAACAGTATATACACTATGCAAATTTTGTACTCTGAACTCTGAATTTGAATCATAGCTGAACGTTAACTTTGAATCTTTCAGACTCCATGTGTGAACTCTGAAAATTATTATACCCAATTCAAGTGTGAAGCTATAGCAAGCATTTAGAGATCTTTCGGGAGCCAAGTTAACTCGAATCTAGCAGAAAGTTAACACTTTTATGTACGTTCGCTTCAGACATTTCAGAGCCACATTATCATCCTTTTTATCCATGTTGCCGCCTCGACGTCACACTTGGGTTGCCCTAGCCTCCTTGTGTTTAGCAATACTGATCACTTGGCTTCTCTTCTCTCACGCCTGCCGTTCCATTCTGATCCTTAGTCGCATCGGCCACCTGACCATCCTCCTGCTCCCTAACTCGCTTTGTTCCTTATTAGTTGTCTAACATCAACATTGCGTCGGCCGCTCGCCGGCTTCTCCCCATGTCACCGACCCATACCACCCCTTGCTCCCCGCCATTTCTACTCACTAATGCCCGCCCCTCCTACTATCATGTTTGTCGCTGTTGCTGGAAGTAATTTGTCAGTCACGGCCTCTATCATCCACGCTATTTTTTAAGGAGAATGTGTCGATATCCGTAATTTCGATTCATTTGACGATCGCTTCTGTTTTGATTATGAACTTCGATGTTGGAGTATCCTGAACTCGATAATCTCCTTGTCATATTATCATGTTGTTATGTTCTCCAACTTATTTTTCCTCATTCGAAGTGGAAAGTTGAACCAGATCAGATCAGACCCACACAAATCACTCCACCGCCGGCCATCGCGCTTTCCCCATTCCCTCGCCGCCGCCACCGCCGCCGCCGCCCCGTCTATCTCCTTCTCCGCGGCGCCGCCATGCTCCGGCTCCGGTGCTGCTACTTCACCCAGCTACTCTCGTCTCGCTCCGCGTCTCCCGCCTTCCAGCTCCACCGCCTCTTCTCCGCCGCAGCCGCCTCCGGCATTTCCCCGGCCCCTGGCTTTGCCGCCGAGGACTACCTCGTCACCACCCGCGGCCTCACCCGAGCCCAGGCCCTCAAGGCCTCTGCCAAGCTCTCCCACCTCAAGTCCCCTTCCAAGCCCGACGCCGTCCTCGCCTTCCTCGCCGGCCTCGGCCTCTCCGGCGCCGACGTCGCCGCCCTCATCGCCAAGGATCCACAGTTCCTCTGCGCCAAAGTGGAGAGAACCCTGGCCCCCGTCGTCATCGGGCTCACTTCTCTCGGTCTGTCGCATCCTGAGATCGCCCGCCTAGTCTCGCTCAGCGGCCCTCGATTCCGTTGTATATCCACCAGGGTTTTGGGTACCGCCCGAGAAAACGAGTTACCGGGCGGATACCGCGTTTCCCAGTACCCCACGAGAAATCAACTTCCCGTGCAAAAAACTCTGAAATTTTGAATCTGAATGAATTTTGAAAGAATTTTGGATGAAATTTGTTTGGATTCAAAATAGTCAACCGAAATTTGCTTGGAATTTTGCGGTAACCATGGTAACCGAGTTTCTCGGTGACTCACGAGAAAAAAGTGCCCCTCGGTAGCCAAAAACTTGATATCCACCGTCTCCAATGTGCAATACTACCTGCACTTCTTAGGCTCCTTTGGGAATCTCCTCTGGGTTCTTAAGCACGGCTCATGCCTTCTCTCGTCCGACCTCGAGAGGGTGGTCAAGCCCAATGTCTCATTTCTGCGTGAGTGCGGGCTAGGTGATTGCGACATTGCCAAGTTGAGCATCTCTCAGCCATGGATGCTCGCCACCAACCTGGAACGCCTCCGGGCAATGGTGGCATGCGCAGAAGGTATAGGTGTGTCCCGTGGGTCCGGGATGTTCAGGCAAGCATTGCAGGCCGTCGCATTCCTCAGCGTGGAGAAGATAGCCGTCAAAGTTAACTACTTGAAGAGTACTTTCAGATGGTCCAATGCTGAGGTGCGCATTGCTGTTTGTAAGGTCCCAATTAATGGTGCTGACATTGTCTAAGGACCTGCTGCGGAGGAAGTCAGAGTTCCTGATATCTGAGGTGGGGTTGGAACCGGCATACATGGCTGATCGGTCGACATTGCTCGCTTACAGCCTGGAGGGCCGGCTCAGGCCCCGGTACTATGCTATAAAGTTTCTTAAGGAAAATGGATTGTTAGATCATGACCGAGACTACTATTCTGCAGTCATGTTGACAGAGAAGGTGTTCATGGATAAGTTCATATGTCCTCACAAGGAAGCTGCACCCCACCTTGCAGAAGACTATGATGCTGCTTGCAAAGGGGAAATGCCGACTAATTTCAGATCCATGTGAGCGAAGAACAGGCTATGAAAGTTCGTAACTGTGTGTTGATTGTCCACTGATGTATGCCTGTTAGATATCCTGGTTTGGTCGTTGCTAACGTGTGATGAAACTGATAGTTTGATTCCTGAATCCTGATATGTAGTTCCATCATTCAGTAGAGAAGAAACCATGGCATGGTTTTCAACTTTGTCGTCCTCATTCGTGTTCTTAAACACACATATTGGAACTAAGAAAGTGTGAGATGAAGCCATTCTCCAATGCATTAAAATTTCAGTTTTCAAGTTAGTTGCTGGTGCATGGAGTTTGAGACAATGGGCCTGTTTGGATCACAGCCAGCAGCAGCCTTACCAAATTTTTGGGCGTTGACCGGCTCGTTGGCCTACGTTTGGTTGGAAGCCGATTTTTGGTTCTGCGCCAAAGTTTTGGTTGCCCGTTCAGTTGTAGCGTCAGGTTGTTGGTGAATCCATGGGGTTCCGCTTCGCCACCATTCCGGACGGCCGACGGTGACGTCACGCACGGAGACCTGCCTACCATTTTAGACTTTGACTTTTGAGCGACCTACACGCAGGACGTCACGTCGCCATTTTAAACGTTGCTCAAGTTCATGTACTAGCTACCTACCATTTTAGACTTTTGAGCAAGAGATCCACCCCGCCGCCCGGCATGTCCATGTGGAGTTTCCACTGAAAGTCAAGCCGAATCTGTCGACGTCATCACTTGCGTCCTTCGGACCATCATCCACCATACCAATTCAAAGACATCTTCGGTCGTTGCCGACAGTGGATGTTCGCATCTACTCGTCGGCTTCTTGTACATTGTTCCTTCTCTCTTCTATAAAGATATGATACGCCATTGACGTACTCTCGAAAAAAAAAAGATGTCTTCGGTCCAGTAAGTATGTTTGCCCATCGCCATTGCTACCCTACGTGCCATCTATAAATAATGTATGGTAAGATCGACAGAGCCATGCCAAGCCAACTCAAAGATATCATACTCAGCAACAAAGAGTAGCTATAGGCCAAAGCCCTTGCCGACCCGGCACGAAAAGCTAGCACGTGGGAATGGGTCCTTCGGCACCGGGCGAGAAAGCACACGCCGTGTGCCTGCCGGCGCCCTTTCAGGGGCACATCATCCCCATGCTCGACCTGGCCAAGATGCTCCACGCCCGCGGCTTCCATGTCACCTTCGTCAACACCGAGTACAACCACGCCCGCCTCGTCCGCGCGCGGGGCGCGGCCGCGGTGGCCGGGGTCCCGGGTTTCCGCTTCGACACCATTCCGGACGGCCTGCCGCCGTCCGACGACGACGTCACGCAGGACGTCCTGTCGCTCTGCAAGTCCCTCACGGAGACCTGCCTCGGGCCCTTCTGCCGCCTCCTCGCGGAGCTCAACGACCCTGCCACGCCCATGGGCCACCCGCCCGTGACCTGCATCGTCTCCGACAACGTGATGGACTTCTCCATGGAAGCGGCCAGGGAGCTAGGCCTCCCCTATGTCCAGCTGTACACCTCAAGCGCCATCAGCTATGTCGGTGTCCGCCACTACCGCCTCCTCTTCGACCGTGGCCTCGCACCGATCAAAGACGTCAAGCAGCTGACGAACGAGTACCTTGACACGCCGGTGGAAGACGTGCCGGGCCTGCGGAACATGAGGTTCAGGGACTTCCCGTCCTTCATACGCAGCCCGGCCCCGGACGACTACTTGCTGCATTTCGTGCTCGGGATCGCAGAGCGCGCGGTCGGCGTGTCGGCGATGATCGTCAACACCTTCGGCGACCTTGAGGAAGAGGCGGTGGCGGCCATGGAGGCGCTCGGCCTGCCCAAGGTCTACACCATCGGCCCACTCCCTCTGCTGGCACCGAGCTCAAGCATCAGCATGAGCCTGTGGAAGCAGCAGGAGGAGTGCCTGCCGTGGCTCGACGACAAGGAGCCTGGCTCCGTCGTGTACGCGAACTTCGGCAGCATCACCGTCATGACCAACGAGCAGCTGGTGGAGTTCGCGTGGGGGCTGGCCAAGAGCGGCAGGCATTTCCTCTGGATCATCCGTCCCGACCTCGCCAAGGGCGACACCGCAGTGCTCCCCTCGGAGTTCTCGGCTGAGACGGCAGAGCGTGGGCTCGTGGCCTCCTGGTGCCCGCAGCAGCAGGTGCTGAACCACCCGGCCGTGGGCGCGTTCCTGACGCACAGCGGCTGGAACTCGACGCTGGAGAGCATGTGCGGTGGCGTGCCAGTCATCAGCTGGCCATTCTTCGGGGACCAGCAGACCAACTGCCGGTACCAGTGCAACCAATGGGGCGTCGGCATGGAGATCGACAGCGACGTCCGGCGCGACGCCGTCGCAGACCTTATCACGGAGGTCATGGAGGGGGAGAGTGGGAAGGTGATGAAGAAGAAGGCACAGGAGTGGAGGGAGAAAGCGGTCAGGGCGACCAAGCCCGGCGGCTCGTCTCACCGCAACTTTGATGCGTTGATTCGCGACGTGCTCGCTCCTAGCCGCTCTGGGTAGTGTGCCTGCTTTAATTTTTCTCTCAATCCTGCTTTTTTTTTTTACAAAGGAGGCCGATTTTGAGAATATTTCGATAATCTCACCAAATTAGTGCCAAATAAAATCAGATAAATTTTGAATTAACAAATTTGTGCCAAAATAAATGTAATTGACCCGTGGTTTTGCAATTAGTAGTGCCCGCCCACTTCATTGCTTCCCAGATGTCGATTCTAAGCCGGTACCTCGCACATGGACGAAACGGTTTGAATAACCCGAAAAACTTTTAAAATGCGAATATTTTTTGTACATACAAACAAAATATTAAAAATGAAGAAATTTTTCTAAAGCTTTGAAGTTTTTTTGTAAAACACGATTTTTTTTGTAAAAGTGAACAATTCTTAAAACTTCATTTAAAAAAAAATGCAAAATAAAATAAAATAATGAACTAATTTTTGACAATTAAAAGAAACCAAAAAGAGGAAACAAAAAAGAAGAAAATAAAAAAGAAACAAAAAAACAAAAATAAGAAAAAAGATAGAAAAAAAGGTTCAGGAATCTTCTAGAATGTTCCCTAACCCAGTAAAACCCGGCTGGGAAGCTCTAGAAGGTTCCCAAAACCGGAACTTCCAAGGTCGCGTACTGCAGGAGATGGCTGGCCCAATTTTTTTTTTAACATCAAACTACTCTTTATTGCAAGGTGATCATCATATTATCTTTTACAAGAGTATTAATAATCTCTACGGATGGATCTTTCATCCACCCCACACACACCTTACTTTTAACTAGTTTGGCTAAATCATGGGCATCACAATTAGTCTCTCTAGGAGCATGCTAAAAAAATAATATGCAGGAAATCACACGCAAGGTGATATATATCATCAAAAACTATTGCTGATAGACCGAAAGAGCGACATCCATTCTTCATTGTCTATATCACCTTGATATTGTCGGAGTTCACCTCTATGCGGTTAGACCCGACTGTAGTTGCCAAATTGAGACCAAACCGTAAGGCCTGTGCCTCGGCCATAAGCGCATCTCCGCACCAATCGATTTCCTCGATTTATGCCGCGACGAATCTGCCATTCGAGTCTCTGATGACAGCGCCATACGCGCATTTGATTAAGTCTTGGTCAAAAGCCCCATCCACATTTAGCTTCACATAGTTGCTCCTTGGTGTTTCCCAACCATGTCACTTGATCATCGCCTTTGCATTGCTTGCCATAGTATAGTTAGTAACCAAAGCTCTGATTTCCATTACTATGAACTTAGCTTCCTGGACCTTTTTATTATGCACTAATTTTCTCCTCTCCCACATAAATACCAGGAACCAATAGCAATTACTTCCGTTGAATTTCCCACACCGAGGGCCACACATTCTTCAGCTGGTTCTAGCAATAAATATTCTAACTAGCACAGCTTCTCCCGCATGATCAACAACGCATACTTTATCCATAGCAAAGTCCAAACCCAGTAATTGTCATATCTCTTTAGCTTTTGCACAAGTGAATAACATGTGCTTGGTATCCTCCGATGGTGACCCAATTGATCACGCACCTGTGCGTTTTGTCGACCATTGGACGCAGAGAGCGTCAAATAGGATTTCCAGACTCATGCGTCCTGTCTCTCACGTGCCATCTGATCTGGGCTGGACTGGGCCGGGCTAGAGGATATTCAACGCACTGTGATCTAAATAAATAATCAAAGCAAACCCTCTTACAAACATGAGCCATCTCCCCCTAAAAATAACATGAGCCATCTAAAATTGTCTCACAAAAAAAATGAGCCATCTAAACAAAACCTTTAAAAAATTAACATGAGCATCCGTATTTGAACACGTTCGTCGAGTGGAGTAATGTTGATCAATATTTTTTGCAGAGTCATGCAAATTGATCACAAAAGCATGGTCATACTTTTTTCGGGCAAATTTAACTTGATTGTGAATTTTACGGAATAGTGTCCAGTACTTTTACCGCCCCGCATCATCTTATAGTGTCAATTTGGCTCTCTTTTGTGTAAAGTTCGGATTTGTCTACTTGCATGTGCATCTTCTTTTCCCTGAATGATTGGTCATCACACATAAAATCTGCAGTTGGTAGTAGCTTGCTAGGACCATAGGTACGTATAGGCTTAGTTCGGCTATGGCTAGGACCTATAGGTACATTGAGAATTTGATTCATTATGGAAGAGACCACAAAATAGTTGAAGATTCCATAGGGAAAATAGTGTAAGATTCTACAGGGAAACATGGATCATATATAGTAGTGTAGTGTCAATAAATCACCATGTTTGCTGACCAAACCAACAAACTTGAGGCACCATCTTTCCCTTTTTGGGTGTGTGCTCCGACCTGCTAGCTAGCAAATGTTTGCTGGCTAGTCGGGTCCTTCTTTGTTTGGCATATAGTGTTGTTCATTTGCTAGGCAGGTCTACATAGACTTTTGATCCGTATTTGCTTTTAATATGGATATGGATATAGATAGAAGATACATAGAATATAGATAGACTAGAATGGATAGATAGATAATAGAAGAATAGATAGATATATAGACTTTGAGCGAGTAAAGGTCCACCCGCCACCGTCCATGTCGAGCTTCCACTGGAGTTTCCGTCCTCAATCGAAAGAGATACATCAATAAAGAAATCTCAGTTCAGTCTACAATAATTTTGCCCATCGCCATTGCTGCCCTATGTGTGCCACCTAAAATAATGTATGGTAAGGTCGACAGATCCATGCCAAGCAATGCATAGCATCCTCAGCAGCAACAAAACAACACAATAGGCCACAAAATCCCAATGTCATCCCCGCTGGAAATGAGTTCATCTTCAGCATTGGGCGAGAAAGCACACGTCGTGTGCCTGCCGGCAGCCGCGCAAGGGCACATCAACCCAATGCTCGACATGGCCAAGATGCTCCACGCCCACGGCTTCCACATCACTTCGTCAACACACGAGTACAACCACGCCCCGCCTTGTCCATGCACAGGCGCGGCCGCGGTGGCCGGTGTCCCGGGTTCCGCTTCGCCACCATTCCGGACGGCATGTCACAGTCCGACAACAACGTCACGCAAGATGTCCCGTCGATCTGCAAGGCCATCACGGAGATCTGCTGGCCCTTCCGCCGCCTCCTCGCGGAGCTCAACGACCCGGCAACGGGCCACCGCTCGTGACCTGCATCGTCTCTGACGTCGTGATGGACTTCTCCATGGAAGCAGCAGGGAGCTCGGCCTCCCCTACGTCCAGCTGTTGGCAACCAGCGCCATCAACTTTGTCGCTCTCCGGCATTGCCGCTCCTCTTCGACCGTGGCCTCGCACCAATCAAGGACTTCAAGCAGCTGACGAACGAGTACCTTGACACGCCAGTGGAAGACTTGCCGGGCCTGCGGAACATGAGGTTCAGGGACTTCCCGACCATCATACGCAGTCGGCCCCGGACGAAGACATGTGCATTTCCCGCTCGGGACGTAGAGCGCGCGGTCGGCGCATCGGCACTGATCATCAACACCTTCAACGACCTCGAGGGAGAGGCAGAGGGCGGCCATGGAGGCGCTCGGCTGCCCAGGTCTACACCGTTGGCCCCCTCCGCTCTCTGGCGCGAGCTCAAACATCAGCATGAGCCTATGGAAGCAGCAGGAGGAGTGTCTGCCGTGGCTTGACGATAAGGAGCCTGGCTCCGTTGTGTACGTGAACTTCGTCAGCACCACCATCATGACCGGCGAGCAGCTGGTGGAGTTCGCCTGGGGCCTAGCCATGAGTGGTAGGCATTTCCTCTGGATCATCGTCCCGACCTCGTCAGGGGGACACCGCGGTACTTCCCCCGAGTTCTCGGCCGAAACCCGCCGAGCTGGTCCGTTGCATAATGGTTGCCCGCAGCAACAGGTGTTGAATCACCCAGCAGTGGGCGTGTTCCTAACACATAGCGGTTGGAACTCGACATTGGATAGCATGTGCGGCGGCGTGCCCGTCATCAGCTGGCCATTCTTCGCAGACCACCAGACCATCTGCCGAGACCAATGCACTGAATGGGGCGTTGGCATGGAGATCGACAGCCACGTTCGGCGTGACACCGTCGCAGGACTTATCACGGAGGTCATGGAGGGGGAGAATGGCAAGGTGATGAAGAAGAAGGCGCTGGAGTGGAGGGAGAAAGCGGTCAAGGCGACAAAGCCTGGTGGCTCATCTCGCCGCAACTTCGAAGAGTTGATCCATGACGTGCTAGCTCCTACTCCTCGCCGCTCTGCATAAAGAATAATAGTGTACCTGCTCCAAGGTTTCTCAATCCCGGTTTTTCGGAGGAGGCCGGAAAATCCCTTCTTTTGGAGGAGGTCGTAAGAACCGGTTTTGAGAATATCTCGGTAATTACCGCCCAATAAAATTTAATAAATTGTGAATATAAAAACTTTGGTGCCAAAAATAAATGTAATTGCCCCATGGTTTTGCGATTAGTAGTTTTTGTCCTGGTGGCCCACCCACTTCGTTACTTCCGACAAGTCCATTCTAACCTGGTACCGGGCGCATGGACGAAATGACCACTAACCACCACGCCAAGGCCTGTGAAGTAGTAATGATTGCGTACACACCTTATTTGAACCTATTCAGAGCTCAAATGAAAATTTTGTTTAAATTTTTTGGACGGTACCAGTAATTCTCGAAAGGGAACGCAAAAGCCGGAAACTAATCAGTTTTTGTAAAATTCATGGAGCATGTCCAATTATCTCATGTCCAATTATCTCCATAAAATTTATATACTGAGCATGTCCAATTATCTCATGGAGCATGTCCAATAATTTATATACATAATTTTTTTTGAACCTATTCAGAGCTCAAATCAAAATTTGGTAGAAAATTTTTGAAAGGTAAAAAAAACTAGACATGCTCCATGAGATAATTTATAAGGAGGACACCACCATCTTTTTAACTACAGGAGGGAGAGATGTGTGAGTGGGAGAGTTATCCCGGTTTCAACAAGGTGTCAGTGTTTATGCTTAGCAATCCCATTTTGTTGGGGCGTGTGCATATGCCGCACCGTGATGTGTTCATGGAGACGATGATGCCCCCTCCCTGCAACCTCCCCAATCAGATTGGATATCATGACCGAAGCGTTTGACCTGTGTTTGGAACGTGTACAAGACTTGCTCAACATCTGATTTGTGTTTGAAAGGTGAATGCAAGAGGAGGGTCCCTGTTCGACAGGACAAGTGGTAACACGGTTAGAGGCATAATAAGGGAGTTGACAAATTTTGCCACATTGACACGAATCAGATAGATGACGCATGATTTAACACAGATAAACTTTTACTGGAACAAATGACACACTCAATTACGTTATTTTACTAATGACCAAGACGTTGGTGCCATTGACACAAAGAAATCCTAACGCTAGATGAAGATTCATGTGAACATGGTGCTGCTTACGACCGACGACAAGGAGTTGGCTAGAGGCTGCCGCTACGCGAACAACCTTCTTTTTACCTCGCCCTTCACATTGAAACACGAAGAGTGAAATTCCATGGAAAAATATCATCATTATATACAGATCTATAAATTGAGAAGATATTTTTGTGGATACTTGGAATGTGCAAAATATTCGTCAGTGCAGGAGAAATATTTGAGCTAGGAAGTTTTAAGTGACCAATACAAGAGATGGGCAAGCATTCCCCGTTTGCTACCCGCACCTGATCCTTCCATCATATATAGCTCGTGTGCACAACCAGATGGTCCAAGTCACTAGTAAGGTGATCCGTGGCCCCAGTGTCCGTCTACAGGTTCCCGTCACCATGTCTAGTGGAAGCAAAGTTGCCAATGCAATAGTTTTCTGCCAGGTTGTTGTGGTTGAAGCGCTCCCTATCAACGTTATCTTCCCTCGCCCCGATAGACACCCCCATGTCGGTGATCATTGTTACGGTAGTTGCCATGGTTGCAGTTATATCGTCTTAAAGATTTGTGAGATACTTCATTATCACTTTATGTTATGTTGAACTTAATACAATGATGCTATTTGTTATTTGAACTGTAAATCGCTACGGGGTAAATTTTTTGTTCTATTTTAGCATTCAAACTTCAAAAATATTTTCTGATCATCTACCTACTTGAGGAGGAGTAGGTATTAAGCTTGGGGATGCTGATATGTCTTCAACGTATCTATAATTATTTTAAGTATTCATGTTGTATTCACATCAATTATGTATGGTTTTGGGGCATTTATATTTTTTTATTGAACTAACATATTAGTTAGTGTCAAGAGCCAATTGTTGTTTTCTGGATGTTTTTTGTTTTCCAGAAAATCCATATTTACGGAGCTGAAAAATGCATGGGGATTTACGAGGATTTTTTTTTGGAAAATAAGAGACCCATGGGACCATGAGTCAGGCTGGCAATGGGGATTACCCGGCGGGTATTGGACTCCCATCCCCGTCCTCGCGACAGCCAGTCCATGCCCATCCCCATCCCCATACCCGCCCATGGGGATAAAAAAAATCCCATCCCCATCCCCGTTAGGTTTTTCATCCCCATGGGGAAACCCATACATGCAATCAACAACCACCTTCAGGAGCATTTAAGTAGAACAAACAACATTTGAACACAATAAACAATATGTTTGTGACTACATTAGCGATTCCTTTGGGCTTTTGGGTCAAAGGGGCGGGATTACTGAAAATTTGGGTGGGTATGGTCGGGAATTACCTGGGGTCTACCAATTTTAGGGCCCTCTCGGTAATACACACCATAAGCTTGCAAGCAAACGACTAAGGAGTTAGTCACGAGGTGATGTATTACGGAACGAGTAAAGAGACTTGTCGGTAACGAGATTGAACTAGGTATGAAGATACCGACGATCGAATCTCGGGCAAGTAACATACCGATGAACAAAGGGAATTACGTATGTTGTCATAACGGTTCGACCGATAAAGATCTTCGTAGAATATGTAGGAGCCAATATGGGCATCCAGGTTCCGCTATTGGTTATTGACCGAAGAGGTGTCTCGGTCATGTCTACATAGTTCTCGAACCCATAGGGTCCGCACGCTTAAACGTTCGATGACGATATAGTATTATATGAGTTATGTGATTTGGTGACCGAATGTTGTTCGGAGTCCCGGATGAGATCACGGACATGACGAGGAGTCTCGAAATGGTTGAGAGGTAAAGATTGATATATAGGACGATGGTATTCGGACACCGGAAGTGTTTCGGGGTGTACCGGGTACTTATCGGGTCACCGAAAGGGGTTCCGGGCACCCCCGGCAAAAGTTATGGGCCTTATGGGCCAAGAGAGGAAACGCACCAGCCACAAGGGGCTGGTGCGCCCCCCATAGCGGGCCGGCCTAAGGAGGAGAAGGAAAGGGGGAAGGGAAAGAAAAGTGTGGATTAGGATTCCCACTTCCTTCCCTCCCCCCCCTCTTTCCTTCCCCCTTGGGAATACATGGCAGGGGGGGAGGGGGCGCGGCCAGGGCAGGAGCCCTAGGGCCGGCCGGCCACCTATGTGGTGCACCAGGCTGCCTCCCCTCCCCCTCCCACCTATATATATGTGGGAGGGGGGCGCCTAGCACACCCCAGACAATTGCATAGCCGTGGGCGGCGCCCCCCTCCACTGTTTACACCCCCGATCATATTTTCGTAGTGCTTAGGCGAAGCCCTGCAGAGATCACTTCACCATCACCGTCACCACGCCGTCGTGCTGACGGAACTCATCTACTACCTCGACGTCTTGCTGGATCAAGAAGGCAAGGGATGTCACCGAGCTGAACGTGTGCAGAACGCAGAGGTGTCGTGCGTTCAGTACTTGATCGGTTGAAGCGCGAAGAAGTTCGACTGCATCAACCGCGTTGTGAAACACTTCCGCTTACGGTCTACGAGGGTACGTGGACAGACTCTCCCCCTCGTTGCTATGCATCTCCATGGATAGATCATTGCGTGTGCGTAGAAATTTTTTTGTTTTCCATGCAACGTTTCCCAACATAAATATGAGACCTAATCTCACCCGGATGCTCCAGGAGGGTTTCTCCCTCCCAGAGGTACGAGATAGCGCACTTTCTACGCCTTCCATTAGCTATTGCCTGGAAGTAGGTGGTGTTAGATTCACCTTGGAGGAGCCATTTCTGGCCCCCCTCCGTTGCCAAAACAATTCCTCTCCCTTGAAAATCTCCATCGGGGAGGATTCAAGGGAGTACCGCTGCAACCAATCGTCGGGCGATAGACCGACTAAATCAGCTACGTCTAGGTCCTTAATCTGATCCAGCAAGGCCCCTTTGCGGGCCCTCAGATCAGCACCCAGGTTGGCGCCCCAACCCCGCATAAACTGGTGGGAGATCTTAGAGCAATGGTGCCAGATATCTGTAGCACAGAATACCCGCGGTGGGTTGGCTGCCGCTTGAACCCAACGATCCCTTACCATTTCAAAGAACCCCGGCTGTAGCAGCCATGACGGTTCGAAATGGAAGCGCCTGGACCGCGGCAGGGGACCTTCCCCTGACAAGAACAACAGGGAAACATGATCGAAACCAATCCTAGTGACCGCCCTCAGAGAGCACAGTGGGAACATAATCTCCCACCGGATAGATACCAGGACCCGATCCAACACACTTCGGATAGGGTCCACATGTTTATTGGTCCATGTGAACCTAGCCCCTACACGGGCTATCTCACGTAGGGCCATATCTGCTATGCAATCATTGAACATGCGCATCCGGAGCCGGTCGATATTAGGAGAGCTCTTCCCACCCTCCTGACGGATAAGGTTGAAATCCCCAGCGACTATGACTGGCGTAGTGCAGCGTTCTATCTTATCTTTCAGCTTGGCCAAGAAGTCCGCCGACCGCATGTGATCAGCCGGGCCATAGACAATGATCACCTCTCAACTGAGATTCACACGTCGGTCGGTAATGGACATACTGATGAAAAACTCCCCACAGTCCATATCCTCCACCGAGATAGAGTAGTGTCGAAAACGTCTTACCTTATGGGATAGAGTAGTATATGTACTAACGTACCTAGCATTTGGAGCGAGTAATAGATCCACCCAGGCCGCCCGACATGTCCATGTGGAGCTTAATTCCACTGAAAGTTTCCATGCTCGATCCAAGGTTAATTATATACGAGAATAAAGAAACAATACGTCCCAATCGGTCCACGTAATCACTTGCGTATGTCCTTCGTACCACGACACCAATTCAAAGACGAAGTCAGTATGTTTGCCCATCGCCTGCCACCTATAAATAATGTATGGTAAGATCGGCAGAGCCATTGCCAAGCCAACGCATAGCATCATCGGCAGGAACAGGAACACTAGTTACTGGCCACAATAGCCCATTGCCGTCTCCGCTGGAAATGGGTTCTTCTCCAGCACCGGCGGGCGAGAAAGCACACGCCGTGTGCCTGCCGGCGGCCGCGCAGGGGCACATCATCCCCATGCTCGACTTGGCCAAGATGCTCCACGCCCGCGGCTTCCACGTCACCTTCGTCAACACCGAGTACAACCACGCCCGCCTTGTTCGTGCGCGGGGCGCGGCCGCGGTGGCCGGTGTCCCGGGGTTCCGCTTCGCCACCATTCCCGACGGCCTGCCGCCGTCGGACGACGACGTCACGCAGGATGTCCAGTCGCTATGTAAGTCCCTCACGGAGACCTGCCTCGGGCCCTTCCGCCGCCTCCTCGCGGAGCTCAATGACCCCGCCACTGGCTACCCGCCCGTGACCTGCGTCGTCGCCGACATCGTGATGGACTTCTCCATGGAAGCAGCCAAGGAGCTCGGCCTCCCGTATGTCCAGCTCTGGACGTCCAGCGCCGTCAGCTATGTCGGTGTCCGCCACTACCGTCTCCTCTTCGAACGTGGCCTCGCACCGATCAAAGACGTCAAGCAGCTGACAAACGAGTACCTTGACATGCCGGTGGAAGACGTGCCGGGCCTGCGGAACATGAGGTTCAGGGACTTCCCGACCTTCATACGCAGCCCGGCCTCGGACGACTACATGCTGCATTTCACGCTCGGCATTGCAGAGCGTGCGGTCGGCGCGTCGGCGATGATCGTCAACACCTTCGATGACCTTGAGGGAGAGGCGGTGGCGGCCATGGAGGCGCTCGGCCTGCCCAAGGTCTACACTGTCGGCCCGCTGCCGCTGCTGACGCCGAGCTCAAGCATCAGCATGAGCCTGTGGAAACAACAGGAGGAGTGCCTGCCGTGGCTCGACGACAAGGAGCCGGGCTCAGTCGTGTACGTCAACTTCGGCAGCATCACTGTCATGACCAACAAGCAGCTAGTGGAGTTCGCGTGGGGGCTAGCCAAGAACGGCAGAAATTTCCTCTGGATTATCCGTCCCGACCTCGTCAAGGGGGACACTGCAGTGCTCCCCCCGGAGTTCTCGGCCGAGACGGCGGAGCGTGGGCTCGTGGCCTCCTGGTGCCCGCAGCAGCAGGTGCTGAACCACCCGGCCGTGGGCGCGTTCCTGACGCACAGCGGCTGGAACTCGACGCTGGAGAGCATGTGTGGTGGCGTGCCCGTCATCAGCTGGCCATTCTTCGCGGACCAGCAGACCAACTGCCGGTACCAGTGCAACGAATGGGGCGTCGGCGTGGAGATCGACACCGACGTCCGGCGCGACGCCATCGCGGACCTTATCACGGAGGTCATGGTGGGGGAGAATGGGAAGGTGACGAAGAAGAAGGCACAAGAGTGGAGGGAGAAAGCGGTCAGGGCGACCAAGCCCGGCGGCTCGTCTCACCGCAACTTTGATGCGTTGATTCGCGACGTGCTCGCTCCTAGCCGCTCTGGGTAGTGTGCCTGCTTTAATTTTTCTCTCAATCCTGCTTTTTTTTTTTACAAAGGAGGCCGATTTTGAGAATATTTCGATAATCTCACCAAATTAGTGCCAAATAAAATCAGATAAATTTTGATTAACAAAATTTGTGCCAAAATAATGTAATTGACCCTGGTTTTGCAATTAGTAGTGCCCGCCCCACTTCATTGCTTCCCAGATTTCGATTCTAAGCCGGTACCCTCGCACATGGACAAACGGTTTGAATAACCCGAAAAACTTTTAAAATGCGAATATTTTTTGTACATACAAACAAAATATTAAAAATGAAGAATTTTTCTAAAGCTTTGAAGTTTTTTTGTAAAACACGATTTTTTTTGTAAAAGTGAACAATTCTTAAAACTTCATTAAAAAAAAAATGCAAATAAATAAAATAATGAACTAATTTTTGACAATTAAAGAAACCAAAAAGAGGAAACAAAAAGAAGAAAATAAAAAAGAAACAAAAAACAAAATAAGAAAAAGATAGAAAAAAAGGTTCAGGAATCTTCTAGAATGTTCCCTAACCCAGTAAAACCCGGCTGGGAAGCTCTAGAAGGTTCCCAAAACCGGAACTTCCAAGGTCGCGTACTGCAGGAGATGGCTGGCCCAATTTTTTTTTTAACATCAAACTACTCTTTATTGCAAGGTGATCATCATATTATCTTTTACAAGATTATTAATATCTCTACGGATGGATCTTTCATCCACCCCACACACACCTTACTTTTAACTAGTTTGGCTAAATCATGGGCATCACAATTAGTCTCTCTAGGAGCATGCTAAAAAAATAATATGCAGGAAATCACACGCAAGGTGATATATATCATCAAAAACTATTGCTGATAGACCGAAAGAGCGACATCCATTCTTCATTGTCTATATCACCTTGATATTGTCGGAGTTCACCTCTATGCGGTTAGACCCGACTGTAGTTGCCAAATTGAGACCAAACCGTAAGGCCTGTGCCTCGGCCATAAGCGCATCTCCGCACCAATCGATTTCCTCGATTTATGCCGCGACGAATCTGCCATTCGAGTCTCTGATGACAGCGCCATACGCGCATTTGATTAAGTCTTGGTCAAAAGCCCCATCCACATTTAGCTTCACATAGTTGCTCCTTGGTGTTTCCCAACCATGTCACTTGATCATCGCCTTTGCATTGCTTGCCTATATAAGTTTAACCAAGCTCTGATTTCCATTACTATGACCTTAGCTTCCTGGACCTTTTTATTATGCACTAATTCTCCTCTCCCACATAAATACCAGGAACCAATAGCAATTACTTCCGTTGAATTTCCCACACCGAGGGCCACACATTTCTCAGCGGTTCTAGCAATAAATATTCTAACGCCACAGCTTCTCCCCGCATGATCACAACGCATACTTTATCCATAGCAAAGTCCAAACCCAGTAATTGTCATATCTCTTTAGCTTTTGCACAAGTGAATAACATGTGCTTGGTATCCTCCAGATGGCTGACCCATTGATCACGCACCTGTGCGTTTTGTCGACCATTGGACGCGAGAGCGTCAAATAGGATTTCCAGACTCATGCGTCGTCTCTCTCACGTGCCATCTGATCTGGGCTGGACTGGGCCGGGCTAAGGATATTCAACGCACTGTGATCTAATAATAATCAAAGCAAACCCTCTTACAAACATGAGCCATCTCCCCCTAAAAATAACATGAGCCATCTAAAATTGTCCTCAACAAAAAATGAGCCATCTAAACAAAACCTTTAAAAAATTAACATGAGCATCCGTATTTGAACACGTTCGTCGAGTGGAGTAATGTTGATCAATATTTTTTGCAGAGTCATGCAAATTGATCACAAAAGCATGGTCATACTTTTTTCGGGCAAATTTAACTTGATTGTGAATTTTACGGAATAGTGTCCAGTACTTTTACCGCCCCGCATCATCTTATAGTGTCAATTTGGCTCTCTTTTGTGTAAAGTTCGGATTTGTCTACTTGCATGTGCATCTTCTTTTCCCTGAATGATTGGTCATCATCACATAAAATCTGCAGTTGGTAGTAGCTTGCTAGGACCTATAGGTACGTATAGGCTTAGTTCGGCTATGGCTAGGACCTATAGGTACACTTGAGAATCTTGATTCATTATGGAAGAGACCACAAAATAGTGTAAGATTCCATAGGGAAAATAGTGTAAGATTCTACAGGGAAACATGGATCATATATAGTAGTAGTAGTGTCAATAAATCACCATGTTTGCTGACCAAACCAACAAACTTGAGACACCATCTTTCCCTTTTTGGGTGTGTGCTCCGACCTGCTAGCTAGCAAATGTTTGCTGGCTAGTCGTGTCCTTCTTTGTTTTGGCATATGTGTTGTTCATTTGCTAGGCAGGTCTACATAGACTTTTGATCCGTATTTTGCTTTTAATATAATGGATATGGATATATAGATAGAAGATACATAGATATATAGATAGACTAGAATGGATAGATAGATAATAGATAGAATAGATAGATATATAGACTTTTGAGCGAGTAAAGGTCCACCCCGCCACCGTCCATGTCGAGCTTCCACTGGAAGTTTCCGTCCTCAATCGAAAGAGATACATCAATAAAGAAATCTCAGTTCAGTCTACAATATGTTTGCCCATCGCCATTGCTGCCCTATGTGTGCCACCTATAAATAATGTATGGTAAGGTCGACAGATCCATGCCAAGCAATGCATAGCATCCTCAGCAGCAACAACAACACAATAGGCCACAAAATCCCAATGTCATCCCCGCTGGAAATGAGTTCATCTTCAGCATTGGGCGAGAAAGCACACGTCGTGTGCCTGCCGGCAGCCGCGCAAGGGCACATCAACCCAATGCTCGACATGGCCAAGATGCTCCACGCCCACGGCTTCCACATCACCTTCGTCAACACCGAGTACAACCACGCCCGCCTTGTCCATGCACAGGGCGCGGCCGCGGTGGCCGGTGTCCCGGGGTTCCGCTTCGCCACCATTCCGGACGGCATGTCACAGTCCGACAACAACGTCACGCAAGATGTCCCGTCGATCTGCAAGGCCATCACGGAGATCTGCCTTTGGCCCTTCCGCCGCCTCCTCGCGGAGCTCAACGACCCGGCAACGGGCCACCCGCTCGTGACCTGCATCGTCTCTGACGTCGTGATGGACTTCTCCATGGAAGCAGCCAGGGAGCTCGGCCTCCCCTACGTCCAGCTGTTGGCAACCAGCGCCATCAACTTTGTCGCTCTCCGGCATTGCCGCCTCCTCTTCGACCGTGGCCTCGCACCAATCAAGGACTTCAAGCAGCTGACGAACGAGTACCTTGACACGCCAGTGGAAGACTTGCCGGGCCTGCGGAACATGAGGTTCAGGGACTTCCCGACCATCATACGCAGTCCGGCCCCGGACGACTACATGTTGCATTTCCCGCTCGGGATCGTAGAGCGCGCGGTCGGCGCATCGGCACTGATCATCAACACCTTCAACGACCTCGAGGGAGAGGCAGTGGCGGCCATGGAGGCGCTCGGCCTGCCCAAGGTCTACACCGTTGGCCCCCTCCCGCTCCTGGCGCCGAGCTCAAACATCAGCATGAGCCTATGGAAGCAGCAGGAGGAGTGTCTGCCGTGGCTTGACGATAAGGAGCTTGGCTCCGTTGTGTACGTGAACTTCGTCAGCACCACCATCATGACCGGCGAGCAGCTGGTGGAGTTCGCCTGGGGCCTAGCCATGAGTGGTAGGCATTTCCTCTGGATCATCCGTCCCGACCTCGTCAGGGGCGACACCGCGGTACTTCCCCCGGAGTTCTCGGCCGAAACCGCCGAGCATGGTCTCGTTGCCTCCTGGTGCCCGCAGCAACAGGTGTTGAATCACCCAGCAGTGGGCGTGTTCCTAACACATAGCGGTTGGAACTCGACATTGGATAGCATGTGCGGCGGCGTGCCCGTCATCAGCTGGCCATTCTTCGCAGACCACCAGACCATCTGCCGAGACCAATGCACTGAATGGGGCGTTGGCATGGAGATCGACAGCCACGTTCGGCGTGACACCGTCGCAGGACTTATCACGGAGGTCATGGAGGGGGAGAATGGCAAGGTGATGAAGAAGAAGGCGCTGGAGTGGAGGGAGAAAGCGGTCAAGGCGACAAAGCCTGGTGGCTCATCTCGCCGCAACTTCGAAGAGTTGATCCATGACGTGCTAGCTCCTACTCCTCGCCGCTCTGCATAAAGAATAATAGTGTACCTGCTCCAAGGTTTCTCAATCCCGGTTTTTCGGAGGAGGCCGGAAAATCCCTTCTTTTGGAGGAGGTCGTAAGAACCGGTTTTGAGAATATCTCGGTAATTACCGCCCAATAAAATTTAATAAATTGTGAATATAAAAACTTTGGTGCCAAAAATAAATGTAATTGCCCCATGGTTTTGCGATTAGTAGTTTTTGTCCTGGTGGCCCACCCACTTCGTTACTTCCGACAAGTCCATTCTAACCTGGTACCGGGCGCATGGACGAAATGACCACTAACCACCACGCCAAGGCCTGTGAAGTAGTAATGATTGCGTACACACCTTATTTGAACCTATTCAGAGCTCAAATGAAAATTTTGTTTAAATTTTTTGGACGGTACCAGTAATTCTCGAAAGGGAACGCAAAAGCCGGAAACTAATCAGTTTTTGTAAAATTCATGGAGCATGTCCAATTATCTCATGTCCAATTATCTCCATAAAATTTATATACTGAGCATGTCCAATTATCTCATGGAGCATGTCCAATAATTTATATACATAATTTTTTTTGAACCTATTCAGAGCTCAAATCAAAATTTGGTAGAAAATTTTTGAAAGGTAAAAAAAACTAGACATGCTCCATGAGATAATTTATAAGGAGGACACCACCATCTTTTTAACTACAGGAGGGAGAGATGTGTGAGTGGGAGAGTTATCCCGGTTTCAACAAGGTGTCAGTGTTTATGCTTAGCAATCCCATTTTGTTGGGGCGTGTGCATATGCCGCACCGTGATGTGTTCATGGAGACGATGATGCCCCCTCCCTGCAACCTCCCCAATCAGATTGGATATCATGACCGAAGCGTTTGACCTGTGTTTGGAACGTGTACAAGACTTGCTCAACATCTGATTTGTGTTTGAAAGGTGAATGCAAGAGGAGGGTCCCTGTTCGACAGGACAAGTGGTAACACGGTTAGAGGCATAATAAGGGAGTTGACAAATTTTGCCACATTGACACGAATCAGATAGATGACGCATGATTCGCGATGTGCTAGCTCCTAGCCGCTCTGGGTAGTGTACCTGCTTTAAGTTTTTTTTCTCAATCCCTTTTTTTACGGAGGAGGCCGGTTTTGAGAGTATTTCGATAATCTCAGCAAATTAGTGCCCAATAAAATCAAATAAATTTTGAATTAGCAAATTTGTGCCAAAATAAATGTAATTGACCCGTGGTTTTGCAATTAGTAGTGCCCGCCCACTTCATTACTTCCCATATGTCGATTCTAAACCGGTACCTCGCACATGGATGAAACGATTTGAATAACCCGAAAAACTTTTAAAGTGCGAATATCTTTTGTACATACAAACAAAATATTGAAAATGAAGAAATTTTTCTAAAGCTTTGAAGATTTTTTGTAAAACACGATTTTTTTTTGTAAAAGTGAACAATTCTTAAAACTTTTTTTTTTGAAAAATGCAAAATAAAATAAAATAATGAACTAATTTTTGGCAATTAAAAGAAACCAAAAAGAGGAAACAAAAAAGAAGAAAATAAAAAAGAAACAAAAGAACAAAAATAAGAAAAAAGATAAAAAAATGTTCAGGAATCTTCTAGAATGTTCCCTAACCCAGTAAAACCTGGCTGGGAAGCTCTAGAAGGTTCCCAAAACCGGAACTTCCAAGGTCGCGTACTGCAGGAGATGGCTGGCCCAATTTTTTTAACACCAAACTACTCTTTATTGCAAGGTGATCATCATATTATGTTTTACAAGAGTATTAATAATCTCTACGGATGGATCTTTCATCCACCCCGCACACACCTTACTTCTAACTAGTTTGGCTAAATCATGGGCATCACAATTAGTCTCTCTAGGAGCATGCTAAAAAAAATATGCAGGAAATCACACGCAAGGTGATATATATCATCAACAACTGTCGCTGATAGACCGAAAGAGCGACATCCATTCTTCATTGTCTATATCACCTTGATATTGTCGGAGTTCACCTCTATGCGGTTAGACCCGACTGTAATTGCCAAATTGAGACCAAACCGTAAGGCCTGTGCCTCGGCCATAAGCACATCTCCGCACCAATCGATTTCCTCGATTTATGCTGCGACGAATCTGCCATTCGAGTCTCTGATGACAGCGCCATACGCGCCTTTGAGTAAGTCTTGGTCAAAAGCCTCATCCACATTTAGCTTCACATAGTTGTTCCTTGGTGTTTCCCAACCATGTCACTTGATCATCGCCTTTGCATCGCTCGCCATTGTATAGTTAGCAACCAAAGCTCTGATTTCCATTACTATGAACTTAGCTTCCTGGACCTTTTTATTATGCACTAATTTTCGCCTCTCCCACATAAATACCAGGAACCAATAGCAATTACTTCCGTTGAATTTCCCACACCGAGGGCCACACATTCTTCAGCTGGTTCTAGCAATAAATATTCTAACTAGCACAGCTTCTCCCGCATGATCAACAACGCATACTTTATCCATAGCAAAGTCCAAACCCAGTAATTGTCATATCTCTTTAGCTTTTGCACAAGTGAATAACATGTGCTTGGTATCCTCCAGATGGCTGACCCAATTGATCACGCACCTGTGCGTTTTGTCGACCATTGGACGCAGAGAGCGTCAAATAGGATTTCCAGACTCATGCGTCCTGTCTCTCACGTGCCATCTGATCTGGGCTGGACTGGGCCGGGCTAGAGGATATTCAACGCACTGTGATCTAAATAAATAATCAAAGCAAACCCTCTTACAAACAAGAGCCATCTCCCCCTAAAAATAACATGAGCCATCTAAAATTTTCTCACAAAAAAATGAGCCATCTAAACAAAACCTTTAAAAAATTAACATGAGCATCCGTACCTAAACACGTTCATCGAGTGGAGTAATGTTGATCAATATTTTTTGCAGAGTCATGCAAATTGATCACAAAAACATGGTCATACTTTTTTCATGCAAATTTAACTCGATTGTGAATTTTATGGAATAGTGTCCAGTACTTTTACCGCCTCGCATCGTCTTATAGTGTCAATTTGGCTCTCTTTTGTGTAAAGTTTGGATTTGTCTACTTGCATGTGCATCTTCTTTTCCCGGAATGATTGATCATCATCACATAGAATCTGCAGTTGGTAGTAGCTTGCTAGGACCTATAGGTACGTATAGGCTTAGTTCGGCTATGGCTAGGACCTATAGGTACACTTGAGAATCTTGATTCATTATGGAAGAGACCGCAAAATAGTGTAAGATTCCATAGGGAAAATAGTGTAAGGTTCTATAGGGAAACATGGATCATATATAGTAGTAGTAGTGTCAATAAATCACCATGTTTGCTGACCAAACCAACAAACTTGAGACACCATCTTTCCCTTTTTGGGTGTGTGTTCCGACCCGCTAGCTAGCAAATGTTTGCTGGCTAGTCGTGTCCTTCTTTGTTTTGGCATATGTGTTGTTCATTTGCTAGGCAGGTCTACATAGACTTTTGATCCGTATTTTGCTTTAATATAATGGATATGGATATATAGATAGAAGATACATAGATATATAGATAGAGTAGAATGGATAGATAGATAATAGATAGAATAGATAGATATATAGACTCTTGAGCGAGTAAAGGTCCACCCCGCCGCCCGACATGTCCATGTCAAGCTTCCACTGGAAGTTTCCATCCTCAATCGAAAGAGATACATCGATAAAGAAATCTCAGTTCAGTCTACAGTATGTTTGCCCATCGCCATTGCTGCCATATGTGTGCCACCTATAAATAGTGTATGGTAAGGTCGACAGAGCCATGCCAAGCAATGCATAGCATCCTTAGCAGCAACAACACAATAGGCCACAAAATCCCAATGTCATCCCCGCTGGAAATGGGTTCATCTTCAGCACTGGGCGAGAATGCACACGTCGTGTGCCTGCCAGCGGCCGCGCAAGGGCATATCAACCCAATGCTCGATGTGGCCAAGATGCTCCACGCCCGCGGCTTCCACGTCACCTTCGTCAACACCGAGTACAACCACGCCCGCCTTGTCCATGCACAGGGCGCGGCCGTGGTGGCTGGCGTCCCGGGGTTCCGCTTCGCCACCATTCCAGACGGCATGTCATCGTGCAACAACAACGTCACGCAGGATGTCCCGTCGATCTGCAAGGCCATCACGGAGATCTACCTTGGGCCTTTCCGCCGCCTCCTCGCGGAGCTCAACGACCCGGCAACGGGCCACCCGCCTGTGACCTGCATCGTCTCTGACGTCGTGATGGACTTCTCCATGGAAGCAGCCAGGGAGCTCGGCCTCCCGTACGTCCAACTGTGGGCATCCAGTGCCATTAGCTTTGTCGCTCTCCGGCACTACCGCCTCCTCTTCGACCGTGGCCTCGCACCGATCAAGGACTTCAAGCAGTTGACGAACGAGTACCTTGACACGCCGGTGCAAGACGTGCCAGGCTTGCGGAACATGAGGTTTAGGGACTTCCCGTCCTTCATACGATGTCCGGCCCCAGACGACTACATGTTGCATTTCACGCTCGGGATCGTAGAGCGCGCTGTCGGTGCATCAGCACTGATCATCAACACCTTCGAGGACCTCGTGGGAGAGGCGGTGGCGGCCATGGAGGCACTCGGCCTGCCCAAGGTCTACACCGTTGGCCCGCTCCCGCTCCTGGCACCGAGCTCAAACATCAGCATGAGCCTGTGGAAGCAGCAGGAGGAGTGCCTGCCGCGGCTCGACGACAAGGAGCCTGGCTCCATCGTGTACGTGAACTTCGGCAGCACCACCATCATGACCAACGAGCAGCTGGTGGAGTTCGCCTGGGGCCTAGCCATGAGTGGCAGGCATTTCCTCTGGATCATCCGTCCCGACCTCGTCAAGGGCGACACCGCCGTACTTCCCCCGGAGTTCTTGGTCGAAACCGCCGAGCATGGTCTCATTGCCTCCTGGTGCCCGCAGCAGCAAGTGTTGAATCACCCGGCAGTGGGCGTGTTCCTAACACATAGCGGCTGGAACTCGACACTGGATAGCATGTGTGGCGGCATGCCCGTCATCAGCTGGCCATTCTTCGCGGACCACCAGACCATCTGCCAATACCAATGCACTGAATGGGGCGTTGGCATGGAGATCGACAACGACGTTCGGCGTGACACCGTCGCAGGACTTATCACGGAGGTCATGGAGGGGGAGAATGGCAAGGTGATGAAGAAGAAGGCGCATGAGTGGAGGGAGAAAGCGGTCAAGGCGACCAAGCCTGGCGGCTTGTCTCGCCGCAACTTCGAAGAGTTGATCCAAGACGTGCTTGCTCCTGCTCCTCGCCGCTCTGGGTAAAGAAATAATTGTGTACCTGCTCCAAGGTGTTCTTTTCTCAATCCCGGTTTTTCAGAGGAGGCCGGAAAATCCCTTCTTTTGGAGGAGGTCGGAAGAAGCGGTTTTGTGAATATCTCAGTAATCTCAGTAATTACCGCCCAATAAAATCAAATAAATTTTGAATTTAAAAACTTTGGTGTCAAAAATAAATGTAATTGACCCGTAGTTTTGCAATTAGTAGTTCTTGTCCCGGTGGCCCGCCCAGTTCGTTACTTCCCACAACTCAGATTCTAACCTGGCACCTCGCGCATGGACGAAACGTCCACTAACCACCGCGCCAATGCCTGTGAAGTAGTAACGATAGCGTACACACGGTTAGAGGCATAATAAGGGAGTTGATAAATTTTACCACATTGACACGAATCAGATATATGACGGATGACTTAACACAGACAAACTTTTGCTGGAACAAATGACGCACTCAATTACTACGTTATTTTATCAATGACCAAGACGTTGGTGCCATTGACACAAAGAAATCCTAACGCTAGATGAAGCTTCATGTGAACATGGTGCTGCTTCTGACCGACGACAAGGAGTTGGCTAAAGGCTGCCGCTGCGCGAACAACCTTCTTTTTACCTCACCCTTCACATTGAAACATGAAGAGTGAAATTCCATGGAAAAATAAGATCAATATATACAGATCTATAAATTGAGAAGATATTTTTGTGGATACTTGGAATTTGCAAAATATTCGTCAGTGCAGGAGAAATATTTGAGCTAGGAAGTTTTAAGTGGTCAATACAATAGATGGGCAAGCATTCACCATTTGCTAGTTGCTACACGCACCTGATCCTTCCATCATATATAGCTCGTGTGCACAACCAGATGGTCCAAGTCACTAGTAAGGTGATCCGTGGCCCCAGTGTCTGTCTACAGGTTCCCGTCACCATGTCTAGTGGAAGCAAAGTTGCCAATGCAATAGTTTTCTGCCAGGTTGACGTGGTTGAAGCGCTTGCCCTATCAACGTTATCTTCCCTCGCCCCGATAGACACCCCCATGTCGGTGAACATTGTTACGGGAGTTGCCATGGTTGCAGTTATATCGTCTTAAAGATTTGTGAGATACTTCATTATCACTTTATGTTATGTTGAACTTAATACAATGATGCAATTTGTTATTTGAACTGTAATTCTCTACGGGATAATTTTTTTCTTCTATTTTAGCATTCGGTCTTCAAAAATATTTTCTGATCATCTACCTACTTGAGGAGGAGTAGGTATTAAGCTTGGGGATGCTGATATGTCTTCAACGTATCTATAATTATTTTAAGTATTCATGTTGTATTCACATCAATTATGTATGGTTTTGGGGCATTTTTATATTTTTTTATTGAACTAACATATTAGTTAGTGCCAAGAGCCAATTGTTGTTTTCTGGATGTTTTTTGTTTTCCAGAAAATCCATATTTACGGAGCTGAAAAATGCATGGGGATTTATGAGGATTTTTTTTTTGGAAAATAAGAGACCCATGGGACCATGAGTCAAGCTGGCAATGGGGATTACCCGGCGGGTATTGGACTCCCATCCCTGTCCCCACGAAAGCCACCCGATGCCCGTCCCCATCCCCATACCTGCCCATGGGGATAAAAAGTTTCCCATCCCCATCCCCGTTAGGTTTTTCATCCCCATGGGGAAACCCATACATGCAATCAACAACCACCTTCAGGAGCATTTAAGTAGAACAAACAACATTTGAACACAATAAACAATATGTTTGTGACTAGATTAGCGATTCCTTTGGGCTTTTGGATCAAAGGGGCGGGATTACTGAAAATTTGGGTGGGTATGGTCAGGAATTACCTGGGGTCTACCAATTTTAGGGCCCACATGTACAGCACTCATGGGTAAGGTGGGTAACGGGTATGGGTAATGCTATCCCATCCCCATCCCCATCTTGTGCGCTGGGTAAGACATTTGACCCACCAGCTTTCCCGTGGGCACAAAAACTGGCACATCCCCGCCCCCTAATAGAGTAATTACCCACGAGGACGCGGGTAACGGTTAACCATTGCCAGCTTGAACCAAGACCCACTGAGAGAGGAGCTTTAGGAGCCCCACACAGCCTCCCCATGCGGTGAGCCCCTTACCCGCGTAGAGGTTGTGGAGGTCAGTTGCGGTTGCCCTTTGGAGGGTAGCTTGCTCCTGAAGTCAAGAAACCGCCATAAAAATCATATTTTTTTGACTTACGGATTTTCGTGGGTCGCTAAAATGGTGAAACCTCCTAGATTTTGACGCAGAGAGACATACATAAAGTTCTAGGATCCAATCTCGGGAGAGGCTCTCGCCCCCGGGGAGGCCAAAAACACCATGGACCGGAGGGGGAAACTTCTCCCACCTAGGGAGAAGGCCAAGGAAGAAGAAGAAGAAGAAGAAGAAGGAAGGGGGCTCTCCATCACCTTCCTCCCTTTCTATTTAGCGGGTCCTTGTCAACGTGGGTGCTGGAGAGGCCGAAAACAGCGAGGAAGGCGAGCACGATGTCAGGGTTAGCGGGGGACATGAGGTGGGAGAGCTTCGTGGAGGCCTTGATGGCCTGTGCTCGGGTCAGTCCGCAGGTGGAGACGAGGTACTCCTTGGCGGCAAAGCCAGGGTCCGGGAAAATGCCAGCTGCGGCGGAGAGGAGGGGTGGATAGGAGAAACTGGGGAGGCGGAGGAAGAAGAGAGGAACTGGGTGAGGATGCAGCTTCGGAACCGGAACATGGCGGCAGGGAGGCGCCGGCGACGAGGGAATGACCAGTGGCGGCGGCATGGTTGGTGAGAGACGGAGAGAGTCGTGACGTGCGTCGTATCTCTCTCACGTGCCATCTGAGAATGGGTTGGGCTGGGCTTAGACTGAGTTGAGTGAGCATTTAGACGACCTTTCTTCTCCTATTATAAATAAAGACATGTGAGTTTTTTCTTCTTCTTCTTTCGTTTTCTTTGTGATTTCACTAACATAACATGATTTCCCCTGAGCACATGTGTCGTCAATGGAGATTGTGTAAAGACCTAGCACGAACTACAAGGCAGACATAATCGCATCGAAACCTTATTCAACATATACGCCTGCACGTTCGTCGAATGGAGTAATGTTGATCATTTTTTTTCCGAGTCACATAAAACGATACAGTTACTTACTATTATGTGTCTGGCGCATCTGTGCATGTGCGGCGATTTTAATGTTTCTATTCTTTCATCCGTCGGATCCCCTGTCATATTTTTAAATCATATTTACTAGCAATTTTATGTGAATTTCATATAAGAGTGTTGAACTTATGCAATGTAAAACCCCATTGTCTAGTCTCTGAAGTGCTCGACTCACTTGCCCTCGATCTGAACTTTGTGGTGACGGTTATGGATGGTCAGGTGGCGCTAGCTCATGGTTGCATTCCAAAACCTTAATTATTACTCCCTTCGTCCAAAAAAACTTGTCCCAAGCTTGTCTCTCAAATGGATGTATCTAGCACTAAATTTGTGCTAGATACATCCATTTGAGGGACACACTTTTTCGGACGGAGGGAGTACTCTCTTATAGACAGACAAAAGGTAATAGCAGAGGAACTGGCCATTCTCAACATATATGCACCCTACATTTGATAAATATTCTCAAAATTCAGCATGGCATGGTGTTGCACAACTTCGAGAGCAAACTCGGCAAGAAATTTACTAATTTTTCATCGAGAAACTCGAAGTCAACCCATGCTACGACGCACGATGTGGCAGGGGAGGATGAGAGCTGAACAACAGATGTGAGCCCGATAAGCGCCAATGCTTAGTTTGTCACCACGGTTCTAGCTACTGTACTGTATCACTCTATTCTACACTAAGCATCGGCGTGATGTTTCGTTGTCATGCTACCTGCGGTACTGGTGCTTCATCAAGTTCTCCACCGGGTACATGTGACCTCTTTCCGGGTGTCTCATATTCCCTATTGGCTATTGCCACTAGTAGAAAAAGGGCCTAATGTGAAGCACATTAGTCCCGGTTTGTAACTGAACCGGCACTAATGGTACCGGTTCCAACGGCTAGGCGGGCGGCACTCATTATTACCGGTTCATGGCGAACCTTTAGTACCGGTTCGTGCCACAAACCGGTACTAAAGAGGTGGTGGCAGGCTGTTGTCAGGCTAGGGCCCCACCAGCACCTTTAGTACCGGTTCATGCCACGAACCGGAACTAGAGATGCACCTTTAGTACCGGTTGGTTAGACGAACTGGTACTAAATGTCATCCTATATAAATCCCTTTGTCGAGCCCGAGCGCTCTATTCTTCCCCTTTCCTCTCCTCTGTTTTCTTCCTCTTCCTCTCGAGCTCACACTTCATTTTTGCCAAAATTTGTGAAGATTTGAATGCACCCCATCCATCCAAGTGATCACAAAGGTTGGCAACTTTGTCCTTTCATCTCTCATTGCTAGATTAGCTCTTGCAATGCTCTATAAGTATAGTGATTTGTGGGTTTTATTTTGGGAGGAATTATATGTGGTAGTATTTGATTTATATGCAATTTGAGGTCAAAATAACTCTTAGTTTGCATATGTAGGTGTGGTTTACTTAGTGCCTTCCCGTCTCCGTCCTAACCACCGTCGATCGCCCGCACCGTCCCGTCGCTGGCACCACCTTGGGGTGAGCCTCTTGTTCTTATCTTTTATATATAAAAAAAATCATGTTTGTGTGATTTAGATATATAGTTACTTGTATAATTATCTTACTCGTACGTTGTTTGTTATACATAGTGCCATGGTTTTGATATCCATCCCCGTCGGCCCTCGTCCGGGTTATGATTCGGATGTGGTATATTCTCTTTTATAACTATTTGTTGCATTTTGTGTTTATGACAAATTATGCCCATCAAGTTGACATAGATATTTTTATCTAGGAGGTATGTGAAACGGAAATTCCAACCGACCCTATTGTCGAGAGGTTAAATTTAGTTGAAAGAGAAAATGAGTATTTGAAAGAAAAATTGAAAAGAATTGAGGGGGAGAAGATGGAATTGGAGTTGCATGTTGCCGATGTCGTCGATGATCACAAGATCAAGATGGAGAAAATGCGCTTGAAGATTAGAAAGATTAGAAAATATGCCATTGATAGTGAGGCTTGGTATCATTATGCTGTTGGATCAATTGTTACCTTAGTTGTGATCGTGATCGCATTTGTTGTTGCATTTAAATGCTTTAGCTAGAGAGTTATTTGTATGTTCATTTTATGAGAATAAGTGTTGTATGAACTTTATGTATGAACTTTATGTATGTACTTGTATTAATTTGGTCCATTCGGTGCTGTGTAATGAAGATGAGCCGGCAATGGATGTACGATGACCGATGCTCTCCCCATTTCGTTAATGACGTGCAAACTTTTCTGCTTGCGGTTGAGGCAAACAAGCGGGCGGATGGTTTTATGTCTTGTCCATGTGCTGGCTGTAAGAATGATCGGAGTTACTCTAAGTCAAAAACCATTCACGTCCACCTGTTTGAGGCCGGTTTCATGCCCCACTATAATGTTTGGACCAAGCACGGAGAAAGAGGGGTTATGATGGAAGACAATGAAGAAGAAGAGGACGACGACAGCTATCCTGGCCATGGGTTCCCTGAATATGATGGTACAACAATGGGGGAAGAAGCTGAGCCGGCAATGCGGGAAGAAGCTGAAGAAGAGGCAACAGATGAGCCCGCTGATGATCTAGGTCGGGCCATTGCCGATGCAAAGAGAAACTACGCAAGTGAAAACGAGAAGAAGAAGTTGCAGCGCATGTTAGAGGATCACAAGAAATTGTTGTACCCAAATTGCGAAGCTGACAAGAAAAAGCTGGGCACCACACTGGAATTGCTGCAATGGAAGGCAGAGAATGGTGTATCTGACAAGGGATTTGGAAAGTTGCTGATAATGTTAAAGAAGATGCTTTCAAAGGACAACGAATTGCCCGAGAGTACGTACGAAGCAAAGAAGGTTGTCTGTCCTCTAGGATTAGAGGTGCAGAAGATACATGCAAGCCCTAATGGCTGCATCCTCTACCGTAGTGAGTACGAGGATTTGAATGCGTGCCCGGTATGCGGTGCATTGCGCTATAAGATCAGCCGCGATGACGCTGGTGATGTCGAGGGCGAGCGCCCCAGGAAGAAGATTCCTGCCAAGGTGATGTGGTATGCTCCTATAATACCACGGTTGAAACGTTTGTTCCAAAACAAAGAGCATGCCAAGTTGATGCGATGGCACAGAGAAGACCGTAAGAAAGACGGGAAGTTGAGAGTACCCGCTGACGGGTCGCAGTGGAGAAAAATCGAGAGAAAGTACTGGGAGGACTTTGCAGGTGACGCAAGGAACATATGGTTTGGTCTAAGCGCAGATGGCATTAATCCTTTTGGGGAGCAGAGCAGCAATCATAGCACCTGGCCTATGACTCTATGTATGTATAACCTTCCTCCTTGGGTGTGCATGAAGCGGAAGTTCATTATGATGCCAGTGCTCATCCAAGGCCCTAAGCAACCCGGCAACGACATTGATGTGTACCTAAGGCCATTAGTTGAAGAACTCTTACAGCTGTGGAATGGAAAAGGTGTACGTGCGTGGGATGAGCACAAACAGGAAGAATTTGACCTACATGCGTTGCTGTTTGTGACCATCAATGATTGGCCTGCTCTCAGTAACCTTTCAGGACAGACAAACAAGTTATACCGCGCATGCACGCACTGTTTGGATGATACCGACAGTATACATTTGGATAATTGAAATAAGAATGTGTACCTGGGATATCGTCGATTTCTTCCGAGCAGGCATCCCGTAAGGAAGACAGGCAAGCATTTCAAAGGTGAGGCGGATCACCGGACAAAGCCTCGCCACCGTACTGGTGATGATTTACATGATATGGTCAAGGATTTGAAGGTAATCTTTGGAAAGGGTCCTGGCGGACAATCTGTTCCGAATGACGCTGACGGACGCGCACCCATGTGGAAGAAGAAATCTATATTTTGGGACCTGCCCTATTGGAATGACCTAGAGGTCCGCTCTGCAATCGACGTGATGCACGTGACGAAGAATCTTTGCGTGACCCTGCTTGGCTTCTTGGGCGTGTATGGGAAGACGAAAGATACATCGGAGGCACGGGAGGACCAGCAACGTATGCACGGAAAAGACGACATACATCAGGGTCATGCCAGCTACGCTCTTACCAAAGAAGAGAAGGAAATCTTCTTTGAATGCCTGCTCAGTATGAAGGTACCGTCTGGCTTCTCGTCGAATATAAAGGGAATAATAAATATGGCAGAGAAAAAGTTTTAGAACCTAAAGTCTCATGACTTCCACGTGATTATGACGCAACTGCTTCCGGTTGCATTGAGGGGGCTTCTACCGGAAAAAGTTCGATTAGCCATTGTGAAGCTATGTGCATTCCTCAATGCAATCTCTCAGAAGGTAATTGATCCAGAAATCATACCAAGGTTAGAGAATGATTTGGTGCAATGTCTTGTCAGTTTCGAGTTGGTGTTCCCACCATCGTTCTTCAACATCATGACGCACGTCCTAGTTCACCTATGCGAAGAGATTAACATTTTGGGTCCTGTATTTCTACACAATATGTTCCCCTTTGAGAGGTTCATGGGAGTCTTAAAAAAATATGTTCATAACCGTGCTAGGCCAGAAGGAAGCATCTCCAAGGGCCATGAAAATGAGGAGGTCATTGAGTTTTGTATTGACTTTATTCCTGACCTTAAGCCAATTGGTGTTCCTGAATCGCGGCATAAGGGCAGACTGGGTGGAAATGGCACGCTAGGACCGGAACAAATAATATGTATGGACGGGCATTCTCTCACTCAAGCACACTACACAGTTCTACAAAATTCCGCCTTGGTGGCTCCGTATATGGAGGAACACAAGAATATTCTACGCTCCAAACACCCGGAGCAGTCTGACGACTGGATTACACGTGAACAAACGGGGACTTTCGCCGGTTGGTTGCAGACACGTGCCATGCATGACGCCGCTGTTGAAGATGACCTGTACTTGCTGTCCCAGTTACCATCTTCGAATATAATGACTTTCAAAGGGTACGAGATAAATGGAAATACATTTTACACGATCGCCCAAGATAACAAGAGCACCAACCAAAACAGTGGTGTCCGCTTTGATGCAGCAACCAAGAGGGGAAATGACACATATTATAGTTACATAGAGGAGATATGGGAACTTGACTATGGACGTGGTTTGAAGGTCCCTTTGTTTCTGTGTAAATGGGTCAATATGACACGAGGCAGGGTAACAGAAGACCCGCAGTACGGAATGACAACAGTGGATCTCAACAATCTTGCGTACGCAGACAAACCATTCGTCCTAGCCAATGATATGGCACAGGTTTTCTATGTGAAGGACATGTCTACCAGGCCGAGAAAAAGAAAAGATAAGGAAGCGAATACATCATACGATGAGCCAAAGCGCCACATAGTTCTTTCAGGGAAAAGAAACATCGTGGGAGTGGATGACAAGACAGACATGTCAGAAGATTATGAAAAGTTTGATGAAATTGCTCCCTTCACAGTGAATATTGACCCGAGCATCCAGTTAAATGATGAAGATTGTCCATGGTTACGGCGCAAAGGGACACACGCGAAAAAAAGTTTCACACCCAAAGATCTCACTCTGGGATGTGACCGGCTTCACTGTCATCACTTTCTTTTCTAGTGAGTTTCCGGACTTATATATCTGGAAAGTCCCACTTTGGACAAACCGTAGGGAATCTTTGTAATAGTTAGGGTGCTTATGTGTTTTGGCATTTGAAACGTGTACTTTTGTGCTTCGGACAAACGTGTACCTTTCTGACTTCATTTGCTATTTTTCAGCTCATTTACTGATTTTTTTTAGCAAAATGATCCTGAAATTGAAAAGCACTACATATGAACTCTGAAAAGGTTGAAAGTTGGCATGGTATCATCATTTCACCCACATAGCATGGGCAAAAAAGTAGAGAGGGTTACGGCAAAAACTGGATGCACTTCGTGTACAAAATGGATAATCTCTTTCGAAGTATCAGGGTTTCGAACGAAAATTCATCTGTTACAAAGGCATTTCATTTTTATAAACTTATTACAACTCCAGACTTTTTGTCCATTCAGTGTGCACCATTCAAAGCCACGTCATCAACTTTCAACCCTTTCTGACATCATTTGCTATTTTTCATGCATTTACTTATTTTTTAAGCTAAATGACCCTGAAATTGAAAAACACTACAAATGAACTCTGAAAAGGTTGAAAGTTGGCATGGTATCATCATTTCACCCACATAGCATGTGCAAAAAAGTAGAGAGGGTTACGGCAAAAACTAGATGCACTTCGTGTACAAAATGGACAATCTCTTTCGAAGTATCAGAGTTTCGGACGAAAACTCAGCTGTTACAAAGGCATTTCATTTTTTTAAATAACCTAAGTATTATCAAATTGAATATAATAATAAAACACACTAATATTAAACATAAGAAAAAAGAATCACTGGAAAATCTATTTTTAAAGTAAAGTTATTCACAAAATAGTGATTCACACAAATCTATACCTACTAATAAAGCAAGGTGTGTTTCGCCAATTTTTTAATCCGTTCATCATGGAAAAGATTTTTTTTTATCCAAGGTGGTACTAAATTTTTAAGCGTTTGTCTGCTAGAAAAAGAATTTCCGTACATGGGCCGCGCGCTATGGCCCAGCGAAGCCAGGCCACTTATTTTTCTGCCCACGCGGCAGGGAAAATTTTATTTTCTGCTCTAGACGACAAATAGTCGAGTTTCGCACAAGACAACCAATATTGGCTGGCCATTTGTCTTTATTTCTGTTCTAATTCTATTTTTATTCTTATTTTCCTATCTCTTTTTTCCCTTCCAAATTTATTTTTCTTTTTGAATTTATTTCATAAATTAAAAATTCTTTAAAAAGTTTAGAATTAAAAAACAATTTTTGGAAAATGGTCAGAATTCCAAAATTTTGTAGCTATTTTGAAAAAATATTCGGAACTTGCAAAATGTTTCCTTTTTTCAAAAACAAATTTTTTTTTAAATTGTTCGAGATGTCTAAAAATAAAATGGCATTTCAAAAAATGCTCAAAATATTCTTGTTTTAGTGAAATTTTCACAATTAAAAATAATGTTGGAAGTTTTTTTCATTTAGAATTTATTTAATAAATTAAAAATTCACTAAGAAAACAATTTTTTTCAAAATGTTAAGAATTCCAAAATTTTGTTGCTATTTTGAAAAATAATCGGAATATGGAAAAAAGTTTCCCATTTTTCAGAAAACGATTATTATTTTTCAAGATTGTTCGAGATTTCTAAAAAGAAAATGGCATTTCAAAAATGCTCCGAATTTGAAAAATATTCTTATTTTAATGAAATTTTCACAACTAAAAATAATGTTTTGTATAAAAGGTACATATTTTCAAAAATTCTTATGAATTTTCAACACATGTTCCCATTCTTAAAAAATGTTAACAAAGTCAAGTAATGTTAATGTTTTTATAAAAAAAGTTGTTGTTTTCAGAAAATGTTTGTGAATTTAAAAAGTTGATCCCTTTCATATTTTGTTTGCGTTTTTTCAGAAGTGTACATAATTTTCAAAAAATTGTTCCGGATTTAAAAATTATTCATGTCTCCTTAAATATTCAGAAACTTCATACCTTAAAATCCTCTCGCAATTGAAAGGATTAAAAGGAAAAGTAGATTGAATAACTCATGGGCCTTCTCTGGCGTATGGTGACGTAACAAAACTCTTAAATGCCCTCGATCAATGAATGGAAAAATAGCGGATTGATTCCTTCACACGCGGTGAAACCGTGAAGCTAAATGTTCCTTTTTTCGTGTGCATATTGAGTTTTGCTTGCACATATAATTCTCAGTGACTTTAAATGCATATTATTTTATCTCCCGTTGCAACGCACGGGCACATGTAGTCAGACCGAAGGCAATAAAGGCCTTGGCCTGGGGCATGGCTATACCTGGCCATCGCTCGGGCCGGGCCGGGCTTCGGGCCCGGCCTGACCAAGCCCGCCGTAGAAATCCCAGGCCCGGGCCCGGCCCGGCCCGGCCCGGGCGTCGGGCCTAGAAATTAGGCCCAAGCCCGGGCCGCCAACGCAAAAGCCCGTCGGGCCTCATCGTTAACTCACAAATTTGACGGGCCCGGCCCGGCCCGCCTTCGGGCTCAATGTCTAGGCCCAGGCCAGGCCCTTGAGGAGTGTCGGGCCGGGCTTTTTCGGGCCGGGTCGGGTCGGACCGACCGGGCCGGGCTGCCCATGGCCAGGTATAGGCGTGGCCATGAAATCTTTCGTTGCCTACAGCTACGATTGCTACTGTTGGAACTTGGAACTGTTCACACTGTAGTATTGAGAATAGCGAACGCATGGCTCATTCCTGGCTATGCAGCTGGTAATGTGTGTCGTTGATTTTATCATCTGTTTTTATTAGTTTGAAGATCTCTATGTTTTTCCAATTTTCATTCTGTTTGTCCTCAGTCGTGGTGTTCCATCAAGAAAATTCTCTGCAATATTCTCTCTTGGTGGTCTCTTTATTTTATTTTAGACTAGCACATATGCCCGTGTGTTGCAACGGCAGATAAAATACTATGCATTTAAAGTCAGTGAGAATTATTCAAATTTGAAAACTACTGGCACTAATAGAAAGTTTGTAATTTTTTATACCTAAAGCAAAAATATTCACAAAGAAACTCTAAATACAGCAAAAAATAACTCACAAATAAATAAATAAAAATAAATAAAGCAGAAAAGAAAAAAAAAATAAACCCGCCTACTGGGCCACAACGGCCTGCATACGACTAGAAACCCAACCTGTAGTTGGGCCAGGATGCAAGCCCGCAAGGCCCAATAGGCCCACAGGGCAGCGCAACAGTTTAGGCCCAGAAACCTGCTTTGGAGAGGAGCTCGAAGGAGCAGCCGCGGCTGGGTTTATAAACCAGTGCGGCTGCCCTTCGCTCGGCGAGGTGGGACTAAACTTTGTGCACCGCGGGTGGCAGCGCATCCCCTTTAGTACTGGTTCGTGGCTCCAACCGGTACTAAAGGGGGGGTCTTTAGTACCGGTTGTAGCCATGACCCGATACTAAAGGTGGTCGCTTCCCGCTGCTTACCCTGGCCAAATTTTACCTTTAGTATCGGTTGGTGGCTTCAACCGGTACTAAACGTCCGTCCTATATATACAACACTTACGAAAATTTCACTTTCTTCTTCTCTGTTCGTCTCCTCTGCTTCTCGATCGATAGCGCCGCCGCCCCCGTCGCGCGCCGTCCCCGTCGCCGACGCCGCCCCCGTCCCCGTCGCGCCGTCCCCGTCAACTCGGGCGCCGCCCCCGTCGCCGGCCCGTCCCCGTCGCCGTCCCCGTCGACTCGCCGCCCCCGTCACCGCACCGGCCCGTCGCCGCCCCCGTCGCCTCGCCGCCCCGGCCCGTCGCCCCGCTGTGAGACCCCCGCCATGCCCGGCCGCCCTCCCAAGCCCACACACACACACACATGTACATGTACACACACACACACACTTAGATGTTATATTTTTAGTTTTTAGTTTTTTCTGTTTTCCTGTTTTTTAGTTTTTTATACAAAGGTTTTAGATGAATTAATTAATTAATTAGATTAATGTCAAATGTCAAAGGTTTTAGATGAATTAATTAATTAGATTAATGTCAAATGTTAGATGAATTAGCTAGATATATTAATGTTAGATGAATTAGTTTTTTATACTTTTAGTTAGATGAATTAGATATATTAATTAATGTTAGATGAATTAGTTTTTTATACTTTTGTCAAAATGTTAGATGAATTAGCTAGATATATATATTAATGTTAGATTAATTAGCTAGCTAGATATCATATGTCATAGTTTGAATTTTGACATATGCAACGATATTTGATCGTCGACATATGTCAAAGTTTGCATATAGAATTTGTATATAAGAAATCACAATCCAATCATTTAAAAAATATTACATTTGCATATAGTATTTGTTCTCGACGTCAACGATGCCCGGCCCGCATCCTCGCCGTCGACCCGTTCGCGATGAGGTCCTGCTTCAAAGGAGCCATGTCCGGAACTGGGCTCCGCCGGGCTGGCACTGGGAGGTGCTACCTTCAGGGGGGCGCCGCTTGATGAGGAACCCGGCCCCGGGTCCCGTCGTCGACCCGGAGCTCCTTTGGTGGCGTTCGCGTGGGCCACTTTCAGTGCGGAGGGAGCCGGCCCGAGCTATGATCCTGTGATGGTTCCTTCTCTTTGGGTGTCCATCGCCTGCGCCTCAGGAACCGCGAGTGAACTAGATTATTCGATAGTATTCGATCTATATTAGCTAGCTAGTGATGTATTCGATAATATTCGAGACGATGTATTCGAGATTATATATATTATTCGATAATATTCGAGACGATGTATTCGAGATTATATTCGATGATGGATATTATGTACTATGATTCAGTTTTTCCTTATTGATTGCATGCATGCATTGTAATTTGAATACTAAATTGTTTTATATTTCTTCTGGATTAGTTAAATAAAAGTTATGGACAATACCGGCAGAGAAGGAGAGGAGGCCCTGTTCAACATCATACGCTTGCGCCCAGATGAGTTTGAAGAAGATGACGGCTCGCAATATCTGAACCCTACCGGTGAGGGTATGATATTTGATGAAGACGAACGAATAGATGAAGTCCAGAACTATGATTATGATGATGAAGAAAATGTTGATCTTGAAATAACAAAGACCGGCGAGGTATATTTATATAAGCAGGCATATGGTGATCATCACATGTTTTAAATGATTTGTATATATATTAATGAATCGATCTTTCTTTTTTCAGCCATCCGGATCGAGCAAATCTTCTACAGGCAGCAGGACAGTGCGAGGCCCGGCCAAAAAGTTGAAGGATGGCGTAAAGTACAACATCGATGCCATCAAACCTAATGGCGAACCAAGCGAGCCTCAGAAGAATGCGGGCAAGTTCGTTCGTCAGTGCGGAGTTCTTGTGAAGGACCAAATCCCGATCTCCATTCAAGAATGGAAAAAGCCAGCAAAGGAACGTCCAGATCTTACTTTTGTTGACCAAAGAGCAAAAGATCTACTTTGGTAATCTCTCATGTCACATTTCACCCTACCAGATCATTTCACAGATGCAGATGTGCAGAAAGTCAAGGACGCTGCTCTTAGGAAGATGGCGGTTGCATTCAACAACCACAAGAAAAGTATATGGGCCAAGTACGTCGAAGGAGGAAAGAAGACTCCAGAATTCACGGGAACACTGGAGAAGCAAAGAGATCACTGGCCCGCTTTCATGAAATTCAAGGAATCGGAATTAGCTAAGGAACGGTCGAGAATAAACAAGCTCAATGCCGCGAAAAAGGAGCATTACCATAGGCTGGGGCTAGGTGGCTACACGGTGGCCCGACCTAATGTAGGAGATATGCCCTAGAGGCAATAATAAATGTTATTGATTATCTCCCTGTTCATAATTAGGTTTATGTTCCATGCTATAACTGCTATGGTTCTCGAGTCTGCAAATAAAACGAGGCTCGGAGGAAGACTCATATGCACGTGTGGAATAATAAACGGTAATATGTATTCCTAGTCTGGCCTCTAAGACTAGCTCAAGTATTGCATGATGGTTCTGTTTTCCTGATCATGGGCATGTCTATGCCAGCAATTTTGAGGGCACAGTGTTAGAAGAACATTTGTGTTGAATCGACCCAAATTGATGTTATGCTATGAGTTACATTCGTCACATATTAATGGTTAATAACACAGAGATGGTTAATGTTTGCAAAATTCCTTAGACCATGAGAGTGTCGAGTTTCTTCATACTTGCTTCATGAACTTTGGGGTTTGTTAAACGTCATCCGTAACTGGGTGGCTATTACGGCGGCTTACGGGTTCATGGAAAAGTGTGTCAAGTAACTTGATAGCTCGAGATTGGGATTTGCTCCTCCGACGATGGAGAGATATCTCTGGGCCCTCTCGGTGTTACGGTATCCATCATCGTCTGGCCAGACACTTTGTGATTTGATCACAGGGATGCCGGAACACGGTAACGAGAAAAGAGAACAATACCGGTAACGAGGTAACTGGCATAGTGGACAAGTTGTTGATCCACGGAAATGCCTACATGTCTAACCTCGGGTATTTGTAACATATCGTGAAGCAACAGGAATAGCACACGGCAACTGGAGGTTCACTCGAATATTCATTCGTGTGGGTATAGGGGTCAATATGGGTGTCCACGGCTCCGATGTTGAGCATTGATCGGAAGGTGTTCCGTGTCATGTCTATACTTCACCGAACCTATAGGGTCACACGCTTAAGGGTCATCTATCTGCTGAATACTAGACAGGGAGTCTGAGAGAAAATCACCGAAAAGTTTCGGAGACAACGGAAGAGTTCCGGAGAGAGAACACTGAAAAAGTTTCGGTAAAACCGAAAAGTTGTTTCGGATAAAACCATTGATCCAAAAAGGTTTCGGCAAGCACCGGGAATGTTTTGGAGGTTGCCAGATTGGTCTGGTAATTTCTGGAATTTTTCTGGAGAAAAAACCGAAAAAAAAAGTTTCGGAGCTGCCGGAGTTGTTTACCGGGTAAACAAAGATGGTTTTAAGTTAAACCACCATACTGGAAATGTTCCAGAGCGCGTCCAGATAATTTTAGAGGGTGCCGGAAATGTTCTGGGACCTTCTGGAATTTTTCAGAAATAATAGTCGCGGAAAACATCTTGTCCCAGCGTGAGGGGACAAGATCCCACGGATCGTGGGGGCTGTTTTTGGGCTGTTTTTGGGGGGGGGCCCTTTGGGAGCAGCCCCCTTGTGGCTGGACAAAATGTTGGGGGGGGCCCCCATGGTGGGGGGCAGCCCCCACAAATGGTGGAGAGTGTTGGGAGGAAGGTGGGGCCCCATGGGGGAACACCATGGACAAGGGAACATGTTTTTCCCTTGTTTGGTGGGAACATGTTCTCCTTGTTTTGTGGGAACATGTTTTCCCCATGTTTAGTGGGCTGAATTTTCAGCCCCCTCCACCCCTTCCACCACTATATAAGGAGGAGGAGAGGTGCTCTCCAACTCCACTCCAACTCTCTCACACAAGCCATGCATGATCTGGCATTCTCTCTCCCTCCCACGAAATAGTTTCGTAGTGCCGAAAGGCTGTCTGGGTTCCGGTGGGAACTAGTTCTGGACGGCGAAGCCCTGCCGGATAGATGGCACCGTATGTGTGCAACCCCGTAGAGAGGTCGTAGTTTCGTCCTTTTGCCCGAGGGGCTGTTCGAGTGTCCTCCCGAAGGGCTGTCCGAGTTCTGTGAGTCCTCCCGAAGGGCTGTCCACGACACCGTCCGGGGGACTGTCCGACCGCCTCCCGGAGGGCTGTCCGAGTGGCGGATGAGGGAGTACATCCTCGCGGTTGGGAGGTTGTAAATCCTAGCTGCGAGGATCTGCACCGACGATCGTCATCGACTCTACTTCCGCTGCGCTACGAGTCGGTAACGAAAATGATCAAACCTTGTATGCAGTCTCCATAGTGGTCCTGGGCTGGTGCGTAGGTCGGAAAATTTTTGTTTTCTACTGCGTTCCCCAACAGTGGCATCAAGAGCCGTGCTATGCGTAGATGCAGGTTGCGATCTAGAATACATAGTGATGTATGGGTGTTGCACAATATAATTAGGTAGTAGATGAGTTCTATTACTGAAAATTATTTGTGCGGGTAGCAGATGAAATCTGTTACCTGATATTCTTGTTGCTTCCCTGGAATTTGCATATTTCTGATCTTGATAACAGCATGGTGGAGTTTCAAAGTTCTGGGAATCCGCGATCCTGATTTATCAACGAAGTGCTAACAGTTCATTGAATTCCACCGTAGTTAAAAGGAAAGATGAAATTTCGCAGACAAAAGGGCAATGCAGATATGATCTGCACGGGGGTCATGCGTATGACGAAGTTTAGTATGGGGCTCGAGATTTTATTATCTCGGTTTTCATACACCCTGGAAAGTTAATCTAGCGACTTGAATTATCATACTTGATGATGGACGTTGGTAGCTTCGGTTTGTTTCGAAACCTTAGAAGCCACGAAAAACTAGTTTTTTTTGCATGAACCAATTAGAGGCGTCTAACTTGGTTTTGCAGGAGGGTTTACATGTGCATGTGATGTGGTATAGCGGTGCTCATAATAATTTGATTATGTATGAGATGACTATATAATGTAAATTGATTAACATGACCTGCGTGTCATGATTCGGCATGATGGCTGGAGCCATATGATTGCACTTTAAATGACCTGTGTGTCAACCTTGTGTAATGCATTATTTTATTTGCTATAGAGATAGCAATATTATCTGCTGCATCGACAAGGTGGTGGCAATCTTCGCGAAGGTGATCACCGACGTGAATGCCGAAGACGAAGGAATACAAGACTTCTCCGTCAGAAAGGGCTATACCATATCATGCTATTATGAATTGCCTGAGATATTTATCCCTTATGTTGCACCCTTCTTGATTGCGCGGTAGTCGCCTTTATTAGGGTGATCTCTCACAAAAATATCAAGTAGTTAATGTTCTCCCAAGTGTAGCACCGTCACGGCACCTAACTTTTCGGGGTATCACATGCTAACATGGGTACGAACGATTAGGGATGTGTGAGGCGGGTGAGTTGAGACCTCGCAGCGAGATCACTTGGTTGTCTTGACGTTCAGGCATGAAAGTCATGAGCTCGGAACACACGCATCGAAAGATGAACAAGAGTCACATAGAGATGTGATTGGCAAGTTTGCCTACCGATTGAGATTTTCGTCATCAGTGATGCTACCATCAATGGCGTTGAATTGAAATGCGGATCTTGAATCACTCACAATCAATTATGAGAGATATTGATTTGAGTGGGAGCGCACTGTAGAATTAATTCTTTTAATTCTCAGTGCAATTAATTTTGAACACTGTCTAAGTATGATTTGCATAATAGTTGTAGAATAATGGCTCGCATTTCCACCTTCCCTATTAAAATTGAATAGCTGTTAAATATCTGGTTAAAACTTTACGGTTGGTAACGTAATGTGAGGATTGTCCTCAAGAGTGCCGAGAAGGACTTTGTCCTATTGCATACTTTCGGTATTCTCTCGCTTATGCTATGGATCATGTGACTCTCGTCCGTTGATCCAAAAGCTAGAATTCCATTTCAGTCAAGCGCAATATGTTTGTTTCCATGAGACCCAAACTTCGAAAGTTTGGATAGTTATGTGATATTCATGGAATCTGAAAATTATTTTCAGAGACAGACAAAGGCTAAAAGATATGAGATATCCAAAGCAATGTTTGTTTGCAAACTATTAGTAAAGGAGTTTACTATGCATTAGACTGATAAGAGAGGGATCCAGAAGAATGCCTGTCATATGATGAAAGGTGAATAAAACAACAACTTAAAGAGAAAGGAAGTGTCCGAAGGGTGTTAGTAAGACTTTCACGCCTAGGAAGTCCGGGGCTAACGCCACTCTTAAGTTCGGTGCTTTTTCTGAGAGTAGGAGAAATACTGAAAGTTAAACTGTTAGAAGTATAAAGGCAGAAAGAAAGGAGATTGGAATATCCAGCTCATGTATAAATGTCATACAAGTTTTTGATGTATAGAAGGCTGGTCAAAGATATAGTCCTTGGGAATTATGATTAAATTGTTAATCACTGATTCTTGGGTACTGTGAGTTAATCACAAAGATACCCGCTCGATTGCTTTCTGTTGCAACTCGATGTAAGAACTACTATGGCCTGAAAGACTAGCCAGAAATGAGTTTTAGGTATACACGGGGAACATAGTAAATGTTACTATACCTTCCATCGGTGTATTACCGTCTGTATTTATTTTTATAATTCGTTTGGAGTTTCACAAACTCTAGCCCATTGCATAAGGTATCTTGCAAGAAGGTTGTTTATAAGAGAACTTTTGATGTTCGATGTTATGAATAACATAAGGGCCATACTTTCATTATGAATGAGATGTATGTTATGAATATTGATAATAATTTACCTCTGGGTTTACTTTCATAATTCATTTTAGAGTTCCATACACTCTAGCCCATTGCACAATGTTTGTTGCAAAAGAGTTGTTCATAAAAACAACAACTGTTGTTCAGTATTATGAATAACATGAAGGGCCAAGCTTCCATCCTAGATGGGATGTATGTTATGAATATTGATGGTAATATGATACATCCATAACACTGACGCTAAATGTCGCAAGACTAAAAGAATACCACACAAGTGTGGCACTGCATTTGGTCACATTGGAGAAACCCGCATGGATAAATTCCATTATGATGGATTTTGAAGTCGTTTGATTTTGAATCATCTGACACTTGCAACTTTCCTCCGAAAAGAGAAGTGACTGAAATACCGTTCACAGGCCATAAGGAACAGACAACAAACTTATTGGTGATCATACATTTGATGTGTGTAGTCCGATAAAGGTTGTTGCAAGTAGTGGATTTATCTATCTTCAGAAATGACTCAAGTAGAAATGTGGATATTTACTTGATGAGACGTAAGTCTGGATCTTTTGAAATCATTCGAAAGGTTTTCAAATATGAAGTAGAAGTTATTGTAACAAGAAAATTATGTTTCTACAATTCGATTGCAGAAAGAAATATTTGAGTTACAAGTTTAGCGAATGTCTGATGAGTTGTGAAAGGGGTTTCATAACTTGCACCTCCCGGAACACCACTGCAAGTGGAAAGTCTGTGAAGATGTAATCGAACCATTTATGACATGGTAAGATCAAAGATGACATAAATAAATTTTCCATTATCCCTTTTAAAAGGTGATGCTTTAGAGACTGCGGCTTTTACACTGAAAAGAGCTCCATCAGGTCTGTTGAAATGACACCATGGTATGGTACGCCCAACCATGTTATATCTTTTCTTAACATTTGGAATATGGGGCTTGTGTAAAAGGTTACAAACCTATTCCAAATCAGACAAGTGCTACTTTGTAGGTTATCCCAAGTCATTGGGTATTCCCCCACCACTATACCGAGGCAAAAGTTTTTGCCACAAAATGGTATGCTTTTTGAAGAAAATGGTTCTTTGAAAAAGGTGAGTGGGAGAATAGTGCAACTCGACGAGATAAACAGTATCTTCGCCATCAGATCAAAGGAAAGAGACCTTGGAAGTAATTCCGGAGTTTCCTACTGCGACTGATACGGAAGTCTCTACAATAAAATGTATGGACTTCGGTCGAACTTGCAGCTGAACCACGTAGTCAAGGCTCGTGCAAACCTCTCAGGTGCGCAAACGAGATATTGTTGTTAGACAACAGTATACCTACGATACACAAGGAAGCGTTGATGGGCCCTAACTCCGGAATTGGCTAAATGCCAATACAATCCGAGATAGTTTCCATATAAGTGATTCAAGATTAAAACCTTGATACACCTTTCGGAAGACTTAGAGTCTGACGAATATTTATGGAACTATAACTGATATGAATAAAAATGTTTTATCCATAAAGCTCGACTTGTTGCAATATACAAGTTCAAGGAGTTGACTACGATGAGGTTGCTTCATCGTAGCGATGCTTAAATTCGGTTCGGGTTGAACTAGCAATTAATACATATTTCATATCATGAGATATAAAACAATGGACGACAAAAGGATTTCCATCTGATGGAAATGAAACCAAGGACCTGCATGTGTTACAGTCCAAGGTATTTTGTCAATCCAGAGGATGCTAGAAAGGGTGCAAACTTCAGAGTTCCAGCGATGGACAGAAGAGAGCAAAGTGGAGTTGGAATCTTTGTGTTTTGATGAAATGGTCAAAGGAGTTTTGACTTCATCAATGGATAACGAAGATGCTTGTAATTCAAGAAAGTAAGTGGGAGCCTAATAACATTTCTAAAAACCTTGTGTGCTTGACACATTGTTAATTGGAAATAAAATTCTTGACACGAATTAGGACTTCATTTGAAAATAGTTTTTCGAGGAAGTGCTTCGGCTAAATAGCCTTAATATTAGGCATGATGATCTATGAAGATAGATTTACCTAATGGGGCTAAGCAATAAATACATATTGACAAGATGCTAAAACTTTTTAGCATTTAAAACGCCAAGGAGTGATTCTTGCCGAAGTCACATGGAAAGAGTTTTTGCAAGACTCGGTGTCCCAAAAACACTGATGAGCAAAATACATGATGGGGATTCCACACACTCTTGTGTTTGGATTAATCATGTATTCCATGGTATGTATAACAACCAGATATGTCCAATACTCCCAAAGTTGTTGCGAGTATAGATACCAAAGTGATCAAAAGTATTGATCAAGGGACAACAGTGAAAAAGGGTCATTGAGTACTATAGTAGCACTGATGACAAGTTTTCTCGCAAGTAGAGATCATGAAGAGTTCGTTGTAAAAGGTTACATCGATACAGTCTTCACCATTTCTCCATGCGATTTTCTATTTAAATTGACGGTTTTGTGTAACACACAATATGGTGGCACAGTTAGTTGGAATTTGTTCAAACAAGTTACTGTGGCGAATTCTATAACAGAGGCAAAGTATGTTGCCGCTTTTAAAGCGACAAAGAAGATGTTGAATCATATAGTTCATTCATGAACTTAGTATGGTTCCAAGATGGCTTTTGTCAATGGGACACTACTGCAAGTAGTTGCTCCATAACTCAGTCTGAGGAATCCAGGTTCGACCTGTGATTCGCATACGTATCAAGCCAAGTCCACACAAAATATGACTTTTGTGAAAGCGTGAAAACGCGAGGATATGCAAAGATACACACGGAGCTGAAGTCGTCAGATCCGTTGAACATTCAGGCTATACCACAAGCGAAGCGTATTTACACCGGTGTGCCACAGGTGTAAAGTGCATTAGCATTAACTAGATTATTGACTCTAGTGCAAGTGGGAGTCTGTAGGAGATATGCCCTAGAGGCAATAATAAATGTTATTGATTATCTCCCTGTTCATAATTAGGTTTATGTTCCATGCTATAACTGCTATGGTTCTCGAGTCTGCAAATAAAACGAGGCTCGGAGGAAGACTCATATGCACGTGTGGAATAATAAACGGTAATATGTATTCCTAGTCTGGCCTCTAAGACTAGCTCAAGTATTGCATGATGGTTCTGTTTTCCTGATCATGGGCATGTCTATGCCAGCAATTTTGAGGGCACAGTGTTAGAAGAACATTTGTGTTGAATCGACCCAAATTGATGTTATGCTATGAGTTACATTCGTCACATATTAATGGTTAATAACACATAGATGGTTAATGTTTGCAAAATTCCTTAGACCATGAGAGTGTCGAGTTTCTTCATACTTGCTTCATGAACTTTGGGGTTTGTTAAACGTCATCCGTAAATGGGTGGCTATTACGGCGGCTTACGGGTTTATGGAAAAGTGTGTCAAGTAACTTGATAGCTCGAGATTGGGATTTGCTCCTCCGACGATGGAGAGATATCTCTGGGCCCTCTCGGTGTTACGGTATCCATCATCGTCTGGCCAGACACTTTGTGATTTGATCACAGGGATGCCGGAACACGGTAACGAGAAAAGAGAACAATACCGGTAACGAGGTAACTGGCATAGTGGACAAGTTGTTGATCCACGGAAATGCCTACATGTCTAACCTCGGGTATTTGTAACATATCGTGAAGCAACAGGAATAGCACACGGCAACTGGAGGTTCACTCGAATATTCATTCGTGTGGGTATAGGGGTCAATATGGGTGTCCACGGCTCCGATGTTGATCATTGATCGGAAGGTGTTCCGTGTCATGTCTATACTTCACCGAACCTATAGGGTCACACGCTTAAGGGTCATCTATCTGCTGAATACTAGACAGGGAGTCTGAGAGAAAATCACCGAAAAGTTTCGGAGACAACGGAAGAGTTCCGGAGAGAGAACACTGAAAAAGTTTCGGTAAAACCGAAAAGTTGTTTCGGATAAAACCATTGATCCAAAAAGGTTTCGGCAAGCACCGGGAATGTTTTGGTGGTTGCCAGATTGGTCTGGTAATTTCTGGAATTTTTCTGGAGAAAAAACCGAAAAAAAAGTTTCGGAGCTGCCGGAGTTGTTTACCGGGTAAACAAAGATGGTTTTAAATTAAACCACCATACTGGAAATGTTCCAGAGCGCGTCCAGATAATTTTAGAGGGTGCCGGAAATGTTCTGGGACCTTCTGGAATTTTTCAGAAATAATAGTCGCGGAAACCATCTTGTCCCAGCGTGAGGGGACAAGATCCCACGGATCGTGGGGGCTGTTTTTGGGCTGTTTTTGGGGGGGCCCCCTTTGGGAGCAGCCCCCTTGTGGCTGGACAAAATGTTGGGGGGGGGGCCCCCATGGTGGGGGGCAGCCCCCACAAATGGTGGAGAGTGTTGGGAGGAAGGTGGGGCCCCATGGGGGAACACCATGGACAAGGGAACATGTTTTTCCCTTGTTTGGTGGGAACATGTTCTCCTTGTTTTGTGGGAACATGTTTTCCCCATGTTTAGTGGGCTGAATTTTCAGCCCCCTCCACCCCTTCCACCACTATATAAGGAGGAGGAGAGGTGCTCTCCAACTCCACTCCAACTCTCTCACACAAGCCATGCATGATCTGGCATTCTCTCTCCCTCCCACGAAATAGTTTCGTAGTGCCGAAAGGCTGTCTGGGTTCCGGTGGGAACTAGTTCTGGACGGCGGAGCCCTGCCGGATAGATGGCACCGTATGTGTGCAACCCCGTAGAGAGGTCGTAGTTTCGTCCTTTTGCCCGAGGGGCTGTTCGAGTGTCCTCCCGAAGGGCTGTCCGAGTGACGGTCCGAGTTCTGTGAGTCCTCCCGAAGGGCTGTCCACGACACCGTCCGGGGGACTGTCCGACCGCCTCCCGGAGGGCTGTCCGAGTGGCGGATGAGGGAGTACATCCTCGCGGTTGGGAGGTTGTAAATCCTAGCTGCGGGGATCTGCACCGACGATCGTCATCGACTCTACTTCCGCTGCGCTACGAGTCGGTAACGAAAATGATCAAACCTTGTATGCAGTCTCCATAGTGGTCCTGGGCTGGTGCGTAGGTCGGAAAATTTTTGTTTTCTACTGCGTTCCCCAACACCTAAGTGGGATAAGGCTGAGCAATAGATGGTGGATGCAGGGGTCATTCCAGTTACATTGAGCTGGGCCCCCAGGTGCAGGACTTGGTTCTATGCGCATGGGGGGACGTTGGACCCAAAGACAGGCAAGGTTTTGGAGAAGGCAAGTCTTAAAGGAGCGGACCTCAAACTACTTGTTCCAATAGAAGAGGCTCGAACGGGGGTGTTCACGCCCAACAGAGAGAACGACGAGCTTACGCACGCCGTGGGAAATCCTGAACACCCGGGAAGAACACGAGGCAAAGGCGTTGTTCCGTGGTATGAGGGGTTTGAGGACTGGAACGCTGACTACAGAAGCCGTGCGAGAAAGAAGATTGAGGAGGAGAAGAGGAAGCTGGAGGAGGGGCAGAGGAAGCAGGAAGCAGAACGCCTTCAAGGCCTAGAATCAGCGCACGCAGAGTTGGCAATCCAATTCCAGCGGCAGCAGCAGCAGATCGACTCACTTAGCCAGGAAAGGGGGTCTCAGCAGCGGCAGCAGCTAGCGGATCTAGCATTGGATAGCACCGTCCCATCCATGCCGAGAAGCAGCGTGGGTTCCGCCCCGGGCGAGGCACTGCTGGATAGATACCCTGTGGATGACATCATGGAAAACACTAATTGTGAGCCACACTTCAAAATGAAGAACATATCCATGAAGGTGGCGGACGCCATTGCTTATACAAATCCCCCTGAAGCAACCTTCCATTGCAACCCGATTCCAGCTGGCTATGCTCGTGTCGTGGTTGATGAAGTGGTGGCACAATATTCGGGGCTAGAGCTTGACATTCCTGGAGGTGATGACGAGCACACACTGGGAGAGGCCATACATCGTATCATTCTATGGAGAAATGATTGCATCATCTTTCCAAGGCCACCGACACCGCGTCAGTCGACTCCTCCTCCAAGTCCACCACCGCGTCAGCAGACTCCCTCTCCTCCAAGTCATCAGCCACCGCCTCAGCAGAGTCCTGCTCCTTCAAGTCCGCCAACGCGTCAGGCCACTCCTCCTCCTCCAAGTCCGGCACCGCATCAGCCCATTCCTCCTCCTCCAAGTCCGGCACGCGTCAGCCCACTCCTCCTCCTCCAAGTCCGGCAACACATCAGCCCACTCCTCCTCCTCCAAGTCAGGCACCGCGTCAGCCGTCTCCGCCGCCTCAGCGGGCTACGCCGCCTAAGCAACAGCGGAAGAGAGCCGCCGCAGCTATGGTGGCTAGCGGTACAAGTACAGGTACAGGAGGCAAGAGATTCCAATTTGGTCCAAGCCTCACGCCTCTTCCGAAGAGGCCTTACGACCTGACTGAGGAGGAAAACGAAGCCGAAGTGCAAGCCCAATTGAGGGCCCATTTTGGACCGAAATCGCCACCGCCGCCAAAGGAGACAGTACCTGAGCATGTCATTGACCACTTTATTCGTATGGCTGAACCACCAGCTCCCAAGCCTATTGACTCAGACTATGAGCGCCAAATCAGGAAGGCATATTAAGCACAAAAAAAGAAGGAGTCGAGCTCGAGCTCGAGCTCCAGCCAAGCAGCTGCCAAAAAAAGAGGGAAAATTGTTCCCCAGCTGGGAGAACAGGCGATGCAATCGATCCCCCCGCTCATTGTACTAACACATGCGAGTATCAGCGCCGATCAGCTGGTAATAACTGACGCTCATAGAAGGATGGCTGAAGAGGCCGGTATCACTGTTTATCAACTCCTAGAGATCGAGCCCATGGATATGATTAGAGAGGACGACATAAAACGGAAATATACCCGCGGCGAACCTATGGTCAAGCCTAAGGAGGTCAAGAAGCTCTCAACGAGAATGTATGAATTGCATGAATGGTACATGAAAATTGCCAAGACTACCAATGGAGAGTCCCTCATGGTGAAAGTCAAGCCAGAGTATTACTACCATGGGAAAGATCTGTATGTTGAGTTTACAGAACTGTTTCAGTTATTCAATCAAGACGCACTCGACAAATCTATCGTCAGTTGCTATTGTCTGTAAGTGATTTCTTTCTGTAATTTAAGTCTCAAGCTGCTAGCTATAGTGCTCGTTGATCATTACCTGTAATTATCCTCACTATATTCTTTTCTGTGATATTATGCAGGATGAAGATCTATGAAATGAAAAAAGCTGGACGCTATTGGGTTCATTGACCCAAATACCATTAATGAAGAGACATGGACGCGTCCATGGGAACGAAAAGACACAGAGAAAAGCTTGCTAGAGTTCTTGAAGCTCCTAAATACCAATCAAGATATACTACTTCCTTACAACTTCGGGTGAGTCTCACACTGTCTTGTACTATAAATTCTGTTTTTGCTTACTAGCTAGATGTTAATAAGTGTATAGGGTTTAGGGTAGTTGATGAGTGTTAGTCACATGCCCGCTTAATTTATACATGCAAACGTGTGCGCATGCAGTTTCCACTGGATCTTGTTAATCATTCAAGTTGAAGATGAAAAAGTTGAAGTACTGGACTCACTACTTAAACCAGTTACTGAGTACGAAATCGTGAAGGGGATAGTCAACAGGTAATTTCAATCATTATCGAACTATATATGTCGGCCTCTTTAGTTCGTCATTTCCTGATATCAACTAATTAATAACTCCTTTATTCATTTTCTTTGCCGGCGGGCAGGGCTTGGGAAAAGTTCATCAAACAGGTTCCAGGCACTTGGAAAGAAAAGCTGAAATGGTATCGACCCAAGGTAATTAATTAAGTAGTACTAGCTAGCTACAATCTCTTTAATTCTAGTTTCAATACCATTAATTATCATGCTTGATTAATTATTATCTGATTGAATTCTATTCTCGTAAAGGCCATGAAGCAGGCGCGGGGGACTGATTATGTGCATACTACGTTTGCGAGAATATTCACATGATGGTGTCCGAAAGGAGCAGATCTGATAGACAGATATTGGTACGTTTGCCAGAACACTATTCACAATTTTTACATCATTATCGATATCTAATATATATACACACAACTAATACATGCATATTTGATCTCCTTCTTTAAAGTTCAACGAGATGCGGGATAAGCTCCTACCAACGGATCGCGTACGAGCAATTCAAGAGGAAATAGCGGGATTTTTGCTCGACCAGGTCATAGATCCCAAAGGAGAATTTCATTACCCGCTACTGCAGTAATGCCTCCATGTAGAAGAAAATGTATATACCAAATTGCATATATACATGTGTATATGTGAATGGTCGTGCGAGACATTTGATGATATATATATATATATGATCGGGTCTACTAGAAATTCTATTTATATATATGCATAACGTGTACAATATGTAGTATCGTAAAATACCAGCAAATGAAAAAGAATTAAATGGAAAACACAAAAATAAAGAAAAAATAAATCATAAAACCAAAACCCCCAAAACCTTTTAGTACCGGTTGGTGTTACCAACCGGTACTAAAGGTCTCCCAGCCCACGGCACTGGCTCGTGCCACGTGGTGGCCCTTTAGTGGCGGTTTGTGTTGAACCGGTACTAAAGGGGGGGGCTTTAGTCCCCACCCTTTAGTGCCGGTTACAGAACCGCCACTAAAGGGCCTAATGAACCGGCACTAAAGGGCCTAATGAACCGTGTCTAACATTTATATATATCTAAAAAATTCATCTAACACATTTATCTAAAAAATTCATCTAACATTCATCTAAAAAATAAAAAAACATTCATCTAAAAAACTCATCTAACATTTATATATATCTAAAAAATTCATCTAACATATTCATCTAAAAAATTCATCTAACATTTATATAAAACAGAAAACAACTTGTGTGTGTGTGTGCGCGCGCGTGTGTGTGCGGCCATGGCGCGGCAGGGGCTCACAGCGGCGAGGTGAGGCGAAGGGGGCGGCGACGGGCCGGGGCGTCGACGGGGGCGGCGACGGGTGGCGACGGGGATGGCAACGGGGACGGTGACGGGCGGCGAAGGGGGCGGCGATGGGGGCGGGGGTGGCGACAGCATCGATCGGGGCAGGCGGCGTCGACGGAGAGGAAGAAACAGAGGGAAACTGAAATTTTTTCAAGTGTTGTATATATAGGAGGGACCTTTAGTACCGGTTGGAGCCACCAGCCGGTACTAAAGGTCTGTTTTGGCCAGGCTAAGTGGCGGGAAGCGCAGGCCTTTAGTACCGGGTCGTGGCTATACCCGGTACTAAAGACCCCCCTTTAGTACCGGTTGGAGCCACGACCCGGTACTAAAGGGGGTGCGCTGCCATCCGCGGTGCACAAAATTTAGTCCCACCTCGCCGAGCGAAGTGCAGCCGCACTGGTTTATAAACCCAGCCGCGGCTGCTCCTTCGAGCTCCTCTCCAAAGCAGGCTTCTGGGCCTAAACTGCTGCGCTGACCTGTGGGTCTAATGGGCCTTGCGGGCCTGCATCCTGGCCCAACTACAGGTTGGGTTTCTAGTCGTATGAGTTGTTTTTGCTGTATTTAGAGTTTCTTTGTGAATATTTTTGCTTTAGGTACAAAAAATTACAAACTTTCTGTTAGTGCCAGTAGTTTTCAAATTTGAATAGTTTAAATTTGAATTATTTGAAATTTGTGTGAATCACTAGTTTGTGAATAACTTTACTTTAAAAATAGATTTTCTAGTGATTCTTTTTTCTTATGTTTAATATTAGTGTGTTTTATTATTATATTCAATTTGGTAATACTTAGGTTATTTAAAAAAATGAAATGCCTTTGTAACAGCTGAGTTTTCGTCCGAAACCCTGATACTTCGAAAGAGATTGTCCATTTTGTACACGAAGTGCATCCAGTTTTTGCCGCAACACTCTCTACTTTTTTGCACATGCTATGTGGGTGAAATGATGTTAACATGCCAACTTTCAACCTTTTCAGAGTTCATTTGTAGTGCTTTTCAATTTCAGGGTCATTTAGCTCAAAAAAATCAGTAAATGCATGAAAAATAGCAAATGATGTCAGAAAGGGTTCAAAGTTGATGACGTGGCTTTGAATGGTGCATACTGAACGCACAAAAAGTCTGGAGTTGTAATAATTTTAAAAAATGAAATGCCTTTGTAACAGATGAGTTTTCGTCCGAAACCCTGATACTTCGAAAGAGATTGTCCATTTTGTACACGAAGTGCATCAAGTTTTTGCCGTAATTCTCTCAACTTTTTTGCACATGCTATGTGGGTGAAATGATGATACCATACCAACTTTCAACCTTTTCAGAGTTTATTTGTAGTGCTTTTCAATTTCAGGGTCATTTAGCTCAAAAAATCAGTAAATGCATGAAAAATAGCAAATGATGTCAGAAAGGGTTGAAAGTTGATGACGTGGCTTTGAATGGTGCATACTAAACGCACAAAAAGTCTGGAGTTGAAATAAGTTAAAAAAATGAATTGCCTTTGTAACAGATGAGTTTTCGTCCGAAACCCTGATACTTCGAAAAAGATTGTCCATTTTGTACACGAAGTGGATCCAGTTTTTGCTGTAACCCTCTCTACTTTTTTGCATATGCTATGTGGGTGAAATGATGATACCATGCCAACTTTCAACCTTTTCAGAGTTCATTTGTATTGCTTTTCAATTTCAGGGTCATTTAACTTTAAAAAAATCAGTAAATGCATGAAAAATAGCAAATGATGTCAGAAAGGGTTGAAAGTTGATGACGTGGCTTTGAATGGTGCATACTGAACGCACAAAAACTATGGAGTTGTAATAAGTTTAAAAAAATGAAATGCCTTTGTAACAGATGAGTTTTCGTTCGAAACCCTGATACTTCGAAAGAGATTGTCCATTTTGTACACGAAGTGCATCGAGTTTTTGCCGTAACCCTCTCTACTTTTTTACACATGCTATGTGGGTGGAATGATGATACCATGCCAACTTTCAACCTTTTCAGAGTTCATTTGTAGTGATTTTCAATTTCATGGTCATTTAGCTTAAAAAAATCAGTAAATGAGCTGAAAAATAGCAAATGAAGTCAGAAAGGTACACGTTTGTCCGAAGCACAAAAGTACATGTTTCAAATGCCAAAACACATAAGCACCCTAACTATTACAAAGATTCCCTACGGTTTGTCCAAAGTGGGACTTTCCAGATATATAAGTCCGGAAACTCACTAGAGAAGAAAGTGATGACAGTGAAGCCGGTCACATCCCAGAGTGGGATCTTTGGGTGTGAAACTTTTTCTTCGCGTGTGTCCCTTTGCGCCGTAACCATGGACAATCTTCATCATTTAACTAGATGCTCGGGTCAATATTCACTGTGAAGGGAGCAATTTCATCAAACTAATTTTCATAATCTTCTGACATGTCTGTCTTGTCATCCACTCCCACGATGTTTCTTTTACCTGAAAGAACTATGTGGCGCTTTGGCTCATCGTATGATGTATTCGCTTCCTTATCTTTTCTTTTTCTCGGCCTGGTAGACATGTCCTTCACATAGAAAACCTGCGCCATATCATTGGCTAGGACGAATGGTTCGTCTGCGTACGCAAGATTGTTGAGATCCACAGTTGTCATTCCGTACTGCGGGTCTTCCGTTACCCCGCCTCATGTCATATTGACCCATTTGCACCGAAACAAAGGGACCTTCAAACCACGTCCATAGTCAAGTTCCCATATCTCCTCTATGTAACCATAATATGTGTCATTTCCCCTCTTGGTTGCTGCATCAAAGCGGACACCACTGTTTTGGTTAGTGCTCTTCTTATCTTGGGCGATCGTGTAATCCTTTGAAAGTCATTATATTCGAAGATGGTAACTGGGACAGCAAGTACAGGTCATCTTCAACAGCGGCGTCATGCATGGCACGTGTCTGCAACCAACCGGCGAAAGTCCCCGTTTGTTCACGTGTAATCCAGTCGTCAGACTGCTCCGAGTGTTTGGAGCGTAGAATATTCTTGTGTTCCTCCATATACGGAGCCACCAAGGCGGAATTTTGTAGAACAGTGTAGTGTGCTTGAGTGAGAGAATGCCCGTCCATACATATTATTTGTTCCGGTCCTAGCGTGTCATTTCCACCCAGTCTGCCCTTATGCCGCGATTCAGGAACAGCAATCGGCTTAAGGTCAGGAATAAAGTCAATACAAAACTCAATGACCTCCTCATTTTCATGGCCCTTGGAGATGCTTCCTTCTGGCCTAGCACGGTTATGAACAAATTTTTTTAAGACTCCCATGAACCTCTCAAAGGGGAACATATTGTGGAGAAATACAGGACCCAGAACGTTAATCTCTTCGCATAGGTGAACTAGGATGTGCGTCATGATGTTGAAGAATGATGGTGGGAACACCAACTCGAAAATGACAAGACATTGCACCAAATCATTCTCTAACCTTGGTATGATTTCTGGATCGATTACCTTCTGAGAGATTGCATTGAGGAATGCACATAGCTTCACAATGGCTAATCGAACTTTTTCCGGTAGAAGCCCCCTCAATGCAACCGGAAGCAGTTGCGTCATAATCACGTGGCAGTCATGAGACTTTAGGTTCTAAAACTTTTTCTCTGCCATATTTATTATTCCCTTTATATTCGACGAGAAGCCAGACGGTACCTTCATACTGAGTAGGCATTCAAAGAAGATTTCCTTCTCTTCTTTGGTAAGAGCGTAGCTGGCATGACCCTGATGTATGCCGTCTTTTTCGTGCATACGTTGCTGGTCCTCCCGTGCCTCCGGTGTATCTTTCGTCTTCCCATACACGCCCAAGAAGCCAAGCAGGGTCACGCAAAGATTCTTCGTCATGTGCATCACGTCGATTGCAGAGCGGACCTCTAGGTCTTTCCAATAGGGCAGGTCCCAAAATATAGATTTCTTCTTCCACATGGGTGCGCGTCCGTCAGCATCATTCGGAACAGATTTTCCGCCAGGACCCTTTCCAAAGATTACCTTCAAATCCTTGACCATATCATGTACATCATCACCAGTACGGTGGCGAGGCTACGTCCGGTGATCCGCCTCACCTTTGAAATGCTTGCCTTTCTTTCTTACGGGATGCCTGCTCGGAAGAAATCGACGATGTCCCAGGTACACATTCTTCTTACAATTATCCAAATATATACTGTCGGTATCTTCCAAACAGTGCATGCATGCGTTGTATCCCTTGTTTGTCTGTCCTAAAAGGTTACTGAGAGCAGGCCAATCATTGATGGTCACAAACAGCAACGCATGTAGGTCAAATTCTTCCTGTTTGTGCTCATCCCACGCACGTACACCTTTTCCATTCCACAGCTGTAAGAGTTCTTCAACTAATGGCCTTAGGTACACATCAATGTCGTTGCCGGGTTGCTTAGGGCCTTGGATGAGCATTAGCATCATAATGAACTTCCGCTTCATGCACACCCAAGGAGGAAGGTTATACATACATAGAGTCACAGGCCAGGTGCTATGGTTGCTGCTCTGCTCCCCAAAAGGATTAATGCCATCTGCGCTTAGACCAAACCATACGTTCCTTGCGTCACCTGCAAAGTCCTCCCAATACTTTCTCTCGATTTTTCTCCACTGCGACCCGTCAGCGGGTACTCTCAACTTCCCGTCTTTCTTACGGTCTTCTCTGTGCCATCGCATCAACTTGGCATGCTCTTTGTTTTGGAACAAACGTTTCAACCGTGGTATTATAGGAGCATACCACATCACCTTGGCAGGAATCTTCTTCCTGGGGCGCTCGCCCTCGACATCATCAGCGTCATCGCGGTTGATCTTATAGCGCAATGCACCGCATATCGGGCATGCTTTCAAATCCTCGTACTCACCGTGGTAGAGGATGCAGTCATTAGGGCATGCATGTATCTTCTGCACCTCTAATCCTAGAGGGCAGACAACCTTCTTTGCTTCGTACGTACTCTCTGGCAATTCGTTGTCCTTTGGAAGCATCTTCTTTAACATTATCAGCAACTTTCCAAATCCCTTGTCAGATACACCATTCTCTGCCTTCCATTGCAGCAATTCCAGTGTGGTGCCCAGCTTTTTCTTGTTAGCTTCGCAATTTGGGTACAACAATTTCTTGTGATCCTCTAACATGCGCTGCAACTTCTTCTTCTCGTTTTCACTTGCGCAGTTTCTCTTTGCATCGGCAATGGCCCGACCTAGATCATCAGCGGGCTCATCTGATGCCTCTTCTTCAGCTTCTTCCCGCATTGCCGGCTCAGCTTCTTCCCCCATTGTTGTACCATCATATTCAGGGAACCCATGGCTAGGATAGCTGTCGTCGTCATCTTCTTCTTCATTGTCTTCCATCATAACCCCTTTTTCTCCGTGCTTGGTCCAAACATTATAGTGGGGCATGAAACCGGCCTCAAACAGGTGGACGTGAATGGTTTTTGACTTAGAGTAACTCCGATCATTCTTACAGCCTGCACATGGACAAGGCATAAAACCATCCGCCCGCTTGTTTGCCTCAGCCGCAAGCAGAAAAGTTTGCACGCCATTAACGAACTGGGGAGAGCATCGGTCATCGTACATCCATTGCCGGCTCATCTTCATTACACAGCACCGAATAGACCAAATTAATACAAGTTCATACATAAAGTTCATACAACACTTATTCTCATAAAACAAACATACAAATAACTCTCTAGCTAAAGCATTTAAATGCAATAACAAATGCGATCAAGATTGCAACTAAGGTAACAATTGATCCAACAGCATAATTATACCAAGCCTCACTATCAATGGCATCTATACCTATACTAATTTGAGACTCCCTAGAAATTCTCATGTTAATCAGAAAATTAGAACCGCTCATCTGGTGGGACCAAGTTATTACGGTGTAGATTAACTCATGTAGATTTGAAACTTTTTTTTCTTTTCCTTAGAAGGCCCACAACGCTTTCATTGTTTTAGATAGAAGTCAAAAGAAAAAATGCAAAGAAAGGCCCATAGTGCTTTCACGTACGTTTGGGAGTAGAAGCCAAACACCAAAAAAATGATATTGTGAGGAGATACGATTAGATAGCTTTCCTTCTCATGCACGCCAGCATTTAATCTCCATCTTCACGTACAGTTGGGGAAATAGAAGGGAAAAAAATATTGTTAAAGATACGATCAGCTAGGTTTCCTTCTCTTGCACAACAGCAGTTAACATCCAACTAATCTCTCATCTCTCAAGTCGAAGATTATTTTTTTTGCACAAAAGAGATACGATTAGCTTTCCTTCTCCATCTAATCTCTCATCTCTCACGTTCAAGATATTTTTTGTGCAGATTCTTGAATCACCATCTCTCTAGAAATTCTGGAGCGGCTGCTGCATGGCCTAGCAAGAGCAGCTCATTGTTGTCTCTCTCATATCTCAACGGTGGAAGCATGTATGGAAGTGCAGCAACAACATGCACAACAACATGTTGGACGCAGGCTCAAACCCTGGAGATTCATGGTCCAATTGATGCCGATGCCCTAGCCTTTGACATGCCTGCCGATACTACCTTAACATGTCGAATCAAAATCTGCACCCACATCTACCTCTGAATCCTTCTAATTACCATGACCCTGCTGCCTTGCACATCAGGATCCATCCATAGATCAAAGCAAAGTTGCTTCAGCCTCCGTACTCCATGCAATAGATACACCATTGCAGCGCCCAGCTGTACATGACCCAGTTTGGTGCTGCCGTGTTGCTGAATTGAAGCATATATTGTTGGTTTTTGCCCTTGCCTATTAATCTCCAACAAGGAAGAACCTGGCCCTGCGATTGTTTGCCGCCCGCAGAACATGCACAGGTACATAGAAAGGCTTCATTTGATGGACGGTGGTTTAATTAGCTAGCAGCAACACGCACATGTGAATGTACGCCAGCTGCACAAGTAGGCAGGTCAATTGATTCTGGTGTGAAGGAGCCTTCCGCAGCAAATGCGTTGGGCAACCAGGTGACGCTATATTTTGTTCTGTATATTCTCCCGCATCTTTTCCCCTTTTGGTTTTTTGACCATTCCCGAAGTCTAACAGGTATAAGTTGCGCATTGATCCTTTGTGTAGATGAAAACACGTGGACATTTACCTTTTTCTAAATATCTCCATTAGATTTACTTTTCAATAAATAGACCTTTAGATGATTATTTCCTACAATGCAGAAGTCAGATTTTGATTCATATGTATGCAGTCTTAGGTTATAAAGGATTTTATCTCAGCAATTTAGTTATTTCTTTTTTTATCTATGTGCATTACGAACAATGGTGCAAATATTAGATTCATTGCTTCACTTTTCTCCTGCTGCATTGTGATATTTTGTAGATTTCAAACCGCTCTAGGAATAATCAAATTACTCGACAACCTTGAGTATTCTTGCCCATCAGTATCTACTAACTATTGCTCCTGTTTTTTTCATACCTTTTACATGCTTTGAGGAATCTTATGCCGATGAACTGGGCCGGTTTCCATAGCTTATCGAATAACTTTAGAGGCAAGATATGGCGAATTGACCTATGGTGCTAAAATAGAAAAAGATAATAAAACAAGGATTACACATGCGTATTGACATATGATCCACGTCGACTTTCCAAAGCATACTTGGAAGCCACATCAATGGTAGCTCTAAATTTATATATGCCATCGACCATTTGAGCAGTACCCTTCGACAATTTAAGATATGCTCATACCTTTTCAGTCTCTTGGAACAATGATGTGCTATGCTTCAACTAGATTTTTGCCTGATGCAAACATATTGATACAATGGGGGTATATGCTCCTTTTCTAAAAAAAACAAATTCATACAAATTCATAAGTCAGGAGCAAATCCTTATTCCCTGAGATAAAATTTATATTTGCAGTTGTTGCATGTATTACCTCCTTAATAAGTTGTGCAAATAAACTGGACGTGACTCCAACTTACAGAATATAATAGTTTCTAATATGTAGGTTAAGTTTAACATGTCCCTATCTCTGTTATGATAAAACTGCACTATCCTAACAGGTAAGGGAATCACCTCAAAATATTACCACGTTGAGGAGCTAAATATAAACAGGTACGATCTACTGGCCGAAGCTATGCTATCTGATGCCAAAGCTAGCATGTTCGGCTACAACTACTATGAGTTTGCTAGGATTATTATCGAGTGTACGTGTTATTAACTTGCTATTTTTGCACTGGAAAATACAAAGCATTTTTTATTGTCAATTAGATAAAAAATTAATTTTGGATTAGAAAACTACAGTGTGTTTAGCTATGTGCTCCTAATTAAAATTGTTCATTTAGCCTCTATTTTATATCAGGCTTGGACGCACTGAAAGATCAATAGGGAGATCTTTTTTGTCAACTAATCTTGCCATAAGTTCTGTATTGTACTATTTTGATAGAACATGGTGTGTAATATTGTTGCATTGCTAATACTATTTATTTACATTTTGCTTTCAGTAATACCCCTTTCAAATTTTGTTTCGGATAATTGGTTTTCTGTAAATACTGTTTGTGCCTCTTTTACTTGATGATAATAACCAGTCTCACTGTTTGAATTTGATAAGTTTTTAGACATTATAGCTACCAAATATATTTTTGAAATATAATACAAATGTATTAAAATCATCAGGTTGTATTAACTATGGACATCTAGATGTTATGGTGCATAGACGTATGTAAGCTAATGTCTGCTTTGCTTTTCTTTAGAATCTTTTGCTTATATCTGCTATACTTCGGATAGTATACAAATGGACATGTGGAATCACCAGGTAATTTTTTTATAGTGGTGATTCACCTGTTCCATGGCAAATTTTTAGGTGATTTGTAATTAATAATACAATTTTGGTAAAGACTATGCTATCATAGTCCGTGCTAATCATATTTCTATTGCTCATTTGTAGAACAAAAAAGAGGAAAATATATTAGGCCTGTGTTCTAAAAATCATGTGATCAAATGTTTCAAGTTATTGTTATATTTTTTTGTAAGAGGTCAACTGTTTTCTTCGAAGCCTTATGATGTTCCACTGGCTCCTAGAGAATTATTTTCCGTTCGATTTGCATCTTGGAAAATCATGTTCTGCAAACCATTTGATTATTTTGTACTATTTGTATTATCAACAAAATTTGTTTATTTTGCTACCTAATACGGTTAACTAAAACTGTGACGACTAAATTATGGTTGTAGCAACGCACTGGCGAGTCCACGTGTTCACATAAAATCCAAGATAGTGAAATTCCCTATCTATATATTTAGGCTACTTTGTAGTACATGAGAATGCATTTTGGAGTGTGGTCTGACATGTTTTAGCATGACAGTTCTATATGTGATGTAGTATACATCCAAACTTGGATTATTTTCCTGAATTTTGTCTATTGTACTTATCATTTAATAGTCATTTCAATAGATATATTTTGTATGTGAATTTATGAATTTCTATATTTCAAATATATAAATATCTGTGTATTCAATATACTATTAATGTCTCCATGTGTTCCCAAAATAAACTAGCCCGTGCTGATGCACGGGTTGACGACTAGTATTTTCTAATCTTTCTAATCTTCAAGCGCATTTTCTTCATCTTGATCTTGTGATCATCGACGACATCGGCAACATGCAACTCCAATTCCATCTTCTCCCCCTCAGTTCTTTTCAATTTTTCTTTCAAATACTCGTTTTCTCTTTCAACTAAATTTAACCTCTCGACAATAGGGTCGGTTAGAATTTCCGTTTCACATACCTCCTAGATAAAAATATCTATGTCAACTTGATGGGCATAATTTGTCATAAACACGAAATGCAATAAATAGTTATAAAAGAGAATATACCACATCCGAATCATAACCTGGACGAGGGCCGACGGGGACGGATATCAAAACCATGGCACTATGTATAACAAACAACGTACGGGTAAGATAATTATACAAGTAACTATATATCTAAATCACACAAACATGATTTTTTTTTATATAAAAAAGATAAGAACAAGAGGCTCACCACAAGGTGGTGCCGGCGACGGGACGGTGCGGGCGATCGACGGTGGTTAGGACGGAGACGGGAAGGCACTAAGTAAACCACACCTACATATGCAAACTAAGAGTTATTTTGACATCAAATTGCATATAAATCAAATACTACCACATATAATTCCTCCCAAAATAAAACCCACAAATCACTATACTTATAGAGCATTGCAAGAGCTAATCTAGCAATGAGAGATGAAAGGACAAAGTTGCCAACCTTTGTGATCACTTGGATGGATGGGGTGCCTTCAAATCTTCACAAATTTTGGTAAAAATGGAGTGTGAGCTTGAGAGGAAGAGGAAGAAAATAGAGGAGAGGAAAGGGGAAGAACAGAGCGCTCGGGCTCGATGAAGGGATTTATATAGGATGACCTTTAGTACCGGTTCGTCTAACCAACCGGTACTAAAGGTGCATCTCTAGTCCCGGTTCGTGGCATGAACCGGTACTAATGGTGCTGGTGGGGCCCCAGCCTGACAACAGCCTGCCACCACCTCTTTAGTACCGGTTCGTGGCACGAACCGGTACTAAAGGTTCACCACGAACCGGTACTAATGAGCCCCGTCCGCCTAGCCGTTGGAACCGGTACCATTAGTGCCGATTCAGTTACAAACCGGGACTAATGTGCTTTACATTAGACCCTTTTTCTACTAGTGGCAATAGCCAATAGGGAATATGAGACACCCGGAAAGAGGTCACATGTACCCGGTGGGGAACTTGATGAAGCACCAGTACCGCAGGTAGCATGACAACGAAACATCACGCCGATGCTTAGTGTAGAATACAGTGATACAGTACAGTAGCTAGAACCGTGGTGACAAACTAAGCATTGGCGCTTATCGGGCTCACATCTGTTGTTCAGCTCTCATCCTCCCCTGCCACATCGTGCGTCGTAGCATGGGTTGACTTCGAGTTTCTCGATGAAAAATTAGTAAATTTCTTGCCGAGTTTGCTCTCGAAGTTGTGCAACACCATGCCATGTTGAATTTTGAGAATATTTATCAAATGTAGGGTGCATATATGTTGAGAATGTCCAGTTCCTCTGCTATTACCTTTTGTCTGTCTATAAGAGAGTACTCCCTCCGTCCGAAAAAGTGTGTCCCTCAAATGGATGTATCTAGCACAAATTTAGTGCTAGATACATCCATTTGAGAGACAAGCTTGGGACAAGTTTTTTTGGATGGAGGGAGTAATAATTAAGGTTTTGGAATGCAACCATGAGCTAGCGCCACCTGACCATCCATAACCATCACCACAAAGTTCAGATCGAGGGCAAGTGAGTCGAGCACTTCAGAGACTAGACAATGGGGTTTTACATTGCATAAGTTCAACACTCTTATATGAAATTCACATAAAATTGCTAGTAAATATGATTTAAAAATATGACAGGGGATCCGACGGATGAAAGAATAGAAACATTAAAATCGCCGCACATGCACAGATGCGCCGGACACATAATAGTAAGTAACTGTATCGTTTTATGTGACTCGGAAAAAAAATGATCAACATTACTCCATTCGACGAACGTGCAGGCGTATATGTTGAATAAGGTTTTGATGCGATTATGTCTGCCTTGTAGTTCGTGCCAGGTCTTTACACAATCTCCATTGACGACACATGTGCTCAGGGGAAATCATGTTATGTTAGTGAAATCACAAAGAAAAGGAAAGAAGAAGAAGAAAAAACTCACATGTCAAGGTGGTCTGGGCCTCCGTGACATGCAAATGTTCAACCAGGCTCTCCTTGCAAAACAAGCATGGCGTTTGATTCAGCGGCCGGAAAGCTTGTGTGCTCGACTCTTGAAATCAAAATATTATCCTAAAGGCAATTTGCTGGACACGGTTTTCGCGTCTGATGCGTCCCCAGTGTGGAGAGGGATCGAGTTCGGGCTTGAACTCTTAAAAAAAGGTGTTGTGTGGAGAGTTGGGGATGGAAAAAGTATCCAAGTTCTCAGGGATAGTTGGATCCCAAGGCAATCTGGACTCATGGTAAAATCTCTCAAAACTCGGAGCCGAATCAGATGGGTTAATCAGCTAATTTTGCCACAAACAAGAGAATGGAATGCTCCCCTTATTAATCAACTATTCTATAGATTTGATGCAGAGGAAATTTGCAAGATAAAACTCCCTGTTAGCGAAACAGAGGACCACCTTGCCTGGAACTATGAGAAAAATGGCATGTTCACGGTAAGAAGTGCCTACAAGCTGGGCATGAGCTTGAAGCAGAAGGAAACAACTTCTGGATCATCAAGTAATGTCGGCACCGGAAGGGAAAATCTCTGGAATTTGATCTGGAAAGCAAGCATCCCTCACAAAATCCGTATTGTGGCCTGGAGAATTGCCACTGATTCACTACCCACAAAAGAGAACAAAAGAAGGAGAACACTTGAAATTGATGGCATATGCAATATATGTGGCAGAGATACAGAGGATGCTCAACATGCTGTTCTGAACTGCACAAGAGCTAAGGCACTTCGAGAGAATATGAGAGAGCATTGGGCCTTGCCAAGTGAAACATCGCTTGTTACCCGTGACCCGGACTGGCTTCTAAATGCGCTCAGTCTTTGTTCTGGAGACATGCGAGAAAAACTGCTCTTGGTACTATGGCGTTCCTGGCATCTTAGGGATGACATTGTGCATAACAAAGGCACTGCAAAGGTTTCAGACTCAGTCCTTTTCCTGAAGAATTATTGGGAAACTTTGAACTCAAACACTCCAAGTGAAAGTGATGTGAAAGGAAAAAAACCTTTGTATGATATACGAAAACAGTTGACCACTGCTGAGAAAATGAAGCCAACAGGGCATTGGTCCAGACCCCAAGGCGAGTGTGTTAAGCTAAATGTTGATGCCTCCTTTGTTTCTGCTTTGGGATCAGCTTGGGCAGGGGCAGTCGCCAGGGATAGCACCGGTTCAGTTCTTTTCTCTGTAGGCCGTCTCTTTCATATGTGCACTGATGCAGAGGAAGCTGAAGCTAGCGCCCTGCTTTTGGGCCTCAAGTGTTTGCGAGATATAAACAAGGTTCAAGTACAAGTGGAATCAGACTGTGCTGCTGTCGTTGCGGCTGTGAATGTAGAAGAAAGAAACAACACTAAGTGGTGGGCTACTTATGAAGAAGCAAAGACTATAATGCGGGAGTTCAGTTCGTGCATGGTGAGTAAAATTGGAAGAGAGTGCAACGTGGCCGCACATGAGATAGCAGCTCATGCTAGAGCTCATGGAGATTTTTATATACTGCAGAATGTGCCACCGAATGTCTTACATGTAATTGAGAATGACTGTAAAATTGCTATGAATGAATGAAAGAGCTCTCTTTCCCCTTTCAAAAAAAAAACTCACATGTCTTTATTTATAATAGGAGAAGAAAGGTCGTCTAAATGCTCACTCAACTCAGTCTAAGCCCAGCCCGACCCAGCCCAACCCATTCTCAGATGGCACGTGAGAGAGATACGACGCACGTCACGATTCTCTCCGTCTCTCACCAACCACGCCGCTGCCACTGGTCATTCCCTCGTCGCCGGCGCCTCCCCGCCGCCATGTTCCGGTTCCGAAGCTGCATCCTCACCCAGTTCCTCTCTTCTTCCTCCGCCTCCCCAGTTTCTCCTATCCACCCCTCCTCTCCGCCGCAGCCGGTATTTCCCCGGACCCTGGCTTTGCCGCCGAGGAGTACCTCGTCTCCACCTGCGGACTGACCCGAGCACAGGCCATCAAGGCCTCCACGAAGCTCTCCCACCTCATGTCCCCCGCTAACCCTGACATCGTAATCTATTCGCAGCAAACTAATTGAAGTTTTTAGCTATTCTCTAACTCAACATCTTTAATTTGACCATGTCTATAGGAAAGCGACGAGCACAGTTGTTCGGCATGTTTGCGGTGAAGACACTAGCCGGCAGACTGCACGCGCACAACAGCGTGGGTGGGGCTTCGCTCCACTGCTCCGGCGAGCTCGGTGTGGCGAATGATGCCGGGCCTGTCAAGGCGGTGGTGGAGCTGAAGCTTTGGCTGCTACTCTTCAGTTGGCTGTTTGTAGCCATTGTGTTCTTGGTGTGCTAGGTTTTTTTCTTTTTCTTTTTTGAGGAATGGTGTGCTAGGTATGACTTACGTCTTGGGGTCGCATGCTTATTTATAGCATCAGCCTCTTGGATGTTGGGTGCTTGTTTGATTAATGGGCCTGGCCTGCTAAGATGATGGGTTTGAGCATCCTGGATGGGAGATGGTTTGGGCCTTGGGTTTACATGGGCTTGTGGGCTCATTTTGTTATCTCTGGTCGCTAGGCTGTACCCGTTCTGACATATCTGTGACACATAGTACGTTGTGTCAATAGCCACCAGGTAAGTACATGTGTGTCAGGGCCATGTGTCGGTCGTTGCATGCATGCGTAGCTACCACCATGGATAGCAAATTATTTTCGTTTTATAGATTCAGGGAAATATATATAAGTTTGGCTTGAGACAAAGCTAGAACCTAACAATTTTAAACGCATAAATTAACTATTATAATCAAACTTTATACAGTTTGTCACTTAGTTAAACACCACTTTTTCACTCTTACTAGAAGATATATGTCTTCAATAACAAATAGGGAGAGGCCAGAACTCATCAAGTTTTATGTACTTTTTAATTTGCACTAGTTTTCATACATTAAAATAGTTATCTCAACTTATTGTGTTAGAACTTCCTTACATAAGGTAATGAATTATTCTTATCCATGTTTAGTATGAAGTGCTTATTTGTGAACTTGCGACTAATATAAGTTTCTCTCAGTCAAGGCCACATCTCTTATTAAGAAACAGTATAACGGGGCGAGCTACAGCCACCCACAGCGAATTGAGCCCCTGAGCCGTCGGATCGCTCCCACGTATACGTCCTAGATTAGTTCCATCCTTTCACAGATCATTGATGGGAGTTATTTCCCTCTCCTGGCGTGGCCCGCTCGAGCCATAGTTACCTGGGCCGCTGCTCTGCGGAACGAGTTAGACGTGGTGTGCGTAATCGGGCCAACACACAGGTCGAAGGTCACGAAAGCACAGTCGATGGTGCTCAGACACGGCCTGGTCTCTGCGTTATCCCTCTCCCCGAACTACTGGGGGAATATCTGGTACTCCCACCCCTAGGGTGCTCCCGGTGCTCCAAACTCGGTAGCACATTTTTAAATGTTCAAAAAATTCTGAAGAAAATCCAGCACATTGTCACAACATCGATGTATGTTGTCAAAAAAATTCAAATCAAAATTTGAAACATTGCTCGAGATACAAAAATGACAAAATGGACATCAATGTAATAATGGGCCTAATCTAAAGCCCAACTTATGTTGTGTACTATTTACTGTCGAATTTGTCATTTATGTTTCTCAAGCTATGTTTCAAATTTTGATTTCAAATTTTTTGACAACATACTTTGATGTTGTGTCAATGTGCTGGATTTTTTTCAGAATTTTTTGAATATTTAAAAATCTGCTACCTAGTTTTGGAGCACCGGAAGCACCCTAGGTGGGAGTACCAGATATTTCCCCCCGAACTACTTCCCTGTTCGTCAGTGCTGCGGTGGCGCCCGCCGCCACCGTGTGGTGTGCCGATTGCAAGACCTTACTGCACGTGCGCATGGGCATCGGTGGCCTCTGCTCTTCCTCCACATGCTCCCAGGGCGCGTCTCTTCTTTCCCATTTCTACCGTACGCTGCGTTCTTCGACGGCGGCCACGGTGACGGAACGCGCCGTCGGTATCCATGCCCGGGTGTTCTCCGCATTGCAGCGGTGGCGCCCCATCATGAATGCGTCCTTCCCTATCAGAAACTGCAGGACGTGCAAGCTGAAACTGCCGGTGGAGTTTATGCTTTGCACCTTCTCTTCCTCCCTACTGTCTCCTACCTTTCGCTGTTCCTGTCATGCTTGGGATGTCACAAGCAAAACACATATGCAGCAGAAAATGAAATTGTTCGTACTAATCCAAAGTGCACTATGGTGACATATCCTTCCAGGTGAACAACGTGACAGCAGTCCATCAAAAATCAAATGTCTTTGAATTCAACTAAACTGTCTTCTGATTCAAGGAAGAGTATCCATAATGACATCGGTGCCTCCAGCCAATCATCAGAAGCAGCCATCAAGGTAAATACACTCTTATAATGTGCTCATTTAAATTTTGATATATCTCATATTCCGCTATATAAGGACATCCAGCAGGTCCTGCTGCTGAGCACAACTACCTGGTCAGTATTTCTCCATTGTTCTTTTCATGCTCTAGCTTACCAGTGTTCGATGTCTACTTCCAAAATAAACTAAACCTGAAACCGGTGAAAACACCGACCCCATTGAAACTGGTGAAACCTCAATGCATTCCCCAGCTGCAAAACACACATACCCAGATCTGCAGTGTTCTGAACATATTAGTATATACTACATACGGATGTATATAGACATAGTTTAGAGTGTAGATTCACTCATTTTGCTCCGTATGTAGTCTATATTGAAATCTCTAAAAAAGACTTATATTTAGGAACGGAGGGAGTAGAAAAGTTGTGCCTGTTGTATTGCTGTTAACTATATCCGGTCTTAACAGTTTACATCACTTTACATTACACACCATGGTGATCCAATAAAAGGAAAAGGAGGTCACTCTTTTTCAATTACATACCTTTTCAGAAGCAGCTCTACTATTGCATCAAATATGGACTGGCGCCGCAACGCACGGCTTTATGGTCTAGTTAACACTAAGAGTTGGCTTGTTCGGTGGATGAACCTAATAAATTTAAGAAGGCACATTCTGCAATCGACATTATTTTGAGAAACCATGATCGACATAATTTTGTTGTTATGCCGCTACCAGTGGGCTTCTTAGAATATAATAAATGTGTGTTAAAAAAAGAATATAATAATTGTAAACTGCATGAATTTTTCCTTTTTTATCTTTCTAATTTATATCCATGTGCACTTAGTATCTAGTATATTATCAATGGTTCATTTGTCTCACATAAAACACGCTTTCCTAGTCAATGTGGCAGTAATTTGCATTTCACTGCACTCTATTCACATCTTGAACTACCAAAATCTCTTCATTATCCTCCAGAGATTGAGATGTACCATGTGTGTTCCTTTTAGTGGATCTTTCACTGAATAATTTGTTCCAAACAAATGATAAACAATATAAGTCCTGTCAAAAGTTCTTGCAAACCTGTCAAAAGTTCATTCTGCTATTGCATGGTTGTTCCAAGGTTGGTGGAGGTACCTCTAAGTTATTGCGTGGTTGGCTGAGTGGGATAGGGGTAACTTGTAAGAGAAAGCACTCCGCGCGATGTAAATCCTACTCGTGTGCCCGCCACCCCGTCAAGCCTGAGGAGGTCAAGAAGCTCTCAACGAGAATGTATGAATTGCATGAATGGTACATGAAAATTGCCAAGACTACCAATGGAGAGTCCCTCATGGTGAAAGTCAAGCCAGAGTATTACTACCATGGGAAAGATCTGTATGTTGAGTTTACAGAACTGTTTCAGTTATTCAATCAAGACGCACTCGACAAATCTATCGTCAGTTGCTATTGTCTGTAAGTGATTTATTTCTGTAATTTAAGTCTCAAGCTGCTAGCTGTAGTGCTCGTTGATCATTACCTGTAATTATCCTCACTATATTCTTTTCTGTGATATTATGCAGGATGAAGATCTATGAAATGAAAAAAGCTGGATGCTATGGCATTGGGTTCATTGACCCAAATACCATTAATGAAGAAACATGGACGCGTCCATGGGAACGAAAAGACACAGAGAAAAGCTTGCTAGAGTTCTTGAAGCTCCTAAATACCAATCAAGATATACTACTTCCTTACAACTTCGGGTGAGTCTCACACTGTCTTGTACTATAAATTCTGTTTTTGCTTACTAGCTAGATGTAAATAAGTGTATAGAGTTTAGGGTAGTTGATGAGTGTTAGTCACATGCCCGCTTAATTTATACATGCAAACGTGTGTGCATGCAGTTTCCACTGGATCTTGTTAATCATTCAAGTTGAAGATGAAAAAGTTGAAGTACTGGACTCACTACTTAAACCAGTTACTGTGTACGAAATCGTGAAGGGGATAGTCAACAGGTAATTTCAATCATTATCGAACTATATATGTCGGCCTCTTTAGTTCGTCCTTTCCTGATATTAACTAATTAATAACTCCTTTATTCATTTTCTTTGCCGGCGGGCAGGGCTTGGGAAAAGTTCATCAAACAGGTTCGAGGCACTTGGAAAGAAAAGCTGAAATGGTATCGACCCAAGATAATTAATTAAGTAGTACTAGCTAGCTACCATCTCTTTAATTCTAGTTTCAATACCATTAATTATCATTCTTGATTAATTATTATCTGATTGAATTCTATTCTCGTAAAGGCCATGAAGCAGGCGCCGGGGACTGATTATGTGCATACTACGTTTGTGAGAACATTCGCATGATGGCGTCCGAAAGGAGCAGATCTGATAGACAGATATGGGTACGTTTGCCAAAACACTATTCACAATTTTTACATCATTATCGATATCTAATATATATACACATAACTAATACATGCATATTTGATCTCCTTCTTTAAAGTTCAACAAGATGCGGGATAAGCTCCTACCAACGGATCGCGTACAAGCAATTCAAGAGGAAATAGCGGGATTTTTGCTCGACCAGGTCATAGATCCCAAAGGAGAATTTCATTACCCGCTACCGCAGTAATGCCTCCATGTAGGAGAAAATGTATATACCAAATTGCATATATACATGTGTATGTGTGAATGGTCGTGCGAGACATTTGATGATATATATATATATATATATATGATCGGGTCTACTAGAAATTCTATTTATATATATGCATAACGTGTACAATATGTAGTATCGTAAAATACCAGCAAATGAAAAAAAATTAAATGGAAAACACAAAATTAAAAAAAAAATCATAAACCCAAAACCCTCCAAACCTTTTAGTACCGGTTGGTGTTACCAAATGGTACTAAAGGTCTCCCAGCCCACGGCGCTGGCTCGTTGTAGGAGATATGCCCTAGAGGCAATAATAAATGTTATTGATTATCTCCCTGTTCATAATTAGGTTTATGTTCCATGCTATAATTGCTATGGTTTTCGAGTCTACAAATAAAACGAGGCATGGAGGAAGACTCATATGCACGTGTGGGATAATAAACGATAAAATGTATTCCTAGTCAAGCCTCTATCACTGGCTCAAGTGTTGCATGATGGTTCTGTTTTCCTGATCATGGGCATGTCTATGCCAGCAACTTTGATAGCACAATGTTAGAAGAACATTTGTGTTGAATCGACCCGATTGATGTTATGCTATGAGATACATTCGTCACAAGTTAATGGTTAATAACACAGAGATGATTAATGTTTGCATGATTCCTTAGACCATGAGAGTATCGAGTTTCTTCATGCTTGCTTCATGAACTTTGGGGTTTGTTAAACGTCATCCGTAAATGGGTGGCTATTACGGCGGCTTACGGGTTCATGGAAAAGTATGTCAAGTAACTTGATAGCTCAAGATTGGGATTTGCCCCTCCGACGTTGGAGAGATATCTCTGGGCCCTCTCGGTGTTACGGTATCCATCATCGTCTGGCCAGACACTTTGTGATTTGATCACGGGGATGCCGGAACACGGTAACGAGAAAAGAGAACAAATACCGGTAACGAGGTAACTGGCATAGTGGACAAGTTGTTGACCCACGGGGATGCCATCATGTCTCACCTCGGGTATTTGTAACATATCGCGAAGCAATAGGAATAGCACACGGCAATTGGAGGTTCACTCGAATATTCATTCGTGTGGGTATAGGGGTCAATATGGGTGTCCACGGCTCCGATGTTGATCATTGATCGGAAAGGGTTCCGTGTCATGTCTATACTTCACCGAACCTATAGGGTCACACGCTTAAGGGTCATCTATCTGCTGAATACTAGACAGGGAGTCTGAGAGAAAATCACCGAAAAGTTTCGGACACCGAAAAAGTTTCGGACACCGAAAAAGTTCCGCAGAGAGAGGTCACCGGATGAGTTCTGGTGAAACTGAAAAGTTGTTTCAGAGGATACCATAAAGTCAAATTAGTTTCGGCACATGCCCGATAATTCTTGGAGGGTGCCAGAATCATTCTGGAAACTTTTGGGAATTTTCTGGAAGAAAAACCGGAAATGTTCCGGAGCTGCTGGAACCACTTCAGATGCTTTTCCCAGATGAAAATCACTAATCTGGAATTGTTCCAGAACGCGTTGAAAATCATTTTAGTGGGTACTGGAAATGTTCTAAGCCCACATAAATATTTTCAGTTCGAACGGACGCTGAAAAATGTCGTCATGAATAGTGAAAGTGCTTTTTGGGTTACTTTTTGGAAAGCCACCTTTTTGGGCTTTTGCTCCAAAATATCTTGGAGATGACATGGATGGATGTGGCTGAAATTTCAGCCCCTCCACCCCTCCTTCTCCTATAAATAGAGGTGGAGGGGGCTGCCCAAACTCACTCATTCTCACATACAAGTGCCATGCATAATCTGGCTTCTCTCTCCCTCCCATGAAAAGAGTTTCGTAGAGCCGAAAGGCTGTCTGGGTTCCGGTGGGAACTAGTTCTGGACGGCGAAGCCCTGCCGGATAGATGACACCATATGTGTGCAACTCTGTAGAGAGGTCGTAGTTTCGATCTTAGTGCCCGAGGGGCTGTTCGAGAGTGCCTCCCGAAGGGCTGTCCATGTGACGGTCCGAGTTCTGTGAGTCCTCCCGAAGGGCTGTCCAAGTGACGGTCCGAGTTCTGTGAGTCCTCCCGAAGGGCTGTCCACGACACCGTCCGGGGGACTGTCCGACCGCCTCCTGGAGGGCTGTCCGAGTGGCGGATGAGGGTATACATCCTCGCGGTTGGGAGGTTGTAAATCCTAGCTGCGGGGATCTGCACCGCCGATCGTCATCGACTCTACTTCCGCTGCGCTACGAGTCGGTAACGAAAATTATCAAACCTTGTATGCAGTCTCCATAGTGGTCCTGGGCTGGTGCGTAGGTCGGAAAATTTTTGTTTTCTGCTGCGTTACCCTACAATGGCATCATGAGCCGTGCTATGCGTAGATGCAGGTTGCGATCTAGAATACATGGAGATGTATGGGTGTTGCACAATATAATTAGGTAGTAGATGAGTTCTATTACTGAAAATTATTTGTGCGGGTAGCAGATGAAATCTGTTACCTGATATTCTTGTTGCTTCCCTGAATTTGCGTAGTCCTGATCTTGACGGCATGGTGGAATCTCACAAAGTTCTGGCAATCCACGATCCTTTCATGCTGCTCCTGAGTATGCTGATTGACAGATCAACGAAGTGCTAACAGTTCTTTGGGTTCCACCATAGTTAAAGAAAGATGGATGTTTCGCAGACGAAAGGGCAATGCAGATATGATCTGCACGGGGGTCATGCGTATGACGAAGTTCAGTATGGGGCTCGAGATTTTATTATCTCGTGTCTCATACACCTCGCGATGTTAATCTAGCGACTTGGATTATCATACTTGATGATGGACGTTGGTAGCTTCGGTTTGTTTCGAAACCTTAGAAGCCACGTAAAACAAGTTTTTGTTGAACCGATTAGAGACGTCTAACTTGGTTTTGCAGGAGGGTTTGCATGTGCATGTGATGTGGTATAGCAGTGCTCATAATAATTTGATTATGTATGAGATGACTATATGATGTAAATTAATTAACATGACCTGCGTGTCATGATTCGGCATGATGGCTGGAGCCATATGATTGCCCTTTAATGACCTGTGTGTCAACCTTAAGTAATGCATTTATTTTATCTGCTATGGAGATAGCAATATTATCTGGTGTATCGACAAGGTGGTGGCAATCTTCGCGAAGGTGAACACCGACGAGAATGCCAAAGACGAAGAAATACAAGACTTCTCTGTCAGAAAGGGCTATACCATATCATGCTATTATGAATTGCCTGAGATGTTTATCCCTTATGTTGCACCCTTCTTGATTGCGCGGTAGTCGCTTTTTATTAGGGTGATCTCTCACAAAATTATCAAGTAGTTAGTGTTCTCCCAAGTGTAGCACCATCACGGCACCTAACTTTTCAGGGTGCGCCATGGATGCATGGGTACGAACGATTAGGGAAGTGTGACGTGGGTGAGTTGAGACCTCGCAGCGTGATCACTTGGTTGTCTTGACGTTCAGGCATGAAAGTCATGAGCTCGAAACACACGCATCGAAAGATGAACAAGAGTCACATAGAGATGTGATCGGCAAGTTGGCCTACCGATTAAAATTCCCGTCATGAGATGATGATTCTATGGCGATGAATTGAAGTCTGGATCTTGTATCACTCAAAATCAATTATGAGAGATATTGATTTGAGTGGGAGCGCACTGTTGAATTAACTTGTTTAATTCTCAGTGCAATTAATTTTGAACACTGTCTAAGTGTGTTTTGCGTAATAGTTGTAGAATAATGGCTCGCGTTTCCACCTTCCCTATTAATTTTGAATAGCTGTTATATATCTGGTTAAAACTTTACGGTTGGTAACGTAATGTGAGGATTGTCCTCAAGAGTGCCGAGAAGGACTTTGTCCTATCGCATACTTTCGGTATTCTCCCGCTAATGCTATGGATCATATGACTCTCGTCCTTCGATCCAAAAGCTAGAATTCCGTTTCAGTCAAATGCAATATGTTTGCTTCCATGAGACCCGAACTTCGAAAGTTTGAATAGTTATGTGATATTCATGGAATCTGAAAATCATTTTCAGAGACAGACAAAGGCTAAAATATATGAGATATCCAAAGCAATGTTTGTTTGCAAACTGTTAGTAAAGGAGTTTACTATGCATTAGACTGATAAGAGAGGGATCCATAAGAACGCCTGTCATATGATGATGGTGAATAAAACAATAACTTAAAGAGAAAGGAAGTGTCCGAAGGGTGTTAGTGAAACTTTCACGCCTAGGAAGTCCGGGGCTAACGCCACTCTTAAGTTGGGTGCTTCTTCTGAGAGTAGGAGAAATACTGAAAGTTAAACTATTAGAAGTATAAAGGCAGAAAGAAAGAAGACTGGAATATCCAGCTCATGTATGAATGTCATACAAGTTTTTGATGTATAGAAAGCTCGTCAAAGATATAGTTCTTGGGAATTATGGTTAAACATGTTAATCACCAATTCTTGGGTATTGTGAGTTAATCACAAAGATACCCGCTCGATTGCATTCTGTTGCAACTCGATGTAAGAACTACTATGGCCTGAAAGACTAGCCAGGAATGAGGTTTAGGTATACACAGGGAACATAGTAAATGTTACTATACCTTCCATCGGTGTATTACTGTATGTATTTATTTTCATAATTCATTTAGAGTTTTACACACTCTAGCCCTTTGCATAAGGTATCTTGCAAAAAGGTTGTTCATAAGAGAACTTTTGATGTTCGATGTTATGAATAACATAAGGGCCATACTTTCATTGGGAATGAGATGTATGTTATGAATAATGATAATAATATATTACCTCTGTTTTTACTTTCATAATTCATTTTAGAGTTTCATACACTCTAGCCCATTGCACAATGTTTGTTGCAAAAGAGTTGTTCATAAAAACAACAATTGTTGTTCAGTATTATGAATAACATGAAGGGCCATGCTTCCATCTAGATGGGACGTATGTTATGAATATTGATAGTAATATGATACATCCATAACACTGACGCTAAATGTCGTAAGACTAAGAGAATACCAGACAAGTGTGGCACTGCATTGGGTCACATTGGAGAAACCTGCATGGATAAATTCCATTATGATGGATTTTGAAGTCGTTTGATTTTGAATCATCTGACACTTGCAACTTTCCTCCGAAAAGTAAAGTGACTGAAATACCGTTCATAGGCCATAAGGAACGAGCAACAAACTTATTGGTGATCATACACTTTGATGTGTGTAGTTCAATAAATGTTGTTGCAAGTAGTGGATTTATCTATCTTCATAAATGAATCAAGTAGATATATGGATATTTACTTGATAAGACGTAAGTCTGGATCTTTTGAATTCATTCGAAAGGTTTTCAAAAATGAAGTAGAAGTTATTGTAACAAGAAAATTATGTTTCTACAATTCGATTGCAGAAAGGAATATTTGAGTTACAAGTTTAGCGAATGTCTGATGAGTTGTGAAAAGGGTTTTCATAACTTGCACCTCCCGGAACACCACTGCAAGTGAAAAGTCCGTGAAGATGTAATCGAACCATTTATGACATGGTAAGATCAAAGATGACATAAATAAGTTTGCCATTATCCCTTTTAAAGTGATGCTTTAGAGACTGCGGCTTTTACACTGAAAAGAGCTCCATCGGGTCTGTTGAAATAACGCCATGGTATGGTACGCCAAACCATGTTATATCTTTTCTTAAACATTTGGAATATGGGGCTTGTGTAAAAGGTTACAAACCTATTCCAAATCAGACAAGTGCTACTTTGTAGGTTATCCCAAAATGTTGGGTATTCCTCCCTCACTATACCGAGGCAAATAGGTTTGCCACAAAGAACGGTATGCTTTTTGAAGAAAATGGTTCTTTCAAAAAGGTGAGTGGGAGAATAGTGCAACTCGACAAGATAAATAGTATCTTCGTCATCAGATCAAAGGAAAGAGACCTTGGAAGTAATTCCAGTGTTTCCTACTGCGGCTGATACGGAAGTCTCTACAATAAAATGTATGGACTTCGGTCGAACTTGCAGCTGAACCACGTAGGCAAAAGCTCGTGCAAACCTCTCAGGTGCGCAAACGAGATATTGTTGTTAGACAACAGTATACCTACAATACACAAGGAAGCGTTGATGGGCCCTGACTCCGGAATTGGCTAAATGCCAATACAATCCGAGATAGTTTCCATATAAATGTTTCAAGATTAAAATCTTGATACACCTTTCGGAAGACTTAGAGTCTAACAAGTTTTTATGGAACTAGAAACTGATATGGATAAAAATGTTTTATCCATAAAGCTCGACTTGTTGAAATAACAAGTTCAAGGAGTTGACTACGATGAGGTTGTTTCACCGTAGCGATGCTTACAGTCGGTTCGGGTTGAACTAGCAATTAATACATATTTCAGTCATGAGATATGAAACAAAGGATGACAAAAGGATTTCCATCTGATGGAAATGAAACCAAGGACTTGCATGTGTTACAGTCCAAAGTATTTTGTCAATCCAGAGGATGCTAGTAAGTATGCAAACTTCAGAGTTCCAGCAATAGACAGAAGAGAGCAAAATGGAGTTGGAATCTTCGTGTTTTGATGAAATAGTCAAAGGGGTTTGACTTCATCAATGGGTAACGAAGATGCTTATGATTCAAGAAAGTAAGTGGGAGCATAATAAAATTTCTAAAAAAACGTTGTGTGCTTGACACATTGTTAATTGGAAATAAATTTCTTGACACGAATTAGGACTTCATTTGAAAATAGTTTTTCGATGAAGTGCTTGGGCTAAATAGCCTTTATATTAGGCATGATGATCTATGCAGATAGATTTACCTAATGGGGCTGAGCAAAGATACATATTGACAAGATGCTAAAACCTTTTAGCATTAAAAACGTCAAGGAGTGATTCTTGCCGAAGTCACATGGAAAGAGTTTTTGCAAGACTCGGTGTCCCAAAACACTGATGAGCAAAATACATGATGGGGATTCCACACGCTCTTGTGTTTGGATTAATCATGTATTCCATGGTATGTAAAACCAAACCAGATATGTCCAATACTTCCAAAGTTGTTGCGAGTATAGATACCAAAGTGATCAAAAGTACTGATCATGGGACAACAGTGAAAAAGGGTCATTGAGTACTATAGTAGCACTGAAGACATGTTTTCTCGCAAGCGGAGATCATGAAGAGTTCGTTGTAAAAGGTTACATCGATACTGTCTTCATCCATGCTCCAAGCGATTTTCGATTTAAGTTAAGGGTTTTGTGCAATACACAATATGGTGGCACGGTAGTTGGAAATTGTTCCAAACAAGTTACTGTGGCGAATTCTATAACAGAGACGAAGTATGTTGCCGCTTTTAAAAGCGACAAAGAAGATGTTGAATCATATAGTTCATTCATGAACTTAGTATGGTTCCAAGATGGCTTTTGTCAATGGGACACTACTGCAGGTAGTTGCTCCATAACTCAGTCTGAGGAATCCAGGTTCGACCTGTGATTCACATACATACAAAGCCAAGTCCACACAAAATATGAATTTTGTGAAAGCATGAAAACGCGAGGATATGCAAAGATACACACGGAGCTGAAGTCGTCAGATCCGTTGGACATCAGGCTATACCACAAGTGAAGCATATTTACACCGGTGTGCCACAGGTGTAAAGTGCATTAGCATTAACTAGATTATTGACTCTAGTGCAAGTGGGAGTCTGTAGGAGATATGCCCTAGAGGCAATAATAAATGTTATTGATTATCTCCCTGTTCATAATTAGGTTTATGTTCCATGCTATAACTGCTATGGTTTTCGAGTCTACAAATAAAACGAGGCTTGGAGGAAGACTCATATGCACGTGTGGGATAATAAACGATAAAATGTATTCCTAGTCAAGCCTCTATGACTGGCTCAAGTGTTGCATGATGGTTCTGTTTTCCTGATCATGGGCATGTCTATGCCAGCAACTTTGAGGGCACAATGTTAGAAGAACATTTGTGTTGAATCGACCCGATTGATGTTATGCTATGAGATACATTCGTCACAAGTTAATGGTTAATAACACAGAGATGGTTAATGTTTGCATGATTCCTTAGACCATGAGAGTATCGAGTTTCTTCATGCTTGCTTCATGAACTTTGGGGTTTGTTAAACGTCATCCGTAAATGGGTGGCTATTACGGCGGCTTACGGGTTCATGGAAAAGTATGTCAAGTAACTTGATAGCTCAAGATTGGGATTTGCCCCTCCGACGTTGGAGAGATATCTCTGGGCCCTCTCGGTGTTACGGTATCCATCATCGTCTGGCCAAATACTTTGTGATTTGATCACAGGGATGCCGGAACACGGTAACGAGAAAAGAGAACAAATACCGGTAACGAGGTAACTGGCATAGTGGACAAGTTGTTGACCCACGGGGATGACATCATGTCTCACCTCGAGTATTTGTAACATATCGCGAAGCAACAGGAATAGCACACGGCAACTGGAGGTTCACTCGAATATTCATTCGTGTGGGTATAGGGGTCAATATGGGTGTCCACGGCTCCGATGTTGATCATTGATTGAAAAGGTTCCGTGTCATGTCTATACTTCACCGAACCGATAGGGTCACACGCTTAAGGGTCATCTATCTGCTGAATACTAGACAGGGAGTCTGAGAGAAAATCATCGAAAAGTTTCGGACAGCGGAAAAGTTCCGCAGAGAGAGGTCACCAGATGAGTTCTAGTGAAACTGAAAAGTTGTTTCAGAGGATACCATAAAGTCAAATTAGTTTCGGCACATGCCCAATAATTCTTGGAGGGTGCCAGAATCATTCTGGAAACTTTTGGGAATTTTCTGGAAGAAAAACCGGAAATGTTCCGGAGCTGTCGGAACCATTTCAGATGCTTTTCCCAGATGAAAATCACTAATCTGGAATTGTTCCAGAACGCGTTGAAAATTATTTTAGTGGTACTGGAAATGTTCTAAGCCCACAAAAATATTTTCAGTTCGAACGGACGCTGAAAAATGTCGTCGTGAATAGTGAAAGTGCTTTTTGGGTTACTTTTTGGAAAGCCACCTTTTTGGGCTTTTGCTCCAAAATATCTTGGAGATGACATGGATGGATGTGGCTGAAATTTCAGCCCCTCCACCCCTCCTTCTCCTATAAATAGAGGTGGAGGGGGCTGCCCAAACTCACTCATTCTCACATACAAGTGCCATGCATAATCTGGCTTCTCTCTCCCTCCCATGAAACGAGGATCGTAGAGCCGAAAGGCTGTCTGGGTTCTGGTGGGAACTAGTTCTGGACGGCGAAGCCCTGCCGGATAGATGACACCGTATGTGTGCAACTCTGTAGAGAGGTCGTAGTTTCGATCTTAGTGCCCGAGGGGCTGTTCGAGAGTGCCTCCCGAAGGGCTGTCCATGTGACGGTCCGAGTTCTGTGAGTCCTCCCGAAGGGCTGTCCAAGTGACGGTCCGAGTTCTGTGAGTCCTCCCGAAGGGCTGTCCGCAACACCGTCCGGGGGACTGTCCGACCGCCTCCCGGAGGGCTGTCCGAGTGGCGGATGAGGGTATACATCCTCGCGGTTGGGAGGTTGTAAATCCTAGCTGCGGGGATCTGCACCGCCGATCGTCATCGACTCTACTTCCGCCGCGCTACGAGTCGGTAACGAAAATGATCAAACCTTGTATGCAGTCTCCATAGTGGTCCTGGGCTGGTGCGTAGGTCGGAAAATTTATTTTTTCTGCTGCGTTACCCTACACTCGTGCCACGTGGTGGCCCTTTAGTGGCGGTTCGTGTTGAACCGGTACTAAAGGGGGGGGGGGCTTTAGTCCCCACCCTCTAGTGCCGGTTACAGAACCGGCACTAAAGGGCCTAATGAACCATGTCTAACATTTATATATTTCTAAAAAATTCATCTAAAAAATTCATCTAACATTCATCTAAAAAATAAAAAAACATTCATCTAAAAAACTCATCTAACATTTATATATATCTAAAAAATTCATCTAACATATTCATCTAAAAGATTCATCTAAAAAATCCATCTAACATTTATATAAAACAGAAAATAACTTGTGTGTGTGTGTGCGCGCGTGTGTGTGTGTGCGGCCATGGCGCGGCAGGGGCTCACAGCGGCGAGGTGAGGCGAAGGGGGCGGCGACGGGACGGGGCGGCGACGGGGACGAGGGCGGCGAAGGGGACGGCGCGCGACGGGGGCGACGACGGCGTCGATCGGGGCAGGCGGCGTCGACGAAGAGGAAGAAACAGAGGGAAACTGAAATTTTTTCAAGTGTTGTATATATAGGAGGGACGTTTAGTACCGGTTGGAGCCACCAACCGGTACTAAAGGTCTGTTTTGGCCAGGCTAAGCGGCGGGAAGCGCAGGCCTTTAGTACCGGGTCGTGGCTACAACCGGTACTAAAGACCCCCCCTTTAGTACCGGTTGGAGCCACGACCCGGTACTAAAGGGGGTGCGCTGCCACCCGCGGTGCACAAAGTTTAGTCCCACCTCGCCGAGCGAAGGGCAGCCGCACTGGTTTATAAACCCAGCCGCGGCTGCTCCTTCGAGCTCCTCTCCAAAGCAGGCTTCTGGGCCTAAACTGCTGCGCTGCCCTGTGGGCCTAATGGGCCTTGCGGGCCTGCATCCTGGCACAACTACAGGTTGGGTTTCTAGTCGTATGCAGGCCGCTGTGGCCCAGTAGGCGGGCTTTTTTATTTTATTTTTCTTTTCTGGTTTATTTATTTTCTTTTATTTATTTGTGAGTTGTTTTTTGCTGTATTTAGAGTATCTTTCTGAATATTTTTGCTTTAGGTACAAAAAATTACAAACTTTCTGTTAGTTCCAGTAGTTTTCAAATTTGAATTATTTGAAATTTGTGTGAATCACTAGTTTGTGAATAACTTTACTTTAAAAATAGATTTTCCAGTGATTCTTTTTTCTTATGTTTAATATTAGTGTGTTTTATCATTATATTCAATTTGGTAATACTTAGGTTATTTAAAAAAATTAAATGCCTTTGTAACAGCTGAGTTTTCGTCCGAAACCCTGATACTTCAAAAGAGATTGTCCATTTTGTACACGAAGTGCATCCAGTTTTTGCCGCAACCCTCTCTACTTTTTTGCACATGCTATGTGGGTGAAATGATGATACCATGCCAACTTTCAACCTTTTCAGAGTTCATTTGTAGTGCTTTTCAATTTCAGGGTCAATTAGCTCAAAAAAATCAGTAAATGCATGAAAAATAGCAAATGATGTCAGAAAGTGTTCAAAGTTGATGACGTGGCTTTGAATGGTGCATACTGAATGCACAAAAAGTCTGGAGTTGTAATAATTTAAAAAAAAATGAAATGCCTTTGTAACAGATGAGTTTTCGTCCGAAACCCCGATACTTAGAAAGAGATTGTCCATTTTGTACACAAAGTGCATCAAGTTTTTGCCGTAACCCTCTCAACTTTTTTGCACATGCTATGTGGGTGAAATGATGATACCATACCAACTTTCAACCTTTTCAGAGTTCACTTTTATTGCTTTTCAATTTCAGGGTCATTTAGCTCAAAAAAATCAGTAAATGCATGAAAAATAGCAAATGATGTCAGAAAGGGTTGAAAGTTGAGGACGTGGCTTTGAATGGTGCATACTAAACGCACAAAAAGTCTGGAGTTGAAATAAGTTAAAAAAATGAATTGCCTTTGTAACAGATGAGTTTTCATCCGAAACCCTGATACTTCGAAAGAGATTGTCCATTTTGTACACGAAGTGGATCCAGTTTTTGCCGTAACCCTCTCTACTTTTTTGCACATGCTATGTGGGTGAAATGATGATACCATGCCACTCACTTTCAACCTTTTCAGAGTTCATTTGTAGGCTTTTCAATTTCAGGGTCATTTAGCTAAAAATCAGTAAATGCATGAAAATATAGCAAATGATGTCAGAAAGGGTTGAAAGTTGATGACGTGGCTTTGAATGGTGCATACTGAACGCACAAAAACTCTGGAGTTGTAATAAGTTTAAAAAAATGAAATGCCTTTGTAACAGATGAGTTTTCGTTCGAAACCCTGATACTTCAAAAGAGATTGTCTATTTTGTACACGAAGTGCATCCAGTTTTTGCCGTAACCCTCTCTACTTTTTTGCACATGCTATGTGGGTGAAATGATGATACCATGCCAACTTTCAACCTTTTCAGAGTTCATTTGTAGTGCTTTTCAATTTCAGGGTCATTTAGCTAAAAAAATCAGTAAATGAGCTGAAAAATAGCAAATGAAGTCAGAAAGGTACACGTTTGTCCGAAGCACAAAAGTACACGTTTCAAATGCCAAAACACATAAGCACCCTAACTATTACAAAGATTCCCTACGGTTTGTCCAAAGTGGGACTTTCCAGATATATAAGTCCGGAAACTCACTAGAGAAGAAAGTGATGACAGTGAAGCCGGTCACATCCCAGAGTGGGATCTTTGGGTGTGAAACTTTTTCTTCGCGTGTGTCCCTTTGCGCCGTAACCATGGACAATCTTCATCATTTAACTGGATGTTCGGGTCAATATTCACTGTGAAGGGAGCAATTTCATCAAACTTTTCATAATCTTCTGACATGTCTGTCTTGTCATCCACTCCCACGATGTTTCTTTTACCTGAAAGAACTATGTGGCGCTTTGGCTCATCGTATGATGTATTCGCTTCCTTATCTTTTCTTTTTCTCGGCCTGGTAGACATGTCCTTCACATAAAAAACCTGCGCCATATCATTGGCTAGGACGAATGGTTCGTCTGCGTACGCAAGATTGTTGAGATCCACTGTTGTCATTCCGTACTGCGGGTCTTCCGTTACCCCGCCTCGTGTCATATTGACCCATTTGCACCGAAACAAAGGGACCTTCAAACCACGTCCATAGTCAAGTTCCCATATCTCCTCTATGTAACCATAATATGTGTCCTTTCCCCTCTTGGTTGCTGCATCAAAGCGGACACCACTATTTTGGTTGGTGCCCTTCTTATCTTGGGCGATCGTGTAAAATGTATTCCCATTTATCTCGTACCCTTTGAAAGTCATTATATTCGAAGATGGTAACTGGGACAGCAAGTACAGGTCATCTTCAACAGCGACGTCATGCATGGCACGTGTCTGCAACCAACCGGCAAAAGTCCCCGTTTGTTCACGTGTAATCCAGTCGTCAGACTGCTCCGGGTGTTTGGAGCGTAGAATATTCTTGTGTTCCTCCATATACGGAGCCACCAAGGCGGAATTTTGTAGAACTGTGTAGTGTGCTTGAGTGAGAGAATGCCCGTCCATACATATTATTTGTTCTGGTCCTAGCGTGTCATTTCCACCCAGTCTGCCCTTATGCCGTGATTCAGGAACACCATTCGGCTTAAGGTCAGGAATAAAGTCAATACAAAACTCAATGACCTCCTCATTTTCATGGCCCTTGGAGATGCTTCCTTCTGGCCTAGCACGGTTATGAACATATTTTTTTAAGACTCCCATGAACCTCTCAAAGGGGAACATATTGTGCAGAAATACAGGACCCAGAACGTTAATCTCTTCGCATAGGTGAACTAGGATGTGCGTCATGATGTTGAAGAATGATGGTGGGAACACCAACTCGAAAATGACAAGACATTGCACCAAATCATTCTCTAACCTTGGTATGATTTCTGGATCGATTACCTTCTGAGAGATTGCATTGAGGAATGCACATAGCTTCACAATGGCTAATCGAACTTTTTCCGGTAGAAGCCCCCTCAATGCAACCGGAAGCAGTTGCGTCATAATCACGTGGCAGTCATGAGACTTTAGGTTCTAAAACTTTTTCTCTGCCATATTTATTATTCCCTTTATATTCGACGAGAAGCCAGACGGTACCTTCATACTGAGCAGGCATTCAAAGAAGATTTCCTTCTCTTCTTTGGTAAGAGCGTAGCTGGCATGACCCTGATGTATGCCGTCTTTTTCGTGCATACGTTGCTGGTCCTCCCGTGCCTCCGGTGTATCTTTCGTCTTCCCATACACGCCCAAGAAGCCAAGCAGGGTCACGCAAAGATTCTTCATCACGTGCATCACGTCGATTGCAGAGCGGACCTCTAGGTCTTTCCAATAGGGCAGGTCCCAAAATATAGATTTCTTCTTCCACATGGGTGCGCGTCCGTCAGCATCATTCGGAACAGATTTTCCGCCAGGACCCTTTCCAAAGATTACCTTCAAATCCTTGACCATATCATGTACATCATCACCAGTACGGTGGCGAGGCTACGTCCGGTGATCCGCCTCACCTTTGAAATGCTTGCCTTTCTTTCTTACGGGATGCCTGCTCGGAAGAAATCGACGATGTCCCAGGTACACATTCTTCTTACAATTATCCAAATATATACTGTCGGTATCTTCCAAACAGTGCATGCATGCGTTGTATCCCTTGTTTGTCTGTCCTAAAAGGTTACTGAGAGCAGGCCAATCATTGATGGTCACAAACAGCAACGCATGTAGGTCAAATTCTTCCTGTTTGTGCTCATCCCACGCACGTACACCTTTTCCATTCCACAGCTGTAAGAGTTCTTCAACTAATGGCCTTAGGTACACATCAATGTCGTTGCCGGGTTGCTTAGGGCCTTGGATGAGCATTAGCATCATAATGAACTTCCGCTTCATGCACACCCAAGGAGGAAGGTTATACATACATAGAGTCACAGGCCAGGTGCTATGGTTGCTGCTCTGCTCCCCAAAAGGATTAATGCCATCTGCGCTTAGACCAAACCATACGTTCCTTGCGTCACCTGCAAAGTCCTCCCAATACTTTCTCTCGATTTTTCTCCACTGCGACCCGTCAGCGGGTACTCTCAACTTCCCGTCTTTCTTACGGTCTTCTCTGTGCCATCGCATCAACTTGGCATGCTCTTTGTTTTGGAACAAACGTTTCAACCGTGGTATTATAGGAGCATACCACATCACCTTGGCAGGAATCTTCTTCCTGGGGCGCTCGCCCTCGACATCATCAGCGTCATCGCGGTTGATCTTATAGCGCAATGCACCGCATATCGGGCACGCTTTCAAATCCTCGTACTCACCGTGGTAGAGGATGCAGTCATTAGGGCATGCATGTATCTTCTGCACCTCTAATCCTAGAGGGCAGACAACCTTCTATGCTTCGTACGTACTCTCTGGCAATTCGTTGTCCTTTGGAAGCATCTTCTTTAACATTATCAGCAACTTTCCAAATCCCTTGTCAGATACACCATTCTCTGCCTTCCATTGCAGCAATTCCAGTGTGGTGCCCAGCTTTTTCTTGTTAGCTTCGCAATTTGGGTACAACAATTTCTTGTGATCCTCTAACATGCGCTGCAACTTCTTCTTCTCGTTTTCACTTGCGCAGTTTCTCTTTGCATCGGCAATGGCCCGACCTAGATCATCAGCGGGCTCATCTGATGCCTCTTCTTCAGCTTCTTCCCGCATTGCCGGCTCAGCTTCTTCCCCCATTGTTGTACCATCATATTCAGGGAACCCATGGCTAGGATAGCTGTCGTCGTCCTCTTCTTCTTCATTGTCTTCCATCATAACCCCTTTTTCTCCGTGCTTGGTCCAAACATTATAGTGGGGCATGAAACCGGCCTCAAACAGGTGGACGTGAATGGTTTTTGACTTAGAGTAACTCCGATCATTCTTACAGCCTGCACATGGACAAGGCATAAAACCATCCGCCCGCTTGTTTGCCTCAGCCGCAAGCAGAAAAGTTTGCACGCCATTAACGAACTGGGGAGAGCATCGGTCATCGTACATCCATTGCCGGCTCATCTTCATTACACAGCACCGAATAGACCAAATTAATACAAGTTCATACATAAAGTTCATACAACACTTATTCTCATAAAACAAACATACAAATAACTCTCTAGCTAAAGCATTTAAATGCAATAACAAATGCGATCAAGATTGCAACTAAGGTAACAATTGATCCAACAGCATAATTATACCAAGCCTCACTATCAATGGCATCTATACCTATACTAATTTGAGACTCCCTAGAAATTCTCATGTTAATCAGAAAATTAGAACCGCTCATCTGGTGGGACCAAGTTATTACGGTGTAGATTAACTCATGTAGATTTGAAACTTTTTTTTCTTTTCCTTAGAAGGCCCACAACGCTTTCATTGTTTTAGATAGAAGTCAAAAGAAAAAATGCAAAGAAAGGCCCATAGTGCTTTCACGTACGTTTGGGAGTAGAAGCCAAACACCAAAAAAATGATATTGTGAGGAGATACGATTAGATAGCTTTCCTTCTCATGCACGCCAGCATTTAATCTCCATCTTCACGTACAGTTGGGGAAATAGAAGGGAAAAAAATATTGTTAAAGATACGATCAGCTAGGTTTCCTTCTCTTGCACAACAGCAGTTAACATCCAACTAATCTCTCATCTCTCAAGTCGAAGATTATTTTTTTTGCACAAAAGAGATACGATTAGCTTTCCTTCTCCATCTAATCTCTCATCTCTCACGTTCAAGATATTTTTTGTGCAGATTCTTGAATCACCATCTCTCTAGAAATTCTGGAGCGGCTGCTGCATGGCCTAGCAAGAGCAGCTCATTGTTGTCTCTCTCATATCTCAACGGTGGAAGCATGTATGGAAGTGCAGCAACAACATGCACAACAACATGTTGGACGCAGGCTCAAACCCTGGAGATTCATGGTCCAATTGATGCCGATGCCCTAGCCTTTGACATGCCTGCCGATACTACCTTAACATGTCGAATCAAAATCTGCACCCACATCTACCTCTGAATCCTTCTAATTACCATGACCCTGCTGCCTTGCACATCAGGATCCATCCATAGATCAAAGCAAAGTTGCTTCAGCCTCCGTACTCCATGCAATAGATACACCATTGCAGCGCCCAGCTGTACATGACCCAGTTTGGTGCTGCCGTGTTGCTGAATTGAAGCATATATTGTTGGTTTTTGCCCTTGCCTATTAATCTCCAACAAGGAAGAACCTGGCCCTGCGATTGTTTGCCGCCCGCAGAACATGCACAGGTACATAGAAAGGCTTCATTTGATGGACGGTGGTTTAATTAGCTAGCAGCAACACGCACATGTGAATGTACGCCAGCTGCACAAGTAGGCAGGTCAATTGATTCTGGTGTGAAGGAGCCTTCCGCAGCAAATGCGTTGGGCAACCAGGTGACGCTATATTTTGTTCTGTATATTCTCCCGCATCTTTTCCCCTTTTGGTTTTTTGACCATTCCCGAAGTCTAACAGGTATAAGTTGCGCATTGATCCTTTGTGTAGATGAAAACACGTGGACATTTACCTTTTTCTAAATATCTCCATTAGATTTACTTTTCAATAAATAGACCTTTAGATGATTATTTCCTACAATGCAGAAGTCAGATTTTGATTCATATGTATGCAGTCTTAGGTTATAAAGGATTTTATCTCAGCAATTTAGTTATTTCTTTTTTTATCTATGTGCATTACGAACAATGGTGCAAATATTAGATTCATTGCTTCACTTTTCTCCTGCTGCATTGTGATATTTTGTAGATTTCAAACCGCTCTAGGAATAATCAAATTACTCGACAACCTTGAGTATTCTTGCCCATCAGTATCTACTAACTATTGCTCCTGTTTTTTTCATACCTTTTACATGCTTTGAGGAATCTTATGCCGATGAACTGGGCCGGTTTCCATAGCTTATCGAATAACTTTAGAGGCAAGATATGGCGAATTGACCTATGGTGCTAAAATAGAAAAAGATAATAAAACAAGGATTACACATGCGTATTGACATATGATCCACGTCGACTTTCCAAAGCATACTTGGAAGCCACATCAATGGTAGCTCTAAATTTATATATGCCATCGACCATTTGAGCAGTACCCTTCGACAATTTAAGATATGCTCATACCTTTTCAGTCTCTTGGAACAATGATGTGCTATGCTTCAACTAGATTTTTGCCTGATGCAAACATATTGATACAATGGGGGTATATGCTCCTTTTCTAAAAAAAACAAATTCATACAAATTCATAAGTCAGGAGCAAATCCTTATTCCCTGAGATAAAATTTATATTTGCAGTTGTTGCATGTATTACCTCCTTAATAAGTTGTGCAAATAAACTGGACGTGACTCCAACTTACAGAATATAATAGTTTCTAATATGTAGGTTAAGTTTAACATGTCCCTATCTCTGTTATGATAAAACTGCACTATCCTAACAGGTAAGGGAATCACCTCAAAATATTACCACGTTGAGGAGCTAAATATAAACAGGTACGATCTACTGGCCGAAGCTATGCTATCTGATGCCAAAGCTAGCATGTTCGGCTACAACTACTATGAGTTTGCTAGGATTATTATCGAGTGTACGTGTTATTAACTTGCTATTTTTGCACTGGAAAATACAAAGCATTTTTTATTGTCAATTAGATAAAAAATTAATTTTGGATTAGAAAACTACAGTGTGTTTAGCTATGTGCTCCTAATTAAAATTGTTCATTTAGCCTCTATTTTATATCAGGCTTGGACGCACTGAAAGATCAATAGGGAGATCTTTTTTGTCAACTAATCTTGCCATAAGTTCTGTATTGTACTATTTTGATAGAACATGGTGTGTAATATTGTTGCATTGCTAATACTATTTATTTACATTTTGCTTTCAGTAATACCCCTTTCAAATTTTGTTTCGGATAATTGGTTTTCTGTAAATACTGTTTGTGCCTCTTTTACTTGATGATAATAACCAGTCTCACTGTTTGAATTTGATAAGTTTTTAGACATTATAGCTACCAAATATATTTTTGAAATATAATACAAATGTATTAAAATCATCAGGTTGTATTAACTATGGACATCTAGATGTTATGGTGCATAGACGTATGTAAGCTAATGTCTGCTTTGCTTTTCTTTAGAATCTTTTGCTTATATCTGCTATACTTCGGATAGTATACAAATGGACATGTGGAATCACCAGGTAATTTTTTTATAGTGGTGATTCACCTGTTCCATGGCAAATTTTTAGGTGATTTGTAATTAATAATACAATTTTGGTAAAGACTATGCTATCATAGTCCGTGCTAATCATATTTCTATTGCTCATTTGTAGAACAAAAAAGAGGAAAATATATTAGGCCTGTGTTCTAAAAATCATGTGATCAAATGTTTCAAGTTATTGTTATATTTTTTTGTAAGAGGTCAACTGTTTTCTTCGAAGCCTTATGATGTTCCACTGGCTCCTAGAGAATTATTTTCCGTTCGATTTGCATCTTGGAAAATCATGTTCTGCAAACCATTTGATTATTTTGTACTATTTGTATTATCAACAAAATTTGTTTATTTTGCTACCTAATACGGTTAACTAAAACTGTGACGACTAAATTATGGTTGTAGCAACGCACTGGCGAGTCCACGTGTTCACATAAAATCCAAGATAGTGAAATTCCCTATCTATATATTTAGGCTACTTTGTAGTACATGAGAATGCATTTTGGAGTGTGGTCTGACATGTTTTAGCATGACAGTTCTATATGTGATGTAGTATACATCCAAACTTGGATTATTTTCCTGAATTTTGTCTATTGTACTTATCATTTAATAGTCATTTCAATAGATATATTTTGTATGTGAATTTATGAATTTCTATATTTCAAATATATAAATATCTGTGTATTCAATATACTATTAATGTCTCCATGTGTTCCCAAAATAAACTAGCCCGTGCTGATGCACGGGTTGACGACTAGTATTTTCTAATCTTTCTAATCTTCAAGCGCATTTTCTTCATCTTGATCTTGTGATCATCGACGACATCGGCAACATGCAACTCCAATTCCATCTTCTCCCCCTCAGTTCTTTTCAATTTTTCTTTCAAATACTCGTTTTCTCTTTCAACTAAATTTAACCTCTCGACAATAGGGTCGGTTAGAATTTCCGTTTCACATACCTCCTAGATAAAAATATCTATGTCAACTTGATGGGCATAATTTGTCATAAACACGAAATGCAATAAATAGTTATAAAAGAGAATATACCACATCCGAATCATAACCTGGACGAGGGCCGACGGGGACGGATATCAAAACCATGGCACTATGTATAACAAACAACGTACGGGTAAGATAATTATACAAGTAACTATATATCTAAATCACACAAACATGATTTTTTTTTATATAAAAAAGATAAGAACAAGAGGCTCACCACAAGGTGGTGCCGGCGACGGGACGGTGCGGGCGATCGACGGTGGTTAGGACGGAGACGGGAAGGCACTAAGTAAACCACACCTACATATGCAAACTAAGAGTTATTTTGACATCAAATTGCATATAAATCAAATACTACCACATATAATTCCTCCCAAAATAAAACCCACAAATCACTATACTTATAGAGCATTGCAAGAGCTAATCTAGCAATGAGAGATGAAAGGACAAAGTTGCCAACCTTTGTGATCACTTGGATGGATGGGGTGCCTTCAAATCTTCACAAATTTTGGTAAAAATGGAGTGTGAGCTTGAGAGGAAGAGGAAGAAAATAGAGGAGAGGAAAGGGGAAGAACAGAGCGCTCGGGCTCGACGAAGGGATTTATATAGGATGACCTTTAGTACCGGTTCGTCTAACCAACCGGTACTAAAGGTGCATCTCTAGTCCCGGTTCGTGGCATGAACCGGTACTAATGGTGCTGGTGGGGCCCCAGCCTGACAACAGCCTGCCACCACCTCTTTAGTACCGGTTCGTGGCACGAACCGGTACTAAAGGTTCACCACGAACCGGTACTAATGAGCCCCGTCCGCCTAGCCGTTGGAACCGGTACCATTAGTGCCGATTCAGTTACAAACCGGGACTAATGTGCTTTACATTAGACCCTTTTTCTACTAGTGGCAATAGCCAATAGGGAATATGAGACACCCGGAAAGAGGTCACATGTACCCGGTGGGGAACTTGATGAAGCACCAGTACCGCAGGTAGCATGACAACGAAACATCACGCCGATGCTTAGTGTAGAATACAGTGATACAGTACAGTAGCTAGAACCGTGGTGACAAACTAAGCATTGGCGCTTATCGGGCTCACATCTGTTGTTCAGCTCTCATCCTCCCCTGCCACATCGTGCGTCGTAGCATGGGTTGACTTCGAGTTTCTCGATGAAAAATTAGTAAATTTCTTGCCGAGTTTGCTCTCGAAGTTGTGCAACACCATGCCATGTTGAATTTTGAGAATATTTATCAAATGTAGGGTGCATATATGTTGAGAATGTCCAGTTCCTCTGCTATTACCTTTTGTCTGTCTATAAGAGAGTACTCCCTCCGTCCGAAAAAGTGTGTCCCTCAAATGGATGTATCTAGCACAAATTTAGTGCTAGATACATCCATTTGAGAGACAAGCTTGGGACAAGTTTTTTTGGATGGAGGGAGTAATAATTAAGGTTTTGGAATGCAACCATGAGCTAGCGCCACCTGACCATCCATAACCATCACCACAAAGTTCAGATCGAGGGCAAGTGAGTCGAGCACTTCAGAGACTAGACAATGGGGTTTTACATTGCATAAGTTCAACACTCTTATATGAAATTCACATAAAATTGCTAGTAAATATGATTTAAAAATATGACAGGGGATCCGACGGATGAAAGAATAGAAACATTAAAATCGCCGCACATGCACAGATGCGCCGGACACATAATAGTAAGTAACTGTATCGTTTTATGTGACTCGGAAAAAAAATGATCAACATTACTCCATTCGACGAACGTGCAGGCGTATATGTTGAATAAGGTTTTGATGCGATTATGTCTGCCTTGTAGTTCGTGCCAGGTCTTTACACAATCTCCATTGACGACACATGTGCTCAGGGGAAATCATGTTATGTTAGTGAAATCACAAAGAAAAGGAAAGAAGAAGAAGAAAAAACTCACATGTCAAGGTGGTCTGGGCCTCCGTGACATGCAAATGTTTAACCAGGCTCTCCTTGCAAAACAAGCATGGCGTTTGATTCAGCGGCCGGAAAGCTTGTGTGCTCGACTCTTGAAATCAAAATATTATCCTAAAGGCAATTTGCTGGACACGGTTTTCGCGTCTGATGCGTCCCCAGTGTGGAGAGGGATCGAGTTCGGGCTTGAACTCTTAAAAAAAGGTGTTGTGTGGAGAGTTGGGGATGGAAAAAGTATCCAAGTTCTCAGGGATAGTTGGATCCCAAGGCAATCTGGACTCATGGTAAAATCTCTCAAAACTCGGAGCCGAATCAGATGGGTTAATCAGCTAATTTTGCCACAAACAAGAGAATGGAATGCTCCCCTTATTAATCAACTATTCTATAGATTTGATGCAGAGGAAATTTGCAAGATAAAACTCCCTGTTAGCGAAACAGAGGACCACCTTGCCTGGAACTATGAGAAAAATGGCATGTTCACGGTAAGAAGTGCCTACAAGCTGGGCATGAGCTTGAAGCAGAAGGAAACAACTTCTGGATCATCAAGTAATGTCGGCACCGGAAGGGAAAATCTCTGGAATTTGATCTGGAAAGCAAGCATCCCTCACAAAATCCGTATTGTGGCCTGGAGAATTGCCACTGATTCACTACCCACAAAAGAGAACAAAAGAAGGAGAACACTTGAAATTGATGGCATATGCAATATATGTGGCAGAGATACAGAGGATGCTCAACATGCTGTTCTGAACTGCACAAGAGCTAAGGCACTTCGAGAGAATATGAGAGAGCATTGGGCCTTGCCAAGTGAAACATCGCTTGTTACCCGTGACCCGGACTGGCTTCTAAATGCGCTCAGTCTTTGTTCTGGAGACATGCGAGAAAAACTGCTCTTGGTACTATGGCGTTCCTGGCATCTTAGGGATGACATTGTGCATAACAAAGGCACTGCAAAGGTTTCAGACTCAGTCCTTTTCCTGAAGAATTATTGGGAAACTTTGAACTCAAACACTCCAAGTGAAAGTGATGTGAAAGGAAAAAAACCTTTGTATGATATACGAAAACAGTTGACCACTGCTGAGAAAATGAAGCCAACAGGGCATTGGTCCAGACCCCAAGGCGAGTGTGTTAAGCTAAATGTTGATGCCTCCTTTGTTTCTGCTTTGGGATCAGCTTGGGCAGGGGCAGTCGCCAGGGATAGCACCGGTTCAGTTCTTTTCTCTGTAGGCCGTCTCTTTCATATGTGCACTGATGCAGAGGAAGCTGAAGCTAGCGCCCTGCTTTTGGGCCTCAAGTGTTTGCGAGATATAAACAAGGTTCAAGTACAAGTGGAATCAGACTGTGCTGCTGTCGTTGCGGCTGTGAATGTAGAAGAAAGAAACAACACTAAGTGGTGGGCTACTTATGAAGAAGCAAAGACTATAATGCGGGAGTTCAGTTCGTGCATGGTGAGTAAAATTGGAAGAGAGTGCAACGTGGCCGCACATGAGATAGCAGCTCATGCTAGAGCTCATGGAGATTTTTATATACTGCAGAATGTGCCACCGAATGTCTTACATGTAATTGAGAATGACTGTAAAATTGCTATGAATGAATGAAAGAGCTCTCTTTCCCCTTTCAAAAAAAAAACTCACATGTCTTTATTTATAATAGGAGAAGAAAGGTCGTCTAAATGCTCACTCAACTCAGTCTAAGCCCAGCCCGACCCAGCCCAACCCATTCTCAGATGGCACGTGAGAGAGATACGACGCACGTCACGATTCTCTCCGTCTCTCACCAACCACGCCGCTGCCACTGGTCATTCCCTCGTCGCCGGCGCCTCCCCGCCGCCATGTTCCGGTTCCGAAGCTGCATCCTCACCCAGTTCCTCTCTTCTTCCTCCGCCTCCCCAGTTTCTCCTATCCACCGCTCCTCTCCGCCGCAGCCGGTATTTCCCCGGACCCTGGCTTTGCCGCCGAGGAGTACCTCGTCTCCACCTGCGGACTGACCCGAGCACAGGCCATCAAGGCCTCCACGAAGCTCTCCCACCTCATGTCCCCCGCTAACCCTGACATCGTAATCTATTCGCAGCAAACTAATTGAAGTTTTTAGCTATTCTCTAACTCAACATCTTTAATTTGACCATGTCTATAGGAAAGCGACGAGCACAGTTGTTCGGCGTGTTTGCGGTGAAGACACTAGCCGGCAGACTGCACGCGCACAACAGCGTGGGTGGGGCTTCGCTCCACTGCTCCGGCGAGCTCGGTGTGGCGAATGATGCCGGGCCTGTCAAGGCGGTGGTGGAGCTGAAGCTTTGGCTGCTACTCTTCAGTTGGCTGTTTGTAGCCATTGTGTTCTTGGTGTGCTAGGTTTTTTTCTTTTTCTTTTTTGAGGAATGGTGTGCTAGGTATGACTTACGTCTTGGGGTCGCATGCTTATTTATAGCATCAGCCTCTTGGATGTTGGGTGCTTGTTTGATTAATGGGCCTGGCCTGCTAAGATGATGGGTTTGAGCATCCTGGATGGGAGATGGTTTGGGCCTTGGGTTTACATGGGCTTGTGGGCTCAATTTGTTATCTCTGGTCGCTAGGCTGTACCCGTTCTGACATATCTGTGACACATAGTACGTTGTGTCAATAGCCACCAGGTAAGTACATGTGTGTCAGGGCCATGTGTCGGTCGTTGCATGCATGCGTAGCTACCACCATGGATAGCAAATTATTTTCGTTTTATAGATTCAGGGAAATATATATAAGTTTGGCTTGAGACAAAGCTAGAACCTAACAATTTTAAACGCATAAATTAACTATTATAATCAAACTTTATACAGTTTGTCACTTAGTTAAACACCACTTTTTCACTCTTACTAGAAGATATATGTCTTCAATAACAAATAGGGAGAGGCCAGAACTCATCAAGTTTTATGTACTTTTTAATTTGCACTAGTTTTCATACATTAAAATAGTTATCTCAACTTATTGTGTTAGAACTTCCTTACATAAGGTAATGAATTATTCTTATCCATGTTTAGTATGAAGTGCTTATTTGTGAACTTGCGACTAATATAAGTTTCTCTCAGTCAAGGCCACATCTCTTATTAAGAAACAGTATAACGGGGCGAGCTACAGCCACCCACAGCGAATTGAGCCCCTGAGCCGTCGGATCGCTCCCACGTATACGTCCTAGATTAGTTCCATCCTTTCACAGATCATTGATGGGAGTTATTTCCCTCTCCTGGCGTGGCCCGCTCGAGCCATAGTTACCTGGGCCGCTGCTCTGCGGAACGAGTTAGACGTGGTGTGCGTAATCGGGCCAACACACAGGTCGAAGGTCACGAAAGCACAGTCGATGGTGCTCAGACACGGCCTGGTCTCTGCGTTATCCCTCTCCCCGAACTACTGGGGGAATATCTGGTACTCCCACCCCTAGGGTGCTCCCGGTGCTCCAAACTCGGTAGCACATTTTTAAATGTTCAAAAAATTCTGAAGAAAATCCAGCACATTGTCACAACATCGATGTATGTTGTCAAAAAAATTCAAATCAAAATTTGAAACATTGCTCGAGATACAAAAATGACAAAATGGACATCAATGTAATAATGGGCCTAATCTAAAGCCCAACTTATGTTGTGTACTATTTACTGTCGAATTTGTCATTTATGTTTCTCAAGCTATGTTTCAAATTTTGATTTCAAATTTTTTGACAACATACTTTGATGTTGTGTCAATGTGCTGGATTTTTTTCAGAATTTTTTGAATATTTAAAAATCTGCTACCTAGTTTTGGAGCACCGGAAGCACCCTAGGTGGGAGTACCAGATATTTCCCCCCGAACTACTTCCCTGTTCGTCAGCGCTGCGGTGGCGCCCGCCGCCACCGTGTGGTGTGCCGATTGCAAGACCTTACTGCACGTGCGCATGGGCATCGGTGGCCTCTGCTCTTCCTCCACATGCTCCCAGGGCGCGTCTCTTCTTTCCCATTTCTACCGTACGCTGCGTTCTTCGACGGCGGCCACGGTGACGGAACGCGCCGTCGGTATCCATGCCCGGGTGTTCTCCGCATTGCAGCGGTGGCGCCCCATCATGAATGCGTCCTTCCCTATCAGAAACTGCAGGACGTGCAAGCTGAAACTGCCGGTGGAGTTTATGCTTTGCACCTTCTCTTCCTCCCTACTGTCTCCTACCTTTCGCTGTTCCTGTCATGCTTGGGATGTCACAAGCAAAACACATATGCAGCAGAAAATGAAATTGTTCGTACTAATCCAAAGTGCACTATGGTGACATATCCTTCCAGGTGAACAACGTGACAGCAGTCCATCAAAAATCAAATGTCTTTGAATTCAACTAAACTGTCTTCTGATTCAAGGAAGAGTATCCATAATGACATCGGTGCCTCCAGCCAATCATCAGAAGCAGCCATCAAGGTAAATACACTCTTATAATGTGCTCATTTAAATTTTGATATATCTCATATTCCGCTATATAAGGACATCCAGCAGGTCCTGCTGCTGAGCACAACTACCTGGTCAGTATTTCTCCATTGTTCTTTTCATGCTCTAGCTTACCAGTGTTCGATGTCTACTTCCAAAATAAACTAAACCTGAAACCGGTGAAAACACCGACCCCATTGAAACTGGTGAAACCTCAATGCATTCCCCAGCTGCAAAACACACATACCCAGATCTGCAGTGTTCTGAACATATTAGTATATACTACATACGGATGTATATAGACATAGTTTAGAGTGTAGATTCACTCATTTTGCTCCGTATGTAGTCTATATTGAAATCTCTAAAAAAGACTTATATTTAGGAACGGAGGGAGTAGAAAAGTTGTGCCTGTTGTATTGCTGTTAACTATATCCGGTCTTAACAGTTTACATCACTTTACATTACACACCATGGTGATCCAATAAAAGGAAAAGGAGGTCACTCTTTTTCAATTACATACCTTTTCAGAAGCAGCTCTACTATTGCATCAAATATGGACTGGCGCCGCAACGCACGGCTTTATGGTCTAGTTAACACTAAGAGTTGGCTTGTTCGGTGGATGAACCTAATAAATTTAAGAAGGCACATTCTGCAATCGACATTATTTTGAGAAACCATGATCGACATAATTTTGTTGTTATGCCGCTACCAGTGGGCTTCTTAGAATATAATAAATGTGTGTTAAAAAAAGAATATAATAATTGTAAAATGCATGAATTTTTCCTTTTTTATCTTTCTAATTTATATCCATGTGCACTTAGTATCTAGTATATTATCAATGGTTCATTTGTCTCACATAAAACACGCTTTCCTAGTCAATGTGGCAGTAATTTGCATTTCACTGCACTCTATTCACATCTTGAACTACCAAAATCTCTTCATTATCCTCCAGAGATTGAGATGTACCATGTGTGTTCCTTTTAGTGGATCTTTCACTGAATAATTTGTTCCAAACAAATGATAAACAATATAAGTCCTGTCAAAAGTTCTTGCAAACCTGTCAAAAGTTCATTCTGCTATTGCATGGTTGTTCCAAGGTTGGTGGAGGTACCTCTAAGTTATTGCGTGGTTGGCTGAGTGGGATAGGGGTAACTTGTAAGAGAAAGCACTCCGCGCGATGTAAATCCTACTCGTGTGCCCGCCACCCCGTGATTTCGCATGTTGCGCCTCTGCATCGCCTCCAGTGCCTCCTCCTTGTTGGCTCTGTCCCACCGCCTCATCACTCCTCCCCCATTGCTAGGAGGGGCGTAGCTTGCTGCTCCCCTATCGAGCTCGTCGTGCCACCATCACCGAGAGGAGCAGAGGCTGCTGCTCGCATCTGCGCCTCTGCCACTAGATGTGGCCATGGCCTGCCAGTGTTGTAGGCGAAGGACACACGGACGACATCAACATGTGTGGAAAGGTGAACGATCAGTCATCCTCTCACGCTCAATTTGTATGCGTGTGGAGGTAGCAAAACACCACCAATATATGGGGCACTACACGCTCCACAGCCCTGCCTACCCGAGAGGAGGTCTCCTCTTGCCAAAGTCCTTTTTATAAAGGGAAAAGGTATGCATTCTAATGTTCCCCGACCGCCACCTGTAAAGATTGAACCTGAGCAGGGTTTTCTGTTTTTTCTTTCATGCAAAAAAATCCCATCGCCCCCACTACGTCGCTTCCTCTCTCATGCATATCCCACCCCGATCTCTCTCTCTCTCCTCATTCCATCCCCAACCCTCTCTCTCTCATCGCCTCGACCTTGTGGTTCTCCGACATGGACGCGAAATTGCTCTAGGGGCGAATTGGTGTTTGCATCCATCACAAAAAGAGAGAGAAAGAATTGGTGTACACCCAATACAATTGTTGCAAGTTGGATGCTTCGGAGTTTAGCAGGGAAGAGCTATGGTAGGCATGCCCGAAGTCACCTTCCTATTCACCCCTGACTCTAGCTAGATACATTCCTCCTCTGGATATATCGGTTTATGGGCTCCCTAATGCGTGTTTCACTCTGGGTTGGGCCATTGGAGTGGAAGTAATGGTGGTCGTAACAATCTGTTATACGTGGAGCAGTCTGGATCCGTCCTCAAGGAGGTTAATTAGTGACAGCATCATTATTGCGTATGGATGTTTACACTTCATGAAAAAGAACATGGCACAAAAGCATAGGCATTGTGCTCTTCAATTTGATATGAAGAAGGCCTATGATCAGGTCGAGTGGTCTATCTAGACGCCTTCATGAGAAAGATGCGCTTTGCAGTGAATTGGATGAACCTGGCGATGAGGTTAGTTACCACGCTAGGATCGGTCGCCTCCCGATACAAAGATAAGAGTTGAAACGGAGAAGCTCACATACTCACTCGTTTTGCGTCTTCACTTTAGTCTGTTCATCTGGTTTGGTTTGTGGAGCCACATGATGGCCTTTGTATCCTGTTAAACATTTTTAAATAATATAGTGAGCTAAAAATAAAAAGAATTACAATTGAAAAGAATAATATATTGGAAGATGAACTGCAACCCACCTGTGGATCTCTTTGTATACATTGTTCCCAAAGGAATTATCTCACTCACCCACTCACTCTTGTAGACCTGCAAGGGTGCTGAATTAACACCACCAATGCAAATGCTTCTTGTAAGTAATAGATGACCATTTTACAGTGTTTTTGCTCGTTGGCCTTGTGTAAAGTATTTTATTGTGTTAATTGCACAAAAGCACATGTATTAGGTCTAAGATAACACATAACCACATGTCTGGCCATTTTTTATAAAGTCTTCATCGAACCCAAATTGCACGGTTCATAAGTTTTGAAAGGATTCCCAAAATCAAGGGGGTCGCGAGTGAAACCATCCATGTGGCCTTAGCCCCGCATAGCGGTAGTGCTCCGCGGTTGGGTAAAACTATACCTATTTTTCTTTATCATATAGTGGCATCACATCAATGCAAATAAAGAGTATAGACCCACCAACCAACCCAACTGACATCGCCCAAATGGAACTTCAGCAAAGTAGTGGCAAGCTCGACCATGTACTGCCATAAGATTAGTTCCAAATGAGAAAGACAAAGTAGTAGCGCAAGGACATGAGATGAGAAGATGAGGAGGATTTGAAATTAAAAGCATCTAGGGAGTAGGAGGTGCTAGGAAAGAGGGCAATGATACTTAGGGGAGAACATGACGATCGAAGACTACCTCTAGTAGCTTGAAACTAGAAATTGGCACCGTCCATGGTGATTATCCTTTTTTGAGGGACACTTTCCTTGTTTGTTTTCACCAAAGTTGAACTTGTCAGATGCGATATGTTTTTTTTTCATTTTCAGCGCCCTACTTTTACGGAAGGAGGCTATCTTTTTTATGCAACCGTGGCTGATTTCCTTGTTTTCTTTCGCCAATGTTGAACATGTCAGATTTTTTTTGTGGGGGGGGAGGGGGGGGGGGGAGGGGATGGGACCATATGTGTTACGTAAATTTTCCTTTTATCTTAGACGTAACTTCTAGAATCCAACGGTGTAATTAATTTTGATGATGTGGATTAATGAGAAGGCTTGAAGAGAGCGGTTTTGTGTAGCTCGGCCTACATGGTACCCACTATCATAGCCATCCATTCTGGGTTCGGTTTCATGTGGATGTGTGCATCGAAGGAAAATTAGTAGCTGGCGCCAGGCGCTGAAATCTTAATCTTTTGTGGCGAGGCCTACTAAAGTTCAAATTTTGATGGGCCTAGGAGGGAACTGTAGCACACGTGATGTGCCTGACACATCGTTCGAACAGGTGTTACACAGGTACACGATAGGTTCGAACTGTTCCTAGAATATTAACAAGTATCTATACGTCACATCAGTTGCATTGTAGTAAGGCCTCTTTTGATTCAAAGGAATTCTATTTTTGGAGAATTAAAATCCTTTGAAATTTTTCCTACGTTTGTCCTTTGATTCATACTATTGAATCCCATAGAAATGTTTCCAATGGAATTTTTTGTACTATATTTCATAGGAAATCTAACATCCACTCCAACCTCTTTTTACAATTCCTTTACTTTTCCCGTGAAATCAAACACTCCTTGCTAATCCTATAGAATTCAAGTGAGCATGACACTCCAATCATATACTTTTCCTATTCCTGCATTTTCAAAATCCTGCGAATCAAAGAGGCTCTAAAAAAGAACATTGTTTTGCTTAAGAACACCAAATTATCAATAACATCATCCTTAGGTGTCCGTACAGCACAAATCATTGGTCCTAAAAAGAAGACATAGCATACAATAGTTGTGACGGGAATTGCACACTCATCTGTCGGTGTGGAATACAAAACACTACTGGAGAAAGGTAGAGAGTGATGGCGTGCTTTCGAGGGCATGGCTGAAAAGATGTACCTGGAGCCTGGGACCGGCCACGAGCCTGTGACACCAGGCAAACAAAAGGACAACTCCGGTCAGTGGTGGACCCCTTTAGGGTAGCATGCAGCAGGACTCTACGGGAGAATCGTGTTATTGTTCGCCTAGGCCTGACATCACATGCTAATCACACAGGCGCGACAGGAGGTACCCGTGCTCAAGCACAGATTTCTACTTCTTAAGTTTACGTTGGTTTTTCTTCAAAGAGAAAAAGATGATACAACAAAGTAGAGATAAGTATTTTCCTCAGTTAAAAACCAAGGTATCAATCCAATAAAAGGAACATACAAGTTTCTAATAGATGCACCTGCGCAAACAACGCATAGATCTAATATTTGGCTAGTATAAGTAAATTTGCATGCATGGACTGGGGAAGATGGTGCTTTTCGGCTTTTGTAATATTTGGCTAGAATAATTACTGCTGGTTTCTTGGAGAATAAAGTCAATCTATGCATCAACCATCAGTTTGGCATGCATCTCTCTGCTACCCAAAGTTGAGGTCCCCTTGGAAATTGCTGAGTATGTATTTTGTACTGCACGTGTATTGGAGTTGTGGCTCACCTCCTAATCTTGTATAGTTGAGATAGAGGCCTTCTCTTGTATTATATATGCGTGCATCAGCATCCCAAATCAATATATCGTATTGCAAACTATCTGTCTACATGGTATCAGACTCTCCGGTCTAACCCTAGGGTCCGCCGCCGCCGCCGCCGTGCCTCCCTGCGCTGCCGCCGCTGCCGCCGCCGCACCCCACCTCCTCGCTTCCGCACCCCGCGCGCCTCGTGCCGCTTCTCCGCTCGTCAAGCCGCGTTGCCCCGCGCCTTTTCCATCGCGCGCCGCCGCTTCTGCCAAGTCACGCCCGCTAGCCAGCCGCGTTGCAAGCCGCGTTGACCGCCTAGCTAGCTAGCTAGACGATCGCATAGCTTGCTCTGCCTTTTTCCAGCACGCGCCGCCGCTTCGCCAGCCGCCGCACCATCTCCCGCTGCAGCCGCGCCCCGCCGCTGCTGCTACCCCCTCTCCCAACCCTAACCCTAGCCGCTACACCGCACGTCGCCGCCATGTCGTGGGCCTCCTCCCCCGTCTCCTCCACCACCCACTCGTCCAACCCGTTCGCTGGTCCCGAGCCCTCCGCCGCCGCCATCCGTGACCTCAATATTGAGGCCCGGGTCCCCATCCGTCTCGACAGCTCCAGCACGTCGTACTACGGGTGGAAGACCTACTTCAACCTCGTCTTCCGCGAGTACTATCTCACCGAGCATATTGACGGTTCCGTGGACAGCGCGTACATGCGCGGCGACCCGGAGTGGTCCGCCATCGAGGCCACGATCATCCGTTGGTTCTACCAGACGGTCTCGAAGGACATCTTCCACACGGTCGTCGCCGAGGACGACGACGCCTGCACCGTGTGGGCCAAGATCAACACGCTCTTCACCGACAACAAACTCCAACGCCTTGTTTTCTTGCAGCAGGAGTTCTTCGGCTGTCACCAGGACAACTCCACCATCGACGAGTACTGCATGAGGCTCAAGATGCTCGCCGACGAGCTTCGCGACATCGGCGCTAAGGTCTCTGACGACCTCATGCTGAGCACCCTCACCGCCGGACTTAATGAGGACTTCGGCAATGCGGCGTCCAACCTCACCCTGCTGCCGCAACCCACCTTCCAGCGCGTCGTCGCGTACCTCAAACTTGAGGAGCGCCGGATGACGAAGCTGAAGCAGTGGGTCCAGCACACCGCTCTCGCCGCCGGTACCACCCGCGGCGGCCCTGCTCCTTCGGCCGCCCCCCGCCAGTCTGCGCCGCCAGCACCCGCCGGCTACTACCCGCTGCCGCCCGCTCCGCCCGCGCCCCCAGCGCCTTCCCAGCAGCCGCAAGGTGGCGGGGGCCGGCGCAACCGGCGGGGTGGCGGGGGCCGCCGCCAGCAGCAGCAGCAGGCGCAGGGCGCAGGGGGGCGCCCCACTTCCAGCAGCCGCCTCCACCGTGGGCCGCCGGGCAGAACCCGTGGACGGGCGTCATCCACGCCTATCACATGCCCGTCCCGCGGGCTCCTGCACCGGGTCTCCTTGGCCCCCGTCCAGCGGGCCACCAGGCGTTCGTCGCCGCCCACTAACAGCCCTACGGTGCCCCGCTCGCGCCGTCACCCCTCGGTGGTTACGGCGCGCCCGCCCAGGCACCGCCCTATGGAGGCCAGCTGCCGCCGCCGGCACCTGCACCGTGGGACCCTGCCCTCCTGGCCGCCCTGCACTCGGCGCCGTCGCCGAGCAACTATGGCGGTGGAGGCGACTGGAACATGGACTCGGGTGCTACTGCGCACATGACAGCTCATCCCGGTAACCTTTCCTCCTCCACTCCAGTTCACACTCCCACTCGCATCACCGTTGGCAACGGTTCCTCTTTACCTATCACCCATGTCGGTAGTACTAGTTTTTCTTCCAGTTCCACACCTATCACTATGTCTAACGTTCTTGTTTCACCTGACTTAGTCACTAGCTTAGTCTCTGTTCATCGTCTTACTTGTGAGAATCCTCTTACTGTTGAATTTGACGGTGTCGGTTTTTCTGTGAAGGACGCCCGTACCCGGATGGTGCTTCACCGATGTGATAGCCCTGACGAGCTTTATCCCGTGCACGCTGGCGCCTCCACTTCCACACCTGTCGCTCTCTCCGCTGGCGTCGACCTTTGGCAAGCTCGCTTGGGCCACCCCAACCCCGCTGTTCTGCGTCAGATCCTTAGGAGTTTTTCTTTCTCCTGTAATAAGCTCGACGAGCATACTTGTGAGGCTTGTCGTTTGGGCAAGCACGTGCGTCTTCCCTTTAGTGTGTCTACTTCAGTTTCCACTTTTCCGTTTCAGTTGATTCATAGTGATGTTTGGACGTCTCCCGTTGCGAGTAACACGGGCTATCTATACTATTTGGTGATTTTAGATGATTATTCTCATTATGTGTGGACTTTTCCTCTTCGTCGTAAATCCGATGCTTTAGCCACACTCACCACCTTTTATTCCTACGTCACCACTCAGTTCGGTCGCCCCATACTTGCACTCCAAACTGATAACGGAAAAGAGTTTGACAACGTCGCTCTTCGCTCACTTCTCGCCTCTCACGGCACCACCTTCCGTCTGACTTGCCCCTACACTTCACAGCAGAACGGTCGCGCCGAGCGCATTCTCCGCACTCTTAATGACTGCGTTCGCACGTTGCTCTTTCACGCTAACGTACCCGCTCGGTTCTGGCCCGATGCTCTCGCCACCGCCTCTCTCTTAGTCAACATTCGTCTGTGTCGTCCCCGGTGGAACTACGCCCCTCGCCACCTTCTTTTCGGTACACCACCGTCCTATGATGGTCTTCGCATCTTTGGGTGTCTCTGTTATCTTAGCACCGCGTCCACCACGCCACACAAGCTTGCACCCCGCTCCGTCCCATGCATCTTCCTTGGCTACCCTCCCAACACCAAAGGTTACCGGTGCTATGATCCTGTCACTCATCGTGTGTACACCTCGAGGCACATGTACTTCGTCGAGACGGTATTCCCTTTTTTTCAGGTTCCTCCGGCCGCGTCTCCTTCGGCTCCGGCCCCCGCGCCCCCTACCTGGTGCGATGCGCGGCGGCACCCTCCGGCGCCCCCCCCCCCCCCCCCGGCTCGGCGCCTTCTGTCGCCCCCTCCCGGGTTCTCGACTCCCTCACCCGAGGTTGAGTCCGACCGGGCCCCCGGATCCCCGGCTCCCTCGCCCGAGGTCGAGCCAGCGGGCACCCCACCCGCCACCCCGGCCGGCGCCGCCACTCCTGCGACGGGCTCGACCTCGACCTCGCCCGCCGCCTCCTCCGCGGCTGGCTCGACTGGTGTCGTCGCGGCACCTGACGCCGCGGCCTCCGTCTCTGACGCCGCGGGCCCCGCCCCTGACGCCGCGGCACCCGCCGCCGCGGGCGCCCCCGTTGTGGCTGCGGCCCCCGCTGCCGCGGCACCCGCCTCCCTCGCCGGCCCGGTCACCCGTGCCCGTGCAGGAGTGCATCGGCCGAGCACGCGCTACTCCTCCGACAAGTATGCGTGCGCTGCCTCGACATCGACGCCATCACCCATCCCCACCTCCGCTCGTGCCGCCCTTCGGGATCCCCATTGGCTGGCTGCGATGCAAGAGGAGTTCGACGCCCTACAGCGCAACCGCACGTGGCAGCTTGTTCCACGACCCCTCCGTGCCAACATCATCTCTGGCAAGTGGGTGTTTCGCCACAAGACTCGCCCGGACGGTTCTCCCGAGCGCTACAAGGCTCGATGGGTGGTTTGCAGTTTTCGGCAGCGCGCGGGCGTGGACTTCACCGACACCTTCGCCCCGGTTGTGAAACCGGGCACGATCCGCGCCGTCCTTCAGCTGGCCGTCTCGCGCGCCTGGCCTGTGCATCAGTTGGACGTTTCCAACGCCTTCTTGCACGGTCATCTCGCCGAGCAGGTGTTCTGTGAGCAGCCTACTGGTTTCGTCGACGCCGAGCACCCCGACTTCGTGTGCTTGCTCTCCCGCTCTCTTTACGGGTTAAAGCAGGCGCCTCGGGCTTGGTACCAGCGTATCGCAGCCTTCCTGCAGTCTCTGGGCTTTCGGTCCACTCGCTCCGATGCCTCACTCTTTGTGTATCATCAGGGAGCTGACACTGCATATCTGCTGCTCTACGTCGACGACATCATCCTCACGGCGTCCGCCCCCGATCTCCTTCAGCGGCTGACTGCTCGTCTTCGTGATGAGTTCGCCCTCAAGGACTTGGGGCCCCTGCACTACTTTCTCGGCATCGAGGTGATCCGCCGGGCTGACGGTTTCTTTCTGCATCAGCAGAAGTACGCCCATGAGCTCCTTGAGCGTGCCGGTATGCTTAACTGTAAGCCGGCGCCCACCCCCGTCGACACAAAGGCGAAGGTCTCTGCTCTGGAGGGGTCTCTCGCGTTCGATGGAGCGTTTTATCGCTCTATCGTCGGTGCTTTACAGTACTTGACGCTGACTCGCCCCGACCTGCAGTATGCTGTTCAGCAGGTGTGCCTCCATATGCATGCCCCGCGTGACTCTCATTGGACTCTGGTGAAGCATATTCTCCGTTACATACGCGGCACCATGTCCTTGGGACTCACCCTGACGGCCTCCGCCTCCACCGACCTCGTGGCCTACTCGGATGCCGACTGGGCTGGCTGCCCCGACACGCGACGCTCTACGTCAGGCTACTGCGTCTACCTTGGGCCCTCGTTGATCTCCTGGTCATCGAAGCGGCAGCCCACGGTCTCCCGCTCCAGCGCCGTGGCTAATGCCGTGGCCGAATGCTCTTGGATACGTCAGCTGCTCCAGGAGTTGCTTTGTGATGTTCACAAGGCCACTCTTGTCTACTGCGATAACGTCAGCGCGGTCTACCTCTCCGCCAACCCGGTGCACCATCGACGGACGAAGCATATTGAGCTTGATATTCACTTCGTGCGCGAGCAGGTTGCCCTTGGACGTGTTCGGGTTCTCCACGTGCCGACGACGCAACAGTTTGCTGATGTGATGACTAAGGGATTGCCTACTCCCATCTTCGAGGAGTTTCGGTCCAGTCTCTGTTTCTCCGGCGACGCTTCGACCGCGGGAGGGTGTTGAGTATGTATTTTGTACTGCACGTGTATTGAGTTGTGGCCCACCTCCTAGTCTTGTATAGTTGAGATAGAGGCCTTCCCTTGTATTATATATGCGTGCACCAGCACCCCAAATCAATATATCGTATTGCAAACTATCTGTCTACAGAAATCAAGCATTATAGCCCAGTCTTTTTGTCCATAGTCTCACTAAACTGCTGACTAAGGTTCTGGCTATCCAGCTGCAGCTATTCACTGCACATCTTGTTCATAACATGCACCCAGGGTTCATTAGAGGGAAGGCTGTTGTGAAAAACTTTGTGCGGGCCTCGGAGCTTGTTAAATGTGCGCAAAAGAGGCCGCTGCCCATGATCGTAATAAAATTGAACTTCCAAAAGGTTTTTGAGAATGTCAGTTGGGATTACATTTTGAATTGCCTGTTACAACACGGCAACTTTCATGACAATTGGGTCCAACGGAATAAGGCTATCCTGCAAATTGGCCAAGCTCAGGTACTTCTTTATGGTTGCTTAGGAGGTTTGATTCCTTTTGAATTTGGAGTTTCACAAGGGGGACTGTCACCACGTCACCTTATCATTCTTGTCGCTGGTATTCTCCAAAGGATATGCATTAACACATCTAATCATGGGCTAACCCCATGAATAGCCATGGTCCTCTTCCTGGAGCTGCATTATGTAGACGACACCAATTTTGCTCAAGGGTGAATGGTCAATTGAACCGAAGGTTGATTGTCTGTTGCTTGGGAACAAACCAATCAATTTACACAAAGAAGAACGGAGGTCTGCGTCTTCACTGCTCACAATGCTGCAATGCTTTGCGTCGGGATTAAATGCTTATTTTTGGAGGGCGTTAACATCTCAACTGAAACCTCCCATCATCACACCGCGGACCTGCTAAAGTTACGCATGGAGCTCTCGGTTCCAGGATAAGGCCCTACTAGTTTTTCTTTGTTCAAAGGCTACATGTTTTCTTACAGGCGCATAGTCGTTTCATGTAACATTCTGCTACTGCAGCATTTCTTCACTTCTTCTGTTATTTTGGTGGCCTTTGCTTTGTGGTGTAACCTGAATAAGGTCTGCCTCAGGCTGTCATGCTCCTAGAACAATTCTCAGATATTAATCTGGTTTTGAAATACAAAAGGTGAACAGTTGCCTTTACCTTTTTATCTAAAAAATTGTTCAGCAAATTCAGTACACAAATATCTACTAATCTCGCCAAGATACAACTTTGGATCTGTTGTCAACTACTCTCTCCATCCTTGTCATATCCTTGCCATAGGCGAACCTAGGATTTGGGATTTTGGTACAAGATCTCAAGTTCCAGAGAAAGAGTGTCGTGGGGAGGAAGAAGATACAGCTGGATACAGAGGAGGACGAAAAAAAGGATCAACTCCACGATACCTACGACTCTCTACTGGGCACGTTATATAGCCGTGCCTACAAGCCCACTGGGCTCACACTCGCACACGGCCCAGTGCCTGGTTTGAGTCTTCAGTCGCCGTTCCGCCACCCGATTGCGCCTCCTTCCCTCGAAGACGTACTTCCGTCAGTGCTGGTGCACCCTTCAGCGTAGCAGTACTGACATGAGCTCCCCCTGAAGTTCCAGCTTGTCCCCAAGCTGGTGCCAATGGAAAACGTTGGTGGACTGTGTCATAGTCCTCCCAAGTAGCACTTGCTGCTGGCAACCCAGACCATTTGATAAGAACCTGAAGCAAGGAAGCATTCCCCTTCTTGACCAGGCGTCTGTCCAAAATTTCCTCAGGAACCACATTCATCCTGTTAAGCAGCGGTGGTTCTGGCAATGTTGTGTAAACTGGTGTGTGATCTGGCACGTGAGTTTTCAACTGAGACACATGAAACACAGGATGTACCTGACTAGTGGATGGAAGTTCCAGCTTGTAAGCCACTATTCCCACTCTCTCCAGAATTTTATACGGCCCAAAGAACTTCATTGCCAGCTTTGGGTAAGGTCTGTTGACCACAGAAGCTTGAGCATAAGGTTGCAGCTTCAAGAACACTGTATCTCCCACCATGAACTCCCTGAAAGTCCTGTTCTTGTCTGCATCAGACTTCATCTTCGTTTGAGCTCTGTTCAAGTGTTGGTGCAAAAATTCAGAGTACTGTTGCCTTTCATTAAGCCAGTCCTGCAATTCCAACTGTTGTGATTGCAAGGGTTGAGGTAGATTGCCCAAGTTTGGCTCATGTCCATAGAGTGCTTTGAATGGGGTACATCCCAGGGAAGAGTGATAAGTAGAGTTGTACCAAAATTCTGCTAAAGGAAGCCAAGCTGCCCATTGTTTTGGAGTATCATTGACAGCACATCTCAGGTACATTTCCAGGCATTGATTTACCCTCTCGGTCTGGCCATCAGTTTGTGGGTGATAAGCAGTTGACATCTGCAGTTTAGTGCCCCACAGGTTGAACAACTCTTTCCAGAAATTACTGGTGAAGATCTTGTCTCTATCTGAAGTAATGGTGTAGGGCATACCATGTAGTTTTACCACCTGCTGCAGAAAGATATGAGCAATCTGAGCTGCCGTGTATGGGTGTTTAAGGGGTATAAAGTGACTGTACTTAGTGTATCTGTCCACAACTACCAGAATGCAAGAGGATCCATTGGACTTGGGAAGGCCCTCAATAAAATCCATGGAGATATCCTCCCAAGGGCCCCTAGGTATTGGTAAAGGTGCCAACAACCCAGGATATTTGCAGTTTTCATGTTTAGCTTGCTGACATATCTGACATTGTTGCACAAACTCCTTAACTGCAGTTTTGATTCCTGCCCAATGAAATAGCTTCTTGATTTTCTGATAAGTAGCCAAGCTACCAGAATGCCCTCCTACAGGAGAAGAGTGCAGTGCCTCAATGATCTTAGTTTGTAACCCTGCATTGGCTCCCACCCAAATTCTTCCTTGATGTTTTAATAGACCATTGTCCAAAGAATATTCAGGTTCTTCCTCAGGGTTAACAGCTAGCTTCTGCAAAAGTTGTTGAGCTTGTGTATCAATGTCATAGGAATTGAGGATTTCCTGAATCCAAACAGGTTGAGAAGTAGACACAGCAGGCAATGCAAATACATGGCCTATTCTGGAAAGTGCATCTGCAGCTTTGTTCTCCGGACCTTTCTTGTACTGGAAAGAAAACTGCAATCCCACCAGTTTAGTCATTGCTTTTCTCTGAAGATCTGAAGTAAGTTCTTGTGTTCCTAACTGACAGAGGCTCTTGTGGTCTGTTTTGATGACAAAAGGACCTCTGGAAATATATTGTCGCCATCTTTCAATGGCCATAATAATTGCCATGAACTCTTTCTCGTATATACTCAGTTTCTGGTTAGCTGGCCCTAAAGCTTTGCTGTAATAAGCCACAGGATGCCCTCCCTGTGTTAAAACAGCTCCAATACCACTATCACAAGCATCCGTTTCTATGCAAAAGGGCTTTGCAAAATCTGGCAATACTAGGACTGGAGTAGTGGACATAGCCTGTTTTAACTGATCGAATGCCGTTTGAGCTTGCTCGGTCCACTCAAAACTTTTCTTCTTCAGTAAACTGGTCAATGGTTGTGCCAAGATGCCATAGTTCTGCACAAACTTCCTATAGTAGCCAGTGAGACCCAAAAACCCTCTGAGTTCAGTAACTGTAGTTGGTCTTGGCCATTGTACCATAGCGGTAGTTTTGGCAGGATCAGTGGCCACCCCCTTATCAGAAATGATGTGGCCCAAATATTCCAACTCCTGTTGGGCAAAAGAGCATTTACTGAGTTTGGCAAACAGCTGGTGCTCCCTTAAAACTGAGAGGACTTTTTGAAGATGTTGTTGATGTTGTTCCAAATCTTCACTAAATATCAGAATATCGTCCATGAATACTAGCACAAATTTTCTGATAAATCTTGCAAAAATGGCATTCATTAAACATTGGAAGGTAGCTGGAGCATTTGTCAACCCAAAAGGCATAACTCTGAATTGATATTGGCCTTGATGTGTTTTGAAGGCAGTTTTTTCCTCGTCACTTTCCACCATTCGTATCTGGTGATAACCAGACCTGAGATCTAATTTAGAAAACCACTTTGCACCTGCCAGTTCATCCAGCAACTCATCTACGACAGGCAAGGGAAACTTGCTTTTTACCGTCACTGAATTCAGTCTTCTATAATCCACACAAAATCTCCACATTCCATCTTTTTTCTTGACCAACAGGACAGGTGATGCATAGGGTGACATGCTAGGTTTCACAATTCCTGCTTGGATCATCTCAGCTACTTGCCTCTCAATCTCATCTTTTTGTAAGGGTGAGTATCTGTAGGGCCTAGAATTCACAGGTGCACTGTTTGGAAGAAGAGAAATAGCATGATCAAATTCTCTGTGAGGGGGTAATCCTTTAGGTTCTTGAAAAACATCTTCAAAAGTTTTAATAGTATTCTGAATGCATTCAGGAACAACTGATGTTTCCACCACAGCCATTCTGGACAATACAGCTGTGGCCCAAATATCATTGCCCTTCTGGCACTTCACCACTTGCTCCATGGATAGCTCTTGCAATTCGGTAACTGGAGGAGTCTGCAGCCCTTGTAGTGTGACTGTTTTATCTCCCCTCTGAAACTGAATCCATTGATCTTGCCAATGACAGACCATAGGGCCCCACTGCGACAGCCAGTCCATACCTAAGATTGCATCATATCCCCCCATAGCAAGTACTTTCATATCAGTGGTAAATGTGTGGCCCTGTATCCACCATTCTAATCCCTGAATGTGTTGTGTGCACTGTAGCTTTTCCCCATTTGCCACTTTGACAGTTAGTGGTGTTGGTAGATCCTGAGCGTTGTACTTGAGTTTGTCTGCCAGCTGTTGGTCAATGAATGTGTGAGAACTGCCCGAATCCAACAAGAGGAGCATGACTTGATTGCCAACCAATGCTCTCAATCTGATGGACTTAGTATTGGTTGTGCCAGAAAGTGCATTCACAGATAAATAAGCAGCTGCTTCCTCTGCAGCCTCTTCTACTGCAATGGCATTAAGAACAGGGTCAGATAATTGCACTTGTTGTTCTGCAGCTTCAATTGCTTTGGCTTGGGCATTTTGCTTGCTAGTGCAAACATGGCCAGGGCTGAATTTCTCTCCGCAGCTGTAACAAAGACCATTCTGTCTCATGTAGTCCTTGAGCTGCCTTGCTTTCCACATATCTCCTGCAGAGAGCTGGGATTTTCCAGTATAATCTCCTTTGGTCGTACTTCCCTTGTGAAAGCTAAATTTGCTAGTTTTAGTGGCTTGCTCTTTAGCTCTTTCTAACAGTGCTTCTTGCACCAAGGCATACTCCACTGCAATACTAACAGTGGCTGGTAACTGAATTTCCACTGCGGCTCTTATTTCTTCTTTAAGACCCAACATGAATTGAGTGACCAACATTGTTTCACTCACTCCTCCCTCGTACATCCGGACCTGGTACACAAGCTGATGGAACGCAGATCTGTATTGTTGCACAGTACCTTCCTGTTTCAATACAAGCAACTCTCTCATGCAGTTCCTATGCACATTCACATCAAATTCCTGTATGACAGCAGCACAAAAATTTTCCCAGGTGCCATAATGATCTGTCAGTTTATAAGCCTGAAACCAGTGGGCTGCATTACCAATCAGATGCAGAGATGCGGACATCAACTTAAAGGACTCAGGGATCTGATATAACTGGAAATATGCTTCACAATTATCCAACCAAATACGGACTCCCTCTCCCTCGAATTTTGGAAACTCCATTTTTGGCATCCAAGTCCGCTTGTTTTGCTGTTCCTCCAAGGGACGTGGGGAATTTGGTACCTGTTGCTGATGAGATGCACGGTCCCGTGGAGGAAGTAATGGCGGAGGAGGAGGTGGTGGTGGTGGTTGCGCATGCGTCGAAAACGGTCGCACACCGCTCTGACTCGTAGTCGGAGATGCGGCCAAACATCCCGGCTCCGCCAACCTGTTCAAATCAGCCTCCCGTGCAGTGCTTGACTGCTTCAGATGACGAGCCACTTGTACTTGTTCCTGATGAATCTCCCCGATCGAACTCACCGACAGATTCACCTTGCTCTGCACTTGATCTAGGCGCTGCACTTGTTCCTCGAATTTCGCATCCAATCCATCAAGCCTGGCCTGGATCGCCTCGATCCCATCCACCTTGGCCTGCAGGAGCCGCAGCGCCTCGAACTCCTTCATCACGCGCTCCTCGAACGTTCCCATCTCGTCTCGTAGGTACCTCGTCTGAGCACTCGGCTTGAACGGCGCCGTTGCCGCCTGCTCTGAATCGATCCGAACGCTGATCTCGGATTTACAGCCGATCGCCGCAGCAATCAGCCCACCAACCAGTCGATGTTACCGGATCGATCTCGAGGATTTAGGCGCAGCGGGGACCGACGAAGCTCTGAATACCAATTGTCATATCCTTGCCATAGGCGAACCTAGGATTTGGGATTTTGGTACAAGATCTCAAGTTCCAGAGAAAGAGTGTCGTGGGGAGGAAGAAGATACAGCTGGATACAGAGGAGGACGAAAAAAAGGATCAACTCCACGATACCTACGACTCTCTACTGGGCACGTTATATAGCCGTGCCTACAAGCCCACTGGGCTCACACTCGCACACGGCCCAGTGCCTGGTTTGAGTCTTCAGTCGCCGTTCCGCCACCCGATTGCGCCTCCTTCCCTCGAAGACGTACTTCCGTCAGTGCTGGTGCACCCTTCAGCGTAGCAGTACTGACAATCCTATACTAAGACGCTTTTACAAGCTAACATAGCTTGCAGAAGTGTCATACATTGTGGGACGGAGGGAGTACTTGCAAACATGTGTTCACAAAATAAAAATTGATTGTCTCATAAGTTCAAAGTTATCCTGAGGTGGAGATAATTGTACTAGTCTGACCCAGTTCATAAGTGATGTGATGAATCCTCGAATGATTGTTTAGAGCTTTGCTACACGTACAGGGTGTTACAGGGATGAGGGGATTACAGGGTGTTGTGGCAATTTTTAATTGGTAATTAGTAGAGGCACGACCACCCCCATTGAAAGCCTATAGAAACCTGTAAAAGCCTGTACGTCTAGCATTTTTGGATGGTTTATATCCGTCTTACCATGATGGTGATGCTACTCCGTGTATAAACAATTTTGGTCAGCAGGGTCACAAATCCTGATGCTTCTATGGGCTGTTTGGATCGCTTCCACAAAAAGCAGCCTGAGTTAGGCACGATTCTCAGGCATCCGATTTGGGAGGCCTGAGGCTGAGATCTCTGCCTGAGTGAATAACTGCCTAATAGGCCTCAATCCAAACCAATGTTTTAAATAGCGGGCTATGGAAAATAGCGGCGGGCCTCCAAATCAGCTATGGCTATCTGTGAAGGCGACCATTTAACGGCACCCTGCTGAAAAGGCTATAGCGGGCTATAGCGGAGCTATAGCCGGCTATTTAAAACTATGATCCAAACACCCCCCCTAATTCCTATGGTGTACGTATTTGGGCTTCGACAGCACTAGAAAAACAGTTTAGACTCGGTGCAAAACTTGTATCAACTACGTATGTGGTGTGCGTTGATGTGATTCTAGCAACGCTGAGCTCTAGCCTTTGAGCCTCCGGTGTGCATGATAGCTTCTATGTAAGTTATGACCCTCCTCCATATCCCTTCTCATGCTTAACTAGAAACACATGTTACACAACAACCATGCAATGGATGCTTGTTAAGTTTCTTTAAGAGGCCACATTTTTTAGAGAGATTTTGCATTTGCCGCTCGCATCGACGCTAAAGAGAAGAAACATGGCTAAGCAAAAACAATGTTCACAATGTAAATGTATGTATAGGCCAAAATTCATCACATGATAATTTGGTAAAAGCCTACGTAAATCTCTAAGCTAGAAGATGAAAAGAGTAGCAACAAGATAGTCAGAAGGGGTGTGTCATTCCGTCACAGGTCATCATTAGATCATTGTCTAACGCCTATGGTGTGGTCGCCCTTCCCTATGGCACAAAACCCACAGGCGTGTCAGAAAACACAAAGACTCAAAGAGCTTTTCATAAAAGATAGGAGGTGGTTGGGCCTCAGTCATCCTCATAGTGGCAGTTTTTCTGCAATGAGTTGAAACTGGGACCGGTGTGAAACACAAATACCAGGTTAAACTGTTGATTTGACCATTTATGAGTTCATAAAGTAAAGTAAAACCCAACTGATAAGTGTCACACTTGTGACACTTATCATTTCCGGCCCTGATATTTTTTACAACTAAAGTTGCCCTCCGAAAAAAAAAATGAAACTTGCCATCTGAGAAGAAAGTTGCCATGCTTGACAACTAAAGTTGTCATCCTCGCGTCACTAAAATTGCCATAAAAAACATTACTTTATGTCACATTTCATACCTTGAAGGCTTGAACATCCATGTCTATCTGTGTACGAGAACTCCCATGGCTGGAGGCGGTGTATACTTACTTTTTTAAACACCCATGTTTTCCATACCTTGAACACCCATGTTTTTTAACACCTTTTTTTTTGAGAAAAATGTTTTTGAACACCTTTTTTTTTGAAGTGAATGTTTTTGAACACCTATGTGTGTGTGTGTGTGTGTCTACTTTTGTTTTTCTGGGATCCAGAACGTCAGTTCGGCGAGGCCCATAAGATGTTCCCAGCCAGGCCAGAAATTCTGAGGCGCGGCCCATGAAGCCTACCAAGTGGCCGCTTACTCTCACTCTCACACCACTTTCGTTGGCAAAACAGATCACGCCGCCGCTCCTCGTCGTCGTGGATCTCCGGCCGCCGCCGCCGCCGCCGCCCCCTTCTCGTTCTCGTCAATCCCGGCGCACGCGCGCGCCGTTCCCATGGCTTGTCCGTCCAAGGAAAAGGAGGCGGCGGAACAGCCGTCCTCCACCCTCCCCGACGAGCTGATCGAGGACATCTCCGCGCGGATGCCGGCCAAATCGGCGCTGCGCTGCCGCTGCCTCTCCCGCGCCTGGGCCGCCGCGCTCTCCTCCCAGGGCTTCGTCGACCGCCACCTCCGCCTCGCCAACCGCCGCGGCTCCCCCAGGCTCTTCGTCCTCCCGGAGTTCTTTTCGAGAGACACCACGGTGCACGGCTGGTCGCCCGGCCGCCCCCTCGCGCCCGTCCTCCGCGACGACCGCCTCCGCAGCGTCGTCGCCGTCACCGGCCAGTGCCGCGGCCTCGTCGTCCTGGAGGCAGATAGGCCCACCACCTTCTGCCTCGACGACCTCGACCACCGTGTCTACTCTACCTACAAGGTGAACCACTACGTCTGGAACCCCTCCACCGGCCAGATCACGGCGCTCCCCAAGGGAAAGGAGACGTTCGGTCGGTGGCCGCACCACCATGACAACATGGGGATTGGCTACGACACGCGCATCCGCAAGCACAAGGTGGTCCGCCTCTACAGCCGCGGCGACCTCCCCCCGGCGTGCGAGGTGTATGTACTCAACTCCACGGGACAATGGAGGCCCCCGGCCGGTGCAGCCGATAGGACATTGCCGCTGGGTTTCGCAACGAATTTCTGCAGACACCAGAGCATATTTGCGCAGGGCCACCTGCACTGGGTCGCGCAGCCTGATAGGAAGTTCAACTCCGAGAGAATCATCATGTCCTTCTCGATCAATGACGAGGAGTTCGGGATCTTGCCGCCACCGCCCGTCAAAATGTACCCCTGCGTGATAAGGGAGCTCGACGGGCGTCTCTGTGTCTTCAACAATTCCGATAAGTTCAAGCGATCGTATGATATCTGGGTGCTGCGTGACCACCAGGCGGGCGCTTGGGATCTCCATTGCCGCATTGACCTGGACATGCCACCGCTGGCAGACACTCAGTTGATGCGCTCCCGTTCGGTCATCCCGCTTGGCAGTGTTGATGATGGTAGATGCCTGCTGCTCAGACCGGATCATGATTTGATCGAAAGCGAAAGTTTGGACTCCCACCAGCTTTTCATATACAGACCTGCGACTGGAGAGGTTGAGGACCTCCTGGCCGGCGGCGGCAGATTTACTCACCACACCATGGCCCGAAGAGTTGTGGCACCATATAAGGAAAGCCTTGAGTCCACCGGTTACCATGATACTAAGTCACAATCATGAGTAAGTGTTATTTTAGTACAAAACTAATGACATCAATTTTATGTAGTATTGTTGCTAGGTATTTGATATGGCCATAGTTTGCACATGTCTCTGAACTATCTAGTCAATTTCCAGTAATGCAAGACCTGCCACGATCAATACTTAACTTTGATGCAACTCTCAGTTACAGCTCATATTTAATGGGATCAAACTGGAATGTTATTTTTGTTTTTATTACAATATATATGAATTTTACAATTGGTGCGAAGTTCATATTTATGTATTCTTACGCACCTACTCTTCTCTGTGGAACCAAGTCTGCAATTTGTTAGCTTGCTCATTGGTTCATCCTTGGTTGGCAGTGTGTTCATGAAATCTCTGTTTCTTTATTAATTAGGAAATTTCTTGATGAGTTTGCTGCAGCACCACATCATTCTAAATTTTGTTAAATGCTTATCAAATACTAGGTGTGTATCTGTCAGCAACATGCAGTTTTGCTGCTACTGTCTTCTATCATTCTGTAAGAGAGTCAGAATTAAGTTTTTTGGATGCAATCTTGAGCTAGTGCCGTTAGAGTAGTATCAATGGAATTTCCATGCATGGAGAGGAAGAATAATCCTTCCTTTATCTCCCATTTTACTAGAACGGTTGCCACTTTTCATGCTATTTTTGGGAGATCTCATGAACAGCATAAATAATAAACATGCTGTAATAAGTAGGCGTCGAGAATGAATTTCATATAGGTTTTATATGTTCTTTTTTTTACACAAATAGTTCTTTTTTGCAAGGTTACATTAACATAGTTGGCTCAGCTTGTTAGTATTAAAAATAATTATGGTATAACTTCCTTAGAGAAATCCATGAACCGTTTTAATCTTAGTAGGAAGTACTTCTGTGTGAATGTCTGACTAGTTGGCTTGTTCGGTGGATGAAGCCAACAAGTCTAATAAAGGAGACGGCTTCTGCAATTGACTTTTTCCTTTTTGATAAATGGCAATCGACATATATGTGTTGGTTGCTACTTGTTGTCATTCGGCTTCTCAGAATATCATAAAAAAACAACTATTTTTTCTTTGTTATCTTTCCTATCTTTTATATCCATGTGCTGCTGTAATTTGCTCAACAATTTCATGGCTTCATAGAATGCATGCTTTTACAATGTATGTACCGGTAGTTCACATTTCATTGCAGTACTAATCATATCTTCAACTTGACGGTGGCAGAGACGGATGACCATATGGCGCAAGCAGGAGCTAGTTACAATTGATGGTGGTCGAGGATGGAGAAGTGAGCAGTCGATACGGCTTGGACAGTTGCAGGGCTAGTGATTCAATTGGCTGTCGACGAAGCCGGTCAGGTCTTACTCAACACTGGCTGTCGTACAAGACTTGTTATTTCCTGTTTGGCGGCCGTTATAGGCATGTACAGGGCGTACAAGACTTGTTATATTCGTCGAAATTGGTCAATTTTTTTCAAATTTGTGAATTTTTATTCAAAATCGATGAACTTTATATAATTTGTGAATTTTTTACAAAATTGATGTTTTTTTAAAATTCGATAAACTTTTTTAAAAAAATTCTGAACTTTATTAAAAAAATGATGATTTTTTCAAATTTGATGAACTTTTATTCAAATTCTGAACAATGCTACAAGACATTTTGGAGAAACATTTATTGAAATGAAAAAAATACGAGATATTAATCCGACACTCAGACTTAAGATGTTTTTATTAGAAAATAATTTAATTCATTTTGAAAATTTCTCAAACCATTAAATTGCTAACTTCACAATAATAAACATTAGGGTGCAGTAATAATACTTTCTAGCTACGTGTCTCTTGGTATTTCCGTATTTCCGCAGCAACGCGCGGAAAATCATCTAGTTTTCAAAACTTTGTCACCCTCGTTCCTCCTAGCCCCGTGTCAGGCCCGTTCTCATCACCGTCATCACCTCATCCGCTGCGCCATCACAGCAAGGGTGTATTCTGCTTTTGCCGTCCCTGCTCGCGCATCTGCTTCCCTGATGATCCCAACATCACCGGTACCAACATCCATTCCTACACTTGGTGACATAGATGACCCCCTACCTTGGACGATGAAGATAACCAGCGGAGTCTCAAATCATAAGAATGGTTACCTTGGTCATGAAGGTTATTACCAGGCCATATGAGAACCATACGCTTACCAAATGGACTGCTATGTATTAACTTCTGTTGTTAATCAATATGTAAACATGCACTGAATTATCAAGCATAAAAAAGATACATTGCAAACTCTTAACTGCTAGAACTTCAACTGCACTCAGGTACATGTAGGACTGTATACAATGCAAATTACAGCCTTCAGAAAATATAGATTGCGCTTGAATTCATTCTGTAAATTATACATGTTGTCACTAACTCACTGCACAAGTGTAAAAACAAGAACATTGCCACTATAAACTATATATAAAAATGGGCCAAAGCTAAAAATAGTAAAGCATGATGCAATAATACCAAAACATAAAAAAGAACATAGCCATTGTCATTGTACAGGTCTAAAAACAAGACATTTCCGGATATTCAATTTGGTGCCCGGGCTCATCTGCACCCCGGTGAACAGTAAATTAAAAAATATACTAAAATTTTCTGAAAATTCTGAATTTTTTTAGGTGGAAGATGTCCCCGTGCGTGATGTTTGTGCCAAATTTCAGCTTGTTCTTACATCTGAGGAGCTCATGGCAAAAAGAAGAAAAAAATCGGTTAAAACATATGTAAACGGTAAACTTTCTTACTGCCCCAAAAACATTTTTTTTGCCGAGAGCTACTGAAGTGTCCAAACTCCATACTATTTGGCACGGATTTCACGCACATGAACGTCTAGCATCACAAAAAAAGTGAATTTTATTGATTTTTTTTTACTATTTTAAACGAATTTACTGTTCACCTCGGGTGCAGATGGACACCGAGAGCCAAAACTCCGCGTCCAAACATTTACATGTAAACTATACAGAAAAGCATGATGCAAATCTGATGGCACAAAAAGCACATTAGCTCAACATTGTAAATCATGTCTAAGTAGACAGTAAAAACAACTTGAAAAGAGCAGTGATCAATGTACACACTCTAATGACTACTATTTTTGTTAAATATACAGGTTTCTCTTGCAAGGTAAGCAAACACATGGGCATCCAAGTTTGATCAGGGAGGCTGGACATCTACTAGCAAACTGAAGAACATGAGCAACCAAACTCTAGAAAGAGGTTATCTACTAACACAAAGATCAAGCACAGATTTCAGTACACATCAATGGGTAAGCTGGTTCTCACTTTCAGTGAGATTTCATTGAAATTCATTGAATTTCAGTAATTTCAATAGACACTGAAATATTTACCTTTCAGCCAAAATATTTTAACATTTTCAGTAGTACACATGAATTCAAATATATTTTAAAACATTTCAAAAAACTCAAATATTTAATTGAATTCAAGTGAATATTCTGGCACTTTGGCTGAAATGTAAACCTAAATCGCTGGAATTCAGTGACTTCGGTTGGTGTTGAATTTTTTCTGAAACTGAAAGTGAAAACCGTGAGACATAACCATATGCTTTGAAAAAAATATTAGAAAGTTACCAGCAAAGCCAAATTGCATGGTTCATAAGTTTTGAAAGGATTCCTGACATCAAGAGGCCACTAGTGAGACCGTCCATGTGGCCTTGGCCCTACGTGGTGCTGGTGATCCGTGGTCAGGTAAAACTATACCTATTTTTCTTTCTTATATATTTTATTTCTTTATCATATAGTGGCATCGGATCAAATGCGAATAAAGAGTATAGACCCACCAACCAACCTACATGATACCATCCAGATGGGCGTGCATATATACCTCCCCAGCTCTAGCCTAGTAGTGGCAAGCTCGACGATCTACTGCTATTAGATTGGTATTGGGTGAGAAAGACAAAGGAAGCAGTAGCCCAGATACATCAGATGAGAAGAGGAGGTGTATTTGAAATTATAATACATTAGGGAGTAGGAGGCACAAGGAAAGAGCGAAACGGTGCTCAATCAAAAACACGACGTCGTGAGTAGCTATAAACGAGAAAATTGGCACCAGTGGAGAACACTAATTCAATGTACAGTTGTGAGTAGCATGAGAGGAACCATGACATCTTCGGGAGTTGCAAGTACCCTCTCCGTACCTCAATATTGTTTTTCATTGCATTAATAGCAGACTATTACTCCCATATATGACATTTGCAGTCCTGCATATTACTATTTCCCCGTTAAACCCTCCTCTTCATCTTCTACCACGCACCTGTTTAACACCCTATCTACCTCCTGGACCGCACTTGCGCTATTGAGCAGGAAGGATAAAAGGACACAGGAGGGCAGCACGGCAGGGCATCGAAGAAACCTGGTCTCTCCGTGGCTACTAGCTCCTCAGACTGGTTATTCTCCACAAGCAACCATTGTATCCCCTCCTCAAGTTCGGCGATAGCCGCGCCGATGGGTTGTCACAAAACCTGATCTTGTTCAGCTATATTTCCTCCTTTTCATCTTTCTGAAATCACCACTGTTACAAGCAACATGTTCAGTTCAGGTGGCATGCCGGAAGCCAGGCACATATTCCTCCAAGAACAAGCCCCTCCGCCACCGGCGCCGCTGCTGTGTTCTCTCCTGCTCATCCTCATGACCGCGGCGGTCTCATCGTGGCCTCTGTCGCCATCCGTTTCTTTTATTTCCAAGATCTGCACACACCAAGTTTAGCGAAATGTTGGACAAATAAATTCCAGAAATAAGAATGACGCAATCAGCTACCACTAGCACTTAGTTAAACGGTGTCATCACAGGCCTTCAACACATTAGAAACGAAATGTACACGTTACAGTTTCAGGTGAAACATATGCCCCTGGCATCATAAAAATGATACTTCACTTTTGGTGAACCTATGTGAAAATATGCCTATTTTTAAGTAGATTGCATTGGACATTTTATTCACATTGTCATGAGAATTAGATCTCAAAGACAAATAGAATAAGAAAATAATGATATCACTTTATTTGGTTCTCCACCTTTCCCTCCAGCAATGAGATACCACACCACAGGAATACATGTCATTAGACCAAATGTCCTTTTGTGTTAACCTTTGTCCTAAAAAAGAAAATATGTTGCACAATTCATCAACACCAATCTACTTGGAACTTGAATTTGACCTCTTTATCTGCCTTCCTAGAGTGACGAGACACCATCGTCGACACCAGTGGGCAGTGGTTGTGATATAATCATTCACATGCATCACCAAAATCAAAACACAAATAACAGAATTATCAGTAAAGGGACCAAAGGGAAGCTACTGGACAAGCAATCTTTGCAAAACCAATGAAGGAATCTGGCCAAGAATAATTACTTCAACAACCCAGCTTAGCTTATGAAAGGCACCGCATGTGTTGCATGTTTCCCTTAAATCCCATCAAGAGCTTTGCCATATCTTGATCATATGAATACAATAGAAGACCTCTTCTTTATAAAAAACACTAACCACTGATGTATTTTATGATACGAAAGTGATTCGTTGACATAATTTGTTAAGACCAGTCCCAATGTTCTAAAACATAAGAACTCATGTCACACAGTTGGGCTGTGATAATGGAAAATATTGACAAAATAGGTGTGGCTCCAAAGAGTCTAAACTGAAGCATATAAGAAAAATACAGTCTTTGCTTCTGGCACCCAAGTATTAAGACATGAAGTTGTTGGTGAAAAGAAACAGTTAAAAAAAACTTTGTTGTACGATTGTGTTAACTTTCAGCTTTGATTCAAGTTAACTTGGCTCCTTGAGATTTCTCAACGCTTACTATAGCTTCACAATTAACTTGGGTGTAAGAAGTTTCAGAGTTCACCCATGACGTCTGAAAGATTCAGAGTTAACTTTCAACTCTGATTCAAATTCAGTGTTCAGAGTACAAAATCTACATCAAGCTTACTGTTTACTTGCACATGCATAACCCTTTCAAATTGTACGGTCCCAGTGAAGATCCAACATGCCATAGAAAGAGGAAGCACGGAGCTCAATGTACGAAACTAGGAATTGACTAAAGCAGCAGATGCTGCTAGTTATTCAACTAGTTATTTTGTTCAGGTTGCCTCACTCGGTTCAGCTGATGAATCCTCTAGATCTCATTTATTCCAGCTTCTACAGCCTCACGTCAGGAACAAACAAATGTGGCACCATCCTCACACATTTTGGTTCTTAAATTGAGATAAATAAGACCATTTTCGACTACTTTTCCTACTTTACAGATAGAAATTTGCAAAAAGAAAAAAGGGGATGGTACATAAGACCACTATACTATTTTAACAGAATATGCTAAGGGGTAAAGATGTCCTCATTATCTATAACGATAGTGCTAATATGGAATAAAATTGCTAAAAGATATGGCAGAAATTAACTTGGTAATGTCATAACCCTTTTTAAGGTTACCATAACATATGTTCGCTTATTGTATGAAATGCACTCTGCTTTTCAGCATCATACCATACAAGCATCTATTTGCTTCTCCCGTACAAATACCAGGGAAACTAAAATACCTACGTAGTGGTATACATATTCAACACAGTGTGGCCAACAACAAACCCAAAACTGTTTCCTGGGGAAAAAGAAGTCCACGATTTTCATCTAAAGGAAAGTTTTGAGGCTTCAAATCCTCTTCATGGCCAAAATGGGAGCATTCTTTCATGGAAAGATAGGTTGAAGATTGCACTGAAAATTGCAATGGCCATTTCAGAACATAAAGATACAGTGTGCAGAAATAGTACTAATTGATACTTCAAAGCGCTTGCAGGATGCCCTGATCTCTCACTCTTAGTTACAATATGATATGATGAAGGACAGGTTCATAGCAGTGCTATTCTTTCTTCTCTACTGAATGACAAAATGAACATACCGATTTTCATGCTGGTCATGGTTCATGTAAATCTGAATCTAGCCGGCACTTCCCCTCTGCAAGCTGCTGCATAGTCTTCAGCAAGGTGCGGTGCAGCTTCCTTGTGTGGGCATATGAACTTCTCCACAAATACCTTCTCGGTGATCATGACTGTACTGTAGTAGTCCCGGTCACGATGTAGCAATCTGTTTTCCTTGAGAAACTTCACAACGTAGTACCGGGGCCTGAGCCGACCATCCAGGCTGTAAGCGAGAACCGCCGGCCGATGGGCAATGTACCCTGGTTCCAACCCCACCTCGGAGATGAGGAACTCTGAGACACGTTGCAGCCTGTCCTTGGAATAGGTCAGCACCATCGGATTCTTGGGCAAAGCAATGCCCACCTCGTTATCCGACCACCTTAATGTCTTCTTCAAGTAGTCCACTTTGGTGGCGATCTTCTCCTCATCAGAGAATGCGACAGCATGCAACGCTTTTCCTAACATCCCAGAGCCATGTGGCACACACAGAGCTTTGGCGCATGCCACCATCGCCCGGAGGCGCTGCTGGTTGATACTGAGGATCCCTGGCTCACGGATGCACAGCTTGGCAATGTCGCAATCCTGTAGCCCGCACTCCTGGAGGAACGCGACGTTGGGCTTGACCACCCTCTCGAGGTCAGAACCAAGGAGCCAGGAGCCGTGTTTGAGCGGCCGGAGCAAGTCGTCCATGGACCCGAAGAGAGTCAGGTAGTACTGTAGATCGGAGACGATGGATCTGCAGCGGAGTTTGCCGGGGACGAGCACGGCGATGCGCGCGACCTCAGAGCGCGAGAGGCCGAGGCCGGTGAGCTCGGCGACGACGGGGGCCAGGGTCCTCTCCACGCCGGCGCAGAGCAGCTGCGGGTCCTTGGCTACGGCGGCGGCGACGTCGGCGCCGGAGAGGCCGAGGCCGGCGAGGAAGGCGAGGACGGCGTCGGGGTTGGCGGGGGACTTGAGGTGGGAGAGCTTGGCGGAGGCCTTGGCGGCCTGGGCTCGGGTGAGGCCGCAGGTGGAGACGAGGTAGTCGTCGACGGCGAAGCTAGGGTTTGGGGAGACGACGGGCGCGGCCGCTGAGAGGAGGCGGTGGAGAGGGGAGATGGCGAAGGCGGAGGCGGAGGCGTGAGGGAGCAGCTGCGCGAGGATGCATTTGTGTAGGCGGAGCATGGTGTGGGCGGCGGCGCGGCGGCGCCGGCGAAACTCCGGTGGGCAACTGAGAAAGGGGATCGCGCCCAGTTAGAAAGGGGAAACAAATATTCAGCGGTACCGTGGTCTCTCCCACATGCCATGGCCTCTACCATGATATATTCTCCTTCTTTATTTATAGTTAATTTAACGGGAAAAAAGGTTAACGGGTGTAGTATATAAATGTTCTTCTGAATCAGATGTATATAGACTGTGTTTTAGTGTGTTTGTACACTCATTTCAGTCTCTATGAAGTCCTTTAAATATTTAAAACATCTTATATTAGAGAAAACACGTGCAGTCCCGTGGCCGAAGACGGGGCGGAGATGTCGCCGACGGAGGTGGGCAAGCATATTGACTAGTGCAGGTGGGTTGGCTCGCCGGAGAAAATTGATGGTTGGGGTGGTGGCAACACAGCGGTTAGGAGCGGCAATGCGAACGCGGATGGCGGAGGCGGGCGGATTAGCTGGTGATGGTGGGCATTTTAGGAGGGGAATGAGGTTGGAGGAAGAAGAAATGCATCAACCACCCGATGAACCAGGCGACTTACAAATGGTTGCCCCTAACTTTGTTTAGGTTTGACCACCTGGCTTTTCTTTCTCCGCTCGCCAAGGCGATTACAAAAAGCTACCTAATACCTACCGCCGCCCCCCCCCCCCCCCTCCTCCTCGATCTCCACCGTCGAGTCCATGGATTCGCCTTCCCTCTGCCTGCCGCTCCGGCGGCCGGTGGAGGGGAGGGAATTTCTGGTGCCTCGAATCCGGCTAGTAGATAGGTAGGATTTTGGTCCTCGCAGGGGCGGCGTTTGGACGGATGGCAACGCTTCTTCTTCGGGCTTCGATCCTCCTCAAGTTCGTCCGTTGGGACGGATTAGACAGAGCTCCGACGTAGATGCCAGCTCCTCGAGGCGGCGGGGTTAGGGTTTCTCGTCGTGCGTCAGCGATATTTGGTGTCAGGTTCTTCAAATCTATTAAGTATTCAACAACGACGACTGTGGCTCCGAGGCCTTGGTCCTTAGGGCACGTGTACAAAGACTTTCCTGTGGCTCCGAGGCCTTGGTCCTTAGGGCACGTGTACGAAGACTTCCCAGCTGTCATCGACAAGGTCAAGCCGGTTCCGGTATGGGAGCAGCGACAGCGGCGCGTCATCGACTCATTCTGGCGGCGGCAATGATCGTTCGGTGGTCCATGAACCTCGACATAATTTTTATTATGTTTGAGGTGCTTGTACTTCCGGTGAATCTATATAATAGATTGGATCCTTTTTGCAAAAACAAAACTTTGTTTAGGTTTGAAAAAAATACAGGAAAAAAAAAGATGTGACAGGCCACGAGACTCCTTATTAGAAATTTGGCCTCGTTAACTTTGGCACGACAAGAAAGATAACCGGGAGGATATAAATACACAAGTCATTCATCTTGATGGCGAAGCGGTGGTCATAAGCCCCAGAATCAAATCAAAACTGCTTTGCTTTGCACACATTGAAGCAGAGTGTGCCACGCAAATCTTCTTCAAGGGTAAATCCACAAAGCTTGCTTGCACATATATATGCTGTCTTCATCTGCATTTATTTTCACAAGCCAAAAGAAGAAATTGCAGAGATGGAAATCGATTAGGCGTTTTCGGCAAAATTGAGTGTGGTGCTGGTGTACGTTCTTACTGTCAGTCAGGGAAATGGAAATGATAATTCAGCTATGCTTTGATTTTCACAAGCCAAAAAGAAGAAGAAATTGCTGAGATGGAAAACGATTAGGCATTTTGGGCAAAATCAAGTGTGGTGCTGCTGCCGCAAGTTCTCACTGCCAGTCAAGGAAATGTAAATGATAATTCAACTATGCATTGATTCTTGATGAAGTAGGACTCCTATATGAACTGTTACCCCAACTGCATGACTGCCTGGCGAATCAATTTAGCACCACATAAAACCCTCAAACATTATATATGAAGACACTGGATATAAGATAATCCTGCTGCCATCTGATAAGCTGATTGATGACTCCAAAGGTATAATGGTTGTGCTGTTTAATTTCCTTTTAACTGTGGCGGTGCATGCTGATGCGCATTGGGTTACATACCTAGAATTAAGTCAGGACATACACATCTCTCTTTTGGAACAAGATTTCAGCAACTTAGTTTTCAGATGAAACAATAACACGAGAACGCTTCAGGAACATGTAAACATGAGGAGCTGTTGCCGTAAGAAGTTTTAGAAGTGTGGCCACTAAAATATGCAAACATGACATTCTAGCAAAAAAATAAACCACTTAGTGACATTTTCGCTTAATAACCAAACTAAAGGGGACGTGAATAGAGTAGTCTACACTTGTGGAAAATCATAAGTAATCCGTCTCACACACACAAAATGCCTCTCACCTACCTGCCGTGCACTGGTCCAGCTCCTCGACTCACGGCAACCATATCTGCGCACTCTATTGTGCCTTCGCACTCTCCAGTCTCCACCCAGCCCTCTTGCATACCCGTCTCCTGCCTGTAGCCCTGAAAATTTCTCTGCAACCCATTCAAACCCAATGGATGTTAATCTCCTAAGAGTCTACTGATTGAAGCAAAGGATTGTGTGCGTACCTGGTACAAGCAAGGAGATAGAATCCCCATCATCCAATTAGCAAGGGTTTTAATTTCATCTTTACCAAGATAAAACACTTTCGTTCCTGATCTGGGCAGGAAATAGAGGGCACCTCCCCATTGTTTTCTTGCTGGTCTAGTAACCCTGTGGATATGATCAAAGAATGGGGGGCTGCTGCTGATTCCCTTGTTATAAATCCCTGGGAAAGAACCCAATGCACCCAGCTGCAGAGTCGCTGGACAAGTGGAAGCCAAAGCACACCATCCTCGACCACATCAAAATACAACCAGGGACGAAGCATTCTGAGGAAACCAAAAAACTAGCAGTACCTTCAGAGTGAGACCAGATGCCTTTCTACGCGGGGTAAAGAGTACCAAAGAGATGAGTGAAGTAAAAGAAATAAAATGTGTAAGCACTTGATTTACGCCAGCCTAAAGAGGCTTGTTATTTGCAAGCAATTGTATTTGGAGGATATGGCAGTACAATAGTACATCACTACATCTACAGAAATGGTAATACTGCAGTATTCAATTTTGAGCCAGTTGTCCGTAGAATTGCCGCTAACACAAAGGGAAAAAAATGATATAAGCTAGTAAACCATGAATTGCTTTCACAACAGTTAATAGCAAAGATATTCCAAGAAGAACAAATTATATTTCCAGCTTACAACAACCAGACCAAGCAACCAACAAATTAGATAAAAACCACATCTTCACAGTGATCAGCGTACTGTGGCATTCATCCCCAAAAGAGATAAGGATGCACAACTATCATTCAAAGGGAAATGTTATGAGTTCTTTTCAAATGAAACTCTCCATATCAGATCCATGGCAAAACAGAGAACCTTCTTTCATGGAAAGATAGACTAGAGGACTGCACAGAGAACTGCAATGGCCATTTGAGTACGAGATAATCAAGTGTCCAGATGTACTTACAGTGCATTTTCTGCCAAAACATACAAGATTTACCCAGCCAAAATAAGGTCAACTACAGGATTTAGGAACAAAGATAATCAATCTTTAAAGGAAAAGAAAATCAAAAGGCAAATATATTTCTAAGCATAATCTAAATATTTAAACATCAAACTGGTACTGACATACAATTGAACAAAAAGACGAAGAAATGAAAATGGAACATGCTAGACAAAATTCGACATGAAAGCAGATCATACTATTATTTTCATTGGGAAAAAAAGCAGGGTTGTTCTTTTGCTTTCAGGTTCTCTGGGTCCTTGTTTCAACAGAAAAGTAGTACAACCTACATCCAGTTTACATGATCTTAAGCACAAGTCAGAAAGAGAAATACATTTCTGGACATCTCATCTTCAGATATTGCCGGCGATGCTTTCTTCTCTACCCAGTAAGACATGAACTCATTGGGGTTCATGAATTGATAGCAGACAACAAACATCCAGTTAGGAAAAGAAGACCGAAACAGGAATTACCAGCTTACTAAACTAAATGAAAACCTCGTTCCGCCACACACAAGTTACCAATTTTCAAAGCCCGTTCTTGGTTTATGTAAATCTGAATCTAACGGGCACTTCCCCTCTGCAAGCGGCAGCATAGTCTTCAGCGAGGTACGGCGCAGCTTCATTGTGAGGGCATATAAACTTATCCACGAATACCTTCACGGTCATCGAGAAAACGCTATTGTAGCTTGGGTCGCGCTTGAGCAGTCCATTTACCTTGAGAAACTTTACAACGCAGTACCGAGGTCTCAGCCGACCCTCTAGGCTCAAACTCACAATTACCGGCCGGTGAGCAATGTAGGCTGGTTCCAATCCCACCTCGGAGATGTGGAACTCTGATCTGCTACGTAGAAAGTCCTTTCCTCAGCAGCATTGGAGCCTTAGAAACAGCAATGCCCAGCTCAGCATCCGACCACTTGAACATTTTCTTCAAGCACTCCACTTTGGCCGCAATCGTCTCTTCCCTGATGCATGCGACAGCCTGCAGAGCATGCCTGAACATCCCGGAGCCCCGAGGTAAGCCTATACCCTCGGCGCATGCCACCATCGCCCGAACGCGATCCGGGTTACTGCTCAACATCCTGGGCACATCCAAGCACAGCTTGGCGATATCGCGGGCACCTAGCCCGCACTCCTGCAGGAAGGCGACATTGGGCTTGACCACCCGCTCCAGGCTGCATCTGAAGAGGCCGGCACGGTTGAGCAACCGGAATAGGTTCTCCGAGGACCCCAAGAGAAGCAAGTAGTACTGCATCTTCGAGACGGTGGATTTAACGCGGAAGGGCCTATCGGCGAGCGAGGCGAGGCGCCCGATCTCAGAACGCGAGAGGCCGAGGCCGGTGAGCCCGTCGACGACGGGGACCAGGGTCTTCTCCACTTTGGCGCAGAGCAACTGCGGGTCCTTGGCGACGGCGGTGGCGACGTCGGCGGCGGAGAGGCCGATGCCGGCGAGGAAGGCGAGCACGGCGTCGGGCTTGGTGGGGGACTTGAGGTGGGAGAGCTTGGTGGAGGCCTTGATGGCCTGCGCTCGGGTCAATCCGCAGGTGGCGACGAGGTACTCCTCGGCGGCAAAGCCAGGAGTGGCGGCCTGGGAAATGCCGGAGGCGGCTGCGGCGGAGAGGAGGCGGTGGAGAGGAGAGGCATGGGAGGCGTAGGGAGAAGAGAGGAGACATGGGATGCAGCTTCGGAGCCGGAGCATGGCGGCGGGGAAGCGCCAGCGGCGAGGGGATGGCGAGTGGCGGCGCGGCGCGGTTGGTGGTGAGAAACGGAGTGGGTGGTGAGGGTTTGGGTCTGGACTCGTGCCATCTGATAATGGGCTATGATGGGATGGGCTGGGCTGGAGCTAGACTACAGATTCAACACACTGTAATCTCAAAAACAATAATCAAGGCATCCCTAAAAAAAAAAGGCAAACCCGCTTGCAAACATGAGCCATCTCAAAAACAAAACCCTAAACCCTAAACATGAGCCATCCCCGTCAACCGTCATGTTTCTATATTGCATTTTCGGGCAAATTTAATTTGACTGAATTTAGCAGAAGAGTAGTGTCCAGTACTTTTACCGCCTCGTGTCATCTTATAGTGTCACGTTCAATCTATGGTCACTTGTGTAAAGTTCGGACTCGTCTGTCAGCAACACCGCTAGTGTTTGCTACTGCACCTGCTATTGTGGTGGAAGCTAAAGGGGGTTGGATGGTCGCTCGTTATGCAACCGCGACAAACCTGCAGGCAAGAGTTGGAGTTTCCTATTGGTCGTCCTCGCCGATGTGATTGTCTCACCATGGCCCCAGTCATCATCCGTCCCACCGGAATCACCAACGAAATAATATTAGCCGGCTAAGCCTTGAAACTAAAAAGCACAACCAATGTGTGAAGCAGATATGCATTATTCGGTTAGCAACGCTTTGCAAAATGGCACACCAGTCAGCCAAATAGGATGGAGGGTTTTCAATATACTCCTACTCCCTAATTGCTAGATTATAATACATATAAATGTTGGTTAAAATTAAACTTTGTAAAGTTTGATCAAGTTTATATAAAAAATTATCAACATCTAGAATACCATGCCATTAGACTCATGAAGAAATATATTTTTGTACGTTATATATTTGGTATTTTGAATTCTCGTATTTTTTCTATAAACATAGAAACAATTTACAAAGTTTGACTTTTGACCAAATTTTATATGCACTATAATTTGGCAAGGAGTGAGTAGGTTTTTTTTTTCATTTGTCCCTCATCTTTCAGAAGCAATCAAGGTTTACCGGCTTCTAGAACTACCAACTGTTGATTTCGAGGAGTAGGCACCTCAACTAATTGCTTGTGTGTTTGAGATATATCTAAGCTAGAATATTTCCTTATTTTCTGCTACAACTTTTGAGTCGTGTATCAGGCAAGGTTTATAGTAAAAACAACATCTATATTAGCCATTTATAGGATTGCTAATTATTCAAGCTATATTTGTGCATAGTATTTACTGACCATCGAAACAGTATGAGTAAATACAAGGTAATCTAGTTTATGAAAATTGGAAGGGATCCGTATTCCAGTTGTAGCCGGAGTTGGTGGGTCTAGGTTGAAAAAATGATCGGTAGAGAGGTGATGGTAGGCCGGGTTGAGTCGAGGATTTTTTCCCCCCACATATTATACATGGCGTAACATGGAAGAATTATAGACCAGGTCTCTAAGGGAAGGTTTACAACATGGACAAAAATTTAGAAAAGAAGAGTGATAGATGGACATACATTGATTTTTTTTTCCTTTTGACTTGAGGTTTATCTTCATATATATGCTTATCGCAGAGCATTTGGCTTTTAACAATTTAGATACATGTAGTTAGAAAAGCAATGGACATGATCTGCATTGGATATCCAAAATGGCACATAAAGAATGGATGGAGTTAGTAAGATCAAGATCCTAATCAGTGGCACTTGTATATAAAATGCAACGAACGCAACAAAAGTTATTGAGATCATGACCCTAATGAGTGACACTTATATATAAAATGGAACACAACTAAAGTTACTGAGACCATGGTCCTAATGAGTGGCACTTTCATATAAAACTAAGCACAACAAAAGTTAATCCTACACACAACTGACTTTACACTACATGTGTTGCCAATTAAGCCGGCCCCATACATGGTGACGGCTCTTCGATCAATTTGAGCACCCCGTGACTGACCCCAGGTAGGCAATGAGGCCATTTAATCAAACTGCTGATTAACTAACCCTTCTGTTTTCATGAAGTGGTTCCTTCTTTTTCGAAGGAAAAAACAACAACGCAGGTCGAGATTGAGTAGGAAGCATGAGATCGATCGAGATTGAAAGCTGATTGAGTAGGAAGCATGCTCGAGATCAACACAAGGCATGAGACTGAAACATTGCTAAGCCCTATTAGGCGTTCTTATTGTCGGACTGTCTAATGATGGCATGAACTTAACTCTCTTGACCCCTCGCAAAAAAAAAAAAAAAAAAAAAAACCTTAACTCTCTTGACACAACACTTCATCTGAAACGGTCTTGTCCTTCGCCTTCCCCCGGGAGCGCCAAAGCTGAAAAACATAAGAGTTTGAAGATTTAACCAGTTGGATGCCCTGAGATAACAACCTCAATAGCAAAATTACTTTGACGGTTCCATAAAGCAAAAAATGACGCTACTTGGGGTACATCTAAGCCCACACATAATCTCTACTCCTAATGGAGCAGTTGGTAGTCTCCGTTCCGGGTTTTTTTTTGTCCCACCTTCATCGTTTTTTTTTCGTCACGGTTTCTTTTCGCTGGTTTTATTTCGTCCCACCTTGCACCCCGCTCCCCCTGGTTTTTTTCCTCCCTGTACGTGCTACCCACCGGTTTTCTGCTCTCCCTCCCGAAAACCCCCCGAGCCGCTCCCGTCTCTCCCATTGCGCAAACCACTCCTCTCCCCGATAGCCCTCTCGCGCGCTAGGGTTCCTTGAGCCGCCGCCGCACCGGAGCTCCTCGACCAGCCCCACCTCCTGCCGCTCCACCCACTGCTTCTCCCTCCGCTCGCTGCACTTGCCCTCTCCGCCGCGCCCGCCTTCCCCGATGGTCGCCCCCTTCCCCGTCGATCCTCCAATAGGCGCCTTGTGGTTGGGGAGCTCAGCAGTCGTGGTCTGAAGGACGTGGGGAAGCCGCCCCCCTCGCTGACGAATGAGGCCCACTTGAACACCCCTGCACAGCCACCCACTTCCCTCTCTCCCACCCAGAGCCGCCCTCTTCCCCGCCGGCACCACCCTCTTCCCTCTCTCCCACCCCGAGCCGCCCTCTTCCCCGCCCGCGCCGCTCTCTTCCCCGCCGGCGCTGCCCTCCACTCACCTTCTTTTCTTCAAGCGGGAAGGCCCCAGATCGTGTCGAGCAAGTCAGCGGGGCGGCGGCCAGATCCGCCACGGCCACATCTCGTCCAGATGGGCCGCGCCGGGAGAGGTAGATCGAGGCGGCGGGCACCGTGTGCGTCTTGTCTCTTGGGACGCCGCTCCGACCTGATTCAACGAGGAGGCAGCCTCCGTGTGCGGCAACGAGGGCGGCGGCCGGCTGCGCGAGAGGTCGATCTGATTGTGCCTCCATGACGGCATCGTGATGCCCACCGCCGACGGCGCTGCGTCGCTACCAAAGGGGCACCCTGCCACGGCCGGGGACTCGCTGTAGTTGAAGCACGCCATCTCGCCACCACGTATGTTGCGTGTTCTTGTGCTGCAGGTCCTTGGGGTTGGGTGCGGCAACTCGCGGCTCGAAGACAATCTTTTGTGGTGGGGCGTCGCCGCCGGCGGCGGCACCTGCATAGACCGCCTCGCTGGGAGCGAAGAGATGCTCCCCTGATTTGGAGCTGTAGAAAGGAGGTGGTTGCAGACACAAAGTGGGGACACGCAACTCCCAGTCATAATAGTCTTTATCTTGGCTCGTTGTTTGGGGATGGACGCATCAATCTGATCGCGCTCTCCTCCATGCCAAACGGATCCTTGGTTCGGAGGCGCGCGGCGCCGACGATGACAACCTTTCTATCGACGAAGGGCAGCAGGAGCTCATGACGCTGTTGATGCCACCACCATGCACGGGGTTGATGCAAGGTGGGACAAGTATGTATACCAGGCAAAGTACTCAATCTGTTTGGCATTTAGCTTTTTGATTCTGTTTTTAGTGAGCTTTTTGATTCAGATAATCTGTTTACCTGATGCCTTCACTCCAGGTAATCTATTTGTCTGACATTTTGCTTTTTGATTCAGTGCGATCACTAATGGGGAGAACATAAAACTTCAATTGAGGGCACTGTGATTCTCTAGCTACATGTATCATGTAAGTGACGTCTTTCCATGAATCTTCTATTCATTATATAACCTCTCAGGCCCTTACAAAAGAATCTCTGTTAACTCGATCTCTTTCTGCTGATTCTTATAGGGTCACCAACCACACATGTATAAACCATGTCTCCCTACTGTAATTTGATGATTTATTTACATGTGGCACAGAAGAGTTCAGAGTTCACTCCGAGAAAGAATTGCTTTGCATGTACATTTGCTAAAAGACGGATGTGCTGAACTTTTGACGGTTCCGATTGGTCGCTGACATAACCTTTCCTCTTTTCATTGATAGGTCCAAAAGAAATCCTTATTTCACCATTGTTTATAGGTATTCAACGTGAGGAATTTCATACTTTTGGAGTGGAGCTATCAAATATATATTATGAGTTTCTAAAACATCTATTATGAGGTAAAATCATTATATACATATTATTTTATGTATGTTTCGTGTGAGCCGAATCTACCGCAGCCATATGAAAGTTTTGGAAGGCACAGCTTATTGCATGATCACGAAGAAATTATTGGATAGTTCATCATTTTTATGTTTGTATGAACAAGAATTTTTGGTTGTTTGGCCTCACAAAGGTTCTTTGTTGAGCAAGAGTTGAACAGAGCTTCCTCTGCCCCGGCCGATTCTGAGAAAACTAACCAGCAGAGAACATGAACAAATATAGTGACGAGAAAGGGTGGAGCTGAGTACACCACACATGGATATGATGGTCTCCCCTATGTTCTTTTTGGCAATCCACTTAATCACTGACTCAACTTTGTATGGGTGAGCTAACAAGCCCGTGTTATGTCTTCCCTCTTTCTTTGTAAGTGAATGATTTCAGATTGCTGGTCATTATTCAACAACTATACTTGTGATAGAAAAATGTGCTAAACTATAGTACTCCCTCCGTCCCATGATAAGTTTCGCTATAGTTGTGAAAGATTAATGTATATTCTTCTAAAGTTATAATACATTCATGGTCTGTGTATATCATTTGTATGCTGCAAACCTGAGTCGGGTAGGCAGCAACTGATTTCTTCATTTGCTATCTTTATATTCTTCAAAGCAATAAAATTTCTCATCTTGTACCTGAGATAAACCTACAATCTAGAGCACAAGGAAACTATAGATCACTTTTTCTATAGCTTCTGCGAACTTAAGTTATGGCATTCAGAAGTATTTAAACATCATGTCTTTTATATGGTTGTCTACCTTTCCAAAAGAGTTGACATTCTATTTGGTTTAATTCAGGATCAATTGAGCTATCAAACATAATATAAGATAAGACGCAAAAATAGAAGTGTATGCGCATTTGGTGAGATTAGTGGAATGTACTGACAAGTGACAAGCATATTTCCTTGCGTGTCGTTCTCGATGCTGCTTCCTTAGTTCACACAGTACTTTTCTTAATCTCTTTTGTCGCAGATGTTTGACACATCCAACTACCATGTTGATTTTCTGATCATTCTTTGGTCTGGACTATATATGATATATGTATTATATCATCAGCACAATATGATTCTTCTTCTTCTCGCAGGGCGCTTCCGATGCACAGATGGTGGCAGTGAAGCAGCAGGCCCAAGAGAGCGTGCAGGGGAGGAAGGAGTTCCTGGTGGAGGTGCTAATACTGATGGTGCTCAGCCACCCTAACTTCGTCAGCCTGGTCGGCTTCTGCGCGCAGGGGACAAGCGGCTGCTGTTGTATGAGTACATGCCCTTCAGCAGCCTGGAGAGTCATCTCTTTGGTAATACTTCTCAAAATTATTTAGACTTGCTAATAGAGCATTCGATGTTTAGCTTCTGCCAATCTGTACATTCTGTTCTTAGATTTATTTTCCCTCAATACCTTGTTTAGTACAAGGAAGGACTGATATTATTCCCCAGCCAGGGTCGTTGATTATTGTTTATTTTATCATAGTTCGGTGTTTTTCATCTGAAAATAGATTCAAATGGGTACAGAGTAAGGGTCGTTAAATTTTTATCTATAGTCCTTCATCACCATCATCGAGCCGCTGGAAGGTGGGAAGCAGAGAGGATGTGTCATAGGAGGATTCCATCAGATTAGTTGGAAATTAGAATGCCGCTCAACCTAGCATTAAGGTTGGTTGAGCCTGATGCACTAGCACATTGGATTAGTTGGAAATCAGAATGTACGATTAATTATTAGAGAACTATACATGCAGATTACTCATGTGTGTCTCGGTACCATGATTGCATAGGAAACACGTTAATTATGTAAGAGACGATAGGAGTAATGACATCATAGCTGGTGTACTAATGTTTGAGACTATTAGTTACATGAATCTATACAGCTAAGAGAAGTTGCATGATCCATACTTCTATAATCGATGTTGCCATGTTGGAGAATGTCGCTCCCAGTTAATTTCTATAAATGTGCACTACAAGCTAAAGGTGTGCAATTTCTATTGGGTTTCAATATAGAAATTTGGACAATATATAAGGATCAATACAAATCTTATTGCCTTCCTATAAATAGATCTTTCAAAGGACATGTTCTAATGCAGCAGCCATACATTGTTTGTACATATAAATCATATAAATGGATTCATTTAGATTTATTTTGTTTCATGTCCATGAAAGTTCTCTCATCTTTTGATGTGCATTTTCTGTAGGGACTTACTTGGTGTGAAAATTATGTGCCTGCTTAATAGCTAATCAATATCAAGAACTATGTTTTAGTGTTTATTCCTTAACGTTTCCAATATACTAATGTGCCTACTTTTCTACGTTGTTCTTAACTGAAGTTGATTGTTCATGCAGGCACGAATTGGATTGAGAAATGCTGACAGAGGAGGAGAAGACCATGCAAGTATGTATGTGCCAAAATTAATAGATTTAACTCTAGGTATTGCATTATTTTGCCGCAGTGTAGTAGTACTCTTTAAAGAATTTGTAGGAGATAGCAAAAGGACTAGATGAAGGATCCATTGATTTAAAAACACGTGGAAAGCATTCAGTTTAGTAAATATTGTATATACCCTTCCCCTAAAAAGTTTGATGTTGTTACTTGGGAAAAAGGAAAATGCCCACAGATCAAATCCTTTGATACATTGATTACTTTTTAGTTATGCAAAGTTTAAACTTCAGTCATGCTTTATTGGTCGTTTTCCCCCGATAAATATCTTCCATGTAGTATAAACATTTGGAGGTATAATTAGTTTTTTTATTTATTTTGTATAAGTTAATAACAATGCATATAGTCTAGACTGAATTAGCTTACGATATCAAAGGAAGTTACTTTTGTAACTTGAAGAGTGCTCTTTCATATGTGTTAATAACAGTGTGCCACCAATTAGTTTCTAGCCATCCTTTCCAAATCTCATACCTTTCATATTCCTCAGTTTTCTCCTTTTAGTCCAATTATATCTTGAGAACTAAAATAATTATATACTCCCTCCGTGTAGAACTACTTGATGCTGAAATGGACGTCTAGATACATCCATTTCTTTTTTTTTGCGTGCGTGTAGATACATCCATTTCAGCGTCAAATAACTCAAGACGGTCATTTCTCTTGATTTATGAACCAAGTGTTATTTTGTTTTCTGGATAGGCAAGAAAGGTCCAACTGTCTTTTGCCCCGTTTCAAAAAAAGAAAGGTCCAACTGGCAAAAGCATACGAGGATGTTTCTACACTTCTCTTCCTCTACTGAGTTTATAATGCATATGAAAGAATTGTATACCTGTTTCTGTTCTGGCACCTATATTATTTGTTTATTTATTTATGCTCCTTTGACTCTTTTTGAATGTCATATCCTCTCTGCAATCATAAAACTGGAAGAAATATGCTTTTTAGGGCATCTTCAATGTAAGACTCTTATACATGCGCTTAGAAAACTAATAAATTTTATAAAATAAACAAAAACACACAAAGCGCTCATCTATTTCAACGCAGACACTACCTAATCGGTCGGTGTAGCAGCGATTCATCCCACGCAGACACTACCTAGGCGCTCATGCTGTTTCTCTCGTCGATGCCACCCCCGATGCCAGGAATAGTGGCTCTACCAGCATTCGAGCAGGATGGATATCCTGGTGCCTCTCTATTAGCGCCCACATTGGGCATGCCCTTAAGGCCTTATATGCGTTTCTTTTCTTTCATTGTTTGCACACCTCATTCGCTCAATGGTAATCGCCAACAACTTTTTTCTAGGTTAGGTATTATAGTGTTACAAATGTATGCTGAAGCCACTCCTTGCAGCAAGCACAAATTGGAAGCATACTTTCTATTTTCAGCAGTATTGTCGTTCCCAATTATTTGCTCTTTACTATGGAAGTTCTTAAAGAAAAATCAGCTGGCCTTAAATTAAGGATCAATATTCATTCTTGCTTTTGATTTCTCATCTGAGAAAAGAAATTCCTAGAAGATAAGTAGAAAATATATGAAATTAATCAAAAGAAGAGTCACAAAACTAGCATATAGAGTTAACATGAACAAGTCCTTTTAACGCTACTGATCTGAGAAAAATAAACGTAATGATTTTAGCATCTAACAAAAATAAACACGGTAATGTTACAAGCTTTGAACAAATACTGAAGTGCACTAAGGGTCCCCTTTTCTCTATATAGTAAGGAGTTAGTGCAGTTTTTGCATTGATGAACAACACTCCAAGCAGCGACGATGGTGACCACGGGGATGAGATCAAGAGCATCAGCAACTTCTTGGCGGGGTTCCTCCTCATCGTCGGCACAACCACAACCATCAACAATGATGACCAGCTCACGAGGCAGCTACTGAAGCATTGGAGCCTTCTTGAGAAGACAACATGCTGAAGATCGAGAGTGAGCCAAAGAGGGGGGGGGGGGGGGGGGGGGGAGACTGGAGTGGGATTAAGAGAGAACGAGAGAGGGAAGGAGGGAGAGGGATCGTCCCCAAAGATATATGTTTAACACAGTTCATGTTGAACCACTAGAATATTTTCACCCCAGTGAGAGTGAGCTGGATGGGAGTTGGGATTGGTCTGTTCAGTTACGACTGTCTGGGCGGAATAATTTTTTTACTTTAGAAAATATGACAAATTGCAGTTCGTTAGAGAATATTCCGCTCAGACAGTCATAACTGAACAAATAGTATGAGAAAGAAATGAGCTTGGACCTTGATGATGACTTTAATTATTTGTTTGATTCATTTATATGCATTGTAGCCCTTGCGTTGTTTAATCCATTTATATGCGTTGTAGCCCGTAGCAACGCACGGGCGTTCTACTAGTAGTTGTTAATTCCGCAGAACGGTGTGGTTTCCACGGAAGACCAGAGATGTCCCAAACATAGCTCCACGCGCAGTTTCGATGGCACACAAGTGAAGAAAATATGGTTAGGGTCTTCCGGCTCAACGCAGAAAGCACAAGAGCCATCACTACTAGGACCATGTCAATGTTCATAGCCGATGGGAGCATGACCAACTACCAAGTGAAAACTTTTGGTCTTCAAGCAAGGGCAGAGACGTCGGCCACAGCAGCTTGGCGTGAGGCCTGACTAGCTTGTCGTACATGGATCGCGCACAAAAATGACCCGAGTCCTCGAGATCCCATGGGACAACGTTTGGGGCATTGAGGGCGATACAGAAGCTTAGCTCAAGAAGCAGCGCGTCCCAGCGAGCAACGGAGCAAGTGCTGACATTGCCTCCACCTAAAACTGAGTGGACCATTCATGGTTTGGCTACATGTAGATAGAAAAAAAAAAACAATGGACAGGATCTTCATTGGATATCCAAAACGGCACATAAAGATTGGATGTCGTTACTGAGGTCGTGATATCCTACTAAGTGACACTTCTATATAATATGAAATACAACAAAAATTACCAAGATCATGATCCTAATAAGTGACACATATATAAGAAATAAAACAACTGCCAAGTGAAAATCTTTGGTCTTCAAGCAAGGGCAGAGACGCCGACCAGAGCAATTTGGCATGAGGCGCCGGTCCCATGACTAGCTCGTCGTAAATGGATCGCACCCAGAAAATGACCCGAGTCCTCGAGATCCCACGGGACAACGTTTGGGGCATCGAGGGCGAAATGGAAGCTTAGCTAAGGAAGTAACATGTTCCAGCGAGTAACGGAGCAAGTGCCCGAGGGGATAGGTTTCGTCTAAAAGTAAGGTTGACATTGCCTTCACCCAAAACCGAGTGTACCTTTAGTTTAGTTACATGTAGATAGAAAAAAGAAACAATGGACAGGATCTGCATTGGATATCCAAGACGGCACATAAAGAATGGATGTAGTTACTGAGATCATGATATCCTACTCAGTGACACTTACATATATAAGAAATGAAACACAACAAAAGTTAGTCATAACATGAGTGACTTCACACTACATCGCTTGCCAATTAAGCCGGCCCCATGCATGGAGACGGCTTTTGAATTTGAGCGCCCCATGACTGACCCCCGGTAGCTGATAAGGCCAATTAACCTACTGATTAGCCGGCTCTTCCCTTTCCATCAAGTGCTTTCCTCTTTGGTTCGTGCAGCACCAATGCAAAGCAATATCGTAGTATATATCCTTTGCATGTGTAAATGTGCACCCATAACCGTCCGTAATTACATAGTACTCTCTCCATTCCACAATGTAGTGTGTATAGTTTTTTGTAAAAGTAAAACATCACATGGTTTGACCAAGTTTATTGAAAAAATATCAACAATAATAATACAAAGTAAATATAACATGAAAGTACATCTTATGTTTTATGCTATCATATGGATTTGGTATTATATATGTACATACTTTTTTCTACTTATTAATTAGTCGAAATTGATAAATATGGACTTCCTAAAAAAATTATAGATACTACATTATAGAACGGGGGAGTACGATCGATGTGATGCCTCCCACGCTGGGATTGGGTGAGGTGGGCCACCCAACGACGCCAGAACTGGGTCGCGGCGGCGCGGCGGATCGCCTCGGACGATGGCGCAAGGCGGTGGCATGGTGGTGGGCGGAGGCGGCGGCGCTGCATGGCGACATGGAAGAGCAGTGGTGCTGGTCGATCGGCGAGTCCGTGCGGTCACGGCGGTCATGGTTGCAGTGGGCGGTGGCTCAGTGGTTTGGCCGCGTGGGACGTGGCCGGTGGCAGCGGCGACGTCCGGCCCGGATCCTGGGGCGGCGGCCCTGGAAGGAGGCGGCAGGTGAAGCTCGGACCTCTCGCGGCGGCATGGCATGGTGATGTCCCTTTCCAAGGAGGATCTACGCCGGCGATCTGGTGGCTTTGGCTCCGGATTGATTCGGATCAGAGACGTGACGAGCGTGAGGGGCCCTCTCGGCGACTCTCGCGGTTTGGCGAGGTGGGGTGGCAGGCCTCCTGTGACGCCATCGATTCAATCGTGCACTAATCGGACACGCAAATGTGCACGATCAAGATCAAGGACTCACGGGAAGATATCACAACACAACTCTAGACACAAATTAAAGTCATACAAGCTTTATATTACAAGACGGGGCCTTGAGGGCTCGAAAACATAAGCTTGAATACAAACGAGTCAGCGGAAGCAATAATATTCTGAGTACAGACATAAGTTAAACAAGTCTGCCTTAAGAAGGCTAGCACAAAAGCAACAACGATCGAAAAGGCAAGGCCTCCTGCCTGGGAGCCTCCTAACTACTCCTGGTTGTCGGCGGTCTCCACGTAGTAGTAGGCTCCGTCGGGGTAGTAGTAGTCGTTGGCGGTGGCATCTGGCTCCTGGGATCTGTCATCTGATCGCAGCAATCGAGTATAGGAGAAAAGAGATAGCAAAGCAACCGTGAGTACTCATCCAAAGTACTCGCAAGACTGACATCAGATCTATACTAAGTATGCATCAGTATCAAATAGAAGGGTTGTATTTGTGGACTGAACTACAGAATGCCAGAATAGAGGGGAAGGCCTAGCCTATCGAAGACTAGCATCTTGAAGCATCTTGCAGCATTACACTACTAGGGAAAAGCCTAGCAGTAGCGCGTGTTGAACCGCGCTACCGCTATACATGCGTAGCAGTAGCGGGCTTCTACCAAGCGCGCTACTACTAATGTCAGTAGCGCTTTGCCATGAGAAGTGCTACTGCTAACTGCACGCTGCTGCTAACTTCATTCCCCTCGCTACTGCTAGTTTTATTAGTTTCTGATTATTTTTTTCTGCATATTTCTTTTGTATTTTTACAGGCTTTATACAATAATCTCTAGCATATCACGCGCATACAAATGTAATCATAGCATACACATACAAATAGTCTCATCAAATCATGTCATCATCATAATCATCATCCAACACAAAGTGGTCTCTCGTCATCATCTCGAAATGGCGATACAAGTCTCGAATACTTGCAACTACATCGTCATCCATCTAAACAATGATATACACGAGAAGAGCTATCACTATGAGTGAGAGCGGAACTATGCAGTACATGAGGCGGCGGTTATGAGTCCTCTCTCGCACTAGCGTGAACCTCAAGTAACTAGTTTCTGCTTCTTGTCTACTTTTGAAGCCTTTATGGCTGGCGCCCGAGACCCGCTCCACTTGCACCTGACACTCGTGCCACTCGTCGTATACTCCCGGAACCTTCCCTGTGTACACGACATAGCAGTGCTTCTTCGCCATCAAGGATCTAGGTACCTGTTAGAGATGCATCTTCATCAAGAGAATGTATAATCATACACAACAAAATATACTTGAGCAACACGAAAAAGAAAGGGTTAGCAACTAGATGCAACATATATTAAACATAAATAATCAATGTGTTTCATCGTACGCAGACTAATTAACTAGAGGTACGCAGGTCATCGTACCCAAACTAACAAAGTAGCGTTACGCAAATTCGGCAGGGACCGAGGAAATCACAAAGTTTCATCGCTACAGAAAGTATACAAGTTCAACCGCCACATATCATCATCATCGGCATCATAAATCACTAGAACTTCCATCCCTCCATATCATCGAGGATGCACCCTAGCTTCTTGAACAGCGTGAGGTCCTGACGTTGCATGCCTATGCGAGTCCGGACGTCAGCTCGCGATATAGGGCCGTGGTGGAACATCCCCTTCTCTTCGACGACTTCTTTCATGATGATCGTCGTAATGTCCCTCTGGATGCGAAAGAAGTCATCTCTAAGTTTATAATCCGCTTCTCCTTGGGATTCTACCCACTTGCAGATATGATCATCGCTTCTGGTTGTCATGGGAAGCTTTTGGTAATCCCTTCTGAACTCCATCATGAGATGGAGGAGGTAGAATCCATCGTTTCTACTTGGGTTTTGGGACATGGATGCAGCAGAAGTTAGTTTTATGCGAGAAACCCGTCTTCTTGTTCCTTTGTTTCCTGATCTACAGGTGGCCACCCCTCAAGCTGAAGCCTTGGAGAGCATTATCTAGAATATTCATTACGTGGGTGTAGTCCTTCTTCTCGTAGTTTCTGGTAGGGTCGAAATACACGGCGTGGGAGACTCGTGGGTAGAGAACGATAAGGATGGCTCGCCCGTTGCTGCGGGGAAAAAAATACCTCGAATTATTCTCCATATGAGCGAGAAGGAATGATTGAAATGTACGAAAGGGTTGTCCGGCATTGACTTACCTTGGATGATAAGGCAGGAGGACAATTTCCCGGTCCTTATTCCTTATCATGAAGTTTTCGAGGTACTCCCTAGCAGTTTTACGCTCAAAGTCGCCGAGACTCAAGGACTAATGCATGTAGTATGGATCCGCCACACAGATTTGCGAGACTTATTCTCTCTTCATGACGGAGCTCATATGTAGCGCAAAAAGGCAGACGATTGTAAAATCGAGCTGCCTTGTCAGAAACATCTCAAAGATATGCTCAAACCGCAGGAAGAACACCTCCGCGGGCCGTGTGTCGACGTAGCACTCCCCCTCAGGCACACGAGCCGCGTATGTCGGATATCCTGGATCCTTCGAGGCTAGTAGGCTTATCTCAGTCGACATCACATGGTCGTGCAGTCTCCTGAGATCCCCTGATATGGCCTCCAGCGGTTTCGGCGGTAGCATCGGCTCGCCAGTGACATGGAACATGGCTGCACCTTTGATGAGTACACGCTCTTCAAAATCTGTCGTCTGGCTGCTATGTGCTCTGGCTTGTTTGTAGGCAGCATTGCCTTTCTTCGCCGGTCTCTTCCTCTCCTTTTTCTTGGGCTGACCTTCTAGACCCTTCCTTACCCCCTGCCCCAGTGTTGTCAGGCTAAGCACTGTACGACCCTCGGCTAGTTGAGCCTGCATTGAGGCGGCATCTTCAGGCGTGTCCTGTGAGGATTGCATGAAGAGAGACTTCTTGCAATCAACCCTGCTAGGACGTTCCTGCCCGGCAGGCACATCATCCATCTCCTCATCAGCATGCTGATAGCCCGAGTCGTCATATGGCTGACTCATCAATTCTAAGTCGTCATAGGCGCCTGTATTGAGGAACAGAAGAGGGTCATCCTCGTCCATCTCATCATCCATTCTTTGTTCTATGGGGGCGATTACATCAGCCACTATTGGACCCCCTTCCTCGCTCCGTCTGCCGCTCTCACCCAGCACTACAGGCGCTGGTAACTGCGTAGGCGGGGTGGTGGTGTTCATACCTGCTTGCTGATGTGTAGTTATTGGTGTGCTCTCGGCCGCCTCCAAACGAAGAAGATTCTTCGGCCATAGCAGCATCCAACCCTTACAGTTTCCAAGCCGCGGCGGGGTCTCGTCGTCCTCTCCCTGGAGCCGTACTGGAGGAGGCAAATCCTCGTGCCCCGATTTCACACTCGACAAGGTAACCCTGAAGTGGCCACCGAGGATCGGCTGGCCGTGGAACGTGAGTTCCAAGGGCTTCGTTATCACCGCCTTTCCCATGTCCACCATCTGGCCTTTGATCAAGTAGAGTACGGTGCATGGGGTTTCTTCGGCCTGCAAAGACGTGTCTGCGGCGTAAAACATCCGAAAGGCAACGAAAACGGAATATTCTAGATATATGTTTGGTGCGACGTGTAATTACCGTGAGGGCGTCGAGCTCAGTGATACGTCCATTTTGCATCATGCTTTTATATTGATATTTATTGCATTATGGGCTGTTATTATACATTATGGTATAATACTTATGCCTTTTCTCTCTTATTTTACAAGGTTTACATGAAGAGGGAGAATGCCGGCAGCTGGAATTCTGGACCGGAAAGGGTGCAAACCTGAGAGACCTATTCTGCACAACTCCAAAAGTCCTGAAAATTTACGGAGAATTATTTTGGAATATATAAAAAATATTGTGTGAAGAAAATACCAGAGGGGACCCACCAGGTGGCCACAAGGGTGGGGGGCACGCCCTACCCCCTGGGCGCGCCTCCCTTGCTTGTAGGCCACCTGTCAGGCCCCCGGTGCCCATCTTCTGCTATATGATGTCTTTTGACCTGGAAAAAATCAGAAGGAAGTTTTCGGGACGAAGCACCGCTGTCTCGAGGCGGAACCTGGGTAGAAGCAATCTAGGGCTCCGGCGGAGCTGTTCTGCCGGGGAAACTTCCCTCCCGGAGGGGGAAATCGAAGCCATCGTCATCACCAACGATCCTCTCATCGAGAGGGGGTCAATCTCCATCAACATCTTCACCAGCACCATCTCCTCTCCAACCCCTAGTTCATCTCTTGTATCCGATCTTTGTCTCAAAACCTCAGATTGGTACTTGTGGGTTGCTAGTAGTATTGATTACTCCTTGTAGTTGATGCTAGTTGGTTTATTCGGTGGAAGATCATATGTTCAGATCCTTAATGATAATTAATACTCCTCTGATTATGAACATGAATATGCTTTGTGAGTAGTTATGTTTGTTCCTGAGGACATGGGAGAAGTCTTGTTATAAGTAATCATGTGAATTTGGTATTCGTTCGATATTTTGATTAGATGTATGTTGTCTTTCCTCTAGTGGTGTTATGTGAATGTTGACTACATGATCCTTCACCATGATTTGGGCCTAGGGGAAGGCATTAGGAATTAATAAGTAGATGATGGGTTGCTAGAGTGACAGAAGCTTAAACCCTAGTTTATGCGTTGCTTCGTAAGGGGCTGATTTGGATCCATATGTTTCATGCTATGGTTAGATTTATCTTAATTCTTCTTTCGTAGTTGCGGATGCTTGCGAGAGTGGTTAATCATAAGTGGGAGGCTTGTCCAAGTAAGGACAGAACCCAAGCACCGGTCCACCCACATATCAAATTATCAAAGTAACGAACGCGAATCATATGAGCATGATGAAAACTAGCTTGACAGTAATTCCCATGTGTCCTCGGGAGCGCTTTGCTTTATATAAGAGTTTGTCTAGGCTTGTCCTTTGCTACAAAAAGGATTGGCCACCTTGCTGCACCTTAGTTACACTTGTTACTTGTTACCCATTACGAATTATCTTTTCACAAAACTATCTGTTACCGATAATTTCAGTGCTTGCAGAGAATACCTTGCTGAAAACCGCTTGTCATTTCCTTCTGCTCCTCGTTGGGTTCGACACTCTTACTTCTCGAAAGGACTACGATAGATCCCCTATACTTGTGGGTCATCAAGACTCTTTTCTGGCGCCGTTGCCGGGGAGTGAAGTGCCTTTGGTAAGTGGAATTTGGTAAGGAAAAATTTATATAGTGTGCTGAAATTTACTGTCACTTGTCACTATGGAAAATAATCCTTTGAGGGGCTTGTTCGGGGTATCTTCACCTCGACCGAAAGAACAAAGAGTTGCTCCTCAACCTACTGAACCTACTGAAAATATTTATTATGAAATTCCTTCGGGTATGATAGAGAAACTGCTAGCTAATCCTTATGCAGGAGATGGAACACTACATCCTGATATGCATCTAATCTATGTGGATGAAGTTTGTGGATTATTTAAGCTTGCAGGTTTGCCCAAGGATGAAGTCAAGAAGAAGGTCTTCCCTTTATCTTTGAAGGAGAAGGCATTGACATGGTATAGGCTATGTGATGATATTGGATCATGGAACTACAACCGATTGAAATTGGAATTTCATCATAAGGTTTATCCTATGCATCTGGTTCATCGTGATCGGAATTATATTTATAATTTTTGGCCTCGTTAAGGAGAAAGTATCGCTCAAGCTTGGAGGAGGCTTAAGTCAATGTTATATTCATGCCCCAATCATGAGCTCTCAAGAGAAATTATTATTCATAATTTTTATGCTCGGCTTTCTCATAATGATCAATCCATGCTTGATACTTCTTGTACTGGTTCTTTTATGAAGAGGACTATTGAATTCAAATGGGATTTATTGGAAAGAATTAAACGCAACTCTGAATATTGGGAACTCGACGAAGGTAAGGAGTCAGGTATAAACCTTAAGTTTGATTGTGTTAAATCTTTTATGGATACCGATGCTTTTCGTGAATTTAGCAATAAATATGTACTTGACTCTGAGATAGTAGCTTCTTTCTGTGCATCATTTGCTACTCATGTTGATCTCCCTAAGGAGAACATCCTCCCATTGAAGTAAAAGTAGTAGAACCTATTAAATTTGAAGAAGAAACTATTACTTATGATGTTAATCCTGTTATTCCTACTGCTTATATTGAGAAACCACCTTTCCCTGTTAGAATAAAGGATCATGCTAAAGCTTCAACTGTGGTTCGTAAGAGTTATACTAGAACACCTACACCCCCTGAACAAATTAAAGTTGAACCTAGAATTGCTATGGTTAAAGATCTCTTGGTCGATAATATTGATGGGCATGTTATTTACTTCTGCGATGAAGCTGCCTGAATTGCTAGACCCGATAATAAAGACAAACATAGACCTGTTGTTGGCATGCCTGTTGTTTCTGTTAAAATAGGAGATCATTGTTATCATGGCTTATGTGATTTGGGTGCTAGTGTGAGTGCAATTCCCTTTACCTTGTATTAAGAAATTATGAATGATATTGCACCTGCTGAGATAGAAGAAATAGATGTTACTATTAAGCTTGCTAATAGAGATACTATATCACCGATTGGGATTGTTAGAGATGTTGAGGTCTTGTGTGGGAAAATAAAATACCCCACTTATTTTCTTGTTCTTGGTTGCCCACAAGATGATTTTTGTCCCATTATATTTGGTAGACCTTTCTTGAACACTGTTAATGCTAAGATAGACTGTGAGAAAGAAACTGTTACTGTAAGTTTTGGGGATGTGTCTCATGAGTTTAATTTCTCCAAATTTCGTAGACAACCCCATGACAAAGAATTGCCTAGTAAGGATGAAATTATTGGTCTTGCTTCTATTGCTGTGCCTCCTACAGATCCTTTAGAACAATATTTACTGGATCATGAAAATGATATGTTTATGAATGAAAGAAGGGAAATAGATGAAATATTCTTTAAACAGATGCCTGTTTTGAAACACAACCTGCCTGTTGAGATTCTTGGGGATCCTCCTCCACCCAAGGGTGATCCCGTGTTTGAGCTTAAACAATTACCTGATACTCTGAAAATATGCTTATCTTGATGAAAAGAAGATATATCCTGTTATTATTAGTGCTAACCTTTCAGCGCATGAAGAAAAGAAATTATTGAAAACTTTGAAGAAGCACCGTGCTACTATTGGATATACTCTTGATGATTTTAAGGGCATTAGTCCTACTCTATGTCAGCATAAAATTAATATGGAGCCTGATGCTAAGCTAGTTGTTGATCATCAATGATGGTTAAATCCTATGATGAAAGAAGTGGTAAGAAATGAAATATTAAAGCTTCCAGAAGCAGGTATAATTTATCCTATTGCTGATAGTAGATGGGTAAGTCCTGTTCATTGTGTCCCTAAGAAGGGAGGTATTACCGTTGTTCCTAATGATAAAAATCAATTGATCCCGCAAAGAATTGTTACAGGTTATAGAATGATAATTGATTTTAGAAAATTAAACAAAGCTACTTGGAAAGACCATTACCCTCTACCTTTTACTGATCAAATGCTAGAAAGACTATCCAAGCATACACACTTTTGCTTTCTAGACGGTTATTCTGGTTTTTCTCAAATACCTGTGTCACAAGAGGATCAAGAAAAAACTACTTTTACATGCCCTTTTGGTACCTTTGCTTATAGATGTATGCCTTTTGGTTTATGTAATGCACCTGCTACCTTTCAAAGATGTATGACTGCTATATTCTCTGACTTTTGTGAAAAGATTGTTGAGGTTTTCATGGATGATTTCTCCGTTTACGGAACTTCTTTTGATGATTGCTTAAGCAACCTTGATCGAGTTTTGCAGAGATGCGAAGAAACTAATCTTGTCTTGAATAGTGCCACTTTATGGTTAATGAAGGTATTGTCTTGGGGCATAAAATCTCCGAAAGAGGTATTGAAGTTGATAAAGCTAAAGTTGATGCTATTGAAAAAATGCCGTGTCCTACGGATATCAAAGGTATAAGAAGTTACCTCGGTCATGCTGGTTTCTATAGGAGATTTATTAAGGACTTCTCTAAAATTTCTAGGCCTCTCACTAATCTCTTGCAAAAGGATGTCCCATTTTTTTGATGATGATTGTGTAGAAGCATTTGAAATTCTTAAGAAAGCCTTGATTTCTGCACCTATTGTTCAACCACCTGATTGGAACCTACCCTTTGAAATTATGTGTGATGCTAGTGATTATGCTATTGGTGTTGTTCTAGGACAAAGAGTTGATAAGAAATTAAATGTTATCCATTATGCTAGTAAAACTCTAGACAATGCTCAAAGAAATTATGCTACTACTGAAAAAGAATTTTTAGCAGTTGTGTTTGCTTGTGACAAGTTCAGATCTTATATTGTTGATTCCAAAGTAACTGTTCACACTGATCATGCTGCTATTAAATATATTATGGAAAAGAAAGATGCTAAACCTAGACTTATTAGATGGGTTCTCTTGCTACAAGAATTTGATTTGCATATTATTGATAGAAAGGGGGCTGAGAACCCCATAGCAGATAACTTGTCTAGATTAGAGAATGTTTTGATGACCCACTACCTATTGATGATAGCTTTCCTGATGAACAATTAGCTGTCTTAAATGCTTCACGTAGTGCTCCATGGTATGTTGATTATGCTAATTACATTATTGCTAAATTTATACCACCTAGTTTCACATACCAACAAAAGAAAAAGTTTTTCTATGATTAAGACATTACTTCTGGGATGACCCACACATTTATAAAGAAGGAGTAGATGGTGTTATTAGACGTTGTGTACCTGAGCATGAATAGGAACAGATCCTACGCAAGGGTCACTCCGAGGCCTACGGAGGACACCATGCTGGAGATAGAACTGCACACAAGGTATTACAGTCTGGTTTTTATTGGCCTACTCTCTTCAAGGATGCTTGTAAGTTTGTCTTGTCTTGTGATGAATGTCAAAGAACTGGTAATATTAGTAGACGTCAGGAAATGCCTATGAATTATTCACTTGTTATTGAACTATTCGATGTTTGGTGTTTTGATTATATGGGACCTTTTCCTTCCTCTAATGGGTATACACATATTCTAGTTGCTGTTGATTTTGTTACTAAGTGGGTAGAAGCTATTCCAACTAGTAGTGCTGATCATAACACTTCTATTAAAATGCTTAAGGAAGTTATTTTCCCGAGGTTTGGAGTCCCTAGATATTTAATGACTGATGGTGGTTCACACTTTATTCATGATGCTTTCCGTAAATTGCTTGCTAAGTATGATGTCAACCATAGAATTGCATCTCCGTATCATCCTCAGTCTAGTGGTCAAGTAGAATTGAGCAATAGAGAAATTAAATTAATCTTGCAAAAGACTGTTAATAGATCTAGAAAGAATTGGTCTAAGAAACTTGATGATGCATTATGGGCTTATAGAACTGCTTATAAAAACCCTATGGGTATGTCTCTGTATAAAATGGTTTATGGAAAAGCATGTCACTTGCCTCTAGAACTAGAACATAAAGCTTATTGGGCAATTAAAGAGCTCAACTACAATTTCAAACTTGCCGGTGAGAAGAGATTATTTGACATTAGGTCACTTGATGAACGGAGAACCCAAGTCTATGAGAATGCCAAATTCTTTAAAGAGAAAGTTAAAAGATGGCATGACAAAAGAATACAAAGGCGTGAATTTAATGTAGGTGACCATGTCTTGCTATACAATTCTTGTTTAAGATTGTTTGCAGGAAAACTTCTCTCTAAATGGGAAGGGCCTTACATTGTCGAGGAAGTTTATCGTTCTGGTGCCATCAAGATCAACAACGCCGAAGGCAATAACCTGAAGGTGGTAAATGGGCAAAGAATCAAACATTATATCTCAGGTACTCCCATAAATGTTGAAACCAATATTATTAATACCATAACCCCGGAGGAGTACATAAGGGAGACCTACCAGAACATTTCAGACTCCGAAAAGGAATAGGTATGTGGTACGGTAAGTAAACCGACTCCAAAACTTTCCCAATAGCAATTTTACTCTGTTTTGGAATATTTTAAAAATTAGGAAAATTAAAAGTAGTCTGAAAAGTGCACGAGGAGACGGCAAGGCCAGGGGGCGCGCCCTACCCCCCTGGGCGCGCTTCCCTGCCTTGTGGCCACCTCGTGTGCCCTCCGGACTCCGTTTTCTTGTAGTACACTCCTTTTGGTCGGTAAAAATTCATTATATAATCTCCTGAAGGTTTTAACCACAGTACCACGACAAAATCCTTTGTTCTTTTTCCGTGCTGTTTTTCTGACAGATCTGAAGGCATGTCGTCCCAAGATTCGGAGGGAGAGATCTGTGTAGCTGATTACATTGCAGACCCCAAGGTCTACGGGGATTTGGAGCATTATGGTTGAACCACGGAGGAAGAAGAAGACTATGATCTGAAAGGAAAAGAAGAGACAAGTTCCGATGAAGTGGAAGTCCCACTACCCCAACCTGGGGACATGCACGTGGAGTTCAAAAAGTCAAGTCTCCCCACTAAAGCAAAGAAACCTAAGATCGAGTTTATCCCTTTCCGTATTTTGCAGGAGAACAAGCAAGAATTATGCAAGAAGATATTAATACGAGAGCAGGAGATCGATGATCTAAAGGAGGAAAATTCCATCCTCAAGCGTAAGCTGAGGAAGAAGGGCAAGCCTCCAACATCATCAACTCCATCATCACCACCTCCGAAGAAAGAGACCTAAATACATGGGTATGGGCACTCCCCTTGGCTTGTGCCAAGCTTGGGGGAGGTGCCCCGGTATCATATCACCATCACATCTTTACCTTTATCATTTTTCTTAGTTCGATCCTTTTGGTTATATTCTAGTTTAGTAGAATTGAAGTTTTTAGTATGATCTAGCCTTGAGTTTTGCTTTATGTTCCCTCTATGTAATCGAGTCCGAGAGTTATATAATAAAGAGTAGTTTTGAGTTGAGGGCTTTGCTTTCTTGCTATGATCTTGAGAAAAAGGAATAAAGAATAGAATAGAATAAAAGAAATAAAAAGATTATATAATGATCTTATGGATAGTGTTGACTTCACATATAAAGAGTATGATGAATAAAATTTGTTGAGATTTGACAAACATAGTTTTGGTCATTGTTGCAATCAATAGGAAGTAACCAAGAAAGAGAGGTTTCACATACAAATATACTATCTTGGACATCTTTTTTGATTGTGAGCACTCATTAAAATATTATATGCTAAAAGGTTGATGTTGGACAAGGAAGACAAATGAGTTATGTTTTCCTATATCCGAATAGAAGTTATATTATCATGGATCTTCCAACATGTTGAGTTTGCCTTTCCCTTTTATGCTAGCCAAATCTTTTGCACCAAGTAGAGATACTACTTGTGCTTCCAAACATCCCTTAAACCAGTTTTGCCATGAGAGTCCACTATACCTACCTATGGATTGAGTAAGATCCTTCAAGTAAGTTGTCATCGGTGCAAGCAATAAAAATTTCTCTTTAAATATGTATGATCTTTTAGTGTGAAGAAAATAGGCTTTATACAAACTTGTGATATAGAAGAAATAAAAGCGACAGACTGCATAATAAAGTTCTTTATCACAAACGGCAATATAAAGTGACGTTCTTTTGCATTAAGATTTTGTGCATCCAACCATAAAAGCGCATGACAACCTCTACTTCCCTCTGCGAAGGGCCTATCTTTTACTTTTACCTTCTACCTTTATGCAAGAGTCATGGTGGTCATCACCTATTCTTTTTACACTTTTTCTTTTTGGCAAGCACTATATGTTGGGGGGAGATCCAGATATATATATCCACTCGGATGTAGGTTATCATGAAGTATTGTTGTTTACATTACCCTTGAGGTAAAAGGTTGGGAGGCAAAACTATAAGCCCCTATCTTTCTCTGTGTCCGACTGAGGCTTTGAACTCATAAGTATCGCGTGAGTGTTAGAAATTATGAAAGAATAAGAGATGGTTGAGTATGTGGACTTGCTATACAAAAGCTCTTACATTGACTCTTTCTGATGCTATGATAAATTGCAATTACTTCAATGACTGAGGTCATGGTTTGTTAGTTTTCAATAAAGTTTTTGATTCATACTTTACCTTGTGAATGAATTGTCACTTTAGCATAAGAAATTATATGTCAATATATATTGCTGTTCTAAAGATGATCATGATGCCCTCATGTCCGTATTTTATTTTATCGACACCTCTATCTCTAAACATGCGGGCATATTTATCGATTTCGGCTTTCGCTTGAGGACAAGCGAGGTCTAAGCTTGGGGGAGTTGATACGTCAATTTTACATCATGCTTTTATATTGATATTTATTGCATTTTGGGCTGTTATTATACATTATGGTACAATACTTATGCCTTTTCTCTCTTATTTTACAAGGTTTACATGAAGAGGGAGAATGCCGGCAGCTGGAATTCTGGACTGGAAAGGGTGCAAATCTGGGAGACCTATTCTGCGCAACTCCAAAAGTCCTGAAAATTTACGGAGAATTATTTTAGAATATATAAAAAATATTGGGCGAAGAAAATACCAAAGGGGGCCCACCAGGTGGCCACAAGGGTGGGGGCGTGCCCTACCCCCTAGGCGTGCCTCCCTGGCTTGTGCGCCACCTGTTAGGCCCCCGGTGCCCATCTTGTGCTATATGATGTCTTTTGACCTGGAAAAAATCAGAATGAAGCTTTCGGGATGAAGCGCCGCCGTCTTAAGGCGGAACCTGGGCAGAAGCAATCTAGGGCTCCGGCGGAGCTGTTCTGCCGGGGAAACTTCCCTCCCGGAGGGGGAAATCGAAGACATCATCATCACCAACGATCCTCTCATCGAGAGGGGGTCAATCTCCATCAACATCTTCACCAGCACCATCTCCTCTCCAAACCCTAGTTCATCTCTTGTATCCGATCTTTGTCTCAAAACCTTAGATTGGTACCTGTGGGTTGCTAGTAGTGTTGATTACTCCTTGTAGTTGATGCTAGTTCACTGGTACAGCGAGGTGCTATACAAACGGTTTTTAACCCCTTTCCGTGATGGTGTTTCGAACCGTCGCCATGTGAGTGACTGCGATAGGGGGGTCCTTCCCACACGACCTAGAAACCGTCGGGGATATGCCCTCCTGGCACACACGCTCGGCAAAATGAGGCCGTGTGCGACCGGCGAGCAATCAAATACGATTATACGTATAGTTATTCTAAACAAAATACAATTATACATGCCAAATCGTTTTCAGTCGTAAGTACATCCCACACAGTCAGTCCCCGTTAAACGTTTCCGTTCGTATGTACATTCCACACAGTCAATCCAAGGAATACGTTTGCGTTAGTATGTAGATCCCACACAGTTAATCCAAGAAGTATGTTTCCATTCGTATATACATCCCACACAGTCACTCCAAGGAAAACGTTTTCGTTCGCAGTTACATCACACACAATTTTCCCAATTAAATCGTTTGTGATAGTGTTACCATTGCACACGATATTAACAATTATATATCATTTGTGTTATTCAATGCATCACACACGGTGCGTAGAAGAAACTGTGTGGCAAGGGTTGTCCATCACACACACTTTTTATGTGGTAAACATTTGCGCAAGGTGGCCTAACGCAAACAGTTTTCACGAGGATGTCGTGTGTGATTGTTCATTGATCCAACACGGTTTATTCCTAGAAACTGTGTGCGTTGCCTGAGGTCATCGCCCACGGTGTTTTCTCAATAACTGTTTGCAATAGAAAAACCCAATTAGCAGGCTAATTGCCCTATTATTAATAATGCTTTTATTAATCTAATTGACATTTCATATTAAGCACACAATATATTTCATTTCCATATTAAGGAAGCAGGATTTCATAATTGAAATACATCAGAGTACAACATCATATAGCTTCAGCACTCAGCTACCCCATTACACAACTGCACCAGCACCAAGTTTCACATGCAACGTCTATAACCTTTCGAAATTAGCATCATAGACGGTACATAGACAGATGCATATCATCTGGAAAACTGCTGAAGCGGAAGGCGAATATTGAGCCTTCATTGATGTTGAAGGTCTTTGCAACTTTAGGCCAGTGCCTGTGGATGATTGATCGTCCATCCTTCGTCCTCTTCAGGAACACTTCAATATTGAACCGTGGGTGTTGTATGAAAACCTTCCTCGCCTCCTGACCATACAGGTGGTTTGAGAGGTAATCATCAGTGAACTGCTTTGGAAAGGCCTGAAAACAAGGATGTGCATAAATATCTTCTCTATATTGGAAATGGGGCAAAGGAATAAAAAAGGCAAGGTATAATAGTTAGTACCATCTTGTAGTGAACTGACATCTTCTTCATTGTGCAGACAAAGATCTTGTTGTTTTTTGTCGCTAATTTCTTTATCCTAACATAGTTTCTTGACTTGACTGATATTCATGGACAACTCATTTCCACATATGCAAAAAGGGTCGAACAATGGGTCAAAACCTCTAACAGTAGGACCTACATGTGCAAGACCAAATTGTTAAAAACCTAAATATTAGAATGGTTCCTGCAATTGCAAAATAATGTGCTATTAGACAAAGGACCATGCATGTGCAAACCTCGATTGTAAACCTCAGTGCTTCCCATTGTTTCCCTGCAACACATATAAGGTAGTTAGTCATCAGGTTAAGTGAGGGTTCGCATGTTATAAATAAAATATGTTGATAAAAAATAAGCACATTGCAGATTCATCAGATTAATTCAAGCCACATGGAAAACCCATTTATCCAATCCAAGCATGATTAAGAACTAGGAAATATAGCAGTTGTATATGTCTCTCATGTATTAAGTGCAACCAAATTCGATTTATTCCTCACATGCACAACAATACAAAATTCTACCCACGATAATTGGACATCGCATTGCAGAATTGAACCAAGCAGTTAACTAAACACCACAACAAATGAACGAAACATTTAATGAGCACCACATTGCATAATATAATATACTCCTAATAGAAGATCAGACAGTTAACCAAACCAAGTATGCTTAACAACTTGGAAATATAGCAATTGTATTTGTTTCTCATGTATTTAGTACAGCCAAATTCGATTTATTTCTCACATGGTATACAATAACAGAACGCATCCACAACAATTGAACATCGCATTGTAGAATTGAACCAAACAGTTAACTAAACACCACAACAAATGAACCAAACGTTAACTGAGCACCACATTGCACAATGTATAACATACTAAAAGATCAGATAGTTAACCAAACCAAGCATGCTTGACAACTTGGAAATATAGCAATTGTATTTATTTCTCATGTATTTTGTAAAGATAAATTCGATTTATTTCTCACATGGAAGACAATAAAAAATTGCAGCCCGAAGAATTGAACATCACATTTGCAGAATTGAACCAAACAGTTAACTGAAGACGACAACGAATTAACCAAACAGTTAATAAGTGAGCACCACATTGCACGACATATAGAACATATACACTAGAGCAACAGATTGCATGGTAAAAGTAGATAGCACAATTCACTAGAATTTGTTAAGGAAAGGCAGGAGCAGCACATGCAACGGGTAAACCGAGCATGCTTAACCGGCGTAGCTAGCAAACTGAACATGGGTCCTTATAGTGAGCTAATAAGACAAGTTACTCCTCATCGTCGGAGATATCGATGATGATTAGCTCCTTGGACATGGAAGAGGGCGAGGCCTCCACATCGTGGGTGCCCTTGTCATAGTGGTGAGTTGCTTGAGCCCCTCCGGGCACCAACCTACTGGTTCTCGAGTTGAGGTAAGTACATGCACGCTGAGAAAACACCTCGTACTCTTTGTCGAAGGCACCAAGGGTGGCCTCGAGAAAACGCCATGAACTGTCGTTTAAAGCAGCCAACCGTGTCGCGGTGTCGGCGCGCGAGGCGTCGACGGTGGCCTCGACGGCGAGGTGCTCCTCCAAGATGTGGGGGTCAGCACGAATGGCAGCTATCGCGACCTCATCCGCGCGTGCGGCCGCGATTTGCTTCTCTGCTACCAAATGCTCCTTGAGCTCCTGGCTGTACTGCGTGCACCATGGCTTGGGGCGGCACTTATTTGGGGAAGGGGTCGGTGATTTGGGTGGAAGGTGTCGCGCCGGCGGTCGGGGCATGTGGGATGTGGAAGGAGGAGGAGGATGGGGGTCGGGTGTGTATTACCTGCCTGGATAGACGAGGCCGAGCAGCGTGAAGGAGGGTCGCCGGCGAGGAGGCGGCGCTGCAAGCAAGGAGTGAAGGTTTCAACTTGGAAAGGAAGGCAAAAACAGGGGAAATGTGGCTTTTGGTAAGGGGGCGGGGGCGGGGAGGTAGATATTTCTGCGAAAGCCGAAAATTTTGAATCGGTGCAGCGAAAAAACTGGCGTGCAAAGTGTCATCAGACACGGTCCCTTATTCAGCACAGTGTACGATATGTGAACATCACAAACGATTCATATAGCTTAACCCGTGTGTGATGAGTTTGAACGTCAAATTTTTTGGTTTGAATTTCCCTGGTTACAGTGGTCATCCACGTCATTGCATAATTTGGGTACACAAAGGAGGCTACAGCACACCCACCCTTCTTAATCGAGCAAGTTCAGCAATTAAACAGAGCTAGCTGACCTAAACATTACTCTAACAAATTAAAGACCGGTGCTCTTAATTAAACAAAACAAAGAGTACTACTACGGCTGGTGCTCTTCGATCTCCGCTACCTCCTCCATGTCCACCTCATGCCCGACGGTCTCCTGGGGAAGGGGCTCCATGGCATCCATCACACCATACTTGGCAAGCATCTCGCCATCCGCGTCCGCCATCTCTTTGGAAAAGGCTGCCACGAGCTGGGCGTGGGCGGCCGCGATCTGGGGTTGGACGGGCTCCGTCGTGGCAAGGTATGCGGCGGAGGAACGGACGGCTGCTCGAACACTCTCGGCGATTGCCAACTCTTCGGCCGTGGGTTGCCGACCGTTGTCGGAGAAGCTTCGTTCGATTTGTGCGGTGACCGCCACGAGCTGGGCGTGGGCGGCCTCGACATGGTCGTGGGCGGCCTCCATCAGGGCTGAGGCCACCGCTGCGGAACGTACAACTGCTGTGCTGCTCTCGCCAGTTGCTATCCCCGAGGCAGATGTTGTTGCCGCCACCTGAGAAGCAACAGCGGCCGTTTGGGCTGCCTTGGCCGCCCGGTCGCGGATTGCGGCCGCGCTCATGCACCTTGTTAGCACGCGCATGGCGGCTGCGGCCGCGCTCTCGCCAGAGTGGGCTGCTGAAGTTACCCTCACGACGTGGGTCCACGTCCCCATCTTTCACCGGCGACGATTGAACAGTGAAATGATATTTGGGGAGCAAGCTAGTGTGCTTGACACGCCGGCTATGGACTATAGTCGACACACCTTCTCGCGTAAGCCATAGGCGTACTATACTCCAACGGTGCTCCAAGATATTTTGTACTACATCTCACACGGTTGGTGATAATAAACTGTGTGCGATCTACTTGATTTTTCATTGTGATTTGAATTACATAATGGGGTCACACCGGCAATGGAGGGTGTTTGATTGCTAGAACTTTTATCTGCAGTGAACATGCAACTATAGGTGTGTCGTAAAAAAATTGGAATTATTCAGGGTTTGTTTGGACATTTTTATACATTAACTTGGTTTTCTAGCCATTTCAGGTGCACAATTCAAAATTAAACTACATGCACATGCTCCGGTGCACCAACATGGGTTGTAAAATCATATATGTGTCCATGGGTTTATGCTTATGTCCCATGCAAGAAATGGGGATGAATTTCGAACACCACGGCACTGTGGCTCTCCGACAAACGTTGAGGTACTTGCTTTTGTAATTCTAGTAAATCCAAAACCCGTCTGTAATTGATGAACCTTGGCATGCTATCATGGAATGGCATCAACATGCTGGGGTAAAAAATATCGTCCCATTTGGGGCAGGTTATGGTACAAGCTTCTCACAAGAAGCCTCATGGTTCTGTTAGGGAAATGTGTCACCTTTGTGGACAAAACGATATTCGTCGCTGATACATCTCTGTTGTATCTATAATTGTTGATTGTTTCATGCCAATATTATACAACTTTCACATATCTTTGGCAACTTTTTATATGATTTGTTGGACTAACCTATTGATCCAGTGCCCAGTGCTAGTTCATGTTTTTTGCATGTTTTTTGTTTCGCAGAATATCCATATCAAACGAAGTCCAAATGCAATAAAATTTTACGGAGAATTATTTTGGAATATATGTGATTTTTGAGACATGGAATCAACGCAAACGGGGGCCCACAGCCCCCACAAGACACCAGGGCGCGCCCCAGGGGCCAGGCGCGCCCTGGTGGGTGTGCCCTCCTTGGATGTCGGTTGGAGCTCTACTTCGGGCGCAAGGAAGCTTATATCCAAAAAAAATCGTGTTAAAATCTCAGCGCAATCGGAGTTACGGATCTCCGGGAATATAAGAAACGGTTTTCGGCAAGATCTGGGGAACGCAAAACAGAAGAGAACAGAGAGGGAGATCCAATCTCGGAGGGGCTCCCGCCCCTCTGCCAACATGGAGGGCATGGACCAGAGGGGGAACTCTCCTCCCATCTAGGGGGAGGCCAAGGAAGAAGAAGGAGGGGGCTCTCTCCCCCTCTCCCGGTGGCGCCGGAAAGCCGCCGGGGCAAGGATCGTGACGACGATCTACATCAACAATCTTGCTACCGTCAACACCAACTTTCTCCCCCTCTATGCACCGGTGTAACACCTCTCTTCCCTGCTATAATCTCTACTTAAACATGGTGCTCAACTCCATATATTATTTCCCAATTATCTATGGTTATCCTATGATGTTTGAGTAGATCCGTTTTGTCCTATGGGTTAATCGTGATCTTGGTTGGTATGATTGTATATTTTATTTATGGTGCTGTCCTATGGTGCCCTCCGTATCGCGCAAATGCGAGGGATCCTCACTGTAGGGTGTTGCAATATGTTCATGGTTTGCTTATTGTCGGTGTTGCAGGGGTGACAGCAGCCTAAACGCGGATAAGTGGGTTATGGCGTATAAGAGTAAAGAGGACTTGATACTTAATGCTATGGTTCGGTTTCATGACCTTAATGATCTTTAGTAGTTGCGGATGCTTGCTAGGGGTCCAATCATAAGTGCATATGATCCAAGTAGAGAAAGTATGTTAGCTCATGCCTCTCCCTCATATAAAATTACAAGAATGATTACCGATACTTGTTATCGATTACCTAGGGACAAATGACTTTCTTGTTGTCAAAAGCTATCCACTTTTATTACCTTGCAATTTATTCTTAGTTTTATTCTTGCAAAGTACTTGTAGTTTTATTCTTGCAAAATAGTTTCATACTTGTTTTAGGTAAAGCAAACGTCAAGTGTGTGTAGAGTTGTATCGGTGGTCGATAGAACTTGAGGGAATATTTGTTCTACCTTTAGCTCCTCGTTGGGTTCGACACTCTTATTTATCGAAGAAGGCTACAAACGATCCCCTATACTTGTGGGTTATCAAGACCTTTTTCTGGCGCCGTTGTCGGGGAGCAATAGCATGGGGTGAATATTCTCGTGTGTGCTTGTTTGCTTTATCACTAAGTAGTTTTTATTTTGTGCTCTTGTTTTCTACCTTTAGTTATGGGTAGGAAACATAAAATACCAAAAAAAATAGTTGTACCTGCTAAACCAATGGTTCAAGAACCACCCAAAATCTATCATACTACTGAAGCTTTCTATTTGGATCATCTTCGATCCATTTGTGCTCGTGCTAAAAACCCAACTAGCTTGGTTGAGGGAAAATCATTAAATGAGCATGCTTATTTTGTGCGACACCGCATATCTCAAAAAGGGAAACTTTTATGGCATCATATTAATAATTTGTATTGCTATGCTTTGAATTTATGTGAAATACATGATTTTACTTGTTGTTCTAAAGACCCTAAAAAACGCCTTCCCTTCCAATGTGAGTTTAAGGATAATGGAATTTTATCTTCTTATGCCAAACGTGTTTATAATTATTATGATATTGAACAAATTGAAGAATTTGTTGCTTTTAAGGGTGCTTATGAAATTGCTTCTTTGATTGAAAAGTACGATGCTACTCTTTACAAATCTATTTTTTTGCCATACTTAAACATTGCTATGAAAATTATTCTTCTAATGCTTATATTAAACCATATATTGAGGACTTCTTCGCTGTCCAAGAAGAGACTAATATTTTGCAGGAGTCTATGGAAGAAGAAATTGATGAAAGTGTGAACTCACTGGATGAAAAAGATGATGAGGAGAGTGAAGAACAAAAGGAGGAAGAGCGGATTAGCTACCCGTGTCCGCCTTCTAATGAGAGTAACTCTTCATCTCATACATTGTTTAATGTCCCTTCGTGCTTACCGAAGGATGAATGCTATGATAATTGCTATGATCCCGTTGATTCATTTGAAATATCCCTTTTTGATGAACTTGATGCTTGCTATGCTTGTGGCCTTGATGCCAATATGAATTATGCTTATGGAGATGAAATTGCTATTGTTCCTTATGTTAAGAATGAAATTGTTGCTATGGCACCCACACATGATAGTCCTATTATCTTTTTGAATTCTCCCAACTACATTATATCGGAGAAGTTTGCACTTATTAAGGATTATATTGATGGGTTGCCTTTTACCGTTGCACATGATAATTTTGATGAATATAATATGCATGTGTTTGCTGTTCCTACTTGCAATTATTATGATATAGGAACTACATCTCCACCTGTTTATGTTTCCAACACGATAAAATTGCCAGAAACTGCTTATACTATGTATTGGCCTTTACTTGATGTGCATGAATTGTTCTTTTATGACATGCCGATGCATATGAAGAGAGTTAGACTTCGTCATTGCATGACATATGTTGCTTTGTGCTCACTACTAAATGCCAAATCATTGTTAATTAAAATTGGCTTTGATATACCTTGGGATCCGGGTGGATCCATTACTTGAGCACTTTATGCCTAGCTTAATGGCTTTAAAGAAAGCGCTGCCAGGGAGACAACCCGGAAGTTTTAGAGAGTCATTTTATTCTGTTGAGTGCTTTTATAAAGTTTAAAAACAAAAAAAATATAGAGGGGAACTTAAAACTTCACAAAAAGAAAAGTGAAAGTGAGAGAGACGAGCATTGTGAAAGTAGGAGCTAGCCTTGAACTTTGTTCATGCCCATGGAAACTTTGTGAATCTTAATTACAGAAACTTTTCAAAAAAAATTATCCCCTTGTACAAATCCATTTTATTATAAAAATAATGTGCCAAGATTTGCCTTTAGGATGATTAGATTGCTTGTTGGTATGTGCGGTGCAAAAACAGAAACTTTGGCTGTAGTGTGCGATTTTAATTTTTTTACTGGAATGTCGAAAGTTTCTTAAACTTTTTGCACAGTATTTCTATACAAATTTTTTATATTTTCCTAATTTTTCAGAATTTTTGGAGTAACAGAAGTATGGTAGATGTTCAGATTTCTACAGACTGTCCTGTTTAAGACAGATTCTGTTTTTGATGCATTGTTTTGCTTGTTTTGATGAAACTATCAATTTTTATCAGTGGTATAAGCCATGGAAAAGTTATATTACAGTAGCTAAAATGCAAAAACAAAATATGAATTGGTTTGCAACAGTACTTAGAGTAGTGATTTGCTTTATTATACTAACGGATCTTACCGAGGTTTCTGTTGAGTTTTGTGTGGATGAAGTGATCAAAGATCGAGGAGGTCCCGATATGAGAAGAAGGAGGAGAGGCAAGAGCTCAAGCTTGGGGATGACCAAGGCACCACAAGTAAATATTCAAGGAGACTCAAGCGTCTAAGCTTGGGGATGCCCCGGAAGTCATCCCATCTTTCTTCAACAAGTATCAGTATGTTTTCGTCTTCGTTTCGTTCATGTGATATGTGTGAATCTTGGAGCATCTTTTGTGTTTATTTTTCATTTTTCTTTTATGCACCATGCTGGTATGAGAGAGTCCATGGTTGATTTATAGAATGCTTTTTGCACTTCACTTATATTTTTTGAGTATGGCTTTATAGAATGCTTCTTGTGCTTCACTTATATCATTTGAAGTTTGGATTGCCTGTTTCTCTTCACATAGAAAACTGTTATTTGTAGAATGCTCTTTTGCTTCACTTATATTTATTAGAGCATGATCTTTTGTAGAAAGAATTAAACTCTCATGCTTCACTTATATCTATTTACAGAGTCAACAGGAATTGGTCATTTGCATGGTTAGTCATAAAATCCTACATAAAAGTTATGGATCACTGAATATGATATGTTTGATTCCTTGCAATAGTTTTGCGATATAGAGATGGTAATATGTGGGAGGTACTAGTAAATGGTTTGTGTTTAGTAAGAATATTAGTGTTAAGGTTTGTGATTCCCGAAGCATGCATGTATAGTCTCTCGTTATGCTATGAAGTTGGAGCATTATTTATTATTGATTGTCTTCCTTATGAGTGGCGGTCGGGGACGAGCAATGGTCTTTTCCGACCAATCTATCCCCCTAGGGGCACGCGTAGTAGTACTTTGCTTCGAGGACTAATAAACTTTTGCAATAAGTATATGAGTTCTTTATGACTAATGTGAGTCCATGGATTATACGCACTCTCACCTTTTTGCAATTTGCTAGCCTCTACGGTACCGTGCATTGCCCTTTCTCACCTCGAGATGTGGTGCAAACTTCGCAGGTGCATCCAAACCCCGTGATATGATACGCTCTATCACACATAAGCCTTATTATATCTTCCTCAAAACAGCCACCATACCTACCTATTATGGCCTTTCCATAGCCATTCCGAGATATATTTCCATGCAACTTCCACCACTTCCGTTTTGATGACTTGAGCATTCATTGTCATATTGCTTTGCATGATCATAAAGCTGACATAGTTGTTGTGGCTCAGCCACCGTTCATCATTTTTTATACATGTTACGCTAGATCATTGCACATCCTGGTACACTGCTAGAGGCATTCATATAGAGTCATATTTTGTTATAGGTATCGAGTTGTAATATTGACTTGTAAGTAAATAGAAGTGTGATGGTCATCAATTTTTCGTTATTAGAGCATTGCCGCAGTGAGGAAAGGATGATGGAGACTATGATTCCCCCACAAGTCGGGATGAGACTCCGGACAATAAGAGAAAAAAAAGAAGAAAAAAAAGAAAAAAAAAAGAGAAAAAGAAAAGAAAAAGAGAGAAGGGCACTAGTAGAAAAACTACTTTACGTGAGTCACATTAGTCCTGGTTTGTAAACGGATCGATACTAATATGACCATTAGTGCCGGTTCCAACGGCTAGGGGGGCGGGCATCATTAGTCCCGGTTCGTGTTGAACCTCTAGTACCGGTTCGTGACACGAACCGGGACTAAAGGGGTGGTGGCAGGCTGGGGCCCCACTAGCACCTTTAGTCCCGGTTCGTGACATGAACCGGTACTAGAGGCTAACCTTTAGTCCCGGTTTGTGTCATGAACCAGGACTAAAGATGCTCCTATATAAACCCTTCGTCGAGACCGAGCTCCCTGTTCTTCCCCTTTCCTCTCCTCTCTGTTCTTCCCCTCTTCTCGAGCTCATCCTCCATTTTTGCAAAAAATTGTCAAGGTTTGAAGGCACCCCATCCATCCAAGTGTTCACAAAGGTAAGCAACTTTTTCCTTTCATCTCTCATTGCAAGATTAGCTCTTGCAATGCTCTATATGTAGGAGATATGACCTAGAGGCAATAATAAATGTTATTGGTTATCTCCCTGTTCATAATTAGTTTTATGTTCCATGCTATAACTGCTATGGTTCTCGAGTTTGCAAATAAAACGAGGCTCGGAGGAAGACTCATATGCACGTGTGGAATAATAAACGGTAAAATGTATTCCTAGTCTGGCCTCTAAGACTAGCTCAAGTGTTGCATGATGGTTCTGTTTTCCTGATCATGGGCATGTCTATGCCAGCAACTTTAAGGGCACAATGTTAGGAAGAACACTTGTGTTGAATCGACCCGAATTGATGTTATGCTATGAGATACATTCGTCATAAGTTAATGGTTAATAACACAGAGATGGTTCACATTTGCATGATTCCTTAGACCATGAGAGTATCGAGTTTCTTGATGCTTGCTTCATGAACTTTGGGGTTTGTTAAACGTCATCCGTAAATGGGTGGCTATTACGGCGGCTTACGGTTTCATGGAAAAGTATGTCAAGTAACTTGATAGCTCAAGATTGGGATTTGCTCCTCCGACAATGGAGAGATATTCTGGGCCCTCTCGGTGTTACGGTATCCATCATCGTCTGGCCAGACACAGGGTGGTTTGATCACAGGGATGCCGGAACACGGTAACGAGAAAAGAGAACAATACCGGTAACGAGGTAACTGGCATAGTGGACAAGGAGTTGATCCACAGGGATGCCAACATGTCTCACCTCGGGTATTTGTAACATATCGCGAAGCAACAGGAATAGCACACGGCAACTGGAGGTTCACTCGAATATTCATTCGTGTGGGTATAGGGGTCAATATGGGTGTCCACGTCTCCGATGTTGATCAATGATCGGAAGGGGTTCCGTGTCATGTCTATACTTCACCGAACCTATAGGGTCACATGCTTAAGGGTCATCTATCTACTGAATACTAGATAGGGAGTTTGAGAGAAAGTTTCCGGGAAAAAGTTTTTCGAAGACAGCGGAAAAGTTCCGAAAAGAGAGGTCACCGGATGAGTTCAGGTAAAACTGAAAAGTTGTTTCAGGTGATACCATTAAGTCAAATTGGTTTTGGCACATGCCTGATAATTATTGGAGGGTGCCAGAATCATTCTGGAAACTTCTGGGAATTTTCTAGAAGAAAAACCGGAAATGTTCCGGAGCTGCCGGAACCACTTCAGATGGTTTTCGCAGATGAAAATCACTAAACCGGAATTGTTCTGGAATGCGTTGAAAATTATTTTAGTGGGTACTGGAAATGTTCTAAGCCCACATAAATATTTTCAGTTCGAACGGACGCTGAAAAATGTCGTCATGAATAGTGAAAGTGCCTTTTGGATTACTTTATGGAAAGCCATTTTTTTGGGCTTTGCTCAAAAGATCTTGGGGTGTGACATGGATGGATAGGAGCCCCTTTGGGGGCCCCACATGGGGGAGTGGCCGGCCACACTTGGGGCTCCACCTTGGAGCCCCTCTTGTTCCTTGGTTTCACCCTTATGCCCTTGAGGAAGGACTTCATTCAAGTGCACTTTGGGTTTTTGTGTTAAAGTACCCTACCCCTTGGGATTTCCTATAAATAGAGGTGGAGGGGCAGCCCTCCACGATCATCCATTCTCTCATACACATGCCATGCAATGATCTGGCTTCTCTCTCCCTCCCCGCGAAATAGTTTCGTAGAGCCAAAAGGCTGTCTGGGTTCCGGTGGGAACTAGTTCTGGACGGCGAAGCCCTGCCGGATAGATGACACCGTATGTGTGCAACTCTTTAGAGAGGTCGTAGTTTCGATCTTAGTGCCCGAGGGGCTGTTCAAGAGTGCCTCCCGAAGGGCTATCCAATTGACGGTCCGAGTTCTATTTGTCCTCCCGAAGGGCTGTCCGAGTGACCGTCCGACTTTTGAAGGTCCTCCCGAAGGGCTGTCCGCGACAGTGTCCGGGTGACTGTCCGACCGCCTCCCGGAGGGCTGTTTGAGTGGCGGATGAGGGTATACATCCTCGCGGTTGGTAGGTTGTAAATCCTAGCTGCGGGGATCTACACCGCCGATCGTCATCGACTCTACTTCCGCTGCGCTATGAGTCGGTAACGAAAATGATCAAACCTTGTATGCAGTCTCCATAGTGGTCCTGGGCTGGTGCGTAGGTCGGAAATTTTTTGTTTTCTGCTGCGTTACCCTACAGTGGCATCATGAGCCGTGCAATGCGTAGATGCAGGTTGCGATCTAGAATACATAGGGATGTATGGGTGTTGCACAATATAATTAGGTAGTAGATGAGTTCTATTACTGAAAATTATTTGTGTGGGTAGCAGATGAAATCTATTACCCGATGTTCCTGTTGCTTCCCTTGAATTTGCATAATCCTGATCTTGACGGCATGGTGGAATCTCACAAAGTTCTGGCAATCCGCGATCCTTTCATGCTGCTCCTGAGTATGCTGATTGACAGATCAACGAAGTGCTAATAGTTCTTTGGGTTCCACCATAGTTAAAGAAAGATGGATGTTTCGCAGACAAAAGGGCAATGCAGATATGATCTGCACGGGGTCATGCGTATGACGAAGTTTAGTATGGGGCTTGAGATTTTATTATCTCGTGTTTCATACACCCTGCAAAAGTTAATCTAGCGACTTGAATTATCATACTTGATGATGGACGCTGGTAGCTTCGGTTTGTTTTGAAACCTTAGAAGCCACGAAAAACAAGTTTTTGCATGAACCAATTAGAGACGTCTAACTTGGTTTTGCAGGAGGGTTTGCATGTGCATGTGATGTGGTATAGCAGTGCTCATAATAATTTGATTATGTATGACATGACTATATAATGTAAATTGATTAACATGACCTGCGTGTTATGATTTGGCATGATGGCTGGAGCCATATGATTGCACTTTAAATGACCTGCGTGTCAACCTTATGTAATGCACTTATTTTATTAGCTATAGCGATAGCAATATTATCTGGTGCATCGACAAGGTGGTGGCAATCTTCGCGAAGGTGAACACCGACGCGAATGCCGGAGATGAAGAAATGAAAGACTTCTCCATCAGGATGGGCTATACCATATCATGCTATTATGAATTGCCTGAGATGTTTATCCCTTATGATGCACCCTTTTTGATTGCGCGGTAGTCGCTTTTTATTAGGGTGATCTCTCACAAAAATATCAAGTAGTTAGTGTCCTCCCAAGTGTAGCACCGTCACGGCACCTAACTTTTCGGGGTATCACAGGATCTCCCTGGGTGCGAACGATTAGGGATGTGTGAGGCGGGTGAGTTGAGACCTTGCAGCGAGATCACTTGGTTGTCTTGACGTTCTGGAAGGATCTCTCTGAGCTCGGAACACGCCCATCGAAAGATGAACAAGAGTCACATAGAGATGTGATCGGCAAGTTTGCCTACCGATTGAAGTTCACGCCATCAGTGTTCATCTCGTTCAATGGCGTTGACTGGAAATGCGGATCTTGTATCACTCACAATCAATTATGGGAGATATTGATTTGAGTGGGAGCGCACTGTAGAATTAACTTGTTTAAGTTCTCAGTGCAATTAATTTTGAACACTGTCTAAGTGTGATTTGCAAAATAGTTGTAGAAGAATGGCTCGCGTTTCCACCTTCCCTGTTAAAATTGAATTAGCTGTTAAATATCTGGTTAAAACTTTACGGTTGGTAACGTAATGTGAGGATTGTCCTCTAGTGTGCCGAGAAGGACTTTGTCCTATCGCATGCTTTCGGTATCCTCCCACAAATGCTATGGATCATGTGACTCTCGTCCTTCGATCCAAAAGCTAGAATTCCGTTTTCAATCAAGTGCAATATGTTTGCTTCCATGAGACCCGAACTTCGAAAGTTTGGATAGTTATGTGATATTCATGGAATCTGAAAATCATTTTCAGAGGCAGACAAAGGCTAAAAGATATGAGATATCCAAAGCAATGTTTGTTTGCAAACCATTAGTAAAGGTGTTTACTATGCATTAGACTGATAAGAGAGGGATCCAGGAGAACGCCTGTCATGTGATGAAAGGTGAATAAAACAACAACTTAAAGAGAAAGGAAGTGTCCGAAGGGTGTTAGTGAAACTTTCACGCCTAGGAAGTCCGGGGCTAACGCCACTCTTAAGTTAAGTGCTTCTTCTGAGAGTAGGACAAATACTAAAAGTTAAACTGTTAGAAGTATAAAGGCAAAAAGAAAGAAGACTGGAATATCCAGCTCATGTATGAATGTCATACAAGTTTTTGATGTATAGAAGGTTGGTCAAAGATATAGTCCTTGGGAATTATGATTAAATTGTTAATCACTGATTCTTGGGTATTGTGAGTTAAATCACAAAGATACCCGCTCGATTGCATTCTGTTGCAACTTGATGTAAGAACTACTATGGCCTGAAAGACTAGCCAGGAATGAGGTTTAGGTATACACAGGGAACATAGTAAATGTTACTATACCTTCCATCGGTGTATTACCGTTTGTATTTATTTTCATAAATCATTTAAGAGTTTTACACACTCTAGCCCATTGCATAAGGTATCTTGCAAGAAGTTTGTTCATAAGAGAACTTTTGATGTTCGGTGTTATGAATAAACATAAGGGCCATACTTTCATTATGAATGAGATTTATGTTATGAATAATGATATTAATATATTATCTCTGTGTTTACTTTCATAATTCATTTTAGAGTTTCATACACTCTAGCCCACTGCACAATTTGTTGCAAAAGGGTTGTTCATAAAAACAACAATTGTTGTTCAGTATTATGAATAACATGAAGGGCCATACTTCCATCAAAGATGGGATGTATGTTATGAGAATTGATAGTAATATGACACATCCATTACACTGACGCTAAATGTCGCAAGACTAAAAGAATACCACACATGTGCGGCACTGCATTTGGTCACATTGGAGAAACCCGCATGGAAAATTCCATTATGATGGATTTTGAAGTCGTTTGATTTTGAATCATCTGACACTTGCAACTTTCCTCCGAAAAGTGAAGTGACTGAAATACCGTTCACAGGCTATAAGGAACGAGCAACAAACTTATTGGTGATCATACATTTTGATGTGTGTAGATCAATAAATATTGTTGCAAGTAGTGGATTTATCTATCTTCAGAAATGACTCAAGTAGATATGTGGATATTTACTTGATGAGACGTAAGTCTGGATCTTTTGAAATCATTCAAAAGGTTTTCAAAAATGAAGTAGAAGTTATTGTAACAAGAAAATTATGTTTCTACAATTCGATTGCAGAAAGGAATATTTGAGTTACAAGTTTAGCGAATGTCTGATGAGTTGTGAAAGGGGTTTCATAACTTACACCCCCCGGAACACCACTGCAAGTGAAAAGTCCGTGAAGATGTAATCAAACCATTTATGACATGGTGAGATCAAAGATGACATAAATAGATTTGCATTATCCCTTTTTAAAGAGTGATGCTTTAGAGACTGCAGCTTTGACACTGAAAAGAGCTCCATCGAGTCTGTTGAAATGACGCCATGGTATGGTACGCCCAACCATGTTATCTCTTTTCTTAACATTTGGAATATGGGGCTTGTGTAAAAGGTTACAAACCTATTCCAAATCAGACAAGTGCTGCTTTGTAGGTTATCCCAAGTCATTGGGTATTCCCCCACCACTAATACTGAGGCAAATAGTTTTGCCACAAAACGGTATGCTTCTAAAGAGAATAGTTCTTACAAAAGGTGAGTGGGAGGATAGTGCAACTCGACAAGATAACTAGTATCTTCATCATCAGATCAATGGAAAGAGACCTTGGAAGTAATTCCAGAGTTTCCTACTGCAACTGATAGGGAAGTCTCTACAATAAAATGTATGGACTTCGGTCGAACTTGTAGCTGAACCACGTAGGCAAGGCTCGTGCAAACTTCTCAGGTGCGCAAACGAGATATTGTTGTTAGACAACAGTATACCTACGATACACAAGGAAGTGTTGATGGGCCCTGACTCCGGAATTGGCTAAATGCCAATAGAACCCGAATTAGTTTCCATATAAGTGATTCAAGATTAAAACCTTGATACACCCTTCGGAAGACTTAGAGTCTAACGAATATTTATGGAACTAAAAACTGATACGGATAAAAATGTTTTATCCATAAAGCTCGACTTGTTGAAATAACAAGTTCAAGGAGTTGACTACAATGAGGATGTTTCAGCGTAGCGATGCTTAAAGTCGGTTCGGGTTGAACTAGCAATTAATACATATTTCAATCATGAGATATGAAACATGGATGACAAAAGGATTTCCATCTGATGGAAATGAAACCTAGGACTCGTATGTGATAGAGTCCAAAGTAATTTGTCGATCCAGAGGATGCTAGTAGGTATGCAAACTTCAGAGTTCCAGCGATGGACAGAAGAGAGCAAAAGGGAGTTGGACTCTTCGTGTTTTGATGAAATGGTCAAAGGGGTTTGACTTCATCAATGGGTAACGAAGATGCTTGTGATTCAAGAAAGTAAGTGGGAGCAGAATAATATTTCTAAACACCTTGTGTGCTTGACACATTGTTAATTGGAAATAAATTTCTTGACACGAATTAGGACTTCATTTGAAAATAGTTTTTCGATGAAGTGCTTAGGCTAAATAGCCTCAATATTAGGCATGATCTATGGAGATAGATTTACCTAATGGGGCGAAGCAATGAATACATATTGACAAGATGCTAAAACTTTTTAGCATTGAAAACGCAAAGGAGTGATTCTTGCCGAAGTCACATGGAAAGAGTTTTTGCAAGACTCGGTGTCCCATGACACTGATGAGTAAAATACATGATGGAGATTCCACATACTCTTGTGTTTGGATTAATCATGTATTCCATGGTATGTAAAACAACCAGATATGTCCGATACTCCCAAGGTGTTGCGAGTATAGATACCAAAGTGATCAAAGTACTGATCATGGGACAACAGTGAAAAAGGGTCATTGAGTGCCATAGTGGCACTGATGACAAGTTTTCTCGCAAGCGGAGATCATGAAGAGTTCATTGTAAAAGGTTACATCGATACAGTCTTCATCTTTTTTTTTCTCCATGCGATTTTCGATTTAATTTGAGGGTTTTTGTGTTACACACAATATGGTGGCACAGTTAGTTGGAATTTGTTCAAACAAGTTACTGTGGCGAATTCTATAACAAGGGCTAAGAATGTTGACGCTTTAGAAGCGACAAACAAGATGTTGAATCATATAGTTCATTCATGAACTTGGTATGGTTCCAAGATGGCTTTTGTCAATGGGACACTACTGCAGAGAGTTGCTCCATAATTCAGTCTGAGGAATCCTGGTTCGACCTGTGATTCGCACACATACCAAGCCAAGTCCACTCAAAATATGAATTTTGTGAAAGCGTGAAAACACGAGGATATGCAAAGATACACACGGATCTGAAGTCGTCAGATCCGTTGGACATCAGGCTATACCACATGCGAAGCATATTTTACACCAATGTGCCATAGGTGTAAAGTGCATTAGCATTAACTAGATTATTGACTCTAGTGCAAGTGGGAGTCTATAGGAGATATGCCCTAGAGGCAATAATAAATGTTATTGGTTATCTCCCTGTTCATAATTAGGTTTATGTTCCATGCTATAACTGCTATGGTTCTCAAGTCTGCAAATAAAATGAGGCTCGGAGGAAGACTCATATGCACGTGTGGAATAATAAACGGTAAAATGTATTCCTAGTCTGGCCTCTAAGACTAGCTCAAGTGTTGCATGATGGTTCTGTTTTCCTGATCATGGGCATGTCTATGCCAGCAACTTTGAGGGCACAATGTTAGGAAGAACACTTGTGTTGAATCGACCCGAATTGATGTTATGCTATGAGATACATTCGTCATAAGTTAATGGTTAATAACACAGAGATGGTTAATGTTTGCATGATTCCTTAGACCATGAGAGTATCGAGTTTCTTGATGCTTGCTTCATGAACTTTGGGGTTTGTTAAACGTCATGCGTAAATGGGTGGCTATTACGGCGGCTTACGGGTTCATGGAAAAGTATGTCAAGTAACTTGATAGCTCAAGATTGGGATTTGCTCCTCCGACAATGGAGAGATATCTCTGGGCCCTCTCGGTGTTACGGTATCCATCATCGTCTGGCCAGACACAGGGTGATTTGATCACAGGGATGCCGGAACACGGTAACGAGAAAAGAGAACAATACCGGTAACGAGGTAACTGGCATAGTGGACAAGGAGTAGATCCACAGGGATGCCAACATGTCTCACCTTGGGTATTTGTAACATATCACGAAGCGACAGGATTAGCACACGGCAACTGGAGGTTCACTTGAATATTCATTCGTGTGGGTATAGGGGTCAATATGGGTGTCCACGGCTCCGATGTTGATCATTGATCGGAAGGGGTTCCGTGTCTTGTCTATACTTCACCGAACCTATAGGGTCACACGCTTAAGGGTCATCTATCTGCTGAATACTAGACAGGGAGTCTGAGAGAAAGTTTCCGGGAAAAAGTTTTTCGGAGATAGCGGAAAAGTTCCGAAAAGAGAGGTCACCGGTTGAGTTCCGGTAAAACTGAAAAGTTGTTTCAGGGGATACCATTAAGTCAAATTGGTTTTGGCACATGCCTGATAATTCTTGGAGGGTGCCAGAATCATTCTGGAAACTTCTGGGAATTTTCTGGAAGAAAAACCAGAAATGTTCCGGAGCTGCCGGAACCACTTCAGATGCTTTTCGCAGATGAAAATCACTAAACCGGAATTGTTCTGGAATGCATTGAAAATTATTTTAGTGGGTACTGGAAATGTTCTAAGCCCACATAAATATTTTCAGTTCGAACGGACGCTGAAAAATGTCGTCGTGAATAGTGAAAGTGCTTTTTGGATTACTTTATGGAAAGCCATTTTTTTGGGCTTTGCTCAAAAGATCTTGGGGTGTGACATGGATGGATAGGAGCCCCTTTGAGGGCCCCACATGGGGGAGTGGCTGGCCACACTTGGGGCTCCACCTTGGAGCCCCTCTTGTTCCTTGGTTTCACCCTTATGCCCTTGGGGAAGGACTTCATTCATGTGCACTTTGGGTTTTTGTGTTAAAGTACCCTACCCCTTGGGATTTCCTATAAATAAAGGTGGAGGGGCAGCCCTCCACGATCATCCATTCTCTCATACACATGCCATGCAATGATCTGGCTTCTCTCTCCCTCCCCGCGAAATAGTTTCGTAGAGCCGAAAGGCTGTCTGGGTTCCGGTGGGAACTAGTTCTGGACGGCGAAGCCCTGCCGGATAGATGACACCGTATGTGTGCAACTCTGTAGAGAGGTCGTAGTTTCGATCTTAGTTCCTGAGGGGCTGTTCGAGAGTTCCTCCCGAAGGGCTGTCCAAGTGATGGTCCGAGTTTTGTGAGTCCTCCCGAAGGGCTGTCCGAGTGACCGTCCGAGTTTCGAAGGTCCTCCCGAAGGGCTGTCCGTGACACCGTCCGGGGGACTGTCCGACCGCCTCCCGGAGGGCTGTCCGAGTGGCGGATGAGGGTATACATCCTCGTGGTTCGGAGGTTGTAAATCCTAGCTGCGGGGATCTGCACCACCGATCGTCATCGACTCTACTTCCGCTGCGCTTTGAGTCGGGAACGAAAATGATCAAACCTTGTATGTAGTCTCCGTAGTGGTCCTGGGCTGGTGCGTAGGTCGGAAAAAAATTGTTTTCTGCTGCGTTACCCTACACTATAAGTATAGTGATTTGTGGGTTTTAGTTTTGGAGTATTTATATGTGGTAGTTTATTGGATTTATATGCAATTTGAGCTCAAATTAAATTTTTAGTTTGCATGTGTAGGTGTGGTTTACTTAGTGCCTTCCCATCCCTGTCCTAACCACCGTCGATCGCCCGCACCGTCCCGTCGCCGGCACCACCTTGGTGAGCCTCTTGTTCTTATCCTTTTAAAAAAAATCATGTTTGTGTGATTTAGATAGTTACTTGTATAATTTTCTTGCCCGTATGTTGTTTGTTATACATAGTGGCATGGTTTTGATATCCGTCCCTGTCGGCCCTGGTCCGGTTTATGATTCGGATGTGGTATATTCTCATTTATAACTATTTGTTGCATTTCGTGTTTATGACAAATTTCGCCCATCAAGTTGACATAGATATTTTTATCTAGGAGGTATGTGAACCGGAAATTCCAACCGACCCTCTTGTCGAGAGGTTAAATTTAGTTCAAAAAGAAAACAATTACTTGAAGAAAAAACTGAAAAGAATTGAGGAGGAGAAGATGGAATTGGAGTTGCATGTAGCCGATGTCTTCGATGGTCACAAGATCAAGATGGATAAAATGCGCTTGAAGATTAGAAAGATTAGAAAGTATGCCAATGATAGTGAGGCTTGCTATCATTATGTTGTTGGATCAATTGTTACCTTAGTTGTGATCTTGATCGCATTTGTTGTTGCATTTAAATGCTTTAGCTAGAGAGTTTGTATGTTGTTTTATGAGAATAAGTGTGTATGAACTTTATGTATGAACTTGTATTAATTTTGTCTTTTCGGTGTTGTGTAATGAAGATGAGCCGGCAATGGATGTACGATGACCGTTGCTCTCCCCAAATCATTAATGGCGTGCATACTTTTCTGCTTGCGGCTAAGGCAAACAAGCAGGCGGATGGTTTTATGTGTTGTCCATGTGCTAACTGTAAGAATGATCGAAATTACTCTAACGCAAGAACCATTCACATCCACCTGTTTGAGTCCGGTTTCATGTCCGGCTATAACTGTTGGACCAAGCACGGAGAAAGAGGGGTCCTAATGGTAGAGAATGAAGAAGAAGAGGATGACAACATCTATCCTGGCCATGGGTTCCCTGAATACGATGGTACAAAAGCAATGGGGGAAGAAGCTGAGCCGGCAATGCGGGAAGAAGCTGAAGAAGAGGCATCAGATGAGCCCGCTGATGATCTTGGTTGGGCCATTGCCGATGCAAAGAGAAACTGCGCAAGTGAAAAGGAGAGGCTGAAGTTGCAGCGCATATTAGAGGATCACAAGAAATTGTTGTACCCAAATTGTGAAGCTGACAAGAAAGAGCTGGGCACCACACGGGAATTGCTGCAATGGAAGGCAGAGAATGGTGTATCTGACAAGGGATTTGAAAAGTTGCTGATAATGTTAAAGAAGATGCTTCCAAAGGACAACGAATTGCCCGATAGTACGTACGAAGCAAAGAAGGATGTCTGACCTCTAGGATTAGAGGTGCAGAAGATACATGCATGCCCTAATGACTGTATCCTCTACCGCGATGAGTACGAGGATTTGAATGCATGCCCGGTATGCGGTGAAATGCGCTATAAGATCAGCCACGATGACCCTGGTGATGTTGAGGGCGAGCGCCGTAGGAAGAAGATTCCTGCCAAGGTGATGTGGTATGCTCCTATAATACCATGGTTGAAACATTTGTTCCAAAACAAAGAGCATGCCAAGTTGATGCGATGGCACAAAGAAGACCGTAAGAAACACGGGAAGTTGAGAGTACCCACTGACGGGTCGCAGTGGAGAAAAATGAAGAGAAAGTGGGAGGATGGCATTAATCCTTTTGGGGAGCAGAGCAGCAATCATAGCACCTGGCCTGTGACTCTATGTATGTATAACCTTCCTCCTTGGTTGTGCATGAAGCGGAAGTTCATTCTGATGCCAGTGCTCATCCAAGGCCCTAAGCAACCCGGCAACGACATTGATGTGTACCTAAGGACATTAGTTGAAGAACTCTTACAGCTGTGGAATGAAAAAGGTGTACGTGCATGGGATGAGCACAATTAGGAGGAATTTGACCTACATGCGTTGCTGTTTATGACCATCAATGATTGGTCTGCTCTCCGTAACCTTTCAGGACAGACAAACAAGGGATACCGCGCATGCACGCACTGTTTAGATGATACCGACAGTATATATTTGGATAATTGTAAGAAGAACGTGTACCTGGGACATCGTCAATTTCTTCCGAGCAGGCATCCCGTAAGAAAGAAAGGCAAGCATTTCAAAGGTGAGGCAAATCACCGGAAGAAGCCTCGCCACTGTACTGGTCGTGATATACTTGATATGGTCAAGGATTTAAAAGTAATCTTTGGAAAGGGTCCTGGCGGACAATCTGTTCCGAATGACGCTGACGGACGCGCACCCATGTGGAAGAAAAATCTATATTTTGGGGCCTACCCTATTGGATAGACCTAGAGGTCCGCTCTGCAATCGACGTGATGCAAGTGACGAAGAATCTTTGCGTGAACCTACTAGCCAGCCTCACACCACAGCGATCACCTTCTGATCATGCCAAGTCACCATGATTAACTATGTTTGATCATCATTGCATCATATCTCATTTCAAATTCCAATGCAAATTGCAATTCAAATTTAAAGTGAAAAATAAAAGTTGTTCAAATCAGAAACTAAAATGTTCATTAATTAGAAAATAATCCATAACTATTTATGTTGAGAAAAACAACATCACCTAAAACCCCTAGATGAGTCTAACCTCCTAAAACAGTACTAATACAGTATTTTTAATTGCCAAATGATTTAATTAAAAACAAAATGAATTCAGAAACTACCCCAACCAATTTCTGGCAGTACTAGATATTGCCTAGTATTTGATTTGACCAGTCACCTATTTTACAAAAGCCAAATTGTAGCCAAACATTTTACCAAATAGAAATAAATCCAGAAAACAGAGAATTAAAATAAGAAAAGGCCTACGCTACTGTGGCGCTGGGCTCTAGTGCAAAGTAGCGCACGGCCCAGCCCACCTCACCTTTTCTCTCACCTCCCGTCGCCGTGTCGCCGTTCCGGTGGCTGAGCGCGCCTCCTCCGGTCATTGCTCGCCACCGCGACGAGGCAGGTGGCTGGAGGGATAAGGACGCCGCCCCGAGCCTCTCCCCCTGGACAACGCTCACTCTCCCCTCTTCCTTCCCTCGCGACGCTCGCTCGCTCCCTCTTTTCCCCTCTGTGCCGAACGCCGCTGCCGCCGTGCACCGCCAAATCCCGTGGCCGCCGCGCCCTCCTCGTCGACCTGAGCTGCCCTGGAGCTCTACCATCCTCGCCTACGTCGACTCCATCGACTCGTTCGAGCTTGGAGCCGCCGCATCGCGCGGATCGGGTCATCTTCCACCTCGGGATCCGCCGCCGTTCGCCGTCGTCTCCGCCACCACCTGCTGCTCCTAAGCCCCTCGCCGGCCTCCTTGTGCCGCTGCGGTGAGCTCCGCTCCTCCTCCCTCCCTCTGCCGTTCTTTTTCGCGCCCGTAACCGACATCGCCGTGGATGGCCGGGCTGAGCTCCGTCGTGCGGCTCGCCGCCGTTGCTTACGGCGATGTCATGGCCGTCCAAGCACGCTAACGTGCTCGGGGCACTCCCGTTGTGCGGCCTAGCCACTTAAACTGCTCGTGCGCACTAGGTCGCCGGCCCCGCAAAGACCCGAGCGCCGCCGCCGCCATTTCTCGTCGCCGGTGCCCCTGCCGACAACCACTACACCTGCGATCACCACCGCTAGATGCGCACGAGCGCCAGGGTCCCGTAGAACTACTCCGCACGCGATTTGGTGAACCGTAGCGAGATTCCGGCCGGTTCCGGCGTAAAACCGCCATGGAAGGCTCGGCGGAGCTCATTCCGATGCCGGCGACCGACGTGTCATGTGTGGGGCCCGCTCGCAGTCGCTGCCAGTGGGTCCAAGTTCACGGTTGACCGCATTGACTACGGTCAACGCAGCTGACGTGGCAAGCGCTGTCACTGACAAATGGGACCGCGTAGTTGATTACCTTTAATAGTTAATTAGGATAAATCTGTTAATTAACTAACCCACTGACAGGCTGGGCCCACTAACTAATTAACTCGGATTAGATAAAATGAATTCTGTTAATTAACCACAGAAGCTGACAGGTGGGACCCACCTGCCAGTTTGACCAGTGAGGAGCTCTGTTGACTACTGACCTCACGCTGACATCACTGCTGACGCAATAATCCTTTTCTGGTAAATTAAATAATTCCAGAAATAGTTTAAAACTTTGAAAATTCGTAGAAAATAAACCGTAGCTCAGATCGAAAAACTTTCTACATGAAAGTTGATCAGAACGACGAGACAAATGTGATCGTGTCGTCTGTTTCCATGTCGGAACCCTCTACGTACGTGAACCCGCATCATTCCCTCCATTTCCGGTAGATGAATAGTGCATATACACTGGTTAATAAATCCATTTTAATCCTAAAATAACTAAAATGACTTAAACAAATCTTTCGGCAACACTGCACTGCATCCTAGGCATAGCATGCTCTGTGTTGCGTTATTTGTTGTGTATTTATTTGTTTCCTCCCCCTCTTCTCTCTCAGTAGACCCCGACGTCGACAGAGCTCCCGAGACCGACGCAGCTCCGGAGGTCGACTACGCCCCTGACGACAAGACCCTTGCCGCAGAGCAACCAGGCAAGCACCCCTCTTTTGAATATTCCGCTATCGCCTATTCTCTTCTCTCTTATGCTTGCATTAGAAGATGCTGCTGTTACTGTTATCCTATTTCTGCTGCATAGCCTGTTTATTGTAACCTGCTATTGCTACCTACCTGCTTATCCTAAACTGTTTAGTATAGATTGGGTAGAGACCCATCAGAGACTCCCATTTTGTCCCGACTGCCCCGCTGGATTAACAGAAGACCCGGTCAACGGGATCGAAGACCAGGCCCCGGCACCGCACATCACTTCCCACTTAGTTTCTCGACACTACTGGGTTACTATCGAGTGCCGAGGGTGATACCTCGTCCGCACTTCTGATGATAACCTTGTACGTTAGTTAATCGGTCATGGTCAGCGAGGTTGATTCCTCCTACACCACCCCCGATAACGACACCGTCGTGCAACTCCTCAAGAGTGGACCTCGAGGGTGATTCCTCCTTCGTTCACCTTGATGATAACATCAGTGGAATTGCATCGAGAGTGATTCCTCAGGGTTCCCCTTGGTGTTAGACACACGGTTACTATGGTTACTATTACTTTACACTGAACCATGTTACTAAAGACGGGTCGACCCTGAGGGGTACCCGCGCGAGCATATTTGTGAAGTGATGTGGAGACGGGTTGACCTGGAAGGTGCCCAAGAGATGAATATGAGGCGTGGCCGGGCATTCTTAGCCCTAGCCGCAAGTCCTCGAGACGGGGCGATAGGGTCACATCTTTCATGAGTCTCTGCTCGTTACCGCACTACCAACACACTAACGGTTTGGATATTTAATCCGAGGGGCCTCTGGCTTGATAGCACTAACCATCACGTGGGCATAGTATGGGCGTTCTGCGTCGTATACTTCAGCCAAAGCTTAATAGACGTCATGCGACTGAGCAGCGTGCGCCGTGTTGGACTGGTTACGCAACCGCGCTTGTATTAAGGGGTTGCTAGGTCTACTCACGGCCACCCACGCAACATGCAGGAGTTCCCGAGGCGAAGGCCCAAGACCCCTGGGCGCATAGGTTTAGTCCGGCGTGCTGACCTCTCTATTAAGTATTTGGTCGGGTTGCGGCGTATCGTTTGGCCGAGGCCGGGCATGACCCAGTAAAGTGTGTCCGGCCAGAGTTAAGCGAGCGTGGTGGGTAAGTTGGTGCACCCCTGTAGGGAAGAAACAATCTATCGATAGCCTGTCCTAGGGTAATGGACACTCGGAGTTGTATCCCGATCGGTACAACTAGAACTGGTGACTTGAGATGATAACTTGATAGTATGGCTCTAGGATTGCTTTCTTGCAGGGAGTCGAGGAAGAATCTCTGGGCGAGGTAGATAACACTACTGTTACTTTACATTATGTTAATCTGCACTCTTCTAATGCTGCAAGACCGATGAAGATGCTAGTCTTCGATAGGACTAGGCCTTCCTCTCTATTCTGGCATTTCTGCAGCCCAGTCCACATATACAGCCCTCCTTTGAAAATGTTGCATATGTAGTGTAGATCCTTGCTTGCTGAGTACTTCGGATGAGTACTCACGTTTGCTTTGCTTTCTTTTTCTCCCTTTATCCATTTGTCGCAACTAGACGACGGAGCCCCGGAGCTAGCTGCCCCCGCCGATGGCTACTACTACTACTACCCTCCCGGCGAGTACTACTATGAGGAGCCGACCGACGACCAGGAGTAGGTTCGGAGGGTCCTAGGCAGGAGGCCTACGCCTTTCGATCGTAGTGTTTTATTTTGCCCCACCTTTCTAAAGGCCTATCTGTAACTCTGTTATATCTGTACCCATATATCTGATGCTTCCGCTGACAATTGTATGCCATCGAGCTATGTATTCGAGCCCTCGAGGCCCTGGCTTGTAATATAAAGCTTGTATGACTTTATTTATGTTTTAGAGTTGTGTTGTGATATCTTCAAGTGAGTCCTTAGGCTTGATCGTGTGCATTTGCGTGTATGATTAGTGCACGATTAAGCCGGGGTCATCACAGGTTGGTATCAGAGCCGACTGCCTCTAGGAATCCCCCTTTCCAACTCCTTGGCCGAAGTTGAGTCTAGTGGGCGAAAACTGTTTTACTAACTTGGCTGTGTGGCTTACGGGCCCACGTCGCCAATTGGGTGGTATTAGTATCTTTTATTCCTCGTCTATACTCTGGGACTCTAATCTCTCTTCTATTCGGGTTAAAGATTTTACTAACTCTGCCATTAGGTTCTCGTAACCACTTCCTCCCGGAGAGCCCCTTCACTACAGATGATTGTCTGCCCCATCAGAAGACTCTGAAGATACTCCTCGATGATTCCCGAGACCCTGTGCCCACTGCTTTGCAGTCCCTGACCACCGATAAATCCTGATGAATAACTACTTACACTCGTCGTATATATATATTCATTCCAGTTACTCTCTTGTTCCATCCGACATATCGTAATACTCTATAACATTTCAAAAGTCATTCGTCCCTACTGCCTTGCAGTTCCTTGATGCATGAATACACTTACGAATAATTCCTCACATTATCGGGGATCCATTCATCCCCAGTTGATCTTGTGTTTCACAAAATACTTCGTATTGCTATCCGATCTTCCGAGAATCTCCTACAGCCTACTACCTTTGAAATTATTCTTACCTGCTTTCGTTATGGTTAATTCCAGATGTCTATTAATCTTATCGGCATCCTTTGTCGCCATCAATTTTGAGTCCCTTGATTCATTATGTATGTGACTGCTTACTATTATCAATTAATCCTTAGGAATTTTCTTTCTGGCTCAGACATCATTCCGGATATGAGCTAGTTCTTGCCCAATCAAGATTCGATCGGTGTGCCTCTAAGTCTATTCAACCTATCCATCTTTGATCGGAGCGTCTGATTCTAATACACCGATCTAGAAATCAAATTTCTTTGAATTTAAGCATCGAATTATTCAGATGTTCCCATAAACCGATGCCCTTGCATTTCTTCTTCTTATAGTTGAGTACCGCTACTCACGTCAGATCCTTTGTCGTCTACCTGATCTTTTGTTGGATTAATATCCGACAGTATCCTTCATATTCAAACATTTTATGAGCCCTTCCCTTGGTATTTAGTACCTCCGGTAGATTGTATCATCTGCTTTGACTTCGATACTCTTCTTTCGAACTAGCATCCCTTGCTTTGGTTGATGGTTGTATGGATTCGTAAAATTGTCCCGATGGGTTGTATCTATGCTTCTGCCATCTGCGAGAACCCAGAAACTTCTACGGGTCATACTCTACTGGTGTTACGCCAGATAAATTTTCAACATTTCGACTTCACTAAAGACGAGAAGTGCATGAAAGGTTATGCATTGAAGAAGTGGGAGTCGACCTTGAACCTTGTGTTCATGCCCATGGACATAATGTGGAACTTATCATGAAAGCTTCTCGTAGCAAGTAATTATCCCCTTGATATACAAGTTCATCGTATACCTGTGAATTGATCCATTGCAATCGTGGTTCCGACCATATTTTTCCCCTGATTCCATTTCCCGGACAAGTTAGGGCACTTGTCTTTTGCAAATCAATATGCCCGCCCAACCTCTATCTTAATTTACCTTCGAGTGTTGCTCCCTGGTATCACGAGAATATCAAAGGAACTACACAACTTCTTATGATGTTTATCATCAGCTATTTTTGATCACCAATTCCACTTTTTTTCCCCAGGTCCTGAGTTGTCTGTTACTCGAGACACCGGTAAGTGAATCGATTTCGCACTCTGATTCATTAACTCTAAGTAATTATCATTGCTTGTGAGTTTAATAATCCTTCCAGTCATTCCTAGCCTGATCGGCTATATCCCTATCGTGCTAAATTTTAACTGTGCTACCTGGTCCTTCTTCCCCGAGCACAAGTTTCGACGATGAGCTAAGCTTACATCGATCTCCCTCATCTTGTCATTTCACCTCAAACAACAAGCTTGATTTCGAGCTTGTGTCGTATCCGTGGATCCAATAGCCTTAGCTTCGGCATTCCTTTTTCTTGATGTCATCGCTGACCGATTACATCTTCTTGTAACCTCTCGACAAATGTGTCATGATCATCATCAACATTCTGAGCTCTTTTAGGATATCAAGTGCATTCATGGCTAGAAATACCATCCCTGCCCCTCGATGATTTGTGATATCATCGATGACATCTTAACTTTCTTCCAACACAGACCTGGTTGTGCTTGGTTATTCCTTACGCTCTGAGATAATCATGGAATTGTTTCTCGGTATCTCTTGAGATCTTCAAACCCAATATTTACTTGACACCATATCATAGCTGCCTCGAAGCATGACTGTGGTATTCCGAACACCAACATAAACATTGGAAGAACATTGCCAAATGTTCCTCGCTCAATTATCCAAACACCAATGTATGGGTAATATCATGATTCTTCCATCGCCCCTTTAACTAAACTCTTTTTGAACTTGCTGACCTATCATATATATCATGTTCCATCTTTCCTTGGGAAGGACATGCTCCTAGTTCTTATAAAAAAACACATTTACCTTTCCAATGGTCTGTTTAATTCTGATAATCCCATTTTCCTTTCCATTGGTTTATTTAACCTTTCTTTTGATCTATATGATATAAGCAGAAATAAATTCTCTGCTTATGAAAACACCTCGATATACAACCTTGTCAGTGAGACCCTGTTACTATTGTTGATGACATTCCGGTAACCACCGATGGACGAGAACTTTGCCTATTGGTCCGCCTCGTTCAACGAGCAGGAAAAATGGTTCTCTTCATCCCTCGCCCTTGGTACCGATGCTGTTGCCAACATAACTGACAGGATATCCTCTGACAGGCCTTGCTGTCATATCCGAGCAAGATGACACCATCCTCCCTACTCTCGATCGACACCCCCACAGTTCCACGGGATCGGAACCTGACTCTCCTGTATATCCTGGATTCCGAAGTATCATATGCTCTTGGTTTTACGTGGTGTCACGAGCCACCCTCCGAGAGATGATCTATTCCCGATGCTATGAACCCCTCATCACAATCTGTTCAGGTATCGATCGGATGTCCATTCGCCCGAAATTTCTTATTGTACCTTCATACTTTGCTCTCGATGTATCCTAAGTTCAACTCGAGAGATTCTTCTGCCACATTCCCAAAATTGTTCATCAGATAATCGACCCTACGAGGGTCAGATCTCTCGAAGTTACCCTTTACTTCCTCACTTAAATCTCGGGACGAGATTTCTTGTAGTGGAGGAGATTTGTAACATCCCCAGCCTCACACCACAGTGATCACCTTCTGATCATGCCAAGTCACCATGATTAACTATGTTTGATCATCATTGCATCATATCTCATTTCAAGTTCCAATGCAAGCTGCAATTCAAATTTAAAGTGAAAAATAAAAGTTATTCAAATCAGAAACTAAAATGTTCATTAATTAGAAAATAATCCATAACTATTTTATGTTGAGAAAAAACAATATCACCTAAAACCCCTAGATGAGTCTAACCTCCTAAAACAGTACTAATATAGCATTTTTAATTGCCAAATGATTTAATTAAAAACAAAAAGAATTCAGAAACTACCCCAACCAATTTCTGGCAGTACTAGATATTGCCTAGTATTTGATTTGACCAGTCACCTATTTTACAAAAGCCAACTTGTAGCCATACATTTTACCAAACAGAAATAAATCTAGAAAACAGAGAATTAAAATAAGAAAAGGCCTATGCTACTGTGGCGCTGCGCTCTAGTGCACAGTAGCGCACGGCCCAGCCCACCTCACCTTTTCTCTCACCTCCCGTCGCTGTGTCGCCGTTCCGGTGGCTGAGCGCGCCTCCTCCGGTCGTTGCTCGCTACCGCGATGAGGCAGGTGGCTGGAGGGATAAGGACGCCGCCCCGAGCCTCTCCCCCTTGACACCGCTCACTCTCCCCTCTCCCTTCCCTCGCGACGCTCGCTCGCTCCCTCTTTTCCCCTCTGTGCCGAACGCCGCCGCCGCCGTGCACCGCCAAATCCCGTGGCCGCCGCGCCCTCCTCGTCGACCTGAGCTGCCCTGGAGCTCCACCGTCCTCGCCTACGTCGACTCCATCGACTCGTTCAAGCTTTTAGCCACCGCATCACGCGGATTGGGTCATCTTCCACCTCGGGACCCGCTGCCATTCGCCGTCGTCTCCGCCACCACCTGCTACTCCTAAGCCCCTCACCGGCCTCCTTGTGCCGCTGCGGTGAGCTCCGCTCCTCCTCCCTCCCTCTGCCGTCCTTTTCCGCGCCCGTAACCGACATCGCCGGGCTGAGCTCCGTCGTGCGGCTCGCCGCCGTTGCTTCCGTCGACGTCATGGTCGTCCGAGCATGTTAACGTGCTCGGGGTACTCCCGTAGTGCGGCCTAGCCACTTAAACTGCTCGCGCGCGCTAGGTCCCTGGCCCCGCAAAGACCCGAGCGCCGCCGCCGCCATTGCTCGTCGCCGGCGCCCCTGTCGACCACCACTGCACCTGCGACCACCACCGCTAGATGCGCACGAGCTCCAGGGTCCCGTAGAGCTACTCCGCGCGCAATTTGGTGAACCGTAGCGAGATTCCGGCCGGTTCCGGCGTAAAACCGCCGCGGAAGGCTCGCCGGAGCTCATTTCGGTGCCGGCGACCGACGTGTCACGTGTGGGGCCCGCTCGCAGTCGCTGCCAGTGGGTCCCAGTTTGTGGTTGACCGCGATGACCACGGTCAACGCAGCTGACGTGGCAAGCGATGTCACTGACAAATGGGACCTTGTAGTTGATTACCTTTAATAGTTAATTAGGTTAAATCTATTAATTAACTAACCCACTGACAGGCTGGGCCCACTGACTAATTAACTTGAATTAGATAAAATGAATTCTGTTAATTAACAACAGAAGCTGACAGGTGGGACCCACCTGCCAGTTTGACCAGTCAGCAGCTCTGTTGACTGCTGACCTCATGCTGACATCACTGTTGACGCAATAATCCTTTTCTGTTAAATTAAATAATTCCAGAAATAGTTTAAAACTTTGAAAATTCGTAGAAAATAAACATTAGCTCAGATTGAAAAACTTTCTACATGAAAGTTGATCAGAACGACGAGACGAATGTGATCGTGTCGTCTGTTTCCATGTCGGAACCCTCTACGTAGGTGAACCCACATCTTTCCTTCCGTTTCCGGTAGATGAATAGTGCATATACACCGGTTAGTAAATCCATTTTAATCCTAAAATAACTAAAATGACTTAAACAAATCTTTAGGCAACCCTGCACTGCATCCTAGGCATAGCATGCTCTGTGTTGCATTATTTGCTGTGTATTTGTTTGTTTCCTCCCCCTCTTCTCTCTCGGTAGACCCCGACGTCGACATAGCTCCCGAGATCGACGCAGCTCCGGAGGTCGACTACACCCCTGACGACCAGACCCTTGCCGCAGAGCAACCAGGCAAGCACCCCCCCTTTTGAACATTTCGATATCGCCTATTCTCTTCTCTCTTATGCTTGCATTAGAAGATGCTGCTGTTACTGTTATCCTATTTCTGCAGCATAGCCTATTTATTGTAACCTGCTGTTGCTACCTACCTGCTTATCCTAAACTGTTTAGTATAGATTGGGTAGAGACCCATCAGATACTCCCATTTTGTCCCGACTGCCCCGCTGGATTAACAGAAGACCCGATCAACGGGATCGAAGACCAGGCCCCGGGACCGCACATCACTTCCCCCTTAGTTGCTCGACACTACTGGGTTACTATCGAGTGCTGAGGGTGATACCTCGTCATCACTTCTGATGATAACCTTGTAGGTTAGTTAATCGGTCGTGGTCAGCGAGGTTGATTCCTCCTACACCACCCCCGATAACGACACCGTCGTGCAACTCCTCAAGAGTGGACCTCGAGGTGATTCCTCCTTCGTTCACCTTGACGATAACATCAGTGGAATTCCATCGAGGGTGATTCCTCAGGGTTCCCCTTGGTGTTAGACACACGGTTACTATGGTTACTATGACTTTACACTGAACCATGTTACTAAAGATGGGTCGGCCCTGAGGGGTACCCGCGCGAGCATATTTGCGAAATGATGTGGAGACAGGTTGACCTGGAAGGTGCCCGAGAGATGAATTCGAGGCGTGGCCGGGCATTCTTAGCCCTTGTCGCAAGTCCTCGAGACGGGGCGAAGGGGTCACATCTTTCGTGAGTCTCTGCTCGTTACCGCACTACCAACACACTAACGGCTTGGATATTTGATCGGAGGGGCCTCGGGCATGATAGCACTAACCATCACGTGGGCATAGTATGGGCGTTCTGCGTCGTATACTTCAGCCGAAGCTTAATAGACGTCATGCGACTGAGCGGCACGCGCCGTGTTGGACTGGTTACGCAACCGCGCTTGTATTAAGGGGTTGCTAGGTCTGCTCACCGCCGCCCATGCAACATGCAGGAGTTCCTGGGGAGAAGGCCCAAGACTCCTGGGAGCATAGGTTTAGTCCGGCGTGCTGACCTCTCTATTAAGTATTCGGTCGGGTTACGGCGTATCGTTTGGCCGAGGCCGGGCATGACCCAGTAAAGTGTGTCCGGCCGGAGTTAAGCGAGCGTGGTAGGTAAGTTGGTGCATCCCTGCAGGGAAGAAACAATCTATCGATAGCCTGTCCTACGGTAACGGACACTTGGAGTTGTATCCCGATCGGTACAACTAGAACTGGTGACTTGAGATGATAACTGGATAGTATGGCTCTGGGATTGCTTTCTCGCAGGGAGTCGAGGAAGAATCTCTGGGCGAGGTTGATAACACTACTGTTACTTTACATTATGTTAATCTGCACTCTTCTAATGCTGCAAGACCGATGAAGATGCTTGAAGATGCTAGTCTTCGATAGGACTAGGCCTTCCTCTCTATTCTGGCATTTCTGCAGCCCAGTCCACATATACAGCCCTCCTTTGAAAATGTTGCATATGTAGTGTAGATCCTTGTTTGCTGAGTACTTCGAATGAGTACTCACGTTTGCTTTGCTTTCTTTTTCTCTCTTTATCCATTTGTCGCAACCAGACGACGGAGCCCCGGAGCCAGCTTCCCCCGCCGACGGCTACTACTACTACTACCCTCCCGGCGGGTACTACTACGAGGAGCCGACCGACGACCAGGAGTAGGTTCGGAGGGTCCTAGGCAGGAGGCCTACGCCTTTCGATCGTAGTGTTTTATTTTGCCCCGCCTTTCTAAAGGCCTATCTGTAACTCTATTATATCTGTATCCAGATATCTGATGCTTCCGCTGACACTTGTATCCCATCGAGCTATGTATTCGAGCCCTCAAGGCCCCGACTTGTAATATAAAGCTTGTATGACTTTATTTATGTTTTAGAGTTGTGTTGTGATATCTTCAAGTGAGTCCTTAGGCTTGATCGTGTGCATTTGCGTGTATGATTAGTGCACGATTAAGCCGGGGTCATCACAGGTTGGTATCAGAGCCGACTGCCTCTAGGAATCCCCCTTTCCAACTCCTTGGCCGAAGTTGAGTCTAGTGGGCGAAAACTGTTTTACTAACTTGGCTGTGTGGCTTACGGGCCAACGTCGCCAATTGGGTGGTATTAGTATCTTTTATTCCTCGTGTATGGGAATACAAAAGATACACCGGAGGCACGGGAGGACCAGCAACGTATGCACTGAAAAGACAGCATACATCAGGGTCATGCCAGCTACGCTCTTACCAGAGAAGAGAAGGAAATCTTCTTTGAATGCCTGCTCAGTATGAAGGTCCCTTCTGGCTTCTCGTCGAATATAAAGGCAATAATAAATATGGCAGAGAAAAAGTTCCAGAACCTAAAGTCTCATGACTGCCACGTGATTATGACGCAACTGCTTCCGGTTGCATTGAGGGGGCTTCTACCGGAAAACGTTCTATTAGCCATTGTGAAGCTATGTGCATTCCTCAATGCAATCTCTCAGAAGGTAATTGATCCAGAAATCATACCAAAGTTAGAGAATGATTTGGTGCAATGTCTTGTCAGTTTCGAGTTGGTGTTCCCACCATCCTTCTTCAATATCATGACGCACGTCCTAGTTCACCTAGTCGAAGAGATTGCCATTCTAGGTCCTGTATTTCTACACAATATGTTCCCCTTTGAGAGGTTCATGGGAGTCTTAAAGAAATATGTCCATAACCATGCTAGGCCAGAAGGAAGCATCTCCAAGGGCCATGAAAATGAGGAGGTCATTGATTTTTTGTGTTGACTTTATTCCTGACCTTAAGCCGATTGGTTTTCCTGAATCGCGGCATGAGGGCAGACTGGGTGGAAAAGGGACGCTAGGACCGAAAGCAATAATATGTATGGATGGGCATTCTCTCACTCAAGCACACTACACAGTTCTACAAAATTCCTCCTTGGTGGCTCCGTATATCGAGGAACACAAGAATATTCTACACTCCAAACACCTGGAGTAGTCTGACGACTGGATTACACGTGAACAAACGGGGACTTTCGCCAGTTGGTTGCAGACACGTCTCAGGCATGACGACATTGTTGAAGATGAGTTGTACTTGTTGTCCAAGTTACCATCTTCGAATATATTGACTTTCAAAGGGTACAAGATAAATGGGAATACATTTTACACGATCGCCCAAGATAAAAAGAGCACCAACCAAAACAGTGGTGTCCGCTTTGATGCAGCAAACACCAATAGGCCAAAGGACACATATTATGGTTACATAGAGGAGATATGGGAACTTGACTATGGACGTGATTTGAAGGTCCCTTTGTTTCGGTGCAAATGGGTCAATCTAACAGGAGGAGGGGTAACAGAAGACCCACAGTACAGAATGACAATAGTGGATCTCAACAATCTTGCATACGCAGACGAACCATTTGTCCTAGCCAATGATGTGGCGCAGGTTTTCTATGTGAAGGACATGTCTACCAAGCCGAGTAAAAGAAAAGATTAGGAAGCGAATACATCATATGATGAGCCAAAGCGCCACATAGTTCTTTCAGGGAAAAGAAACATCGTGGGAGTGGAGGACAAGACAGACATGTCAGAAGATTATGAAAAGTTTCATGAAATTGCTCCCTTCACAGTGAATATTGACCCGCGCATCCAGTTAAATGATGAAGATTGTCCATGGTTACGGCGCAAAGGGACACACGCGAAGAAATTTTTTTATACCCAAAGATCCCACTCTGGGATGTGACCGGCTTCACTGTCATTACTTTCTTCTTTAATGAGTTTCCGGACTTATATATCTGGAAAGTGCCACTTCGGACAAACCGGAGGGAATCTTTATAATAGTTAGGGTACTTATGTGTTTTGGCATTTGAAACGCGAAGAAATATTATGTACAAACAAATTTTCAACCCTTTCTGACTTCATTTGCTATTTTTCATGCATTTACTGATGTTTTTGAGCTAAATAACCCTGAAATTGAAAAGCACTACAAATGAACTCTGAAAAGGTTGAAAGTTGGCATGGTATCATCATTTCACCCACATAGCATGTGCTAAAAAGTTGAGAGGGTCACGGCAAAAACTCGATGCACTTCGTGTACAAAATGGACAATCTCTTTTGAAGTATCAGGGTTTCGGACGAAAACTCATCTGTTACGAAGGCATTTCATTTTTTTAAGTTATTTCAACTCCAGACTTTTTGTGCGTTCAGTATGCACCATTCGAAGCCACGTCATCAATTTTGAAACCTTTCTGACTTCATTTGCTATTTTTCATGCATTTACTGATTTTTTTGAGCTAAATGACCCTGAAATTGAAAAGTACTATAAATGAACTCTGAAAAGGTTGAAAGTTGGCATGGTATCATCATTTCACCCACATAGGATGTGCTAAAAAGTTGAGAGGGTTATGGCAAAATCTGGATGCACTTCGTGTACAAACTGGACAATCTCTTTCGAAGTATGAGGGTTTTTGACGAAAACTCATCTGTTACAAAGGCATTTCATTTTTTTAAATAACCTAATAATTATCAAATTGAATATAATGATAAAACACACTAATATTAAACAGCAGAAAAAAGAATCACTGAAAAATCTATTTTTAAAGTAAAGTTATTCACAAACTAGTGTTTCACACAAATTTCAAATCATTCAAATTTAAACTATTCAAATTTTAAAACTACCGGCACTAACAGAAAGTTTATATTTTTTTACCTAAAGGAAAAAGATTCACAAAGAAACTCTAAATAAAGCAAAAAACAACTCAGAAACAAAAGAAAATAAATAAAGCAGAAAACAAAAAAATAGAAAAATAAATAAATTTTAAAAAAGCCCGCCTATTGGGTGTGACAACCCCGGCTTAATCGTGCACTAACCATACACGCAAATGCGCCCGATCAAGCCTAAGGACTCACTTGAAGATATCACAACACAACTCTAAAACATAAATAAAGTCATACAAGCTTAATATTACAAGCCAGGGCCTCGAGGGCTCGAATACAGAACTCGATGGCATACAAGCGTCAGCGGAAGCAATAGATATCTGGGTACAGATATATTACAGAGAGAGAAATAGGCCTTCACAGAGGCGGGGTAAAATAAAATACTACGATCGAAAGGCGTAGGCCTCCTGCCCTGGACCCTCCGATCCTACTTCTGGTCGTCAGTCGGCTCCTCGTAGTAGTAGTACTCGCCAGGCGGGTAGTAGTACTAGTCGTCGGCTGGGGCGTCTGGCTTAGGGGCTCCGTCGTCTGGTGGCATCAAATGGAATAAGGGGGAAAAAGAAAATAAAGCAAACGTGAGTACTCACTTGTCCAACTCCAAATATTTTGATATTGATTTTAGAAATGTTCCTGAATTATTTGCCATTTAATGAACATTTTCCCAACAGTGTTTGATCAACTTTATAATTCACTTTTGAATTTGAGTTGATTTTCAGATGTGGATTTGAATTGGATCATTAACCCATATGACTTGGCACTGCAAATGATCATGACTTGGCAGTTTTAACAGAGTGTCACAGATCTTATTACAAGGGGGTGTTACATTGGGCCGCTACGGCCTGCATACGACTAGAAACCCAACCTCTAGTTGGGCCAGGATGCAGCCCCGTACAGCCCAGTAGGCCCAACTGGGCGGCACAGGTGCGGTAGGCCCAGAAGGCCTGCATTAGAGAGGAGCTCGACACGGTAGCCCTGGCGGGGCTTATAAACCGGTGCGTGCTCCTCTCAACTAGCGAGGTGGGACTAAACATTCACCACGCCCCTCTCCTGGCACACCTCCAACCGCGACTAAAGACCCCCCTTTAGTCGTGGTTGGAGCCACCAACCGCGACTAAAGGATCGGCTTCCCGCCGCTCTGCCTGGCCAAATTTCACCCTTTAGTCCCGGTTGGTGGCTCCAACCGGGACTAAAGGTGCCTCCTATATATACAACAGTTACGAATTTTTCCCCAAATCTGCCATTCTTCTCGACGACGTCGAACGTACCACCACGCCGCTAGGCTGCCGGAGCTCGCCATCGCCGTCCGTCCGCGCGCCCCTGCCCTTCGACGTCGCCGTCCGTCTGTCCGCGGCCCTACCGCACCTCGACGCCACCGTCCGTCCACGCTTCTGCCGTACCTCGACATCGTGGCCGGCGCGCCCCTGCACCTCGCTGTAGCAGTCACCGTCCGTCCGCGCCCCTGCACCTCACTGTCGCCGTCGCCGTCCGTCCGCGCCCCTGCACCTCGACGCCGCCATCTGTCCGCTGTGAGCTCGCGCGGCCGCCCCCTCCGGCGATTTTTTTCACTAGTTTTTTTATACATGTATGCATGAATGTTTGATGTTTTATTTAGATGTTTTAGTTGTTTTAGATGATTATTTATTATATATGTATCTATAGAAAAATTTTCACTATACATGTTGGTATATTAGTATATATGTATGTATTGAAAAAAGTTGAGGAATTTTGACATTTGAGGAATTAATTAGTATATTAGTATATATGTATGTATAGAAATTAATTAGTTTAGATGTTTTAGATGATTATCTTTTCACTAGTATATATGTATGTATGAATGCATGTTAGATGGATATAATTAGTGTTTAATTAGTATAGATTTTTTTTTTATATAATGTTGTTTTTCTGTTTTTTAATGGATGTATAGAAGTATGCTTAATTAGTGTTTCTTTTTCTGTTTTTTAATTTTATATAATGTTGTATGTCATAGTATAGAAAAAATTTGCATGTAAAAAAGTTGCATAGGAAAAAGTTGACCATATATATATTTGTTAGAATGACTATATATAAGTGGGAAAAGTTTCGAATTTTTTTGAGAAAGGAATATTATGAGGGTAGTTATAACCTAGGAATGGGACATTATAATTGAAAAGAGGATATTTTGCTCAAAATTTCCTAATAAAATGACATTGCATATATAGGAATTTTTTTCATAAGAATTTGTTCTCGACGTCAACGATGCCCGGCCCGCATCCTCGTCGTCGACTCGTTCGCGACGACGTCCTGCTTCAGAGGCGCCATGTCCGAGACTGGGCTCCGCCGGGCTTGCACTGGGAGGTGCTACCTTCAGGGGCGCGCAGCTTGGTGAGGAACCCGGCCCCGGGTCCCGTCGTCGACCCGGAGCTCCTTTGGTGGTGTTCGCGTGGGCCACTTTCGGTGCGGAGGCTACCGGCCCCGCCGGAGGTGGTACGTCGCCTTGTTAGGGAGGAGGACGAGCACGTCCATCGCTACATGGATTCGTTGGACGTCAGGTTCTCCAATACCTGGCAGGTTCTTCAGGGATCTCACCCAAGCAATGATCCTGTGATCGTTCCTTTGAAGGGTAACGCAGCATAAAACAAAAAATTTCCAACCTACGCACCAACCCAGGACCACTATGGAGACTGCATACAAGGTTTGATCATTTTCGTTACCGACTCGTAGCGGAGCGGACGTAGAGTCGATGACGATCGGCGGTGCAGATCCCCGCAGCTAGGATTTACAACCTCCCAACCGCGAGGATGTACTCCCTCATCTGCCCCATGGACAGCCTCTGGGAGGCGGTCGGACAGTCCCTCGGACGGTGTCGCGGACAGCCCTCCGGGAGGACTCACAGAACTCAGACCGTCACATGGACAACCCTTCGGGAGGCACTCTCAAAACAGCCCCTCGGGCACAAAGATCGAAACTACGACCTCTCTACGGGGTTGCACACATACGGTGTCATCTATCCGGCAGGGCTTCGCTGTCCATAAGTAGTTCCGACCGGAACCCAGACAGCCGTTCGGCTCTACGAAACTCTTTTCGTCGGAGGGAGAGAAGAAACCAGATAATGCATGGCATGTGTATGAGAACAAGGAGTGTGGTTTGGGGCAGCCCATCCACCTCTATTTATAGGAAAGCCAAGGGGCAAAATTGGCATACAAAAGTACCAAAGTGCCCCTACTTTATGTCATACATAAAAGAATAAAAGGCAAAAAGGTGTGCCATGTGGAGCTCCATGGAGGGGCACCACCATGGCCGGCCACCCTCATGGGGGACCCCCCCCCAAGGGGGCTTCCTTAGTGCCTAAGGCATTCTAGAAGCCTTTTGGGAAAATCCCAAAAGGTGCTTTCCATAAAAATCCCAAAAAGCACTTTCACTATTCACAACGACATTTTTCAGCGTCCGTTCGAACTGAAAATATTTATGTGGGCTTAGAACATTTCCAGTACTCACTAAAATAATTTTCAACGAGATCCGAAACAATTCCGAATTAGTGATTTTCATCTGCGAAAAGCAACTGAAGCGGTTCCGGCAGCTCCGGAACATTTCCGGTTTTTATCCCGGAAAATTCCCAGAAGTTTCCAGAATGATTCTGGCACCCTCCAAGAATTATCAGGCATGTGCCGAAACCAATTTGACTTTATGGAATCCTCTGAAACAACTTTTCAGTTTCACCGGAACTCATCCGGTGACCTCTTTCTTCGGAACTTTTCCGCTGTCTCCGAAAACTTTCTCTCAGACTCCCTGTCTAGTATTCAGCAGATAGATGACCCTTAAGCGTGTGACCCTATAGGTTCGGTGAAGTATAGACATGACACGGAACCCCTTCCGATCAATGATCAACATCGGAGCCGTGGACACCCATATTGACCCCTATACCCACACGAATGAATATTCAAGTGAACCTCCAGTTGCCGTGTGCTATTCCTGTTGCTTCGCGATATGTTACTGTTGGAAATATGCCCTAGAGGCAATAATAAAATGGTTATTATTATATTTCCTTGTTCATCATAATTGTCTATTGTTCATGCTGTAATTGTATTAACCAGAAACCGTAATACATGTGTGAATACATAGATCACAGCATGTCCCTAGTAAGCCTCTAGTTGACTAGCTCGTTGATCAATACATGGTTATGGTTTCCTAACCATGGACATTGGATGGCATTGATAACGAGATCACATCATTAGGAGAATGATGTGATGGACAAGACCCAATCCTAAGCATAGCACTAGATCGTGTAGTTCGTCTGCTAAAGCTTTTCTAATGTCAAGTATCATTTCCTTAGACCATGAGATTGTGCAACTCCCGGATACCGTAGGAATTCTTTGGGTGTATCAAACGTCACAACGTAACTGGGTGACCATAAAGGTGCACTACAGGTATCTCCGAAAGTGTATGTTGGGTTGGCACGAATCGAGACTGGGATTTGTCACTCCGTATGACGGAGAGGTATCTCTGGGCCCACTCGGTAATGCATCATCATAATGAGCTCAATGTGACTAAAGAGTTAGCCACGGGATCATGCGTTACGGAATGAGTAAAGAGACCTGCCGGTAACGAGATTGTACAAGGTATAGGGATACCGACGATCGAATCTTGGGCAAGTATCATACCGGTAGACAAAGGGAATTGTGTACGGGATTAATTGAATCCCCGACATCGTGGTTCATCCGATGAGATCATCATGGAACATGTGGGAGCCAACATGGGTATCCAGATCCCGCTGTTGGTTATTGACCGGAGAGATGTCTCGGTCATGTATACATGCCTCCCGAACCCGTAGGGTCTACACACTTAAGGTTCGATGACGCTAGGGTTATAGGGAAAGTTTGTACGTGGTTACCGAATGTTGTTTGGAGTCCCGGATGAGATCCCGAACGTCACGAGGAGTTCCGGAATGGTCCGGAGGTAAAGAATAATATATAGGAAGTGAGATTTTGGTCACCGGAAGTGTTTCGGGCGTCACCGGTAATGTACCGGGACCACCGGAAGGGTTCCGGGGGTCAACCGGGTGGGGCCACAAGCCCCGGAGGCTTGCATGGGCCAAGAGTGGGAAGGGACCAGCCCCTGAGTGGGCTGGTGCGCCTCCCACCAAAGGCCCAAGGCGCAGCAAAAGGGGAGAAGGGGAAACCCTAGGCGCAGATGGGCCTCAGGCCCACCCTAGGGCGCGCCCCCCCTCTCTCCCCTCTTGGCCGCCCCCCTCCAACCCATCTAGGGCTGCCGCCCCCTGAGGGTGGGAACCCTAGAGGGGGCGCACCCCCCTCCCCTCCTCCTATATATAGTTGGGGTTTTGGGGCTGCCAGGGACACGAATCTCTCTCCCTCTTGGTGCAGCCCTACCTCTCCACCTCCTCGTCTTTCATAGTGCTTGGCGAAGCCCTGCTGGAGAACCACACTGCTCCAACACCACCACGCCGTCGTGCTGCTGCTGGAGTTTTCTTACCCAACCTCTCCCTCCTCCTTGCTGGATCAAGGTGCGGGAGACGTCACCGGGCTGCACGTGTGTTGAACGCGGAGGCGCCGTTGTTCGGCGCTTAGATCAGAATCGACCGCGATCTGAATCGCTGCGTGTATGACTCCTCCAACCACGTTCTTGCAACGCTTCCGCATCGCGATCTTCAAGGGTATGAAGATGCACTCCTCTCTCTCTCGTTGCTAGTCTCTCCATAGATTGATCTTGGTGATGCGTAGGAATTTTTTGATTTACTACTACGTTCCCCAACAGTGGCATCATGAGCTAGGTCTATGCGTAGTTTCTTGCATGAGTAGAACACAAGTTGTTGTGGGCATCGATTTTGTCAATTTACTTGCCGTTACTAGTCTTATCTTGATTCGGCGGCATCGTGGGATGAAGCGGCCCGGACCGACCTTACACGTACGCTTACGTGAGACAGGTTCCACCGACTGACATGCACTAGTTGCATAAGGTGGCTAGCGGGTGTCTGTCTCTCCCACTTTAGTCGGATCGGATTCGATGAAAAGGGTCCTTATGAAGGTTAAATAGAAATTGGCATATCACGTTGTGGTTGTGGCGTAGGTAAGAAACGTTCTTGCTAGAAACCTATAGCAGCCACGTAAAAAAAAATTGCAACAACAATTAGAGGACGTCTAACTTGTTCTTGCAGCATATGCCATGTGATGTGATATGGCCAAAAGGATGTGATGAATGATATATGTGATGTATGAGATTGATCATGTTCTTGTAATAGGAATCACGACTTGCATGTCGATGAGTATGACAACCGGCAGGAGCCATAGGAGTTGTCTTAATTTATTGTATGACCTGCGTGTCAATGAAAACGCCATGTAATTACTTTACTTTATTGCTAACCGTTAGCCATAGTAGTAGAAGTAATAGTTGGCGAGACAACTTCATGAAGACACGATGATGGAGATCATGATGATGGAGATCATGGTGTCATGCCGGTGACGATGATGATCATGGTGCCCCGAAGATGGAGATCAAAAGGAGCAAAATGATATTGGCCATATCATGTCACTTTATGATTTGCGTGTGATGTTTATCATGTTTACATCTTATTTGCTTAGAATGATGGTAGCATAAATAAGATGATCCCTCGCTAAAATTTCAAGAAAGTGTTCCCCCTAACTGTGCACCGTTGCGAAGGTTCGTTGTTTCGAAGCACCATGTGATGATCGGGTGTGATAGATTCTAACGTTCGAATACAACGGGTGTAAGCCAGATTTACACATGCAAAACACTTAGGTTGACTTGACGAGCCTAGCATGTACAGACATGGCCTCGGAACACGGAAGACCGAAAGGTCGAACATGGGTCGTATAGAAGATACGATCAACATAGAGATGTTCACCGTTGATGACTAGTCCGTCTCACGTGATGATCGGACACGGCCTAGTCGATTCGGATCATGTATCACTTAGATGACTAGAGGGATGTCTATCTGAGTGGGAGTTCATCAGATGAACTTCATTATCATGAACATAGTCAAAGTGTCTTTGCAAATTATGTTGTAGATAGCTCGCGCTGTAGCTCCCTTGTTTTATTGATACGTTCCTAGAGAAAAGTAAGTTGAAAGATGATGGTAGCAATAATGCGGACTGGGTCCGTGGTCTGAGGATTGTCCTCATTACTGCATAGAAGGCTTATGTCCTTAATGCACCGCTCGATGCGCCACCCCCTCAAGCATCGTCTGTAGATGTTTTGAACATCTGACAGGCACGTTCTGATAACTACTTGATAGTTCAGTGCGTCATGCAATACGACTTAGAATTGAGGCTCCAAAATGTTTTGAATGTCACGGAACATATGAGATGTTCTAAGAGCTGAAATTGGGATTTCAGGCTCATGCCCGCATTGAGAGGTATGAGACCTCCAACAATATTCTTTGCCTGCAAGATGAAGGAGAATAGCTCAATCAGTGAGCATATGCTCAGATTGTCTGGGTACTACGATCACTTGAATCGAGTGGGAGTTTATCTTCCAGATAAGATAGTGATTAATATAGTTCTCCAAGTCACTGTCACCTAGCTACTAGAACTTCGTGATGAACTATAACATGCCAGGGGTGGATAAGATGATCCCTGAGCTGTTCGCGATGTTTAACACCGCGAAGGTAGAAATCAAGAAGGAGCATCAAGTGTTGATGGTTAGTAAAACCACTAGTTTCACAAAGGGCAAGGGCAAGAAGGGAAACTTCATGGATGGCAAGTCAGTTGCTGCTCGAGTGAAGAAACCCAAGGTTAAACCCAAACCTGAGACTAGGTGCTTCTGTTATGAGGAGAACGGTCGCTGAAGTGGAACAACCCTAGATACTTGGTAGAGAAGAAAGCTGGCAACGTCGACAGAAGTATATTTGATATACGTGTTATTGATGTGTACCTTGCTAGTACTCCTAGTAGCACCTGGGTATTGGATACCGGTTCGGTTGCTAAATGTTAGTAACTCGAAATAAAAACTATGGAATAAACGAAGGCTAGCTAAGGGTGAGGTGACGATGTGTGTGTTTCCAAGGTTGATGTGATCACCATCGCACACTATCTCGGGATTAGGGATGAACCTAAATAAATGTTATTTGGTGTTTGTGTTGAGCATGAACGTGATTAGATCGTGTTTATTGCAATACGGTTATTCATTTAAGTTAGAGAATAATGGTTATTCTGTTTAAATGAATAATACCTTCAATGGTCATGCACCCAATGTGAATGGTTTATAGAATCTCGATCGTAGTAATACACATGTTCATTAAAGATGCAAAATTGATAATGATAGTACCACATACTTGTGGCACTGCCGCTGAAGGTCATATTGGTGTAAAGCGCATGAAGAAACTCCATGCTAATGGATCTTTGGACTCACTCGATTTCGAATCGGTTGCGACATGCGTACCATGCCTCTTAGGCAAGATGACTGAGACCCCATTTCCGGTATGATGGAGCGGGCTAGTAACTTATTGGAGAAAATACATGTTGATGTATGCGGTCCAATGAGTGTTGTAACATGTAGTGGATATCGTTATTTTCTTACCTTCACTGATGATTTGAGTGGATATGAGTATATTTACTTAATGAAACACAAGTCTAAAACGTTTGAAAAGTTCAAACAAATTCAGAGTGAAGTCTAAGATCATCGTGACAAGAAGATAAAAATGTCTACGATATGATCATGGAGGTGAATATCTGAGTTACAAGTTTTGTATACAACTTAAGACAATGTGAAAGTTGTTTCACAACTCACGCCACCAGGAACACCATAGTGTGATGGTGTGTCCGAACGTCGTAGTCGTACTCTATTGGATATGGTGCGTACTATGATGTCTCTTATCGATTTGCCACTATCGTTTTGGGGTTAAGCATTAGAGACAACAACATTCACTTTAAATAGGGCACCATCTAATTCCGTTGAGATAACACCGTATGGTTTGGCAGAAACCTAAGCTGTCATTTCTCAGAGTTTGGGAATACAACGCTAATGTCTGATAAGCTCGAACCCAAAGCGGAAATATGCATCTTCATAGAATACCCTAAGGAAACATTTAGGTATGCCTTCTATCTTAGATCCGAGGGCAAAGTATTTGTTGCTAAAAACGGGTCCTTTCTCGAGAAAAGGTTTCTCTCGAAAGAATTGAGTGGGAGGAAGATAGAACTTGATGAGGTTGTTGAACCTTTGTTTCAACTAAAGAGTAGCGCATCACAGAAAGATGTTTCTGTGGAACCTACGTCAGTTGAAGAGGAAGTTAATGGTGATGATCATGAAGCTTCGGATCAAGTTACTATCAAACTTTGTAGGTCGACAAAGACGCGTACTGCTGTTGAGTGGTACGGCAACCCTGTCTTGGAGGTCATGTTGTTGGACAACAACGAACCTACAAACTATGGAGAAGCGATGATGGGCCCGGATTCCAACAAATGGTTAGAGGCCATGAAATCTGAGAAAGGATCCATGTATGAAAACCAAGTATGGACTTTGGTAGACTTGCCCATTGAATGGCAGGTCGTTGAGTACAAATGGACCTTTAAGAAGAAGACAGACACTGATGGTAAATGTTACCATTTATAAAGCTCGACTTGCCGCAAACAATTTTCTGACAAGTTCAAGGAGTTGACTACGATGAGACATTCTCACCCGTAGCGATGCTAAAGTCTGTTGGAATTATGTTAGCAGTTGCTGCATTTTTCGATTATGAAATCTGGCAGATGGATTTCAAAACATCTTTCCCTTGAGGAAAGGTTGTATGTGAAACAACCAGAAGGTTTTGTCGATCCTAAGGATGCTAAAAGGTATGCAAGCTCCGGCAATCCTTCGATGGACAGGAGCAAGCATCTCGGAGTTGGAATATACACTTTGATGAGGTGATCAAAGTTTTTGAGTTTATACAAAGTTTATGAGAAACTCGTATTTACAAGAAAGTGAGTGGGAGCACTATAGAATTTCTGATGAGTATATGTGGATGACATATTGTTGATCGGAAATGATGTAGAATTTCTGGAAAGCATAAATGGTGGTTTGAAAAGAGTTTTTCAAAGGAAGACCTGGATAAAGCTACCTAATTGATGGGCATCAAGATCTATAGAGATAGATCAAGATGCTTGATGAGACTTTCAATGAGTACATACCTAGACAAGATTTTGAAAGAGTTCAAAATTGATCGGTCAAAGAAGGAGTTCTTACCTGATTTGAAAGGTGTGGAGTTGAGTGAGACTCAAAGCTCGACAGCGGTGGATCAAACAGATAGGACGAAGGTCGTCCCCTATGCTTTATCCATAGGCTCTGTATAATATGCCATGCTGTGTACCGCACATGTGTGTGCCTTGCCATGAGTCTGTCAAGGGGTACGAGAGTGATCCAGGAATGGATCACTGGACAACGGTCAAGATTATCCTTAGTAACTAGAGGACTAAGGAAATATTTCTCGGTTATGGAGGTGATAAAGAGTTCGTCGTAAAGAGTTACGTCGATGCAAGCTTTAACACCAATCTAGATGACTCTGAGTAGCAATCCGGATACGTATAGTGGAGCAGCCATTTGGAATAGCTCCAAGTGGAGTGTGGTAGCAGTGTCTACAGTATGACATAGAGATTTGCAAAGAACACACAGATCTGAATGTCGCAGACCCGTTGACTAAAGACCTCTCTCACATGCAAAGCATGATCGAACCCCAGAACTCACTGGGTGTTAGATTCATAACAATGTAAATCACATGGTGATGTGAACTAGATTATTGACTCTAGTGCAAGTGGGAGACTGTTGGAAATATGCCCTAGAGGCAATAATAAAATGGTTATTATTATATTTCCTTGTTCATGATAATTGTCTATTGTTCATGCTGTAATTGTATTAACCGGAAACCGTAATACATGTGTGAATACATAGATCACAACATGTCCCTAGTAAGCCTCTAGTTGACTAGCTCGTTGATCAATAGATGGTTATGGTTTCCTAACCATGGACATTGGATGTCATTGATAACGGGATCACATCATTAGGAGAATGATGTGATGGACAAGACCCAATCCTAAGCATAGCACTAGATCGTGTAGTTCGTCTGCTAAAGCTTTTCTAATGTCAAGTATCATTTCCTTAGACCATGAGATTGTGCAACTCCTGGATACCGTAGGAATGTTTTGGGTGTATCAAATGTCACAACGTAACTGGGTGACCATAAAGGTGCACTACAGGTATCTCCGAAAGTGTCTGTTGGGTTGGAATGAATCGAGACTGGGATTTGTCACTCCGTATGACGGAGAGGTATCTCTGGGCCCACTCGGTAATGCATCATCATAATGAGCTCAATGTGACTAAAGAGTTAGCCACGGGATCATGCATTACGGAACGAGTAAAGAGACTTGCCGGTAACGAGATTGTACAAGGTATAGGGATACCGACGATCGAATCTTGGGCAAGTATCATACCGGTAGACAAAGGGAATTGTGTACGGGATTAATTGAATCCCCGACATCGTGGTTCATCCGATGAGATCATCGTGGAACATGTGGGAGCCAACATGGGTATCCAGATCCCGCTGTTGGTTATTGACCGGAGAGATGTCTCGGTCATGTATACATGCCTCCCGAACCCGTAGGGTCTACACACTTAAGGTTCGATGACGCTAGGGTTATAGGGAAAGTTTGTACGTGGTTACCGAATGTTGTTCGGAGTCCCGGATGAGATCCCGGACGTCACGAGGAGTTCCGGAATGGTCCGGAGGTAAAGAATAATATATAGGAAGTGAGGTTTTGGTCGCCGGAAGTGTTTCAGGCGTCACCGGTAATGTACCGGGACCACCGGAAGGGTTCCAGGGGTTAACCGGGTGGGGCCACAAGCCCCGGAGGCTTGCATGGGCCAAGAGTGGGAAGGGACCAGCCCCTGAGTGGGCTGGTGCGCCTCCCACCAAAGGCCCAAGGCGCAGCAAAAGGGGAGAAGGGGAAACCCTAGGCGCAGATGGGCCTAAGGCCCACCCTAGGGCGCGCCCCCCCTCTCTCCCCCTCTTGGCCGCCCCCCTCCAACCCATCTAGGGCTGCCGCCCCCCTAGGGTGGGAACCCTAGAGGGGGTGCACCCCCCTCCCCTCCTCCTATATATAGTTGGGGTTTTGGGGCTGCCAGGGACACGAATCTCTCTCCCTCTTGGTGCAGCCCTACCTCTCCACCTCCTCGTCTTTCGTAGTGCTTGGCGAAGCCCTGCTGGAGAACCACGCTGCTCCAACACCACCACGCCGTCGTGCTGCTGCTGGAGTTGTCTTCCCCAACCTCTCCCTCCTCCTTGCTGGATCAAGGCGTGGGAGACGTCACCGGGCTGCACGTGTGTTGAACGCGGAGGCGCCGTTGTTCAGCGCTTAGATCGGAATCGACCGCGATCTGAATCGCAGCGTGTATGACTCCTCCAACCGCGTTCTTGCAACGCTTCCGCATCGCGATCTTCAAGGGTATGAAGATGCACTCCTCTCTCTCTCGTTGCTAGTCTCTCCATAGATTGATCTTGGTGATGCGTAGGAAATTTTTTGATTTACTACTACGTTCCCCAACAGTTACAAATACCCGAGCTGAGACATGTTGGCATTCCCGTGGATCAACAACTTGTCCACTATGCTAGTTACCTCGTTATCGGTATTGTTCTCTTTTCTCGTTACCGTGTTCCGGCATCCCCGTGATCAAATCACAAAGTGTCTGGCCAGACGATGATGGATACCGTAACACCGAGAGGGCCCAGAGATATCTCTCCATCGTCGGAGGAGCAAATCCCAATCTCGAGCTATCAACTTACTTGACACACTTTTCCATGAACCCGTAAGCCGTTGTAATAGCCACCCATTTATTGATGACATTTAACAAACCCCAAAGTTCATGAAGCAAGCATGAAGAAACTTGATACTCTCATGGTCTAAGGAATCATGCAAACGTTAACCATCTCTGTGTTATTAACCATAAACTTGTGACGAATGAATCTCATAGCATAACATCAATTCGGGTCGATTCAACACAAATGTTCTGCTAACATTGTGCCCTCAAAATTGCTGGCATAGACATGCCCATGATTGGGAAAACATAATCATCATGCAACACTTGTCTTAGAGGCACGACTAGGAATACATTTTACCGTTTATTATTCCACACGTGCACATGGGTTTTCCCCAAAGCCTTTATGGATATACGGCCTCGGGAACCACAGCAGTTATAGCATGGAACATAAACTTAATAATGAGCATGGAGATAAATAATAACATTTATTATTGCCTCTAGGGCATATCTCCTACAGACTCCCACTTGCACTAGAGTCAATAATCTAGTTAATGCTAATGCACTTTACACCTGTGGCACACCGGTGTAAATATGCTTCGTTTGTGGTATAGCCTGATGTCCAACGGATCTGACAACTTCAGATCCGTGTGTATCTTTGCATATCCTCGCATTTTCACGGTTTCACAAAATTCATATTTTGTGTGGACTTGGCTTTGCATATGTGCGAATCATTGGTCGAAACCTGATTCCTCGGACTGAGCTATGGAGCAACTATCTGCAATAGTGTCCCATTGACCAAAGCCATCTTGGAACCACAATAAGTTCATGAATAAACTATATGATTCAACAACTTCTTTGTCGCTTCTAAAGCACCAACATACTTAGCCATTTGACATAGAATTCGCCACAGTAACCTGTTTGGAACAATTTCCAACTACCGTGCCACCATATTGTGTGTTACACAAAAACCCTCAATTTAAATCAAAAATCGCTTGGAGCATGGATGAGGACTGTATCGATGTAACCTTTTACAACAAACTCTTCATGATCTCCGCTTGCGAGAAAACATGTCATCAGTGCTACTATAGTACTCAATGACCCTTTTTCACTTTTGTCCCATGATCAGAACTTTTGATCACTTTGGTATCTATACTCGCAACAACTTTGGAGTATTGGACATATCTGGTTGTTTTTACATACCATGGAATACATGATTAATCCAAACATGAAGGTGTGTGGAATCTCCATCATGTATTTTTGCTCATCAGTGTTTTTGGGACACCGAGTCTTGCAAAAACTCTTTCCAAGTGACTTCGGCAAGAATTACTCCTTGACGTTTTTAATGCTAAAAGGTTTTAGCATTTTGTCAATATGTATCTTTGCTCAGCCCCATCAGGTAAATCTATCTCCATAGATCATCATGCCTAATATCAAGGCTATTTAGCCCAAGCACTTCATCAAAAAACTATTTTCAAATGAAGTCCTAATTGGTGTCAAGAAATTTATTTCCAATTAACAATGTGTCAAGCACACAAGGTTTTTAGAAATATTATTATGCTCCCACTTACTTTCTTGAATTACAAGTATCTTCGTTACCCATTGATGAAGTCAAACCCCTTTGACCATTTCATCAAAACACGAAGATTCCAACTCCATTTTGCTCTCTTCTGTCCATCACTAGAACTCTGAAGTTTGCATACTCACTAGCATCCTCTAGAATGACAAAATACCTTGGACTGTAACACATGCAAGTCCTCGGTTTCATTTCCATCAGATGGAAATCCTTTCGTCATCGATGTTTCATATCTCATGATTTGAAATATGTATTAATTGCTAGTTCAACCCAAACCGACTTTAAGCATCGCTACGGTGAAACAACCTCATCGTAGTCAACTCCTTGAACTTGTTATTGCAACAAGTCGAGCTTTATGGATTAAACATTTTTATCCGTATCAGTTTTAGTTCCATAAATATTCGTCAGACTCTAAGTCTTCTGAAAGGTGTATCAAGATTTTAATCTTGAAACATTTATATGGAGACTATCTCGGATTGTATGGGCATTTAGCCAATTCCGGAGTCAGGGCCCATCAACGCTTCCTTGTGTATCGTAGGTATACTATTGTCTAACAACAATATCTTGTTTGCGCACCTGATAGGTTTGCACAAGCTTTACCTACGTGGTTCAGCTGCAAGTTCGACCGAAGTCCAAACAATTTATTGTAGAGACTTCCGTATCAGTCGTAGTAGGAAACTCCGGAATCACTTCCAAGGTTCCTTTCCTTTGACCTGATGACGAACATACTGGTTATCTCGTCGATTTGCATTGTCCTCCCACTCACCTTTTGCAAGAACAATTCTCTTTAAAAGCATACCGTTTTGTGGCAAAAACCTTTGCCTCGGTATAGTGGTGGGGGAATACCCAATGACTTGGGATAACCTACAAAGTAGCACTTGTCTGATTTGGAATAGGTTTGTAACCTTTTACACAAGCCCCATATTCCAAATGTTAAGAAAAAGATATAACATGGTTGGGCGTACCATACCATGGTGTCATTTCAACAGACCCGATGGAGCTCTTTTCAGTGTAAAAGCCGCAGTCTCTAAAGCATCACCTTTTAAAAGGGATAATGGCAAATTTATTTATGTCATCTTTGATCTTACCATGTCATAAATGGTTCGATTACATCTTCACGGACTTTCCACTTGCAGTGGTGTTCCGGGAGGTGCAAGTTATGAAACCCCTTTCACAACTCATCAGACATTCGCTAAACTTGTAACTCAAATATTTCTTTCTGCGATCGAATTGTAGAAACATAATTTTCTTGTTACAATAACTTCTACTTCATATTTGAAAACCTTTTGCAGGATTTCAAAAGATCCAGAATTATGTCTCATCAAGTAAATATCCATATATCTACTTGAGTCATTTTAGAAGGTAGACAAATCCACTATTTGCAACAACATTTATTGGACTACATACATCAAAATGTATGATCACCAATAAGTTCTTTTCTAGTTCCTTATGTCCTGTGAACGGTATTTTAGTCACTTCTCTTTTCGGAAGAAAGTTGTAAGTGTCAGATGATTCAAAATCAAACGACTTCAAAATCCATCATAATGGAATTTATCCATGCGGGTTTCTCCAATGTGACCAAATGTAGTGCCACACTTGTGTGGTATTCTCTTAGTCTTACGACATTTAGCGTCAGTGTTATGGGTGCATCATATTACTATCAATATTCATAACATACATCCCATCTGGATGGAAGCATGGCCCTTCATGTTATTCATAATGCTGAACAACAATTGTTCTTTTATGAACAACCCTTTTGCAACAACATTGTGCAAGGGGCTAGAGTATAAAACTCTAAAATGAATTATGAAAGTAAATCCAGTGGTAATATATTATTATCATTATTCATAACATACATCTCATTCTCAATGAAAGTATGGCCCTTATGTTATTCATAACATCGAACATAAAAAGTTCTCTTATGAACAACCTTCTTGCAAGATACCTTATGCAAAGGGCTAGACTGTAAAACTCTAAAATGAATTATGAAAGTAAATACAGACGGTAATACACCGATGGAAGGTATAGTAACATTTACTATGTTCCCTGTGTATACCTAAACCTCATCCCTGGCTAGTCTTTCAGGCCATAGTAGTTCTTATATCGAGTTGCAACAGAATGCAATCGAGCGGGTATCTTTGTGATTAACTCACAATACCCAAGAATTAGTGATTAACATGTTTAACCATAATTCCCAAGAACTATATCTTTGACCAGCCTTCTATACATCAAAAACTTGTATGACATTCATACATGAGCTGGATATTCCAGTCTTCTTTCTTTTTGCCTTTATACTTCTAACAGTTTAACTTTCAGTATTTCTCCTACTCTCAGAAGAAGCACCGAACTTAAGAGTGGCATTTAGCCCCAGACTTCGTAGGTGTGTAAGTCACACTAACACCGTTCGGACACTTCCTTTCTCTTTAAGTTGTTGTTTTATTCACCTTTCATCATATGACAGGCGTTCTTCTGGATCCCTCTCTTATCAGTCTAATGCATAGTAAACTCCTTTACTAATAGTTTGCAAACAAACATTGCTTTGGATATCTCATATCTTTTAGCCTTTGTCTGTCTCTGAAAATGATTTTCAGATTCCATGAATATCACATAACTATCCAAACTTTCAAAGTTCGGGTCTCATGGAAGCAAATGTATTGCACTTGACTGAAACAGAATTCTAGCTTTTGGATCGAAGGACGAGAGTCACATGATCCATAGCATTGGCAGGAGGATACCGAAAGTATGCGATAGGACAAAGTCCTTCTTGGCACTCTTGAGGACAATCCTCACATTACGTTACCAACCGTAAAGTTTTAACCAGATATTTAACAGCTATTCAATTTTAACAGGGAAGGTGGAAACGCGAGCCATTATTCTACAACTATTATGCAAATCACACTTTGAAAAGAGTTCATAATTAATTGCACTGAGAATTAAACAAGTTAATTCTACAGTGCGCTCCCACTCAAATCAATATCTCTCATAATTGATTTTGAGTGATGCAAGACCCGCATTTCAATTGCTCGCCATTGGTGTAACACCACTGATGACGAAAATCTCAACCGGTAGGCCAACTTGCCAATCACATCTCTATGTGACTCTTGTTCATCTTTCAATGCGTGTGTTCCGAGCTCATGACGGTCATGCCTGAACGTCAAGACAACCAAGTGATCTCGCTGCGAGGTCTCAACTCACCCGCCTCACACTTCTCTAATCTTTCGTACCCGTGTGACATGGCGCACCCCGAAAAGATAGGTGCCGTGATGGTGCTACACTTGGGAGAACATTATCTACTTGATATTTTCAATGACAGATCACCCTAATAAAAAGCGACTACCGCGCAATCAAGAAGGGTGCATCAAGAGGGATAAACATCTCAGGCAATTCATAATAGCATGATATGGTATAGCCTCTTCTGAAGGAGAAGTTTTGTATTTCTTCGTCTTCGGCATTCGCGTCGGTGTTCACCTTCGCGAAGATTGCCACCACCTTGTCGATGAACTAGATAATATTGCTATCTCTATAGCTAATAAAATAAGTGCATTACTTAAGGTTGACACGCAGGTCATTAAAGTGACAATCATATGGCTCCAGCCATCATGCCGAATCATGACACGCAGGTCATGTTAATTTACATTGTACAGTCATCTCATAGATAATCAAATTAATATGAGCACTGCTATACCACATCACAAGCACATGCAAACCATCCTGCAAAACCAAGTTAGATGCCTCTAATCGGTCCATGCAAAAACTTGTTTTACATGGCTTCTAAGGTTTCGAAACAAACCGAAGCTACCAACGTCCATCATCAAGTATGATAATTCAAGTCGCTAGATTAACTTTGCGGGGTGTATGAAGCACGAGATAATAAAATCTCGAACCCCATACTAAACTTCGTCATACGCATGACCCCCGTGCAGATCATATCTGCATTGCCCTTTCGTCTGCGAAACATCCATCTTTCTTTAACTATGGTGGAACCCAAAGAACTGTTAGCACTTCGTTGATCTGTCAATCAGCATACACAGGAGCAGCATGAAAGGATCGCGGATTGCCAGAACTTTGTGAGATTCCACCATGCCATCAAGATTAGGATTATGCAAATTCAAGGGAAGCAATAGGAACATCGGGTAACAGATTTCATCTGCTACCCGCACAAATAATTTTCAGTAATAGAACTCATCTACTACCTAATTATATTGTGCAACACCCATACATCTCTATGTATTCTAGATCGCAACCTGCATCTATGCATAGCACGGCTCATGATGCCACTGAAGGGTAACGCAGCAGAAAACAAAAATATTCCAACCTACGCACCAGCCCAGGACCACTATGGAGACTGCATACAAGGTTTGATCATTTTCGTTACCGACTCGTAGCGCAGCGGAAGTAGAGTCGATGATGATCGGCGGTGCAGATCCCCGCAGCTAGGATTTACAACCTCCCAACCGCGAGGATGTACTCCCTCATCTGCCCCATGGACAGCCCTCCGGGAGGCGGTCGGATAGTCCCTCGGACGGTGTCGCGGACAGCCCTCCGGGAGGACTCACAGAACTCGGACCATCACTTGGAAAGCCCTTCGGGAGGCACTCTCAAAACCGCCCCTTGGGCACAAAGATCGAAACTAGGACCTCTCTACAGGGTTGCACACATACGGTGTCATCTATCCGGCAGGGCTTCGCCGTCCATAACTAGTTCCCACCGGAACCCAGACAGCCTTTCGGCTCTACGAAACTCTTTTCGTGGGAGGGAGAGAAGAAGCCAGATAATGCATGGCATGTGTATGAGAGCAAGGAGTGTGGTTTGGGGCAGCCCATCCACCTCTATTTATAGGAAAGCCAAGGGGCAAAATTGGCATACAAAAGTACCAAAGTGCCCCTACTTTATGTCATACATAAAAGAATAAAAGGCAAAAAGGTGTGCCATGTGGAGCTCCATGGAGGAGCACCACCATGGCCGGCCACCCTCATGGGGGACACCCCCAAGGGGGCTTCCTTAGTGCCTAAGGCATTCTAGAAGCCTTTTGGGAAAATCCCAAAAGGTGCTTTCCATAAAAATCCCAAAAAACACTTTCACTATTCACGACAACATTTTTCAGCGTCCGTTCGAACTGAAAATATTTATGTGGGCTTAGAACATTTCCAGTACCCACTAAAATAATTTTCAATGAGATCCGGAACAATTCTGGATTAGTGATTTTCATCTGCGAAAAGCATCTGAAGCGGTTCCGGCAGCTCCGGAACATTTCCGATTTTTATCCCAGAAAATTCCCAAAAGTTTCCGGAATGATTCTGGCACCTTCCAAGAATTATCAGGCATGTGCCAAATCCAATTTGACTTTATGGTATCCTCTGAAACAACTTTTTAGTTTCACCGGAACTCATCCGGTGACCTCTTTCTTCGGAACTTTTCCGCTGTCTCCGAAAACTTTCTCTCAGACTCCCTGTCTAGTATTCAGCAGATAGATGACCCTTAAGCGTGTGACCCTATAGGTTCGGTGAAGTATAGACATGACACGGAACCCCTTCCGATCAATGATCAACATCGGAGCCGTGGACACCCATATTGACCCCTATACCCACACGAATGAATATTCGAGTGAACCTCCTGTTGCCGTGTGCTATTCCTGTTGCTTCGCGATATGTTAAAAATACCCGAGGTGAGACATGTTGGCATTCCCGTGGATCAACAACTTGTCCACTATGCTAGTTACCTCGTTATCGGTATTGTTCTCTTTTCTCGTTACCGTGTTCCGGCATCCCCGTGATCAAATCACAAAGTGTCTGGCCAGACGATGATGGATACCGTAACACCGAGAGGGCCCAGAGATATCTCTCCAACGTCGGAGGAGCAAATCCCAATTTCGAGCTATCAACTTACTTGACACACTTTTCCATGAACCCGTAGGCTGCCGTAATAGCCACCCATTTACGGATGACGTTTAACAAACCCCAAAGTTCATGAAGCAAGCATGAAGAAACTCGATACTCTCATGGTCTAAGGAATCATGCAAACGTTAACCATCTCTGTGTTATTAACCATAAACTTGTGACGAATGAATCTCATAGCATCAATTCGGGTCTATTCAACACAAATGTTCTGCTAACATTGTGCCCTCAAAATTGCTGGCATAGGCATGCCCATGATTGGGAAAACATAATCATCATGCAACACTTGAGCTAGTCTTAGAGGCATGACTAGGAATACATTTTACGGTTTATTATTCCACACGTGCACATGGGTTTTCCCCAGAGCCTTTATGGATATACGGGCTCGGGAACCACAGCAGTTATAGCATGGAACATAAACTTAATAATGAGCATGGAGATAAATAATAACATTTATTATTGCCTCTAGGGCATATCTCCTACATCCTTCTCTTTGGGTGTCCACCGCCCGCACCTCAGGAACCGCGAGAGAACTAGATTCTTCGATAATATTCGATCTATATTAGCTAGTGATGTTATATATATGATAATATTTGAGATGTATTAGTGATAATACTCAAGATGTATTCGAAATTATATTCGATAATATTCGAGACGATGTATTCGAGATTATATTATTCGATAATATTTGAGACAATGTATTCGAGATTATATTCGATGATGCATATTATCTGGATTAATTATTCGAGATGTATATATATTATCTACTATGATTCAGTTTTTCCTTATTGATTGCATGCATGCATTCTAATTTGAATACTAAATTATTTTATCTTTCTTCTGGATTAGTTAAATAAAAGCTATGGACAATACCGGCAGAGAAGGAGAAGAGACTCTGTTCGACATCATACGCTCCCTGAGCCCAGATGACAATGAAGAATACTTGATGAGGGTATGATATTTGATGAAGACGAACGAATAGATGAAGTCCAGAACAATGACGACGAAGGAAATGTTGTCCTTCAAATAACAAAGATCGGCAAGGTATATTTATATAAGGCATCTGGTGATCATCACATGTTTTAATTGATTTGTATATATATTAATGAATCGATCTTTCTTCTTTTAGCCCTCCGGATCTTCTACAAGCAGCAGGACAGTTCGAGGCCTGGCCAAAAAGTTCCAGGCTGGCGTAAAGTACAACATCGATGCCATCAAACCTAATGGCGAACCGCTTGAACCTAAGAAGAATGCGAACAAGTTCATTCGTCAATGCGGAGTTATTGTCAGGGACCAAATCCCGATCTCCATTCAAGAATGGAAAAAGCCAGCAAAGGGAGATCCAGATGTTACTTTTGTCAACCAAAGAGCAAAAGATCTGCTTTGGGAATCGCTCATGTCACATTTCACGCTACCAGATCATTTGACAGATGCAGATCTGGAGAAAGTCAAGAACGGTGCTCTTAAGAAGATGGCGATAGCATTCAACAACCACAAGAAAAATACTTGGGCCGCGTACGTCAGAGCAGGATAGCAGACTCCAGAATTCAAGGGAACACTGGAGAAAGCAAGAGATCACTGGGATGCTTTCGTGAAGTTCAAGGAATCGGAAGTAGCTCAGGAACGGTCAAGAATAAACAAGATTAATGCCACGAAAAAGTAGTGGCACCATAATCTGGGGCCAGGTGGCTACGAGGTGGCCTGGCCTAAGTAGGATCTCGCTGAGAAAGAGATGATGGATGCAGGGGTCACTCCAGTTACATTGAGCTGGCCCCCCAGGTGCAGGACTTGGTTTTATGCGCATGGGGGAAAGTTGGACCCAAAGACAGGGCTGGTTTTGGAGCGGGCAATTCTTAAATGAGCCACCGACAGTTTACTTGTTCCAATAGAAGAGGCTCGAACGCGGGTGCTCACGCCCAACAGAGAGAACGACGAGCTTACGCGCGCCCTGAAGAATCCTGAACACCCGGGAAGAACACGAGGCAAAGGCGTTGTTCCATGGTTTAAGGGGTTTGCAGATTAGAACGACACTTACAGAAGCCGTGTGAGAAAGAGGCAGCCGGAGGAGGAGAAGAGGAAGCTGGAGGAGGAGAAGAGGTAGGAGGAAGCAGACCGCCTTTAATTGGTAGAATCAAAGCACGCGGAATTGGAACGCGCTTTCAGGTGGCAGCAGCAGCAGATCGACTCACTTAGCCAGGAAAGGACGTCTCAACTGCAGCAGCAAGCAAATCCAGCATTGGATAGCACCGTCCCATCCATGCCGAGAAGCAGCGTGGGTTCTGCCCCGGGCGATGATGCACTGCTAGATAGATACCCTGTGGATGATATCATAGGTAGGACAACTTGTGAGCTACACATGAAAATGAAGAACATATCCATGAAGGTGGCGGATGGCTATTCTTTAACAAATCCCCTTGAAGCAACCTTCCATTGCAATCCGATGCCAGCTGGCTATGTTCGTGTCGGGGCTGATGAAGTGATGAAAGGATATTTGGGGCTAGAGCTTGACATTCCTGGAGGTGAAGACGAGCGCACACTGGGAGAGGCCATACATCGTATGGTTCTATGGAGAAAGGATTGCATCGTCTTTCCAAGGCCACCGCCACCGCGTCAGCCGGCTCCTCCTCCAAGTCCGCCACGGCATCAGCAGACTCCCGATCCTCCAAGTCCGCCACCGCATCAGCAGACTCCTGCTCCTCCAAGTCCGCCACCACGCCAATCCACTGCTCCTCCTCCAAGTCCGGCACCGCGTCATCGCACTCCTCCTCCTCCAAGTCCGGCACCGCGTCAGCCGACTCCTCCTCCAAGTCAGGCACTGCATCAGCCGTCTCCGCCGCCTCAGCGGGCTCCGCTGGCTCATCAACAACGGAAGAGAGGCACCGCAGCTACGGCGGCTAGCGGTACAAAAGAAGGCAAGAAATACAAATATGGTCCAAGCCTCAAGCCTCTTCCGTTGTTGCCTTACCACCTCACCGATGAGGAAACTAACGCCGAAGTGGCTGCTCAACTGCAGGTCCATTTTGGACTGAAACCACCCCCACCGCCAAAGGAGAAAGTACCTGAGCATGTCATACAACACTTTATTGATAATGCTCAACCAGCTGTCAAGCATAGGGACTCAGACTATGAGCACTCTATCAAGAAGTCATTTTATGCACACAAAAATAATGAGTCGAGCTCGAGCTCGAGCCAAGCAGTTGGCAAAAAAAGCAGGAAAACTGTTCCCCAGCTGGGAGAACATACAGTGCAATCGATCCCCCCGCTTATTGTACAAACACATGTGAGTACCGCCGATCAGCTGGTAATAACCGACGATCATAGAAGGCAGGCTGAAGAGGCTGGTATCACTGTTGAACAACTCCTAGGCATCGAGGAAGTCCCCAGGTTTACAGAGGAGGAACTACAATGGAAATATGTCCGCGGCCAAACTATGGTCAAGCCTGAGCAGATCCCGCTTCTATCAACAAGAATGTATGAATTGCATCAATGGTACCTGAGAGAAGTAAAGACTACCGATCGAGAGTCCCTCATGGTGAAAGTCAAGGAAGAGCGTTACTACCATGCAAAAGATCTCTGGGTTGAGTTTCAAGAAATGTTTCAGTTATTCAATCAAGACGCACTCGACAAATCTATCGTCAGTTGCTATTGTCTGTAAGTGATTTCTTTCTGTAATTTAAGTCTCTAGCTAGCTATAGTGCTTGTTCATTACCTGTAATTATAATCACTATATTCTTTTCTGTGGTATTATGCAGAATGAAGATGTATGAAATGAAAAGAGCTGGACGCTATGGCATTGGGTTCATTGACCCAAATACCATTAATCAAGAGACATGGTCACGTGAATATGATTGACCATACACAGAGAGAAGCTTGCTAGAGTTCTTCAAGCAACTAAATACCCAACCAGAAATACTACTTCCTTACAACTTCGGGTGAGTGACACTGTCTTGTACTACAAATTCTGTTTTTGCTTACTAGATGTTAATAAGTGTAGTTGATGAGTTATGCACATGCCCGCTTAATTATACAAACGTGTGCGCATGCAGTTTTCACTGGATCCTGCTAATCATTGAAGTTGACGAGGGAAAAGTTCAAGTACTGGACTCACTACTTAAAGACATTAATGACTACACAATCGTGAGGGGGGTGGTCGACAGGTAAATTCAATCATTATCGAAATATGTCGGCCTCTTTAGTTCATTTCCTGATATCAACTAATAAATAACTCCTTTATTCATTTTCTTTGCCGGCAGGCAGGGCTTGGGAAAATTTCATCAAACAGGTTCAAGGCCCATGGAAACAAAAGCTGAAATGGGTCGCGACCCAAGGTAATTAATTAAGTAATACTAGCTAGCTACCATCTCTTTAATTCTAGTTTCAATACCATTATCATGCTTGATTAATTATTATCTGATTGAATTCTATTCTCATAAAGACCTTGAGGTAGGCGCCGGGGAATAATTTATGTGCATAGTATGTTTGCGAGAACATTCGCTTTATGACCGAAAGGAGCAAAGATGCAAGAGATCTTCGGGTACGTAAACACAATTCACAATTCTTTTTATCATGATCTAATATATATACACACAACTAATACATTCATATTGATCTCCTTTAAAAGATGAAGGAGATGCGGGATAAGCTCCTACCAACGGATCGCGTACGAGCAATTCAAGAGGAAATAGCGGGATTTTTGCTCGACTAGGTCATAGATCCCAAAGGAGAATACCATTACAAGCTGTAATGCCTCCATTTAATGATCTGCAAATTATAGGAGAAATTGTATATACCAAATTGTATATATATATATATATATATATATATATATATATGTGTGTGTGTGTGTGTGTGTGTGTGTGTGTGTGTGTGTGAATGGTCGTGCGAGAAATTTGATGATATATATATGATCGGTTCTACGAGAAATTCTATATATATATATATGCATAACATGTACAATATGTAGTAGCGTAAAATATGTTTGAAATGAAAAAGAATTAAATGGAAAACACAAAATTAAAAGGAAAAATAAACCATAAACCCCTAAACCTTTTAGTCCCGGTTGGTCCCCCAGGCCCCCGGCGCGGGCTCGTGTCATGTGGTGGGCCTTTGGTCCCGGTTCGTGACGAACCGGCACTAAAGGGGGGGCCTTTAGTCCCCACACTTTAGTGCCGGTTGTAGAACCGGCACTAAAGGTCCTTACGAACCGGGACTAAAGCCCAATTCTGCACTAGTGGGGGCATGCTAGTTCCACACTTGTGCTTCAAAGCAGCACCATGTTTTTCATATGGAAAGTCTCCTATGTTGTCACTTTCATATACTAGTGGGAATTTTTCATTATAGAGTTAGATGCACACCCACTTAGTTTTCATATTGAGCTTTCATACACTTATAGCTCTTAGTGCATTTGTTGCATGGCAATCCCTACTCCTCGCATTAATATCAATTGATGGGCATCACCATAGATCGTTGATTAGCCATGTTGATGTGAGACTTTCTTACCCTTTTGTCTTATCTATATTTACCCCTATCATCATACTCTATTCCACCCGTAGTGCTATATCCATGGCTCGCGCTCATGTATTGCGTGAGGGTTGAAAAAGCTGAAGCGCGTTAAAAACTATGAACCAATTGCTCGGCTTGTCATCGGGGTTGTGCATGATAAATACTTTGTGTTAAGAAGACAGAGCATGACAAGACTATATGATTTTGTAGGGATAGCTTTCTTTAGCATTGATATTTTGAAAGACATGATTGTTTGTAGGGATGCCTGAGTATTGATGCTTTTATGTCAAATTATAGACTATTGCTTTGAATCACTTGTGTCTTAATATTCATGCCATGATTAGATATATGATCAAGATTATGCTAGGTAGCATTCCACATAAAAAATTATTCTTTTTATCATTTACCTACTCGAGGACGAGCAGGAATTAAGCTTCGGGATGCTGATATGTCCCCGTCGTATCTATAATTTTTGATTGTTTCATGCCAATATTATACAACTTTCAAATATTTTTGGCAACTTTTTATATGATTTATTGGACTAACCTGTTGATCCAGTGCCCAGTGCCAGTTCCTGTTTTTTGCATGTTTTTTGTTTCACGGAATATCCATATCAAACGAAGTCCAAATGCAATAAAATTTTACGGAGAATTATTTTGGAATATATGTGATTTTTGAGACTTGGAATCAACGCAAACGGGATCCCACAGCCCCCACAAGACACCAGGGCGCGCCCCAGGGGCCAGACGCGCCCTGGTGGGTGTGCCCTCCTCGGATGTCGGTTGGAGCTGTACTTCCGGCGCAAGGAAGCTTATATCCGGAAAAAATCGTGTTAAAATCTCAGCGCAATCAGAGTTACGGATCTCTGGGAATATAAGAAATGGTTTTCGGCCAGATCTGGGGAACGCGAAACAGAAGAGAACAGAGAGGGAGATCTAATCTCGGAGGGGCTCCCGCCCCTCCGCCGCCATGGAGGCCATGGACCAGAGGGAGAACTCTCCTCCGATCTAGGGGGGAGGCCAAGAAAGAAGAAGAAGGAGGGGGGCTCTCTCCCTTCTCTCCCGGTGGCGCCGGAACGTCGCCGGGGCAACGATCGTGATGGCGATCTACATCAACAATCTTTCTACCATCAACACCAACTTTCTCCACCTCTATACAGCGGTGTAACACCTCTCTTCCCCGTTGTAATCTCTACTTAAACATGGTGCTCAACTCCATATATTATTTCCCAATGATCTATGGTCATCCTATGATGTTTGAGTAGATCCGTTTTGTCCTATGGGTTAGTCGTGATCTTGGTTGGTATGATTGTATATTTTATTTATGGTGCTGTCCTATGGTGCCCTCCGTATCGTGCAAACGTGAGGGATCCTCGCTGTAGGGTGTTGCAATATGTTCATGGTTTGCTTATTGTCGGTGTTGCGGGGGTGACAGCAGCCTAAACGTGGATAAGTGGGTTATGGCGTATGTGAGTAAAGAGGACTTGATACTTAATGCTATGGTTGGGTTTCACGACCTTAATGATCTTTAGTAGTTGCGGATGCTTGCTAGGGGTCTAATCATAAGTGCATATGATTCAAGTAGAGAAAGTATGTTAGCTCATGCCTCTCCCTCATATAAAATTACAAGAATGATTACCGGTACTTGTTATCGATTACCTAGGGACAAATGACTTTCTTGTTGACAAAAGCTATCCACTTTTATTACCTTGCAATTTATTCGTAGTTTTATTCTCGCAATGTGCTCGTAGTTTTATTCTTGCAAAATAGTTTCATACTTGTTTTAGACTTTTAGGTAAAGCAAACATCAAGTGTGCGTAGAGTTGTATCGGTGGTCGATAGGACTTGAGGAAAAATTTGTTCTACCTTTAGCTCCTCGTTGGGTTCGACACTCTTATTTATCGAAGTTGGCTACAAACGATCCCCTATACTTGTGGGTTATCAGCCGCCTCTTCTTGCTTTCAATTTTTTCCTGGTGTCAACATAGAACAACAGGAGTGTCGTGTTAAATTTTGGAATTTTTCGGGGATCGTTTGGACATTTTTATACGTTAACTGAGTTTTCTAGGCATTTATGTGCATAATTCCAAATTGAACTACATGCACATGCTCTAGTGCATAAAAACGGGTTGAAAAATCAAATGTGTGTCCTTGGTTGCAAGCTTAGGTCACATGGAAGAAATGAGAATGAATGTCAAACACCTTGACGCTCTCGCTCGGCCGCTAACATTGAGATACATGTTTTTAAAATTCTAGTAAATCGAAAACTCATCTGAAATTCATGAAACTTGACATGATATCATGGAACGGCATCGACATGCATGCCGTGGTAAAAATATTGTCCCATTTGGGGCAGGTTTGGGTATAAGCTTCTCGCAAACCAGAGCTTCTCTCACAACAAGCTTGATGGTTTCGGTAGGGAACGTGCCATCTTGGGGGACGAAATGATATATGTTGCCTCTTCATACTTTCAAAAAATTTCTCGTGACAACATAGAACAACAGGAGTGTTGTGTCAGTTGTCAGGATTTTTCGGGGTTCGCTTGGACATTTTTATACATTAATTGGCTTTTCTATGCATTTATGTGCATAATTCAAATTTGAACTACATGCACATGCTCCAGTGCATATAAATGGGTTCAAAATTGAAATGTGTGTCCTTGGTTGTATGCTTAAGTCCCATGCAAGAATTGAGAATGAATGTCAAACACCTTGCCACCGTCGCTCGGCCGCTAACATTGAGATACATGGTTTTTAAATTCTAGTAAATCGAAATCGCATCTAAAATTTATAAAACTTGACATGCTAGCATGGAACGGCATCAACATGCCGTGGTAAAAATATTGTCCCATTTGGGGCAGGTTGGGGTATAAGCTTCTCACAAACCAGAGCTTCTCACAACAAGCCTCATGGTTACGGTAGGGAACGTTTCATCTTTCTGGACGAAACGATATCCGTTGCCTCTTCTTGATTTTAATTTTTTTTCTAGTGTCAATATAGAACAACATGAGTGTTGTGTTAATTTTAGGAATTTTTTGGGGTTCGTTTGGACATTTTTATAAATTAGCTGAGTTTTCTATGTATTTATGTGCATAATTCAAATTTGAACTACAGGCACATGCTCCAGTGCATGTAAATTGGTTGAAAAATCAAATATGTGTCCTTGGTTGCATGCTTAGGTCCCATGCATAAAATGGGAATGAATGTCAAACACATTGCCACCGTCGCTCGGCCGTAAACATTGAGATACATGATTTTTAAATTCTAGTAAATCCAAAACTCATCTGAAGTTCATGAAACTTGACATGCTATCATGGAGCGGCATCAACATGCTGTGGTAATTTTTTTGTCCCATTTGGGACAGGTTTGGGTATAAGCTTCTCGCAAACCAGAGCTTCTCACAACAAGCCTAATGGTTTCGGTAGGGAACGTGCCACCTTTGGGGACGAAATGATATCCATTGCCTCTTCTTGCTTTCAAAATATTTCTAGTGTCAACATAGAACGACAGGAGTGTTGTGTCAATTTTTGGAATTTTTTGGGGTTCGCTTGGACATTTTTATACATTAACTGGGTTTTCTAGGCATTTTATGTGCATAATTCAAATTTGAACTACATGCACATGCTCCAGTGCAGAAAAATGGGTTGACATATCAAATGTGTGTCCTTGGGTGCATGCTTAGGTCAGATGCAAGAAATGGGAATGAATTTCAAACACCAGGGCACTGTTGATTGCCAGCAAAACATTGAGATACTTTGTTTTTAAATTCTAGTAAATCCAAAACTCGTCTGAAATTCATGAAACTTTGCATGCTATCATGGAATGGCACCCGACATGCTGTGGTATTTTTCGTGTCCATTGTGAGAGAAGGCGCACTCGAATAACAGCCAACAAAGACATTTTGAAACAAATAGCTGCCACTTTAACATCTCAAACGTTTGTATAATTTAAATCATGTGCATTTGTTAACCATTCACATGATGCCACGTGTCTCTCTTTTAATGGCTATAGGAGGTGCCGTGTGGACAGCTGCTTGACTGAACGGGAGGCGTGCGAGCGCAGTCCGGTGCGCAGGCTGACTGAGAGGCGTGTAAGCTTTCCTCTAATGCGCAGGCTCACCGGGAAGCGTGCGAGCTGTACGCTGCGCAGGCTCACTGGGAAGCGAGCCCTTTGACTTCCATGGCCGCCCGCCTTGCTCACATCCTCTCCATTAATGGCGCCCGAGCCGCTGTTTAATACGGGCGGCCTTACTGTTCGCCTCCCATTCCCCTCCCTCCCGCAGACCTCCACCAACGCCATGGCGCAGAAGGATCTTCTACCACTAGTCTTCAAGTTTGGTGAAGTCGACTCCGAGCCGGAGGAGATAGAAAATAAGGAGGAATGGGGCCTCATGGACATGGCCCTGAACGAGCTGACCGCGACGGTTGCTGCCCCCGAGCCCGCGCCAGCAACCATCCCGGAGCATTGACGGGCTGGTCGCCGAGCACTATCGCAGAGCTGGAAGCCGCGGGCGTCACCGAGGTCTCCGCGGACCCGCGCGAGCTCGTGTACATGCCAGCGCCAGCGCCCGTGCCCGTGCGTGCCCCTGCACCCACCGCGGCGCCGGTTCCCGTGCGTTTAGCTGCACCCGCCACGCCCGTGCCCGTGCGCGTGCCCCCTCAGCCCCATGGGATGCTGCCGTCGACCGCTACCTCGCAGCGCCGCCAGTTGCCGTCCTCCTGCGCCCCGCCCGTCGATCGCGCGACGACATGATGGTTGATTTCCATGCGAAGAACATTCTGTGCTGCCTTGAAGACTTCAACAACGGCATCCCGGAGGACGACAATGATACGTCTCCAACGTATCTATAATTTTTGATTGTTCCATGCTGTTATATTATCATTTTTGGATGTTTTACAATCATTTTATATCAACTTTATTTCACTTTTTGGGACTAACCTATTGACATTGTGCCCAGTGCCAGTTGCTGTTTTCTGCTTGTTTTTTACATCGCAGGAAATCAATACCAAACGGAGTCCAAACGCAGTGAAACTTTTTGGAGATTTTTTTTGGACCAGAAGACATCCAGTGGGCCAAAGAAGTGCCGAAGAGGGGGCCCGAGGTGAGCACAAGACACCGGAGCACGCCTGGGCCCCCAGGCGCGCCCTGGTCGGTTGTGCCCATCTCGAAGACCTCCCGCACCGCCTCTTTGCTCTATAAATACCCCAATATTCCAGAAACCCTAGGGCAGTCGACAAAAATCAATTCCAGCCGCCGCAAGTTCCAGAAACCACAGATCCAATCTAGACACCATCACGGAGGGTTCATCATCCTCATTGGTGCCTCTCCGATGATGCATGAATAGTTCATTGTAGACCTACGGGTCCGTAGTTAGTAGTTAGATGGCTTTCTCTCTCTCATTTGATTCTCAATACAATGGTCTCTTGGAGATCTATTTGATATAACTCTTTTTGCGGTGTGTTTGTTGGGATCCAATGTACTTTGAGTTTATGATCAGATCTATGTTTTTATCCATGAAAGTTATTTGAGTCTTCTTTGATCACTTATATGCATGATTGCTTATAGCCTCGTATTTCTTCTCTGATATTTGGGTTTTGTTTGGCCAACTTGATCTATTTATCTTGCAATGGGAAGAGGTGCTTTGTGATGGGTTCGATCTTATGGTTCTTGATCCCAGTGACAGAAGGGGAAACGACGCGTATGTATCGTTGCTATTAAGGATAACAAGATGGGGTCTATTTCTACATAAATAGATCTTGTCTACATCATGTCATCATTCTTATTGCATTACTCCATTTTTACATGAACTTAATACACTAGATGCTTGCTGGATAGCGGTCGATGTGTGGAGTAATAGTAGTAGATGCAGGTAGGAGTCGGTCTACTAATCTTGGACGTGATGCCTATATAATGATCATTGCCTGGATATCGTCATGATTATTTGAAGTTCTATCAATTGCCCAACAGTAGTTTGTTTACCCACCGTTTGCTATTTTTCTCGAGAGAAGCCACTAGTGAAACCTACGTCCCCCAGGTCTCTTCTTTAATATATTTGCCTTTGCGATCTATCTTTATTTGCTTTTATTTTTAGATCTATTAATCCAAAAATACAAAAATATCTTGCTGCAATTTTTACTTATTTATTTTATCTCGCGTTCCCGCGAGATCTATTTATCTAATCTACTACAATTTTACCTATCCTTTTACCCGTGAGGGATTGACAACCCCTCTCTTACGTCGGGTTGCAAGTATTTGTTCTTTGTGTGCAGGAGCTATTTACGTGGTGTTGCGTGGTTCTCCTACTGGTTCGATAACCTTGGTCTCATCACTGAGGGAAATACCTACCATTGCTGTGCTGCATCATCCCTTCCTCTTTGGGGAAATACTGACGTAGTTCAAGCAAACATCAAAAGGAATTTCTGGCACCGTTGCCGGGGAGACATCATCAACATCAACCAGGTTCCTAATCACAAATCTCATCTCCTTGCAATTTACATTATTTGCCATTAGCCTCTCGTTTTCATCTCCCCCATTTCACAAAAAATTGCTGTTTTATTCGCCCTCTTTTTCATTCGCCTTCTCGTCAGATCTCATGTTTGCTTGTGTTGCCATGTGCCTTCTATTTGCTTGCATCTTCGCTTGCTAAAAATCTATTGTTATGGATCCTCATCCACTTGCTAATCTTTTCAAAAGATCCAATTATGATGAACCAATTGCTAGTGAATTGAGTTCACTAGATTATCTTTATGAAGTTTTGCTTGAGATTTATGAATCTAAAAAATGTGATGAAGTGTTAAACGAAGGAATTTATAAAGTGGTTCATGATAGCTCCTTGAATGAAAAGCATGATTGCAATGATGTTATTATAAAATCTATTAATGTCAATTGTGCAAATAATATGCAAAACTCCAAGCTTGGGGATGCTAATTTTGATATGTCCACTACTTATTGCAATGATCATGATTGGGGTGATTCTTCTTATGATCTTGAAAATTTATTTAAGCCTCATGATGAATATGGTATTGATAATAATGTTTGCAATAATATTGAAAGTGGGTTTGGAAGAGTATCAACTTTAGGTAAAAATAATCCCACATATTTGGAGAGTGTTCAATCTTATGAAATTTTTGATAAAAGTGGGCTTGGAGAGGTCATGACTTTATTTGATGATAATCTCACTATTTTGGAAGAGTGTCAACTTTGCATGCATGTGGATCATGTAGAGAATATGTTATGTGATAGCTATATTGTTGAGTTTGAATATGATCCCACATGTAATAATTATGAGAGAGGGAAATATGGTTGTAGAAATTTTCATGTTACTAAATTACCTCTCTTCATGTTGAGATTGCTATTGTTTTCTTCCATGCATATGCTAGATCTTGCTTGTCTTGCTAATTTGTTTTCCTATAAAATTCCTATGCATCAGAAATATGTTAGACTTAAATATGTTTGTCATCTGTTTTATGATGCTCTCTTTGTGTTTTCATTATTATCTTTCATGCGAGCATCAATAAAATCTGATGCCTAGCTAGGGGCATAAAATGATAGCGCTTGTTGGGAGGCAACCCAATGAATACAATTTATTTTTGTCATTTTCTTTCTATTCTTGAGTGTTTGCACAATTATGCTACTGTTATGATTGTGTTTTTTGTGTTTTAATTAGTGTTTGTACCAAGCAAAGCCTTTGGGAAAGCTTTGGTGATAGTTGATTTGATCTTGTTGGAAAACAGAAACTTTTGCATCCAGTAAAACAATTTTTAAAATTCACAGAAGCGACAAAAAACTCTGAAGTTTTTACACAAGATTGACATACAAATTGGCTATGTTGTCCTTAGTTTTCAGAATTTTTAGAGTTACAGAAGTATGAGAACAATTCGTATCTTTGCAGACTGTTCTGTTTTTGACAGATTCTGTTTTCTTTGCGTTGTGTGCTTGTTTTGATGATTCTATGGTTTCCTTTGAAGAGTTTTTGCCATAGAAAACTTAGAATACAGTATATATAATGCAAGAAAAAAAATTGAATGGGTTTTCTACAGTACTTAAAGTAAAGATTGGTTTTCTTATACTAACGGATCTCACGAAGGTTTTGTTGAGTTTTGTGTGATTGAAGTTTTCAAGTTTTGGGTGATATTACGATGGATGAAGGAATAAGGATTAGCAAAAGGCTAAGCTTGGGGATGCCCGAGGCACCCCAAGATAATATTCAAGAAGTATCAAGCAACTAAGCTTGGGGATGCCCCCAAGTGGCATCCCCTCTTTCTTCTAACGACCATCGGTATTTTACTTGGAGCTATATTTTTATTCGTCACATATTATGAGTTTTTCTTGGAGCGTCTTGTATGATATGAGTCTTTTCTTGTTTTGCTTTTTATTTTATGTCTTGAATCCTTGCTGGACACACCTTTTTGGGAGAACCAAAAAATTATGCTATGATTGCTCCTATACTTCACTTAAATTTTTATGAGCTATGGAATTGCTCTAGTGCTTCACTTATATCATTATGAGCACGGTGTGCTTTGTTATTTTTGAAGAAATGCTCTCATGCTTCACTTAGATTTATTTGGGAGTTAGTAAAATTTTAAAGAAAATCTCTCTTGCTTCCCTTAGATTAATTTGAGAGAAAGAAATATTATGCTCATGTTCTTCACTTATATTTGTTTGAGCTTATTAAAAGCAACATATTAAACTAGTCCCAAAGTGATAGATATCCAAGAAGGATATAATAAAAACTTTCATGAAGATCATTGGAAAAAATAAACTTGATTCTTAGTAATAGTTTTGAGATATGATGATAGTGATATGTGAGCCATGTTGATGAGTAATTATGCTTTAGTAAGAATATTGGTGTTAAGGTTTGTGATTCCCTATGCAAGGACGAAAGTCAATAGTTATGCAATGAACTTATATCCTACTTGTGGTGCATTATTCGGTGTTAATTATGCTTAATGCTTGCTTAAGAGATTTTTCATTTCTTGGCTGGACGCTTCTCAATCTTTTGCTAGCCTTCATTTGCACTAAGTATGATCACTACTTGTGCATCCAAAACCCTTTAAACCAGTTTTGCCTTATGAGTCCACTATACCTACCTATATGCGGTATTTCCGTGCCGTTCTAAGCAAATTTGTATGTGCCATCTCTAATTTTCAAAATAAATTTCTCTTTTGTATGCTCGTACTGCTCGCGAGGCGGTGAGGGGTGGCCGATATTTTTCCATGCTAGATGTGTTATTCTCACGATGAGTGTTTATCCACTTGTCATTGTACGAGAGTATGGCAAAGGTACTAGGGATGCCCAGTCCCGAAATGAAAAATGAATTTACTTTATGTTGTCAAATAATAAATTCCTTGAAAAGTATTGGTATGGAGGGCACCCGTGGATACGGCTTGCCATGGAAAGTGAAAGAAATGGTGGAAAAAGGAATAAACTTTAATTTCTGTTTGGGAACCGCCTATGATATATCTAGCATGGAAAGTATTGGAAACTCTAAGTCATTTTCGTTGGTGGGAAAAGTATGCCTCTCAAAATGTTTTTATCTCTCAATTTAAGCTTTGAGCTCTGGCACCTCTACAAATCCCTACTTCCCTCCGCGAAGGGCCCTTCTTTTACTTTATGCAATTTTTATTTTTACTTGAGTCTCCATCTTCTCTTATAAAGCACCAACTAAGGGGCACTATGATCGTACTTGAGCATTGGGTGTAGCTAATATTCGAGTGTGTTTCATGAATGGATCAATGATTGAGCATAATGGGCTAGGGATAACTTGCTTTAGTGTTGATATTTTGAAAGACATGGTTGCTTGCTGATATGCTTGAGTATTAAAGTCCTCATGTCAAAACTAGACTATTGCTTTGAACCATATAAAAGTCCAAATGTCCATGCTACAAAGAAAAGAATATGTGATGAACATGTTAGGCAGCATTCCACATCAAAAATTCTGTTTTTATCATTTACCTACTCGAGGACGAGCAGGAATTAAGCTTGGGGATGCTGATACGTCTCCAACGTATGTATAATTTTTGATTGTTCCATGCTGTTATATTATCATTTTTGGATGTTTTACAATCATTTTATATCAACTTTATATCATTTTTTGGGACTAACCTATTGACATTGTGCCCAGTGCCAGTTGCTGTTTTCTGCTTGTTTTTTACATCGCAGGAAATCAATACCAAACGGAGTCCAAACGCAGCGAAACTTTTTGGAGATTTTTTTTGGACCAGAAGACATCCAGTGGGCCAAAGAAGTACCGAAGATGGGGCCCGAGGTGAGCACAAGACACCGGGGTGCGCCTGGGCCCCCAGGCGCGCCCTGGTGGGTTGTGCCCATCTCGGAGACCTCCCGCACTGCCTCTTTGCTCTATAAATACCACAATATTACAGAAACCCTAGGGGAGTCGACGAAAATCAATTCCAGCCGCCGCAAGTTCCAGAAACCACAGATCCAATCTATACACCATCACGGAGGGGTTCATCATCCTCATTGGTGCCTCTCCGATGATGCATGAGTAGTTCATTGTAGACCTACGGGTCCTTAGTTAGTAGCTAGATGGCTTTCTCTCCCTCGTTTGATTCTCAATACAATGGTCTCTTGGAGATCTATTTGATGTAACTCTTTTTGTGGTGTGTTTGTTGGGATCCGATGAACTTTGAGTTTATGATCAGATCTATGTTTTTATCCATGAAAGTTATTTGAGTCTTCTTTGATCTCTTATATGCATGATTGCTTATAGCCTCGTATTTCTTCTCCAATATTTGGGTTTTGTTTGGCCAACTTGATCTATTTATCTTGCAATGGGAAGAGGTGCTTTGTGATGGGTTCGATCTTACGGTGCTTGATCCTAGTGACAAGTGACAGAAGGGGAAACGACACGTATGTATCGTTGCTATTAAGGATAACAAGATGGGGTCTATTTCTACATAAATAGATCTTGTCTATATCATGTCAACGTTCTTATTGCATTACTCCGTTTTTCCATGAACTTAATACACTAGAAGCATGCTGGATATCGGTCGATGTGTGGAGTAATAGTAGTAGATGCAGGCAGGAGTCGGTCTACTAATTTTGGACGTGATGCCTATATAATAATCATTGCCTGGATATCGTCATGATTATTTAAAGTTATTTCAATTGCCCAACAGTAATTTGTTTACCCACCGTTTGCTATTTTTCTCGAGAGAAGCCACTAGTGAAACCTACGGCCCCCGGGTCTCTTCTTTAATATATTTGCCTTTGTGATCTATCTTTATTTGCTTTTATTTTCAGATCTATTAATCCAAAAATACAAAAATATCTTGCTGCAATTTTTACTTATGTATTTTATCTCGTGTTCCCGCGAGATCTATTTATCCAATCTACTACAATTTTACCTATCCTTTTACCCGTGAGGGATTGACAACCCCGCTCTTACCTCGGGTTGCAAGTATTTGTTCTTTGTGTGCAGGAGTTGTTTACGTGGTGTTGCGTGGTTCTCCTACTGGTTCGATAACCTTGGTCTCATCACTGAGGGAAATACCTACCATTGCTGTGCTGCATCATCCCTTCCTCTTTGAGGAAATACTGACGTAGTTCAAGCAAACATCAGACAACGACAACGCCAGCGCGGCACGCCGCCTCCGCCGCCGCCAGAAATAGTTTTTTTGGGTTTAATACTGTATCTCGATCATATGAGTATAAATTCGCAGTGTAACTGAATGAAAAATATGGTTTGAACGAACTTGCGTTTTTCTCTCTTAATGTACAGACTTATCAAACCATTTTCTTTTAAAAAACGTCAATGGTTTTTAAATATAAAACACTCATCACACGTTTTAGTTAGAACACCCGTATGCAAACCGCCCCAGGAAGCCAAGGGAAAATGTGCCGAGCAGGATTTGTGCAGCTCTTGATCGCAAATGTTTTAGATAGAACACCAGTATGCAAAGTGTGAGCTATGTTCTTCCCCAGTAAGTCAAGGGAAAATTCGCAGCGCGGGATTTGTGCATCTATTCAACGCAAATGGTTCAGATTGAATACGGTATACAAAGCCAGACTTCGGCGCTAAGCCAAGAGAAAATATGCCGAGCAGGATTTGTACATCCCTTCAACGCAAACGGTTGTTTTGGATGACCCGTGTGCAACCACGTACAGACAATTTGGTAAGATTTGCATCTGTCATATTGGGTATATTGCCATTTGTCAAACTAGAAAGACTAACATTTGTTGATCTAATAACATTGCCTTTTGTCAACCTTGTAACCCTGTGATTTGTCAAAATATGCAGCTAAAAAACACTAGCACTATCTAATTTTTGCAACTAAAATTCAGTAATTAAGCATAGATATCATTCATAGATTAAGCAGTCGTTCTTTATACAAACAGTTCAACTCAACAGCTGAACCAACCAAACTTTTCCCCAATTGTTGCCAACCACGTACTGAAATAGCTAGTTTAACTATATATACTAGCTAATTTTAAGTATGTTGTACAGTTCCAGCACATCTATAGTCAGATGAACTGAACAAAATAGCCCCTAAATACTACTACTACGGAGGGGCTTTGTACTACTTCCGGCAGCCTCTCCTCTGTCGAGCGTGCTCAGTAAGAGGAAGAGGAGGAGGAGCCTACCGACGAGCTGGACAACTGCAATACGGTGTCTGCCGCTGCTGCACCTTCAGCGACGCTCACTTCAAACGCCCTCTGCCGCTCCAGACGACCCCTCTCGAAGTGGTGGTTCTCCTCGTAGATCTCCGGTTCCTCGCCTCTGCGGCGGCATGTGCTACGGCCACGGCGGCGGTAAGGCTCTTTGCATCTCGACGAGGCACTCCTCCTCCTCCCGCAGGAACTCGATGTAGCGCGCAAGGTCGCTGACGCACGTGCGGGCCTTCACCTCCGCCTCCCGCCTTCGGGCAACGGTGGCGGAGCGGGTGATGACCCCGGCGGTCGACGTTGGGCTGGCGGCCATGGCGGCCGACGATAGGGTGGCGGCCACGACCACCACCTCCCGCCTTCGGGCCACGGCGGTGGAGCGGGTGATGGCCACGGTGGCCGGCAGTGGGGTGGCGGCCACGACGGCCACCTCCCGCCTTCGGGCCACGACGGCGGAGCGGGCGATAGCCCTGGCTTTTGACGGTGTTGTGGCGGCCACGGCGGCAGACGGTGGGGTGGCGGCAACGCCAGCCGGCAACAGCTGCCGACGGGCAGCGGCGGCGAAGCGTGTGGTGGGTGTTCCACGCACACCCAACAGGGGTGCCACGCGCACTACACTACGCCGGGGACTGCGCCACCGCCGCGGTGTAGCCTCCCAGCTAGAGCTGTCCTCTGATGATGGCGGAGTGGCTGAGCGACGACGACGTATCGGTGCCATTGGCGATTGTGGGAGAAGCAGACGAGATAAGCTACTGGGAGGGAGGGGAAAATGTGATGCAGGACTCGCCGGCCGTGAGGGTTTATATAGCTGGCCAGTAAGCATTGGGATTTTGGGGGATTTCACCGAGTCGGGCGGGAAGCTTGCGCGGGAACCTGCGAGGTTGCGCGGGAATGGGCTCACCACCGTTTCGCCAAAAGAACGCCCACGCGCGCTGCTCAAGCTTGCGCTCTAAGCCGTCTGTGGCAGCGGGTGACAAGACGTGCGAGAGGAGGACGAAAGGACACATACACATACGGTTAATAAAATAAAAACGTTTGCGATTAAATTACCTACTGCCCCAGTCCTAGTTTATAAGTCGTCTATGTATTTTTGTGCCAAATTTTGACTAGAGATTTAACTAATAAAATACGAATGCATGTCGCCAGAGATTATATTGTTGGATTCGTATTTGAACATAGTTTCCAATTATATAATTTTTGTAACATGCATTAAAATTTTGTTGGTTAAATTTAAGGTCAAAATATGGCACATAATATGAAGCGGACTAATAGACCAAGACGGCTGTAGTAGCACACGGCCGCTCTCTACGCAGCGACGCAACTGTCGGCCGGCTTGTAGACGACCATTTCCTGCGTGTTCAACTGCTCTATGCGTGTGGTTCCTTGCGAGTGAGACGGCCGCGGCGCGCTCTGCTCGTGTCCCGTCACGCGCGCTCTTCTCTCGCGTCCCTCCGGGTGCTTTGCCCTCGTCCCTCCACGCGCGCTGCCAGTGTTCGGGGCCGGCGCACGTTCATGTGCATGCGGTTGCGCCGGGCACGGCGCCACGATGCAGTTACCCGCTGCAAAAACTGTCATGCGAACGTGCCGAGAATCCAGACCGCCCGGCCCCCATTTATTCCTGCGGACATTTACCTTCATCTCTCACACCACACGACACAATAAGCACACCCACGGCGACACATACAGAGAGGACATCCAGCGGTTCCAATGGCGCTCCCGGTGGCTCCAATGGCGCTCCCAGCGGCCGAGAACGACAACGGCGGGCAGTTCACCACGCATCACGTAGTGGACATCCACGTGAGGGGGATGGCCCTCTCGGTGGTGTACACGAACGAGCCGATCTCGGTTGAGAGATCCATCCAAACTATGGAGCAGTTGCTTGCCGAGGACAAGTACCAAGTGGTCGGCTTCGACCTCGAGTACACCATCGGTTGTGCCGGGCACGATTAGAAGGTTGCCATCGCCCAGTTGTGCGTGCGACATGACGTCCTCGTCTACCACTACCACCTGGCCACAAGGCCTTGCGAGCGTTTCTCCAGGTTCATCAACAACTCCGACTACAGTTTCGCTACGATGGACACCACCAACGATCTAATTACATAAGTGACTATACAGATCATTCGCACACACTTTAATAAACAATCCTAGGTGCCCATGCAGATCGTTTCGCTACGATGGACACCACCAACAATCTAATTACATAAGTGACTATATGTTTGGGGCACCTAGGTGCATGGGCACCTAGGCCGTTTATGGCAAGCCATTTTTATTAGTGTTTGGCGTGCAATCAATGATACAGTAGTTTTCCATTTTTCATTTGCATGCACTGCTGTCAATAATTGGTTTCCAAAAAGATATTATGTTGATTTCCTAGCAATAATCCCTTTCCAAATATTATGTTGATGTATTATACCTAATGAAAATATACACATACGCGGGCTATTATATCTAATAAAAATATACACGTACCATAAGTATTGTTTAATGAAAAATATACATATACCCGTGGTATTATATATACTAAGAATATACACATACCCGCTGTATTATAGCAAATAAAAATTATGGATATACCTCGGGTATCTCAAATACCTACTAACAAGACGTAATGAATATATCCAAAGATATCATGATTATGTAGATACCTCGAAAATATCATGAGTATGTATGTAAATCTGGTATGTATATACTTAAATGGTGTACGTACTTCAAATCATTGACACATGCCCGAGGTATCAAATACCTGCTAATGAGGCGCAATGTATATACCCAGATATTTTTGGTAACATATGGATCTTTGTGTTTCTCACATTTTGACAATACTTAGATACTGAGATGCCCACGGGTATGTATGTACCGAATGAAATGAAAAGGGTATGTATATACCCTCTGATTTTTTTAGATATCAGATACAATCAAATAATACAAAACATCGTCCAAACATTTGTATGTATAATTAGGATGTTATTATGTATTTTTCTAATGTTTTACTTTGCAAGGTATCTAGTAAAAAAAATGTCGGGTGACACTTTTTCACGACTAATTTCCCTATACGTATTAAGGTGAAACAAATGATGTAAAGTGTGATCCTATTTTTTTTCTTTTATTAGGAATGTACGATGCAAGCTGATACCCACACATGATTTGTTACCTTTATTAGGGATATACGACATACTCAAAAATCTCCTTGTATATAGCCACCAAACTTAAAAATAAAACAGTATACCCAATGTGTATGTGCGTCTATATACCTATGAGAAAAATGATAGGGAAATATTGTAGGTATTACTAACGTCTCTCAACAAGGAAAGATGCCATGCATGGGTATTTTTTTGCTTGCTAAAAAAGTGTTAACATGCATGGCGTGTTGGACCATATTTAATGGTATCCATTTATGATTATCTTTATAACTGTTTCCAAACTATGTAATTATTTCCAAATTAGTAATCTGTGATGGATTGATCTCTAATGCAATCGAATGGTGGAAAGGCAAGGAGCCTGGGCACCTAGCCTAGGTGTCCCAAACTGCCGTCCTATATATATATATATATATATATATATATATATATATGTTTTTGTTCTGTAGACAGAGCAAATCACACGGCTTATTAGCAGCAATTGTCTGTGTTATTATTGATTTTCGCACACATTTCTGATTACGGACCTGCTTGCCGCGTGTCACACACATCTTGTTCAGTTGAACCGTTTCTATTGTGTTGCCTAATCACACACAGTTCATCCTAGTGAACTGTATGCCGTATATCGCACACACCCTCATCGGGCTGCCCGTTTCTGTTGTTCTGCCTCGTCGCAAACAGTTCTTCTGGATTAACCGTTTGCCACGCATCGCACACGCAACTCCAATATGAACAGTGTTTGATGTCACCTCCATCGCAAACGTTTTGCATCTTTTTTGACGGTTTATTACATAACCGTTTGTGATTGATGCATCGCACACAGTTTCGTCGAAGGGTCTCTGATTCGACTGTCGCGTTTGGACCATCCTGCAGTAGTGGTTGGTTTTTTCGGTGGAAGATCATATGTTCAGATTCTTAATGATAATTAATACTCCTCTGATTATGAACATGAATATGCTTTGTGAGTAGTTACGTTTGTTCCTGAGGACATGGGAGAACTCTTGTTATAAGTAATCATGTGAATTTGGTATTCGTTCGATATTTTGATGAGATGTATGTTGTCTTTCCTCTAGTGGTGTTATGTGAACATCGACTACATGACACTTCACCATGATTTGGGCCTAGGGGAATGCATTGGGAAGTAATAAGTAGATGATGGGTTGCTAGAGTGACAGAAGGTTAAACCCTAGTTTATGCGTTGCTTCGTAAGGGACCGATTTGGATCCATATGTTTCATGCTATGGTTAGATTTATCTTAATTCTTCTTTCGTAGTTGCGGATGCTTGCGAGAGTGGTTAATCATAAGTGGGAGGCTTGTCCAAGTAAGGACAGCACCCAAGCACCAGTCCACCCACATATCAAATTATCTAAGTAATGAACGCGAATCATATGAGCATGATGAAAACTAGCTTGACAGTAATTCCCATGTGTCCTCGGGAGCGCTTTGCTTTATATAAGAGTTTGTCCAGGCTTGTCCTTTACTACAAAAAGGATTGGGCCACCTTGCTGCACCTTAGTTACACTTGGTACTTGTTACCCGTTACGAATTATCTTATCATAAAACTATCTGTTACCGATAATTTCAGTGCTTGCAGAGAATACCATGCTGAAAACCGCTTGTCATTTCCTTCTGCTCCTCGTTGGGTTCGACACTCTTACTTATCGAAAGGACTACGATAGATCCCCTATACTTGTGGGTCATCACTCAGCCAAAGATGAAGGCCCGCCTAGCGCGCTAGAGACTGAGGACGGGCTGCTATGAGCGGGTGCGGGTGCGGGCGCGGTTGCGTGAGCAGGTGATAGTGCGGTTGTGATGTTCACCGAGTTGCTCTCGACGAAGCTGGGCATGGGGAAATCATCAACCGTCTTGTCTGGATTTTCCTTCATCCAGTTGATGATAGTCGGGATCAAGTTAGTAGCGAAATCATTTCTGCAGGCATCTATAGTTGCAGCGACTGCCTGCTGGACCAACTCATTTTTCTCCTGAGCTGCTTTTTTCGCGTCCTCAGCTGCTTTTTCTCAAATGCAAGCTTCACCTTCTCGTCGATGTCCGCCTGACTGAACTTCTTTTTCTGCTTCTTGGCCTCCGGGCCCTCGTTGTAAAAGACCTTCCACGTGGCACCGTCTCTGGCGCCGTGCAAACGTCCATATTGCGGCCGCTGGTGCAAAGGGAGTCCCTTTAGTTTGTTCAAGGCCTGGTTGAGAGGGGTGTCCCACTTGGGCCTCATCGACGAAGACTCTCTTTCGGCTACAAGCTTGTGTTGCTTCTCTTGTAGAAGGAACGTGAACCGTTAATGAATGTGTAGTCGACTTGATCATAAGCTAAATGTAAGGTGGTAAAAGAATAATTACCAGTATTCTAATCAATCTCCTCGTGATCGGATCCGTGTAAAAAACCTTCTTTTCCACTTGTAGCGGGCCCTGATGAAGTCACGTTCCAAGGGGCGGTGAACTTCATGAAGGGGTCTGGGAGACCCGCGGCTTCACGTTTCGCGTCCTCCTTATCCCAGATGGTCCTTTTGCCAAGGTAGCCACGACTTCCGAGGCGTTGGTTCCCTGTGTTCCTTTACTGAAGCGCCTTGAATTTCTGAGCCTTAGCCTTGGCGTCCTCGGTAGCGCAAGTGTCCTTGAACTTTTGGAACCCCTCTTTCGTAAGTGTCGGATTTTCCTCCAGAATCTTGGAGAGGGGTTCATCAGCCTCAATAGCTCGTTTCACCCTCCCTTTCCAGGAGGCCAAATCACTGGTGAACATGCCCATGGCGTGATTGTTAATCTTTTTCATCTTCGGATCATCCCATGGGAATTCTATGTTGTCATCCCGGTCGGGGAACTAGAATCTCTTATGCAGCTTTGTTAGGAGCAACTGCTTCAAATGCTCCTTACCCCTTAAGTCATCGTCATTGATGCTCGCGGTTTCCCTTAGGATGCATCTGAGTTGGTTCCCGTAGCACTTGCGAGGTTCATCTGGCTCTAATGGCTCAAACTTGCCATGGGCCATCTTTGTAATGAGCAGTCGTCCGATGCTGAGTTTGTTAGGTTTTCGTATCCGCTGCTTCTTCTGCTCGTTGGCGGCTTCGGCGCCAGTACCTTCCACGCCAGTCTCGGCGCCGCCATCGGTGCCGGTGCCATCGGTGTCGATGTCGGCGTCAGTACCATCACCGAGGCCGCCTTGCAAACCTTGACTGTGCTTAGCAGCCAAATAGTCGAGGTAGTTATGTTCACCCTCATAATCCATCTCGTCTGCACCGTGGTCAGAAGGCCTGGTTTCTTTGTTGTTCGACAGGTTTCCTACGATTGAACTCTCCTTGTTTAATTCTTAAACTATAATAAAATGAGAAATGACATAAAAAAGGGTCTATGGCTTGCCGGAATGCCGTTTCATTCCCGTCGCAGCAAATCCCGGCACTCGATATGCCTACTTTCTAGCACAAGTCGTGCCAAAATTCACGGGAAATTTCGGCATGACCTTTGCTAAAAAGTGGACATATTGAGCGCCTGAAATTCACCGGAACGGAAATGAACCGACATTCCAGCGAAACATAGGCCACTCGGATCATTTACCCTGCACATAACCATCATTTTCCAAACATCACATGTCCAAAATATCACATGTCCAAATTCCAAATATCACATGTCCACATACATGTCCACTTCAAATTTGCATATAACAGCAAGAAAAATATAAAACTTGAAGAAAATGCAAGAAGTCCTAGGGTTCATACCACCTAATTAACTATAGGGTTCATACGACCTAATTAACCCTAGGGTTCATACTAACTACCACTAAAAAATAGCCACTAATATGTCCTAGGTTTTTTTTAACTAGGGTTCATACTAACTACCTAATTAACTAGGGTTCATACTAACTAATTAACTAACTAGCACTAGGGTTCATACTAACTACCTAATTAACCCTAGGGTTCATACTAACTACCTAATTAACACTAGGGTTCATACTAACTACCACTAAAAAATAGCTACTAATCTGTCCTAGGTTTTTTTTAACTAGGGTTCATACTAACTACCTGAAGGAAATATGCCCTAGAGGCAATAATAAAGTTGTTATTTTATATTTCCTTATTCATGATAAATGTTTATTATTCATGCTAGAATTGTATTAACCGGAAACTTGATACATGTGTGGATACATAGACAAAACACTGTGTCCCTAGTAAGCCTCTACTAGACTAGCTCGTTAATCAAAGATGGTTAAGTTTCCTAACCATAGACATGTGTTGTCATTTGATGAACGGCATCACATCATTAGGAGAATGATGTGATGGACAAGACCCATCTGTTAGCTTAGCATAATGATCGTTCAGTTTTATTGCTACTGCTTTCTTCATGTCAAATACATATTCCTTCGACTATGAGATTATGCAACTCCCGGATACTCGATAGTTCAGTGTGCCATGCTTTACGGCTTAGAATCGGGACTTCAAAGATGTTTTGAACGTCATGGAGCATATAAGATGTTCCAGGAGTTGAAGTTAATATTTCAAGCAAATGCCCGAGTTGAGAGATATGAAGTCTCCAACAAGTTCTATAGCTGCAAGATGGAGGAGAACAGTTATGTCAGTGAACACATACTCAGAATGTCTGGATATCATAATCACTTGACTCAGCTGGGAGTTAATCTTCCAGATGATAGTGTTCTTGACAGAGTTCTTCAATCACTGCCACCAAGCTACAAAGGCTTCGTGATGAACTATAATATGCAAGGGATGGAAAAGACAATTCCCGAGCTCTTCGCAATGCTCAAAGCTGTGGAGGTGGAAATCAAGAAGGAGCATCAAGTGTTGATGGTTAACAAGACCACTAGTTTCAAGAAAAAGGGCAAGGGAAAGAAGAGGAACTTAAAGAAGAATGGCAAGCAAGTTGCCACCCCCAGGAAGAAGCCCAAAGCTGGACCCAAGCCTGAAACTGAGTGCTTCTACTGCAAAGGGACTGGTCACTGGAAGCGGAACTGCCCCAAGTATTTGGCGGATAAGAAGGATGGCAAAGTGAACAAAGGTATATTTGATATACATGTTATTGATGTGTACCTTACTAATGCTCATAGTAGCACCTGGTTATTTGATACTGGTTTGGTTGCTCATATTTGTAACTCGAAACAGGAGCTACGGATTGAACGAAGGTTGGCTAAGGACGAGGTGATGATGCGCGTCGGGAATGGTTCCAAGGTCGATGTGATCGCCGTCGGCACGCTACCTCTACATCTACCTTCGGGATTAGTTTTAGACCTGAATAATTGTTATTTGGTGCCAGCGTTGAGCATGAACATTATATCTGGATCTTGTTTAGTGCGAGACGGTTATTCATTTAAATCAGAGAATAATGGTTGTTCTATTTATATGAGTAATATCTTTTATGGTCACGCACCCTTGAACAGTGGTCTATTTTTGTTGAATCTCGATCGTGGTGATACACATATTCATAATATTGATGCCAAAAGATGCAAAGTTGATAATGATAGTGCAACATATTTGTGGCACTCCGTTTAGGTCATATTGGTGTAAAGCGCATGAAGAAACTCCATGCATATGGGCTTTTGGAATCACTTGATTATGAATCATTTGATACTTGCGAACCATGCCTTATGGGCAAGATGACTAAAACTCCGTTCTCCGGAACAATCGAGCGAGCTAATGACTTATTGGAAATAATACATACCGATGTATGCGGTCCGATGAGTGTTGAGGCACGTGGCGGGTATCGTTATTTTCTGACCTTCACAGATGATTGGAGAAGATATGGGTATATCTACCTGATGAAATACAAGTCTGAAACATTTGAAAAGTTTAAAGAATTTCAGAGTGAAGTAGAGAATCATCGTAACAAGAAAATAAAGTTTCTACGATCTGATCACGGATGCGAATATTTGAGTTACGAGTTTGGCCTTCATTTAAAACAATGTGGAATAGTTTCATAACTCACGCCACCTGGAACACCACAGCGTAATGGTGTGTCCGAACGTCGTAACCATACTTTATTAGATATGGTGCGATCTATGATGTCTCTTACCGATTTACCACTATCGTTTTGGGGTTATGCATTAGAGACAACTGCATTCACGTTAAATAGGGCACCGTCTAAATCCGTTGAGATGACACCGTATGAATTGTTGTTTGGCAAGAAACCTAAGCTGTCGTTTCTTAAAGTTTGGGGTTGCGACACTTATGTCAAAAGGCTTCAGCCTCATAAGCTCGAACCCAAATCAAAGAAGTGCGACTTCATAGGATACCCAAAGGAAACAATTGGGTACACCTTCTACCACAGATCCGAAGGCAAGATCTTTGTTGCCAAGAATGGAACCTTTCTAGAGAAGGAGTTTCTCTCGAAAGAAGTGAGTGGGAGGAAAGTAGAACTTGATGAGGTAATCATACCTTCTCTTGAATTGGAAAGTAGTTCATCAAAGAAAACCGTTCCCGTGATGCCTACACCAACTAGAGAGGAAGCTAATGATGATGATCATGAAACTTCAGATCAAGTTACTACAGAACCTCGTAGGTCAACCAGAACATGATCCGCACCAGAGTGGTACGGGAATCCTGTACTGGAAGTCATGTTACTAGACCAAGGCGAACATACGAACTATGAAGAAGCTATCATGAGCCCAGATTCTGACAGATGGCTTGAGGCCATGAAATCTGAGATATGATCCATGTATGAGAACAAAGTGTGGACTTTGGTGGACTTGCCCGATGACCGGCGAGCCATAGAGAATAAATGGATCTTCAAGAAGTAGACTGACGCTGATTGTTGGGGATATAACTATTGAGTATAAACCGCCCAGGAGGGGCCGGGTTATGCTCATAGTGATTTACCTGTATTGAAGCCCATGAAGACATAGAAGATGGCGATTTACAAGGGAGACTTAATAAGAAGGCCCAAAGCCCAAAGGCGAGTTAGGGCCCATAGATGTAAACCGCCATAAGTATATGACTTGTATTGTAAGATAGGAAAGAGTGGATACCGAGCCGGACACGTTTATGAGCCGGCCGGGATTTTGAGAACCGCCGGGCGTCAACCTGTGTATATAAAGGGACGACCCGGCGGTGGTTTAGGGACAAGAAACAACAGATCGAGAGCCAGGTTAAGCGTATTCGCTCCCTGGTCATCAAAACCCTAGCAATACCGCCTCAAACTGGATTAGGCCTTCACCTTCACCGCAAGGGGTCGAACCAGTATAAACTCCCCGTGTCCTTTGTTCTGATTAACCCCTTTAAACTAACCTCATTGCGATGGCTCCACGACTAAGTCCTCACACTAGGACATCTGCCGTGACTATTCGACGACAGTTGGCGCCCATCGTGGGGCCAGCGCATGGTGGTTTCGAGTTCTTGAAGGGCAACTTCGAAGGGATCAAGAGATACGCTGTGGGCCGGATGACCAAGAGTCATCGCGGCAAGCTCTACATCGACGACGAAGGCTGGGGCCCCGAGGCCGGCTCAATTGAGTAAGGGTACCGGGTCCCCTTCGGTGGAATTCACGTCTTCATTGGCAAGATCGGTGAACCGGGCCCTGAGCCGGACACCTGCACCGACATCATCGATACGGCTCAGCGTGCAAAACCCGCCCGAGTTCAGCCCGCCATGAGTCGTGCCTTCGTGGGATTCATCAATGGTGCGGAATCTGAGGATAAATCGGTATCTGACGGTGAGACAGTTATCTATTCTGATGGCGAGTCATCCACCGGTGAAACCGAGTCATTGTACCGACTGCAAGATGGTCGGCTTGGGGGCTGTTCCGATGGCGATAGTGTTCCGGACCCCTACGAGCCGCCGAACCGGGTTGCAATCTTCATGGCCGGTATGCAGCCAATGCAGCACTCTTCAACTGCAGCGGCATTGATTTCCGGGTCAGCAGCGATGACGGCAGCCGGGGCAGGAGGCCCCGCGCGCCCGCCGGCTCAAGTCTTGTCCGGTTTACTAGACGCCTTGGCAACACTGCTGGCGATGGAGGTTAACCCGGATAATCAAGATCAGCATAACACGGAAGTCGTGAAATTGCGAGATCAGATAGCTCAAGCTAAGGAAGACCTGGCAGCTGAAGATGCCAGGATGGCTGCGGAGTGGGTTACGTTGGATGCTCAGGCGCAGTGGATTCAATCGGAGTCTTGCCGGCTCATGCTAGATCAGAACACTTCAAACGAAGTAATGAGGAGGAGGCATCAGTCTCGCCTGCCACAGGTTTATGAGGCGAGGAACCTCTTTAACACGCCAGGAGCAGGAACCAGTAACCCGCCAGTGGCGGACCGGGTTGAAGCGCCTGGGACGAGAGCGCCGGTTCAGCCGCGCACCACGGATCCGCCTCGTCAGAACAATATCCCGCCGCAACACATGCCAACACCACCGGGTAATTTCTCTAACCCTTTGGATAACATGATCGCTGTGGCGTCACGATTGTCGGCTATCCCGGTTGAAGGCGAGTCTCCAACGGCGGTTGAGATGCGGAGGGCTAGAGAGCTCCTTCAGACAGCATTGGTTCAGCAGCAGGCTTATTCTTACAGTCGAAGCCGGATTCATTCCACCCCTCGCCCAAGCCGGAGTTTCAGCAGGCATATTGATGAACCAACTGTGTCAAGCAGTGGGCGGAACCATAACCTGCCTCGTGGACATAACCTGGCGGGCGGTGGTGCTGATGCTCAGAACGTGGTGGATCAAGGTACAGCACGTCGAGAGGCCGAGCTGGCAGCGCATTATGCGGCCCGTCAACCTTCTCCAGTTCGTCCGACAACTCCGGTGGAGCCAAGTGTAATCCTTAGGAATTTGAGCGTGCCATGTTTAGTGCTGGCCATACGTAATGAGCGTCTGCCCAAGGATTTTAAGGGTCCTCGCAAGGTGCCTAACTATACAGCCGATTTACCTCCTGAAGCATGGATCGAGAGTTATGAGATGGCCATGGAATTGCTAGATGTTAGCGATGCGGCATGTGCTAAATATTTCCCGCTGATGTTGGATGGAACGGCTCGCACTTGGTTGAAGGGGCTCCCTGCCAACTCCATTGGGTCATGGGCCGAATTAAAGGCCCGGTTTATCCAGAATTTCAAAGATACGTGCAAGCAGCCTATGTCAATTGTGGATCTGGATGCCTGTGTCCAAGAAGAGGGTGAGTCCACAACCCATTGGGTGCGCCGGGTTTCAACCATCTTACATTAATCGGATCGCATCAATGCCGGTTCAGCGGTCATAATGTTGGAGAAGAATTGCCGGTTTACACCTCTTAAGCAGAAGTTGGGTCGGCTCAAGTGCCACTACAATGACATGGGAGAGCTGATGGCGGCTCTAGTTAAGTACGCTGATTCTGATGGTACCAAGGACCCCGAGTCTGATGGTGACAAGCCGGGAAAGGGAAAGAAGAGCATCAGCACCAGAGGACAGCAGCATAATCTGGCGAATCAGGGAGGCAATGGTAAGCACAAAGCTGAAAATAGTTTGGACTTTGTGGCTAACACCAACGCACAGAATAATGGCCAGCATCGTAAAGGTAAACCGCCCCCACGGGCCGGAGGGTCAGGCTTTAATCTTGAGCAGATGCTAAGTCAGCCCTGCCCAAGGCATGGGACGCGAGAAAGACCGTCTGGCCACCTCTGGAAGGCTTGCTACATCATGAAGGAGTATAAAAATTCCAATCTTTTTCAAGACAATCATGGACCGGGTGGTGGTTCAGGGTCCGGTTCTCATGGGCCGGGTTACGGCGGTGGCGGTTCTAGTTCTGGATTCCAAGGTAATCAGGGCAATCAAGGCAATCAGGGTGGCTACCATCAACAGTCAGGTCAGGGGAATCAGCAGCAGCAATCTGGGTATCAGAGTAACCCAAAGCAGTTGAATAGTGGGCAGTACCACGTCTTCACCACAAATTTATGCAAACGGGATAAGAAGCTTCATAAAAGGGCAGTGAACGTCGTTGAACCGGTGGTTCCCCGTTAATTGCGCTGGTCTGAGCAGCCCATCATGTGGAGTCGGGAAGATCACCCGCCCCGGGTTGATAATCCGGGTCACCTAGCATTGGTGGTTGCACCCCAGGTTGTAGGGTATAAGTTTACCAAGGTACTCATGGACGGAGGGAGCAGCATCAATATCCTTTATTACGAAACTTTCCGTCGCATGGAGTTGACAGATAAAAATCTTAAACCGTCGAATACAGTTTTCCATGGTGTGGTGCCTGGTAAGTCGGCATACCCTGTTGGTAAGATAGTTCTGGAAGTTGCCTTTGGAGATGATCATGACTCTAGGTCAGAGACATTGACCTTTGAAGTAGTCAAGATTCACAGCCCGTATCACGCTCTGTTTGGACGGCCGGCTTATGACAAGTTCATGGCACGGCCTTGTTATGTTTATCTGCAGCTCAAGATGCCGGGTTACAAGGGGACCATCACAGTACATGGGAGCCGAAAGATAGCCTTGGAATGTGAAGAAGGTGATGCGGCTTATGCTGAGTCGGTTTGTGCAACGGAGGAGTTAAAATTTTATAAGGACAATGTTGATCCGGCGGATATGACGTCTTTGAAAAAGCCAACTACAGAGCATGATCCGGTTTTGAAATTTAAATCGGCAGATGACACTAAGATGGTTGATTTTGTTCCTGGCGATTCATCCAAGCAGTTCAGCATCAGTGCTAATATGGATCCGAAATAGGAAAGCGCGCTCATCGAGTTCATCCGTGAGAACCGGGACATCTTTGCATGGAAACCTTCTGACATGCCAGGTGTACCGAGGGAACTCGCTGAGCACACTCTCAATATTAATCCCAAGTTTAAACCGGTCAAGCAGTTTCTTCGTCGTTTCAATGAAGAAAGGCGTAAGGCCATTGGTGATGAGGTAGCCCGGCTCTTGGCGGCTGGGTTTATTGTTGAAGTTTTTCATCCTGAGTGGTTGGCTAATCCGATGCTGGTACTTAAGAAGAACGGCACTTGGCGCATGTGTGTGGATTACACAGATTTAAACAAGGCTTGTCCGGCTGATCCTTATGTTCTCCCTCGTATTGATCAGATTATTGATGCTACGGCAGGTTGTGAGCGTTTGAGTTTTTAGGATGCTTATTCTGGTTATCATCAGATCAAGATGGCAGTTAAGGACCAGGAGAAGACAGCTTTCATAACTCCCTTTGGAGCCTTCTGCTATGTGTCTATGCCTTTTGGGCTCAAGAGTGCCCAGGCGACTTACCAGCGATGTGTGCAGAATTGTCTTCATAATCAGATTGGACGCAATGTTCATGCTTATGTGGATGATATTGTGGTGAAATCCAGAAAGAAGGAGACATTGATAGACGACTTGAAGGAAACCTTTGATAATCTCCGAGTTTATAAGATGATGCTTAATCCGGCCAAGTGTGTTTTTGGTGTGTCGGCGGGCAAGCTGTTGGGCTTTCTGGTGTCTAACAGGGGCATTGAAGCTAATCTGGAGAAGATCAAAGCCGTTACTTCTCTGGCTAAACCGGCATGTATCAATGATGTTCAACGTCTGGCGGGTCGTATTGCGGCGCTAAGCCGGTTCATAAGACGCCTCGATGATAAGGCCATCCCTTTGTATCAGATGATGAAAAAGACATATGACTTCGTCTGGAGTGACGCTGCTAATGAGGCATTTGAGGCGCTTAAGAAGCAGCTAGCTGAGCCGCCGGTCCTAGCTGCGCCCGTTGATAAGGAGCCGCTGTTGTTACATGTGGCTGCTAATAGCCGGGCTATCAGTGTGGTTATTTTGGTTGAAAGGAAAGAGGCAGGCAAGGAATATCCGGTTCAACGGCCGGTTTATTATATCAGCGAAGTGCTTATTGAGTCTAAGCAGAGATACCCACATTGGCAGAAGCTTGTATATGGGGTTTTCATGGCAAGCCGGAAGCTTAAGCAATATTTTCAGGGTCACCCCATTACTGTGGTTAGCTCTGCTCCTTTAGGAGATATCATACAAAACAGGGAAGCAACAGGCCGGGTTGCCAAATGGGCCATTGAACTTGGGCCTCATGGTTTGAAGTATATGCCTCGCACGGCCATCAAGTCTCAAGCACTGGTGGATTTCATCAATGATTGGACAGAGTTACAGATGTGTGAGGAAAAACCAGATAACACGTATTGGACTATTCACTTTGATGGGTCCAGGCAATTGGAGGGCTCGGGGGCTGGAGTTGTGCTAGCTTCCCCTCGAGGTGACAAATTTTGTTATGTTCTCCGTTTGACATTCCCTTTCACTAACAATGCAGCCGAATATGAGGCCTTGCTCCACGGTCTTCGGATGGCTAACGAGATGAACTTAAGCCGGGTAAGGTGCTTTGGTGACTCAGATTTGGTGGCTCAACAAGTCTCTGGTACTTGGGATTCTAAGGATCCCCTCATGGCGGCTTATCGATGAGAGGTGGATGTTATTGCTGGTCACTTCAAGGGTTATCAAGTTGAGCATGCTGATGCCTTAAGCCGGTTGGGTTCTCAACGTAAACCGGTGCCACCTAATGTCTTTCTTGACGTTTTGCATAACCCGTCGGTCAAGTTACCTACAGAGGAGGATTTGGCTATTCCTGACCCGGAAGCTCAGTTGGTGGCGGTTCTTCATGTTATTCCTGATTGGACAGTTCCATATTTGGCATATATGACCCGGGGCGAGTTACCTGAGGATGAAACCTTGGCCAGGCAAATAACCCGGCGGTCCAAATCAATGAAAATTGTCAATGGAGAGCTGCACCATTGTAGTGTTATCGGGGCGTTTCAGCGTTGTGTTTCTCCTGAAGAAGGCTGTGAGATTCTGCGTGAGATCCATGAAGGATATTGTGGTCATGACGCCGGCTGTTGGGGATATAACTATTGAGTATAAACCGCCCAGGAGGGGCCGGGTTATGCTCATAGTGATTTACCTGTATTGAAGCCCATGAAGACATAGAAGATGGCGACTTACGAAGGAGACTTAATAAGAAGGCCCAAAGCCCAAAGGCGAGTTAGGGCCCATAGATGTAAACCGCCTTAGGTATATGATTTGTATTGTAAGATAGGAAAGAGTGGATACAGAGCCGGACACGTTTATGAGCCGGCCGGGATTCTGTGGACCACCGGGCGTCAACCTGTGTATATAAAGGGACGACCCGGCGGCGGTTTAGGGACAGGAAACAAGGGATCGAGAGCCAGGTTAAGCATATTTGCTCCCCGGTCATCGAAACCCTAGCAATACCACCTCAAACTGGATTAGGCTTTCACCTTCACCACAAGGGGCCGAACCAGTATAAACTCCCCGTGTCCTTTGTCCTGATTAATCCCTTTAAGCTAACCTCATTGCGATGGCTCCACGACTAAGTCCTCACACTAGGACATCTGCCGTGACGATTCCACGATATTTGGCGCCCACCGTGGGGCCAGCGCACGGTGGTTTCGAGTTCTTGAAGGGCAACTTCGAAGGGATCAAGGGATACGCTGTGGGCCGAATGACCAAGAGTCGTCGCGGCAAGCTCTATATCGACGAGGAAGGCTGGGGCCCCGAGGTCGGCTCAATTGAGTACGGGTACCGGGTCCCCTTCGGTGGAATTCACGTCTTCATTGGCAAGATCGGCGAACCGGGCCCTGAGCCGGACACCTGCACCGACATCATCGAGACGGCTCCGCGTGCAAAACCCACCCGAGTTCAGCCCGCCATGAGTCGTGCCTTCGTGGGATTCATCAATGGTGCGGAATCTGGGGATAAATCGGTATCTGACAGTGAGACAGTTGTCTATTCTGATGGCAAGTCATCCACCGGTGAAACCGAGTCATTGTACCAACTGCAAGACGGTCGGCTTGGGGGTTGTTCCGATGGCGATAGTATTCCGGACCCCTACGAGCCGCCGAACCGGGTTGCAATCTTCATGGCCGGTACGCAGCCAGTGCAGCACTCTTCAACTGCAGCGGCTTTGATTTCCGGGTCAGCAGTGGCGACGGCAGCCGGGGCAGGAGGCCCTGTGCGCCCGTCGGCTCAAGTCTTGTCCGGTTTACTAGACGCCTTGGCAACACTGCTGACGACGGAGGTTAACCCGGATAATCAAGATCAGCATAATGCAGAAGTCGTAAAATTGCGAGATCCGATAGCTCAAGCTAAGGAAAACCTGGCAGCTGAAGATGCCAGGATGCCTGCGCAGCGGGTTACGTTGGATGCTCAAGCGCAGCGGATTCAGTCGGAGTCTTACCGACTCATGCTAGATCAAAACGCTTCAAATGAAGTCATGAGGAGGAGGCATCAGTCTCGCCTGCCACCGGTTTACGAGGCGAGGAACCTCTTTAACACGCCAGGAGCAGGAACCAGTAACCCGCCAGTGGCGGACCGGGTTGAAGCGCCTGGGACGGGAGCGCCGGTTCAGCCGCGCACCACGGATCCGCCTCGTCAGAACAATATCCCGCCGCAACACATGCCAACACCACCGGGTCATTACTCTAACCCTTTGGATAACATGATCGCTACGGCGTCACGATTGGTGGCTATCCCAGTTGAAGGCGAGTCTCCAACGGCGGTTGAGATGTGGAGGGCTAGAGAGCTCCTTCAGACAGCATTGGTTCAGCAGCAGGCTTATTCTTACAGTTGAAGCCGGATTCATTCCACCCCTCGCCCAAGCCGGAGTTACAGTAGGCATATTGATGAACCAGCTGTGTCAAGCAGTGGGCGGAACCATAACCAGCCTCGTGGACATAACCCGGCGGGCGGTGGTGCTGATGCTCAGAACGTGGTGGATCAAGGTAGGGCACGTCGAGAGGCCGAGCTGGCGGCGCAATATGCGGCCCGTCAACCTTCTCCGGTTCGTCCGACAACTTCGGTGGAGCCAGGTGTAACCTTTAGAAATTTGGGCGTGCCATGTTTAGTGCCGGCCATATGTAATGAGTGTCTGCCCAAGGATTTTAAGGGTCCTCGCAAGGTGCCTAACTATACAGCCGATTTACCTCCTAAAGCATGGATCGAGAGTTATGAGATGGCCATGGAATTACTAGATGTTAGCGATGCGGCATGTGCTAAATATTTCCCCCCGATGTTGGATGGAACGGCTCGCACTTGGTTGAAGGGGCTACCTGCCAACTACATTGGGTCATGGGCCGAGTTAAAAGCCCGGTTTATCCAGAATTTCAAAGATACGTGCAAGCAGCCTATGTCAATTGTGGATCTGGATGCCTGTGTCCAAGAAGAGGGTGAGTCCACAACCCATTGGGTGAGCCGGGTTTCGACCATCTTACATTCATCGGATCGCATCAATGCCGGTTCAGCGGTCATAATGTTGGAGAAGAATTGCCGGTTTACGCCTCTTAAGCAGAAGTTGGGTCGGCTCAAGCGCCACTGCAATGACATGGGAGAGCTGATGATGGCTCTGGTTAAGTACGCTGATTCTGATGGTACCAAGGACCCCGAGTCTGATGATGACAAGCCGGGAAAGGGAAAGAAGAGCAGCAGCACCAGAGGACAGCAGCATAATCCGGTGAATCAGGGAGGCAATGGTAAGCGCAAAGCTGATAATAGTTTGGACTTTGTGGCTAACACCAACGCAGAGAATAATGGCCAGCGTCGTAAAGGTAAACCACCCCCACGGGCCGGAGGGTCAGGCTTTAATCTTGAGTAGATGCTAAATCAGCCCTGCCCAAGGCATGGGACGCGAGAAAGACCGTCTGGCCACCTCTGGAAGGATTGCTACATCATGAAGGAATATAAAAATTCCGATCTTTTTCAGGACAATCATGGACCGGGTGGTGGTTCAGGGTCCGGTTCTCATGGGCCGGGTTACGACGGTGGCGGTTCTAGTTCTGGATTCCAAGGTAATCAAGGCAATCAGGGTGGCTACCATCAACAGTCAGGTCAGGGGAATCAGCAGCAGTGATCTGGGTATCAGAGTAACCCAAAGCAGTTGAACAGTGGGCAGTACCACGTCTTCACCACAAATTTATGCAAACAGGATCAGAAGCTTCATAAAAGGGCAGTGAACGCCGTTGAACCGGCTGTTCCCCGTTACCTGCGCTGGTCTAAGCAGCCCATCGTGTGGAGTCGGGAAGATCACCCGCCCCGGGTTGATAATCCGGGTCACCTAGCATTGGTGGTTGCACCCCAGGTTGGAGGGTATAAGTTTACCAAGGTACTCATGGACGGAGGGAGCAGCATCAATATCCTTCATTACGAAACTTTCCATCGCATGGGGTTGACAGATAAAAATCTTAAACTGTCGAATACAGTTTTCCATGTTGTGGTGCCTGGTAAGTCGGCGTACCCTGTTGGTAAGATAGCTCTGGAAGTGGCCTTTGGAGATGATCATGACTCTAGGTCAGAGACATTGACCTTTGAAGTAGTCAAAATTCACAGCCCGTATCATGCTCTGTTTGGACGGCCGGCTTATGCCAAGTTCATGGCACGGCCTTGTTATGTTAATCTGCAGCTCAAGATGCCGGGTTACAAGGGGACCATCATAGTACATGGGAGCCGAAGGATAGCCTTCGAATGTGAAGAGGGTGATGCGGCTTATGCTGAGTCGGTTTGTGCAACGGAGGAGTTAAAATTTTACAAGGACAATGTTGATCCGGCGGATATGACGTCTTTGAAAAACCAACTACAGAGCATGATCCGGTTTTGAAGTTTAAATCGGCAGATGACACTAAGATGGTTGATTTTGTTCCTGGCGATTCATCCAAGCAGTTTAGCATCAGTGCTAATATGGATCCAAAATAGGAAAGCGCGCTCATCGAGTTCATCCGTGAGAACTGGGACATCTTTGCATGGAAACCTTCTGACATGCCAGGTGTACAGAGGGAACTTGCTGAGCACACTCTCAATATTGATCCCAAGTTTAAACCGGTCAAGCAGTTTCTTCGTTGTTTCAATGAAGAAAGGCGTAAGGCCATTGGTGAGGAGGTAGCCCGGCTCTTGGTGGCTGGATTTATTGTTGAAGTTTTTCATCCTGAGTGGTTGGCTAACCCGGTGCTGGTACTTAAGAAGAACGGCACTTGGCGCATGTGTGTGGACTACACGGATTTAAACAAGGCTTGTCCGGCTGATCCTTTTGCTCTCCCTTGTATTGATCAGATTATTGATGCTACGGCGGGTTGTGAGCGTTTGGGTTTTTTGGATGCTTATTCTGGTTATCATCAGATCAAGATGGCAGTTAAGGACCAGGAGAAGACAGCTTTCATAACTCCCTTTGGAGCCTTCTGCTATGTGTCTATGCCTTTTGGGCTCAAGAGTGCGCAGGCGACTTACCAGCGATGTGTGCAGAATTGTCTTTATAATCAGATTGGACGTAATGTTCATGCTTATGTGGATGATATTGTGGTGAAATCCAGAAAGAAGGAGACATTGATAGATGACTTGAAGGAAACCTTTGATAATCTCCGAGTTTATAAGATGATGCTTAATCCGGCCAAGTGTGTTTTTGGTGTGCCGGCGGGCAAGCTGTTGGGCTTTCTGGTGTCTAACAGGGGCATTGAAGCTAATCTGGAGAAGATCAAAGCCGTTACTTCTCTGGCTAAACCGGCGTGTATCAATGATGTTCAACGTCTGGCGGGTCGTATTGCGGCGCTAAGCCGGTTCATAAGACGCCTCGGTGAGAAGGCCATCCCTTTGTATCAGATGATGAAAAAGACAGATGACTTCGTCTGGAGTGACACTGCTAATGAGGCATTTAAGGCGCTTAAGAAGCAGCTGGCTGAGCCGCCGGTCCTAGCTGCGCCCGTTGATAAGGAGCCGCTGTTGTTATATGTGGCTGCTAATAGCCGGGCTGTTAGTGTGGTTATTTTGGTTGAAAGGAAAGAGGCAGGCAAGGAATATCCGAATCAACGGCCGGTTTATTATATCAGCGAAGTGCTTATTGAGTCTAAGCAGAGATACCCACATTGGCAGAAGCTTGTATATGGGGTTTTCATGGCAAGCCGGAAGCTTGAGAAATATTTTCAGGGTCACCCCATTACTGTGGTTAGCTCTGCTCCTTTAGGAGATATCATACAAAACAGGGAAGCAACAGGCCGGGTTGCCAAATGGGCCATTGAACTTGGGCCTCATGGTTTGAAGTATATGCCTCGCACGGCCATCAAGTCTCAAGCACTGGTGGATTTCATCAATGACTGGACAGAGCTACAGATGCCTGAGGAAAAACCAGATAACACGTATTGGACTATTCACTTTGATGGGTCCAGGCAATTGGAGGGCTCAGGGGCTGGAGTTGTGCTTGCTTCCCCTCGAGGTGATAAATTTTGTTATGTTCTCCGTTTGATGTTCCCTTGTACTAACAATGCAGCTGAATATGAGGCCTTGCTCCACGGTCTTCGGATGGCTAAGGAGATGAACTTAAGCCGGGTAAGGTGCTTTGGTGACTCAGATTTGGTGGCTCAACAAGTCTCTGTTACTTTGGATTCTAAGGATCCCCTCATGGCGGCTTATCGACGAGAGGTGGATGTTATTGCTGGTCACTTCAAGGGTTATCAAGTTGAGCATGTTGATCGGAGGAAAAATGAAGCGGCTGATGCCTTAAGCCGGTTGGGTTCTCAACGTAAACCGGTGCCACCTAATGTCTTCCTTGATGTTTTGCATAACCCGTCGGTCAAGTTACCTACAGAGGAGGATTTGGCTATTCCTGACCCAGAAGCTAAGTTGGTGGCGGCTCTTCATGTTATTCCTGATTGGACAGTTCCATATTTGGCATATATGACCTGGGGCAAGTTACCTGAGGATGAAACCTTGGCCAGGCAAATAACCCGGCGGTCCAAGTCAATGACAATTGTCAATGGAGAGCTGCACCATTGTAGTGTTACCGGGGCATTTCAGCGTTGTGTTTCTCCTGAAGAAGGCTGTGAGATTCTACGTGAGATCCATGAAGGAGATTGTGGTCATCACGCCGGCTCTAAATCTCTTGTAGCCAAGGCTTTTCGTCACGGTTTTTATTGGCTGACGGCTCATGCTGATGCTGAGGACTTGGTCAAAAAATGTGATGGTTGTCAGAAGTTTTCACGTCGAGCTCATGTTCTGGCTCAGGAGTTGAGAATGATTCCAATCACTTGGCTATTTGCAGTTTGGGGGCTTGATATGGTTGGACCTTTTAAGAGGTCCAAGGATAAGAAGATCCACCTCTTGGTGGCGGTTGATAAATTCACTAAGTGGGTAGAGGCAGCGCTAGTCAGTAAGTGTGATGCAGCAACGGCGGTTCAATTCATGAAGAAGGTGATCTTCCGTTTTGGCTTTCCACACAGCATTGTAACAGACAATGGCACTATCCTCCAAGGGTGCTATGAAAGAATTTTGTCAACATGAGCATATCCGGCTTGATGTATCGTCGATGGCTCACCCCCAATCTAATGGTCAAGCTGAGAGAGCCAATCAAGAGATCCTGAGAGGCATCAAGCCCCGGCTTATGGTTCCCTTACAGAGGACGCTGGGTTGTTGGGTAGAGGAGTTACCCTCGGTGCTATGGAGCATCAACACGACGCCCAACAGATCTACGGGTTACATGCCTTTTTTCATGGTTTATGGAGCAGAGGCGGTTCTCCCCAGTGACATCCGTCACGACTCACCCCGGGTGGCGGCTTACGTTGAAGCTGATAATGAAAAGGCATGTCAGGATGCACTTGACCTGTTAGACGAGGCGCGTGATCTCGCAGCGGCTCGTTCAGCGATTTACCAGCAAGATCTACGTCGTTATCACAGCCGTCGGGTCAGGACCAGAACCTTTCAAGAAGGCGACTTAGTGCTCCGGCTTATCCAGGATCAGACGGATATGCACAAGTTATCCCCACCTTGGGAAGGACCCTTTGTGGTCAGCAAGAATCTGAACAACGGGTCATACTACCTTATTGATGTTCGAGACCATAAAGACTCACGCACATCGGAGGAAGAGACTCGCCGGCCGTGGAATATTGCTCATCTTCGGCCTTACTACACCTGAGCCATTGGCTCTTTTGATGTACATATTCTTGACAATGTATATATTAAATCAGCACCCCTGCTAAAGCAGGGCCTCTGTCGTCTTTTCTTAATGAGTTTTTGATTACTTGGGGGCTTCCGGCTTATGAGCGAAGTTATGATTACCCTTTGAACCGGCTTACAAGCCAACTGAAAAAAAAACTTGGGGGCTTGCTACCCAGGTTAAAGGTACCAAAGAGAGCCTGTTGCAAAATCACAGCTCAAACATAGGTGCCCCTTGAGCACAGCTCAAAAATATTACTTGGAGGCTCCTTGATTCTAAAGAAAAAAGAGTTTGTATAACCCTTGTAATAGGCTTAAAAGCCAGGCTTGGAAGCCAGGTGTATTCACCTAAAACCCCGGGTTATCCTGCCTTTTTAAGTAAGCCACTCTGCCCAGGTATTCCTGGAATGACCCGCCGAACGTTTGATAAGTCAATCTTATACAGACCCTAAACTTGTCAAAGTTAAAATGACGATTGGTTATGTGAGGTCCATCTTATAAGGTTTGTATATAGGTTTAACTCAGTGGCTGTGCGGCCCGTGAAAGCACTCGATTTTCGGCCTGGCAGCCCATGAAAAGCCTCGTTTTTTTGTTTGTTTTATTCCACAGTTTTTTGAGGTTTATTTGATGAGGATTATAATGCTTTATGATCATAATTCTTCCGGTGTTTATTAACCCGGCCTGGCTTTTGACTATAAGTCGCCAGTATGAGATAAGATAATATCCGGTGTTTATTAACCCGGCCTGGTTTTGTTCATAGGCCAAGCAATCTATGATAATTACCAGTGCTCAAAGTTTGGGTTCTCCCCCTTACTACACCGGTTTGGTAAACCAACAGTGTGATCAAATATCACAGGTATGATATATTTCAAATTTGGTTATTCTGAAATTCCAGCCTTGGGTATAAGCTATGTTAGTTTCCATGGTTTTTTATTGGGCGTTATGACCCGTCCAGCGGTAAACCGCCAGGACACTTTTAATCCGTTGCATGCAGGAGCAGAATCCACATTGTTAATATTATAAGCATAAGTGGCATCTCTTAACATGGTGGATTAGCAGTGTCATGCAAAGTAAATATGCATGATGGCATAGCAGAACAAGAGTTTAAGCTAGCCTATTACAAGGCGTTTGGTGCCCAAAAGAATAATTGTTTTAACAAGTCTTAAAGAAAGCAGCTGCTAAACCGGCCCCCGGTTTATGAGTCCTGGCATGGCTGACTTGAAGGTTGCGGATCGTCCAGCGCCGGTTCATCTTCCTCCTCTCTACCAAGTGGCTGGAAGTCAATGGTGGTCCAATCAATCCCAGTTAAGGCCTTGAATACAGCTTCATCACTTATAAGTGTGGAGGGGTCAACATCAGGGGCATAGGTATGCTTACAGATTGGAGGAATAAGGTTTGGAGCATCATAAGTTGGCGCATTAACTCTCTTGTTGTTGGCATCATAAATCGACTGATAATGTGAAAGATCGGTTTCTTCAGCCAATTGGCTAGCCAATGGGCGCATTTCCCTCGTCAAGGCTCTGAGGTCATAATTATTAAACTCTGACCCCTCCTCCTTTATGCTCGGGTAGCCGTTTCCCACATCAGCCGGATCAAGATCAGATATCCAAGCTTTGGCCCGAGTCAGTGCAGTAAGAGCACCCGCCCTGGCAGCTGACTTCTTTAGCTCTTCAAACCGTGCAGGCATCATCGCCAGCCTTTCCAACGTCTCCTTGATCAAGGTTGGGGGCGGTTTATTATGGGAAGCTGTGCAGATAACCCGTTGTACGCCGGTATATAATTGCTCTATAAGTGTATAGGCGACTTTCAGTTTTTGCCGCATATCTGAGCCAACATGAGCAATGCGAGTTCCTGCATCATCAAAAACATCGGTAAACCGGCAGTCTCTTACATAATACATGTTCAAAGCTTATGAAGAAGTTATTTACCAAATACGACAGCGGTCATGGCATTTATTTGCTGTTTCAAGCCAGTCAGCTCCTCAGCTACCAGATTAAGGGCAGCCTCAGCATCCTCAGCCCTCTTCAGCAGAGTTGACTTTTCTGTATCCCAACCTGCTCGCTCGTTCTTAAAGCTCTCCTTCAGTTTTTCCATTGCTGTTAAGGCACTGGTCAGTTCTTCCTTGGCTTTGGAGGTCTCGGCTTGTTGTGACTTGATATTTTCTTGAAGGTCGGCGATTTGAGATTCCTTCTTGTTAAGATCAGCCTGCAAGAGACATGTAAGTAATTAGATAGCAGTGCATATTCAAAGTCCCAAGCACATAACAAGTAATATACTTGGCACTTAGGGGCTAATGTCTATTGCTTCTTATCAAAAAAAAAATTACAAGTCCCAAGCACATAACAACTATCAGCTTGATGGTCAACCGGATTATAAAGGTCCTAAGTAAGAATTTTGAGCCTTACAGCATAATTAGTCTCAACTTAACATATTTGTTAAGTCGACCCTTGGGGGCTACACAGGCGAAATTGAAGAGTTATTATTCTAAAGTCCCGGTTCATATTGACATTATAAACCGGCCCTTGCGGGCTAGTGGAGTTCATCTATATGGTTCTTGAAAGTTCGCAGAACATTCTATTCTTTTATGTCCAGTAAACTTGGCGGCTAAGGGAAGAATAATTATGCAGAGTTAACAGCATTTACCTCATATCGCTCCTTCATCATGTTCAGTAAACCGGCTTCATAATCACGGCTTGTGTGCAAATGGTTTAAAAACCCAGAATGAATATCTTGGGCGCTGAGGTGGGTATAGCTTTCCAAGTCCACCTTCCACTTGCCCTTGTCAACAGCAGAAAATTCTTCTTTGGCAATATGTTTTGACAGAACAGTGGGGTTGCCTGGGGCTGTACACCCGACACCGGTAACTACAACATCGTCGGCTTTATCATTAGCAACCTTAGTTGGGCTTGGCGGTTTATCAGCATGACCCGTCGGATCAATTTCCATCTGTTCAACAAAGGTTTCATGATCTTGCGGTGGCGGATCATCAAGAATAGCTTCAGTATTTGGTTCAAACTTTTCCGGGTTCTTTTCCGGATCAGTTGGTGCGCTGTCATCAGCCGGTTTGTTCAATTTGGCCTTTTTACTGGGTCTGGCCTTGGCTCTGACAGAGACGCAAATAACAGGTTAGTATAATGATCAAGCATAAGGTATAAGGGGTTAGTTAAAAATGCTCACCCAGGAACAAATTTGAGGGTTGGAATTTGTGTCCCTGTGGACTCGCCACAGGATGAATGGGAAGTTCCCTGATAGTTTGAATCAGACGGATTAAGAGGTTGTCGGAAATAACCCGCCTTGGGATAAGATGTGTCAGAAATAGAAGAGACCTCCGGGCGGCGTTTACGAACTGGCGAGTTCGGTAAATAGGAAGAAGTGACCACATGGCCGCTATGCCGGGTTGTGCGGTGGGCTTCGTGTTGCTGTTTCTTCAAAAGAAAGTTTGGATCCAAGTAAGCTAGGGGGTGAGAAAATCTTACTTTCCGGCTTGCTTGTTGGGTTTTCTGTGTGGGCAGAGGTTCTGAACCAGATGAGAGAATAGTTACCTCTACGTCATTTGCGCAGCTAGCTTCTGCGTCGTCCTGATAAAAATCATCGTCAATGAGATGTATGAAAAAAGAGCCAAGCGAATCATGTTCTACCTCTGACTCCGGATTATCATCGTCAATGTTTAACTTGGTAGGCTCGGTGTTTTTCTTCTTAGCGGGTTTCTTGTTGACCTTGGTCTTGACACAAGGTATTTTGGCTGGTTTATCCTGCGGTTTCTTCTTCCAGAACGGATCATCACCCTGTTTAAAGATTGAAAAGATCATAAGGGAGTATTAAGAATATGGATTAAAGCAGGAGTGGGCAATTCTTACAGCTGGTGGTTTATTTGAAGGGCAAAAAGGACTAAGTCCTGTTTTGCTACAGTCGGTCACCGGTTCATCCAACATCTTCTTGACAGATTCAGTAATTTCAGCATCAGTCAGCTGAATATCAGTGTGGCGTTGAGGGTCTTTCACATCCCCTGTGTACTCACACATTAAACCGGAGCGACAGCTTAAAGGCAAAATGCTCCAAGATACCGAGCAACGGACAAAATCAATGCCTGTCAAACCATTTGCCACAAAGGCTCTGAGCTTTGAAAGCTGTGGTGCATATTTGGACCGTTCCTTTGCATTGAGTCTTTGGGGGAATGGATGTGCATCGGTAAGCCGGTGAGCACGGTAACCCGGCAGAGGATTCTCACCAGCTGGAGATGTATCTTGGCAATAGAACCAAGTTTGGTTCCAATCTTTGGGATGGCTATGATGCTTAGCGTGAGGGAAGCTGACCTCTTTTCTCTTCTGAATTGAAACCCCGCCAAGTTCAGTATTGGGCCCATCCGTAAATTCAGTACGGCGGTTTAAATAGAAGAAATCTCTGAACAGGTCGACTGTGGGCTCTTCTTGCAGGTAGGATTCACAAAACACTTGAAAATTGCAAATATTGGACATGGAGTTAGGCCCAATATCTTGAGGGTGAAGTTGGAAGAAGTGAAGCACGTCACGGAAATTTTTTGATCCAGGAGGGCTGAACCCTCGACTCAGATGATCAACAAAAACGATCACTTCCCCATCCTTGGGCTCAGGAAGATTTTCTGGACCGGGGGCTCTCCAGTGGATGTCTTCCTTTTTCGCTAAAGCGCCGGTTGCAACCCACCCATTCAGTTCTTCTTCTATAACCCGGGATTGAACCCAGTTACAGGAATAAAAGGATTTGGCCATTTATACGATAACCTGGAAAAGATTTGTGCAGGTTTAAGGCTCATGTTTAAACAGGCAGAAAGTGTTGAAGCATGCATAAATGTTAAACCGGACTGTGACGTTATCAAATCACAAAGACGGGCACTTGGCGGTTTAAGAGGGGACTAATGGTACCTGGCAGGTTATTATTTTCTGAGGTTAAACCGCCTACACGGATATTGAAAGTATAGATCTGAAGTTGGAAAATGGCTAAGTGTTGGAAAAACAGGTTTCACAGATTAATGCTATAATTGTGGATCTACGGCAGTTCAGATAATGGAAAAATCTATACCTTAAAAGTTTCAGTACCTGAGCAGTTCATAGATTGGATTTCTTATGCAAAAGGAGATGTTCTAATAAGCAAAAGTACGTACCACGACCACCGCCGCACAGGAGGAGTGCCATGTTTGAATCAAAAATTACAAGCTACAGCAAAGAACGAGGATGAACTCCGATGAACTCGTGGAAACCCTAATGGGATCTAGGGGAAAAGGAAGGAAGAGGACTCACCAGAACTGTTGAGTAGCGGAGGCGCGCGGATGAACTCTGGTCGATTCAGGTTGATGCAGCGGCCGTTGTTGAGGCAGTGGCAAAGGTCGACGACGGCGACGGAGCTCGGGAACTGAGGCGATGCGAGGTGGAAGACAGAGACGAGGGGGCAAGGGGGGAAAGTGAAAAGGACCCCTGGCCCTATTTATAAGGTGAATGGATAAGTGGCATGCGTGGGAATCAAGGAGCTCCAAATTGGATATGTGACAGGACTGACGCCTCGATTTTCGGAGGTTCATTAAAAAGGAGATGCATATATGATTTCTGGATGTTTATAAAATTAATGACAGGTGATGTCATGGCGGGTTATCATGATCTCGGAAGATGGCGTCACGGCGAGTTACAAATTTTTGCGAAGGTAATGAAGAAGGAATTTTCCTAAGTGTTGAAGATTGACATGAACAAGTTCAAATCAACCTGGGGCCTAATGTTGGGGATATAACTATTGAGTATAAACCACCCAGGAGGGGCCGGGTTATGCTCATAGTGATTTACCTGTATTGAAGCCCATGAAGACATAGAAGATGGCGACTTACGAAGGAGACTTAATAAGAAGGCCCAAAGCCCAAAGGCGAGTTAGGGCCCATAGATGTAAACCGCCATAAGTATATGACTTGTATTGTAAGATAGGAAAGAGTGGATACCGAGCCGGACACGTTTATGAGCCGGCCGGGATTCTGTGGACCGCCGGGCGTCAACCTGTGTATATAAAGGGACGACCCGGCGGCGGTTTAGGGACAGGAAACAAGGGATCGAGAGCCAGGTTAAGCGTATTCGCTCCCTGGTCATCGAAACCCTAGCAATACCACCTCAAACTGGATTAGGCTTTCACCTTCACCGCAAGGGGCCAAACCAGTATAAACTCCCCGTGTCCTTTGTCCTGATTAATCCCTTTAAGCTAACCTCATTGCGATGGCTCCACGACTAAGTCCTCACACTAGGACATCTGCCGTGACGATTCCACGACACCGGCTCTAAATCTCTTGTAGCCAAGGCTTTTCGTCATGGTTTTTATTGGCTGACGGCTCATGCTGATGCTGAGGACTTGGTCAAAAATTGTGACGGTTGTCAGAAGTTTTCACGTCGAGCTCATGTTCCGGCTCAGGAGTTGAGAATGATTCCAATCACTTGGCCGTTTGCAGTTTTGGGGCTTGATATGGTTGGACCTTTTAAGAGGTCCAAGAATAAGAAGACCCACCTCTTGGTGGCTGTTGATAAATTCACTAAGTGGGTAGAGGCAGAGCCAGTCGGTAAGTGTGATGCAGCAACGGCAGTTCAATTCATGAAGAAGGTGATCTTCCATTTTGGCTTTCCACACAGCATTGTAACAGACAATGGCACTAATCTCTCCAAGGGTGCTATGAAAGAATTTTGTCAACGTGAGCATATCCAGCTTGATGTATCATCGGTGGCTCACCCCCAATCTAATGGTCAAGCTGAGAGAGCCAATCAAGAGATCCTGAGAGGCATCAAGCCCCGGCTTATGGTTCCTTTATAGAGGATGCCGGGTTGTTGGGTAGAGGAGTTACCCTCGGTGCTATGGAGCATCAACACAACGCCCAACAGATCTACGGGTTACACACCTTTTTTCATGGTTTATGGAGCAGAGGCGGTTCTCCCTAGTGACATCCGTCACGACTCACCCCGTGTGGCGGCTTACGTTGAAGCTGATAATGAAAAGGCACGTCAGGATGCACTTGACCTGTTAGACGAGGCGTGTGATCTCGCAGCGGCTCGCTCGGCGATTTACCAGCAAGATCTACGTCGTTATCACAGCCGCCGGGTCAAGACCAGAACCTTTCAAGAAGGCGACATAGTGCTCCGGCTTATCCAGGATCAGACTGATATGCACAAGTTATCCCCACCTTGGGAAGGACCCTTTGTGGTTAGCAAGAATCTGAACAATGGGTCATACTACCTTATTGATGTTCGAGACCACAAGGACTCACGCACGTCGGAGGAAGAGACTCGCCGGCCGTGGAATATTACTCATCTTCGGCCTTACTACACCTGAGCCATTGGCTCTTCTGATGTACATATTTTTGACAATGTATATATTGTGATCAATATAATAAACCGGCACCCCTGCTAAAGCAGGGCCTCTGTCGTTTTTTCTTAATGAGTCTTTGGTTACTTGGGGGCTTCCGGCTTATGAGTGAAGTTATGATTACCCTTTGAACCGGCTTATAAGCCAATTGAAAAAAAAACTTGGGGGCTTGCTACCCATGTTAAAGGAACCAAAGAGAGTCTGTTGCAAAATCACAGCTCAAACATAGGTGCCCCTTGAGCACAGCTCAAAAATATTACTTGGGGGCTCCTTGATTCTAAAGAACAAAGAGTTTGTATAACCCTTGTAATAGGCTTAAAAGCCAGGCTTGGAAGCCAGGTGTAGTCACCTAAAACTTCGGGTTATCCTGCCTTTTTAAGTAAGCCACTCCGCCCAGGTATTCCTGGAATGACCCGCAGAACGTTTGACAAGTCAATCTTATACAGACCCTGAACTTGTCAAAGTTAAAATGACGATTGGTTATGTGAGGTCCATCTTATAAGGTTTGTATATAGGTTTAACTCAGTGGCTGTGCGGCCCGTGAAAGCACTCGATTTTCGGCCTGACAGCCCATGAAAAGCCTCGTTTTTTCGTTTGTTTTATTCCACAGTTTTTTTTTAGGTTTATTTGATGAGGCTTATAATGCTTTATGATCATAATTCATCCGGTGTTTATTAACCCGGCCTGGTTTTTGACTATAAGTCGCCAGTATGAGATAAGATAATATCCGATGTTTATTAACCCAGCCTGGTTTTGTTCATAAGCCAAGCAATCTATGATAATTACCAGTGCTCAAAGTTTGGGTTCTCCCCCTTACTACACCGGTTTGGTAAACCAACAGTGTGATCAAATATCACAGGTATGATATATTTCAAATTTGGTTATTCTGAAAGTCCAGCCTTGGGTATAAGCTATGTTAGTTTCCATGGCTTTATATTGGGCGTTATGACCCGTCCAGCGGTAAACCGCCAGGACACTTTTAATCCGTTGCATGCAGGAGCAGATTCCACATTGTTAATATTATAAGCATAAGTGGCATATCTTAACATGGTGGATTAGCAGTGTCATGCAAAGTAAATATGCACGATGGCATAGCAGAACTATAGTTTAAGCTAGCCTATTACAAGGCGTTTGGTGCCCAAAAGAGTAATTGTTTTAACAAGTCTTAAAGAAAGCAGCTGCTAAACTGGCCCCCGGTTTACGAGTCCTGGCCTGGCTGACTTGAAGGTCGCGGATCGTCCAGCGCCGGTTCATCTTCCTCCTCTCTACCCAGTGGCTGGAAGTCAATGGTTGTCCAATCGATCCCAGTTAAGGCCTTGAATACAGCTTCATCACTTATAAGTATGGAGGGGTCAACATCAGGGGCAAGGTATGCTTACGGATTGGAGGAATAAGATTTGGAGCATCATAAGTTGGCACGTTAACTCTCTTGTTGTTGGCATCATAAATCGACTGATAATGTGAAAGATCGGTTTCTTCAGCCAATTTGCTAGCCAATGGGCGCATTTCCCTCGTCAAGGCTCTGAGGTCATCGTTATTAAAGTCTGACCCGTCCTCCTTTATGCTTGGGTAGCCGTTTCCCACATCGGCTGGATCAAGATCAGATATCCAAGCTTTGGCCCGAGTCAGTGCAGTAAGAGCACCCGCCCTGGCAGCTGACTTCTTTAGCTCTTCAAACCGTGCAGGCATCATCGCCAGCCTTTCCAACGTCTCCTTGATCAAGGTTGGGGGCGGTTTATTATGGGAAGCTGTGCAGATAAGCCGTTGTACGCCGGTATATAATTGCTCTATAAGTGTATAGGTGGCTTTCAGTTTTTGCCGCATATCTGAGCCAAGATGAGCAATGCGAGTTCCTGCATCATCAAAAACATCGGTAAACCGGCAGTCTCTTACATAATACATGTTCAAAGCTTATGAAGAAGTTATTTACCAAATATGGCAGCGGTCATGGCATTTATTTGCTGTTTCAAGCTAGTCAGCTCCTCAGCTACCAGATTAATGGCAGCCTCAGCATCCTCAGCCCTCTTCAGCAGAGTTGACTTTTCTGTATCCCAACCTGCCCGCTCATTCTTGAAGCCCTCTTCAGTTTTTCCATTGCTGTTAAGGCACTGGTCAGTTCTTCCTTGGCTTTGGAGGTCTCGGCTTGTTGCGACTTGATATTTTCTTGAAGGTCGGCGATTTGAGATTCCTTCTTGTTAAGATCAGCCTACAAGAGACATGTAATTAATTAGATAGCAGTGCATATTCAAAGTCCCAAGCACATAACAAGTAATATACTTGGCACTTGGGGGCTAATGTCTATTGCTTCTTATCAAAAAAAAATTACAAGTCCCAAGCACATAGCAACTATCAGCTTGATGGTCAACCGGATTATAAAGGTCCTAAGTAAGAATTTTGAGCCTTACAGCAGAATTAGTCTCAACTTAACATATTTGTTAAGTCGACCCTTGGGGGCTACGCAGGCGAAATTCAAGAGTTATTATTCTAAAGTCCCGGTTCATATTGACATTATAAACCGGCCCTTGGGGGCTAGTGGAGTTGATCTATATGGTTCTTGAAAGTTTGTAGAACATTCTATTCTTTTATGTCCAATAAACTTGGCAGCTAAGGGAAGAATATTTATGCAGAGTTAACAGCATTTACCTCATATCGCACCTTCATCATGTTCAGTAAACCGGCTTCATAATCACGGCTTGTGTACAAGCGGTTTAAAAACCCAGAATGAATATCTTGGGCGCTGAGGTGGGCATAGCTTTCCAAGTTCACCTTCCACTTGCCCTTGTCAACAGCAGAAAATTCTTCTTTGGCACTATGTTTTGACGGAGCAGTGGGGCTGCCTGAGGCTGTATAACTGACACCGGTAACTACAACATCATCAGCTTTATCATCAGCAGCCTTAGTTAGGCTTGGCGGTTTATCAGCATGACCCATCGGATCAATTTCCATCTGTTCAACAAAGGTTTCATGATCTTGCGGTGGCGGATCATCAAGAATAGCTTCAGTATTTGGTTCAAACTGTTCCGGGTTCTTTTCCGGATCAGTTGGCGCGCTGTCATCAGCCGGTTTGTTCAATTTGGCCTTTTTACTGGGTCTGGCCTTGGCTCTGACAGAGACGCAAATAACATGTTAGTATAATGATCAAGCATAAGGTATAAAGGGTTGGTTAAAAATGCTCACCCTGGAACAGTTTTGAGGGTTGGAATTTGTGTCCCTGTGGACTCGCCACAGGATGAATGGGAAGTTCCCTGATAGTTTAAATCAGACGGATTAAGAGGTTGTCGGAAATAACCCGCCTTGGGATAAGATGTGTCAGAAATAGAAGAGACCTCTGGGCGGCGTTTACGAACTGGCGAGTTCGGTAAACCGGAAGAAGTGACCACATGACCGCTATGCCGGGTTGTGCGGAGAGCTTCGTGTTGCTGCTTTTTCAAAAGAAAGTTTGGATCCAAGTAAGCTAGGGGGTGAGAAAATCTTACTTTCCAGCTTGCTTGTCGGGTTTTCTGTGTGGGCAGAGGTTCTGAACCGGATGAGAGAATAGTTACCTCTACGTCATTTGCGCGGCTAGCTTCTGCGTCGTCCTGATAAAAATCATCGTCAATGAGATGTATGAAAAAAGAGCCAAGTGAATCAAGTTCTACCTCTGACTCCGGATTATCATCGCCAATGTTTAACTCAGTAGGCTCGGTGTTTTTCTTATTAGCGGGCTTCTTGTTGACCTTGGTCTTGACACGAGGTGTTTTGGCCGGTTTATCATGCGGTTTCTTCTTCCAGAACGGATCATCACCCTGTTTAAAGATTGAAAAGATCATAAGGGAGTATTAAGAATATGGATTAAAGCAGGAGTGGGGCAATTCTTACAGCTGGCGGTTTATTTGAAGCACAGAAAGGACTAAGTCCTGTTTTGCTACAGTCAGTCACCGGTTCATCCAACATCTTCTTGACAGATTCAGTAATTTCAGCGTCAGTCAGCTGAATATCAGTGTGGTGTTGAGGGTCTTTCACATCCCCTGTGTACTCACACATTAAACCGGATCGACGGCTTAAAGGCAAAATGCTCCAAGATACCCAGCAAATGACAAAATCAATGCCTGTCAAACCGTTTGCCACAAAGGCTCTGAGCTTTGAAAGCTGTGGTGCATATTTGGACCGTTCCTTTGCATTGAGTCTTAGGGGGAATGGATGTGCATTGGTAAGCCGGTGAGCACGGTAACCCGACAGAGGATTCTCGCCAGCTGGAGATGTATCTTGGCAATAGAACCAAGTTTGATTCCAATCTTTGGGATGGCTATGATGCTTAGCGTGAGGGAAGCTGACGTCTTTTCTTTTCTGAATTGAAACCCCGCCAAGTTCAGTATTGGGCCCATCCGTAAATTCAGTACGGCGGTTTAAATAGAAGAAATCTCTGAACAGGTCGACTGTGGGCTCTTCTTGCAGGTAGGCTTCACAAAACACTTGAAAATTGCAAATATTGGACACGGAGTTAGGCCCAATATCTTGAGGGTGAAGTTGGAAGAAGTGAAGCATGTCACGGAAAAATTTTGATCCGGGAGGGCTGAACCCTCGACTCAGATGATCAACAAAAACGATCACTTCCCCATCCTTGGGCTCAGGAGGATTTTCTGGACCGGGGGCTCTCCAGTGTATGTCTTCCTTTTTCGCTAAAGCGCCGGTTGCAACACACCCGTTCAGTTCTTCTTCTGTAACCCGGGATTGAACCCAGTTACAGGAATAAAAGGATTTGGCCATTTATACGATAACCTGGAAAAGATTTGTGCCGGTTTGAGGTTCATGGTTAACAGGCAGAAAGTGTTGAAGCATGCATAAATGTTAAACCGGATAGTGACGTTATCAAATTACAAAGACGAGCACTTGGCGGTTTAAGAGGGGACTAATGGTACCTGGCAGGTTATTATTTTCTGAAGTTAAACCGCCTACATGGATATTGAAAGTATAGATCTGAAGTTGGAAAATGGCTAAGTGATGAAAAACAGGTTTCACAGATTGGTATTGCAATTTTGGATCTACCGCGTGTTAGAAAATGAAAATATATTCAGACCTAAAATACTGGTACTTGAGCAGTTTATGAAGGACCAGATTGGATTTTTCTACCTAAAAGATACGCTCTGATGAGGAAAAAGGGACTAGGATTATTGCCGCACAGGATAGATATCAAGCTTGAATCAGACCTCATGCTACAACAAAGAACAGGCGAAGAACAGTGCCGAACCTCCATGAATTCGTTCGAACCCTAATGAGATCTACGGAGGGGGAAGGAGGAAGAACTTACCAAGGCTGTTGAACGGCGGAGGCGCGTGAGCAAAATCTGGACCAAGTCAGGTTGATGCAGCCGCCAATGGTGATGCAGAGGAGAGGGTTAATGGCGGCGGCTGGACTCGAGAGCAGCGCGTCACAAGGAAGATGATGAAGACGAAGAGGCCGAGGGGGGAAAGTGAAAAGGACCCCTGGCCCTATTTATAAGGTGAATGGATAAGTGGCATGCGCGGGAATCGAGGAGCTCCAAATTGGATATGTGACAGGGCTGACGCCTCGATTTTTGGAGGCTCATTAAAAAGGACATGCATATATGATCTCTGGATGTTTACAAAATTAATGACAGGTGACGTCATGGCGGGTTATCATGATCTCGGAAGATGATGTCACGGCGAGTTACAAATTTTTGCGAAGGTAATGAAGAAGGAATTTTCCTAAGTGTTGAAGATTGACATGAACAAGTTCAAATCAACCTCGGGCCTAATGTTGGGGATATAACTATTGAGTATAAACTGCCCAGGAGGGGCCGGGTTATGCTCATAGTGATTTACCTGTATTGAAGCCCATGAAGACATAGAAGATGGTGATTTACAAGGGAGACTTAATAAGAAGGCCCAAAGCCCAAAGGTGAGTTAGGGCCCATAGATGTAAACCGCCATAAGTATATGACTTGTATTGTAAGATAGGAAAGAGTGGATACCGAGCCGGACACATTTATGAGCCGGCCGGGATTCTGTGAACCGCCGGGCGTCAACCTGTGTATATAAAGGGACGACCCGGCGGCGGTTTAGGGACAAGAAACAACAGATCGAGAGCCAGGTTAAGCGTATTCGCTCCCTGGTCATCGAAACCCTAGCAATACCGCCTCAAACTGGATTAGGCCTTCACCTTCACCGCAAGGGGCCGAACCAGTATAAACTCCCTGTGTCCTTTGTCCTGATTAGCCCCTTTAAACTAACCTCATTGTGATGGCTCCACGACTAAGTCCTCACACTAGGACATCTGCCGTGACTATTCGACGACACCGATGGTAATGTTACTACCTACAAAGCTCGACTTGTCGCAAAAGGTTTTTGACAAGTTCAAGGAGTTGACTACGATGAGACTTTCTCACCCGTAGCGATGCTAAAGTCTGTCCGAATCATGTTAGCAATTGCCGCATTTTTTTATTATGAAATCTGGCAAATGGACGTCAAAACTGCATTCCTTAATGGATTTCTTAAAGAAGAGTTGTATATGATGCAACCAGAAGGTTTTGTCGATCCTAAAGGTGCTAACAAAGTGTGCAAGCTCCAGCGATCCATCTATGGACTGGTGCAAGCATCTCGCAGTTGGAATATACGCTTTGATGAGGTGATCAAAGCATATGGTTTTATACAGACTTTTGGAGGAGCCTGTATTTACAAGAAAGTGAGTGGGAGCTCTGTAGCATTTCTAATATTATATGTGGATGACATATTGTTGATTGGAAATGATGTAGAATTTCTGGATAGCATAAAAGGATACTTGAATAAGAGTTTTTCAATGAAAGACCTCGGTGAAGCTGCTTATATATTAGGCATCAAGATCTATAGGGATAGATCGAGATGCTTAATAGGACTTTCACAAAGCACATACCTTGATAAAGTTTTGAAGAAGTTCAAAATGGATCAGTCAAAGAAAGGGTTTTTGCCTGTGTTGCAAGGTGTGAAATTGAGTAAGACTCAATGCCCGACCACTGCAGAAGATAGAGAGAAAATAAAAGTCATTCCATATGCCTCAGCCATAGGTTCTATCATGTATGCTATGTTGTGTACCAGACCTGATGTGTGCCTTGCTATAAGCTTAGCAGGGAGGTACCAAAGTAATCCAGGAGTGGATCACTAGACAGCGGTCAAGAACATCCTGAAGTACCTGAAAAGGACCAAGGATATGTTTCTCGTTTATGGAGGTGACAAAGAGCTCGTCGTAAATGGTTACGTCGATGCTAGCTTTGACACTGATCCGAATGACTCTAATTCACAAACCGCATACATATTTATTTTGAATGGTGGAGCTGTCAGTTGGTGCAGTTCCAAGCAGAGCGTCGTGGCGGGATCTATGTGTTAAGCGGAGTACATAGCTGCTTTGGAAGCAGAAAATGAAGGAGTCTGGATGAAGGAGTTCATATCCGATCTAGGTGTAATACCTAGTGCATCGGGTCCAATGAAAATCTTTTGTGACAATACTGGAGCAATTGCCTTAGCGAAGGAATCCAGATTTCACAAAAGAACCAAACACATCAAGAGATGCTTCAACTCCATCCGTGATCAAGTCAAGGAGGGAGACATAGAGATTTGCAAAATACATACGGATCTGAATGTGGCAGACCCGTTGACTAAGCCTCTTCCACGAGCAAAACATGATCAGCACCAAGACTCCATGGGTGTTAGAATCATTACAATGTAATCTAGATTATTGACTCTAGTGCAAGTGGGAGACTGAAGGAAATATGCCCTAGAGGCAATAATAAAGTTGTTATTTTATATTTCCTTATTCATGATAAATGTTTATTATTCATGCTAGAATTGTATTAACCGGAAACATGATACATGTGTGGATATATAGACAAAACACTGTGTCCCTAGTAAGCCTCTACTAGACTAGCTCGTTAATCAAAGATGGTTAAATTTCCTAACCATAGACATGTGTTGTCATTTGATGAATGGGATCACATCATTAGGAGAATGATGTGATGGACAAGACCCATCCGTTAGCTTAGCATAATGATCGTTCAGTTTTATTGCTACTGCTTTCTTCATGTCAAATACATATTCCTGCGACTATGAGATTATGCAACTCCCAGATATGGAGGAATGCCTTGTGTGCTATCAAACATCACAACGTATCTGGGTGATTATAAAGATGCTCTACAGGTATCTACGAAGGTGTCTGTTGGGTTGGCATAGATCGAGATTAGGATTTGTCACTCCGAGTATCGGAGAGGTATCTCTGGGCCCTCTCGGTAATGCACATCATAAGAAGCCTTGCAAGCAAAGTGACTTAGTCACAGGATGATGTATTACGGAACGAGTAAAGAGACTTGCCGATAACGATATTGAACTAGGTATAAAGATACCGACGATCGAATCTCGGGCAAGTAACATACCGATGGACAAAGGGAATTACGTATGTTGTCATAACGGTTCGACCGATAAAGATCTTCGTAGAATATATGGGAACCAATATGAGCATCCAGGTTCCACTGTTGGTTATTGACCGGAGAGGTGTCTCGGTCATGTCTACATAGTTCTCGAACCCGTAGGGTCCACACGCTTAACGTTCGATGACAATTTTGTATTATATGAGTTATGTGATTTGGTGACTGAATGTTGTTCGGAGTCCCGGATGAGATCACGGACATGACGAGGAGTCTCGAAATGGTGGAGAGGTAAAGATTCATATATAGGACGATGGTATTCGGACACCGGAAGTGTTCCGGGGGTACCGAGTACATATCGGGTCACTGGAAAGGGGTTCCGGGCACCCCCGGCAAAGATATGGGCCTAATGGGCCAAGAGGGGAAACGCAGCAGCCAGCAGGGGCTGTTGTGCCCCCCATATGGGCCGCACCTTAGGATGAAGGAAAGGGGGGAAGAGAGAAGGAAGGGGAGGGATTCGGCCTCCCCCTTCCTTCCCTCCTCCCACCTCTTTCCTTCTCCCTCCGGTGGATATGGTAAGGGGGGAGGCCGAATTGGAGTAGGGGCCCAAGTAGGATTCCTCCTACTTGGGAGCCCCCTTGGCTGCCTCTCGTCCCCTCCAACCTATATATACATGGGGGGGCACCGCTAGAACACACACCAATAACTGTTAGCCGTGTGCGGCGCCCCCCTCCACAGATTACACCCTCGGTCATATCTTCGTAGTGCTTAGGCAAAGCCCTGCGCGGATCACTTCACCATCACCGTCACCACGCCATTGTGCTGACGGAACTCATCTACTTCCTTGACACTTTGCTGGATCAAGAGTTCGAGGGACGTCATCGAGCTGAACGTGTGCAGAACTCGGAGGTGCCGTATGTTCGGTGCTTGATCGGTCGGAATGAGAAAAAGTTCGACTACATCAACCGCGTTGTTAAACGCTTCCGCTTTCGGTCTACGAGGGTACGTAGACATACTCTCCCCCTCTCGTTGCTATGCATCTCCTAGATAGATCTTGCGTGAGCGTAGGAAATTTTTTTGAAATTGCATGCTACGTTTCCCAACACTACCTAATTAACTAGGGTTCATACTAATTCTACTTAACTAACTAGCACTAGGGTTCATACTAATTAACTAACTAGATAGATCAGAGAGCAGAGAAGAGGGGAGGGGAGTGGGCTTACAGAGGGCGGAGAGAGAGATGGGGTAGGGGGAGACGGCGACTCCGGCGAGGGGGAGGGCGAGGGCAGGGCTTCGGCGAGGTCGAGGAGGAGGAGGCAGCGACTCCGGCGAGGGCGAGGGCAGGGCTCCGGCGGTGCTCGAGGCAGGGGCGTGGCCAGGGCGAGGGTGACTCCGGCGAGGGTGAGGGCAGGGCTCCGGCGGCGACGAGGGGGGAGAAGAGAGTGGGAATTTGGGGGAGGAAGCAGAGGAGGGAAGCGCGCGGGGGGGGGTTATGTCAAAATAGCAGTAGCGCGTTTGTACAAGACGCACTATAGCTAATTTAGCTATAGCGTGTTTTGCCCAACGCCCTACTGCTATTTAAAGTAGCTATAGCGCGTTTATGGAAGAGCGCTACTGCTACATATAGTAGCTATAGCGCTTTTCCTCAACCAGCGCTCCTGCTAGTGTTTTTTCTTTTTCTTTTCCTGTTTGTTCTTCTATTTTCTTTTCCTTTTCTTTTCTTCTTTTTCTTTTCTTCTTTTTCTTTTCCTTTATTTTCTTTTCTTATTTTTCTTTTCTTCTTTTTCTTTTCTTTTTCGAGAGTCGGAACGAAGGGAAGGTGATATACAATGTATATAACTAAGGCGATATATATTGCATCATTTGACCCATAACGGTTAAGTGTATACAAAATAGGAACATATATATTACATCATTTGACCCATGCATAACGGTTAAGTGTGTGCACAAAATAGGAACATATATATTACATCATTTGACCGATAAAGGTTTCTCAGCATCAACGTTTTCGTTTTTGAGTGAGCTTCTTTCCTTTCTTGTTCGTTGATGAATAATTGAGCCCCTCATTGTGACTTTTCCTTTTCCATGGAGTACGATCTTTCTTAGGTAATGTAGTATTGATTCTTCTTCTGACCTATACTTCATCATCATCGCCATCTTCCCTCATCGGGTTGCCGTACTGGTCGTAGTCTTCCTCGTTGGCGACTCCATCCATTCCAGTGATGTTCCTTTTGACTCTCCTCACGACAACACGGCTGGGATTGTTTGGGTCGGTTATGAAGAAGCATTGTGTCACGTGCTTAGCGTGTACCCGTGGCTCATTTTTGCGATGGCATTCACAGTAGCGCTCTTGGCGTCGGGTATAGTCATGGTAGTGAAATACCGGTTTTCTCTTTTGACATTCTTAGCCCATCTGACACGGAACATCGTCACATTGTGCAGTCCAGAGTAGTCAAGCTCCCAGATCTCCTCGACCCTTCCGTAGAATCTCTCAGTTGTGCCGTTGTCACCGGTCATGCATTCCATCGTCACCCCTGAGTTCTGAAAATCACTGTTCATATCTTTGTCCTCCGTGTGGAACGTGTATCCGTTGATATCGTACTTCTGATAGGTCATGAGGTTGGCCGCGGGGCCATGTGCTAAGGCGTATATCAACAATCCGTCCTTAGAGCCCTCTTCCGGTGGATTAGCAAGAATATGATGTTTGAAACAATGCAGGAAAGTGGAGTTGTGCTCTCTAGTAACTTCGGCGTCCGTCCTGCATAGCCCACAGTCATGATACTTCTTTGCGATTGTTTCTTTGTGCAGTGTCATGAAAGGATCTACCTCGTCTAGGTGATGTAGCACTACTAAGTTTGCTATGTCAAAGTCGTTGCGTCAATCCGAGTAGGCCACATGCAGTTCCCTGCGACAGTTGGAGTGACCTTCTCCTTCGAGCCTCCCAAGGTGCTTCTTAACGGGCAAACCAACATTAGGCCAGTCTCCGCCATATAGATAATTCTGGCAGAAAGAGATGCACTCTTGTGTCAGATAGCCCTGGACGATGCTTCCATCCGGACGGGACATGTTACGAATGAATCCTTTGATGACCCCATTCATCCTCTCGAACGGCATCATGTTATGCAGGAATGATGGCCTCAGGTCTATTATGTCGTCCACAATATGGACACACAGATGCACCATGACATCAAAGAACATGAGCGGAAAGTACATCTCAAGCTCATTTAGTATCACAATGATCTCTTCCTGTAGCCTTTGGAGCTGCTTCACACTGATCGACTTTCGAGAGATGACGTCGAAAAAGTTGCAGAGACCAATAAGCGTGTCACGGATGTGCTTGTCCATTATCCCTCTAAGGGCAACAGGTAGTATCTGCGTCATCATCACATGAAAGTCATGGGACTTCATCCCGCTGAACCTTTTCTTCTTCGTGTCTAGATATCTGCTTATCTTCCCACAGTAACCGGAACTAACTTTGATTCCGATAAGGCACTTGAAGAATTGATCGATCTTAGCCGGACTTAAGGTGAAGCAAGAAGGGGGGCAATAATCCTCTTCCTTCACTTTTTTGCCCTTCTTCTCCCGCGCCTCCGTCTCCGTCTCTGTCTCCTCTGACTTTTTACAGAGCGGCATGTGTAGATCTGCCCTGATATTCAAATCTTGCAGGCCTTTTCTTGCCTTTAGCCCATCCTTGGTCTTATCCGGCATGTTCATCAGTGTCGCAAGCAAGCTCTCACGGACATTCTTACGGATATGCAATTGATCAAGGCAATGAGGCGTGTCGAGTTCGTGCTAGTACTCCAAGTCCCAGAAAACAGACCTCGTCTTCCATACCTTCAGCAGCGGCTCCGGCGCCTTTTTCATCGTCTTTCCCGGCGCGGGGCACTGTTCCCAGTTTTTCAACAGCTCATCAATTTCGGTGCCGCTCCGCTTACGTGGAGGTCCTCGATGCTCAGCCTCACCATTGAATAGATCTCCACGGTTTCTCCACGGGTCGTCCTTCCCGAGCCATCTTCGATGCCCCATGTACACGATTTTCCTAGACTCGCCTTCTTTCATTGACGTTAGCTGCTGAGACATCGTATCATCCATACACTGCGTGCATCTGCAATATCCTTGGCACACCTGGCCTGTGACATATCCGTAACCGAGATAGTCGTGGACCGTCATGATCAGCGCGGCTCACATATAGAAATACTCACCTTTACTGGCGTCCCATGTCTTGGCCGATGTTTTCCATAACGTGTCTAACTCATCTTGAAGTAGCCCCAGATACTGATTAATATTATTTCCCGGTTGTTTCGGCCCTTGAATCAGCATGCTCATGTGTATGTACTTCGACTTCATGCACACCCAGGGGGGATGTTGTACATCCATACAAACACGGGCCATGTGCTATGGTTGGTGTTCTGGTTGCCAAACGGATTTATGCCATCGGTACACGCACCAAGCACGATGTTCCTCGCATCACATGCGAAATATCGATATTCGCCATTGAACGCTCTCCACTGGCTTGCATCCGCGAGGTGTCTCAGCTTCGGATCATCTCCATCGTCGAGCTTTGTCCTCTCCGCGTGCCAACGCATGAGCTTTGCTTCCATGGGATCTACAAAATAACGTTGCAGACGGGGAGTGATCGGTAAGTACCATACAACTTTCTGGGGAGATTTCTTTTTGGCCTTCTTGTATCGAGAAGCATTGCACACCAGACAGCTGGTTTTTTCCGCGTACTCCTTCCCATAAATTATGCAATTGTTGATGCATGAATGGTATCTAACGTGCGGCAGATCAAGAGGGCACACAATATTCTTGGCCTCATCCACACTAGTAGGACATAGATTCCCCGCGGGAAGAACATCCTTTAGGTACTTGAGAAGCTCATCGAGGCTAGTGTCGGTCCATTTGTTTTTAGCCTTCGTCTTTAGAAGTTTGAGCGTGAAACTCACGCGGGTCACCTCGGGATCGCAACCATCATACAATAGAGTGTTCGAGTCTACCACCAACTGCTCCAGCTTGGCCTCCTCTCTAGAAGCAGCTCTGTCAGTACTCGTCTCCTTGTGAAGCAATTCTTGAACATGAGGGTCCCACACGATTGAACTTAGTAGTGACGAAGTCTGCGGCGTGGAGTCCACGTTTTCTCCGCCGCCATGTCCGGCCTGTGTTGGGGAACGTAGTAATAATTCAAAATTTTCCTACGTGTCACCAAGATCAATCTAGGAGATGCTAGCAACAAGTGAGAGGGAGTGCATCTTCATACCCTTGAAGATCACTAAGCGGAAGCGTTACAAGAACGCGGTTGATGGAGTCGTACTCGCGGCGATTCAAATCGCGGAAGATCCGATCCAAGCGCCGAACGGACGGCGCCTCCGCGTTCAACACACGTACAGCCCGGGGACGTCTCCTCCTTCTTGATCTAGCAAGGGGAGAGGAGAAGTTGAGGGAGAACTCCGGCAGCACGACGGCGTGGTGGTGGAGCTTGCGGTTCTCCGGCAGGGCTTCGCCAAGCACTACGGAGGAGGAGGAGGTGTTGGAGGGGGAAGGGCTGCGCCAGGGGAAGGGTTGCAGCTCCCATGCACCTTCCCACTATATATAGGGGTGGAGGGGGCTGGTTTCTTGCCCTCCAAGTCCATTGGGGCGTTGGCAAAGGTGGGAGGAAAGAAATCCCATCCTTTCCCTTCCCTACTGACTGTTATCCCCCCTTTTTAGGGATCTTGATCTTATCCCTTCGGGATATGATCTTATTCCTTCTAAGGGGGATCTTGGTGCACCTTGACCAGGGATGTGGGGCCTTGCCCCCACTACCCACGTTCATGTGGGTCCCCCCATGCAGGTGGGCCCCACTCCGGAACCTTCTAGAACCTTCCCGGTACAATACCGAAAAATCCCGAACATTTTCTGGTGGCCAAAATAGGACTTCCCATATATAAATCTTTACCTCCGGACCATTCTGGAACTCCTCGTGATGTCCGGGATCTCATCCGAGACTCCGAACAACTTTCGGTAACCACATACAATTTCCCATAACAACTCTAGCGTCACGGAACCTTAAGTGTGTAGACCCTACGGGTTCGGGAACCATGCAGACATGACCGAGACACCTCTCCGGCCAATAACCAATAGCGGGATCTGGATACCCATATTGGCTCCCACATGTTCCATGATGATCTCATCGGATGAACCACGATGTCGGGGATTCAATCAATCCCGTATACAATTCCCTTTGTCCATCGGTATGTTACTTGCCCGAGATTCGATCGTCGGTATCGCTATACCTTGTTCAATCTCGTTACCGGCAAGTCTCTTTACTCGTTCCATAACGCATGATCCCGTGGCTAACTCCTTAGTCACATTGAGCTCATTATGATGATGCATTACCGAGTGGGCCCAGAGATACCTCTCCGTCATACGGAGTGACAAATCCCAGTCTCGATTCGTGCCAACCCAACAGATACTTTCAGAGATACCTGTAGTGCACCGTTATGGTCACCCAGTTACGTTGTGACGTTTGATACACCCAAAGCATTCCTACGGTATCCGGGAGTTGCACAATCTCATGGTCTAAGGAAATGATACTTGACATTAGAAAAGCTCTAGCAAACGAACTACACGATCTTGTGCTATGCTTAGGATTGGGTCTTGTCCATCACATCATTCTCCTAATGATGTGATCCCATTATCAACGACATCCAATGTCCATGGTCAGGAAACCACAACCATCTATTGATCAACGACCTAGTTAACTAGAGGCTCACTAGGGACATGCTGTGGTCTATGTATTCACACATGTATTACGGTTTCCGGTTAATACAATTATAGCATGAACAATAGACAATTATCATGAACAAGGAAATATAATAATAACCATTTTATTATTGCCTCTAGGGCATATTTCCAACAGTCTCCCACTTGCACTAGAGTCAATAATCTAGTTACATCGTGATGAATCGAACACCCATAGAGTTCTGGTGCTGATCATGTTTTGCTCGTGGAAGAGGTTTAGTCAACGGATCTGCGACATTCATATCCGTATGTACTTTACAAATATCTATGTCTCCATCTTGAATATATTAACGAATGGAGTTGAAGCGGCGCTTGATGTGCTTGGTCTTCTTGTGAAACCTGGGCTCCTTGGCAATGGCAATAGCTCCAATGTTGTCACAGAAGAGAGTCATCGGGCCCGACGCATTGGGAATCATACCTAGGTCGGTGATAAACTCCTTCATCCAGACTCCTTCCTGAGCTGCTTCCGAAGCAGCTATGTACTCCGCTTCACATGTAGATCCCGCCACGACACTTTGCTTGCAACTGCACCAGCTAACTGCCCCACCATTCAAAATGTACACGTATCCGGTTTGTGACTTGGAGTCATCCAGATCTGTGTCAAAGCTAGCATCGACGTAACCCTTTACGACGAGCTCTTCGGCACCTCCATAAACGAGAAACATATCCTTAGTCCTTTTCAGGTACTGCAGGATATTCTTGACCGCTGTCCAGTGTTCCATTCCAGGATCACTTTGGTACCTCCCTACCAAACTTATGGCAAGGTTCACATCAGGTCTGGTACACAGCATGGCATACATAATAGAGCCAATGGCTGAGGCATAGGGGATGACACTCATCTTTTCTATTTCTTCTGCCGAGGTCGGGCATTGAGCTGCAGTCAATCTCACACCTTGCAATATAGGCAAGAACCTCTTCTTGGACTGATCCATATTGAACTTCTTCAATATCTTGTCAAGGTATGTGCTTTGTGAAAGACCAATGAGGCGTCTTGATCTATCTCTATAGATCTTGATGCCTAATATGTAAGCAGCTTCTCCAAGGTCCTTCATTGAAAAACACTTATTCAAGTAGGCCTTTATGCTTTCCAAAAGTTCTATATCATTTCCCATCAACAGTATGTCATCCACATATAATATGAGAAATGCTACAGAGCTCCCACTCACTTTCTTGTAAATACAGGCTTCTCTATAAGTCTGTATAAACCCAAACGCTTTGATCATTTCATCAAAGAGAATGTTCCAACTCCGAGATGCTTGCACCAGCCCATAGATGGAGCGCTGGAGCTTGCATACTTTGTCAGCATTCTTAGGATCGACAAAACCTTCTGGCTGCATCATATACAATTCTTCCTTAAGGAAACCATTAAGGAATGCCGTTTTGACGTCCATTTGCCAGATCTCATAATCATAGAATGTGGCAATTGCTAATATGATTCGGACGGACTTCAGCTTCGCTACAGGTGAGAAGGTCTCATCATAGTCAACCCCTTGAACTTGTCGATAACCCTAAGTGACAAGCCGAGCCTTATAGACGGTCACATTACCATCCGCATTAGTCTTCTTCTTAAAGATCCACTTGTTCTCTATGGCTTGCCGATCATCGGGCAAGTCCGTCAAAGTCCATACTTTGTTTTCATACATGGATCCTATCTCGGATTTCATGGCTTCAAGCCATTTGTTGGAATCTGGACCCGCCATCTCTTCTTCATAGTACGAAGGTTCACCTTTGTCTAACAACATGATTTCCAGGACAGGGTTGCCGTACCACTCTGGTGCGGAACGTGTCCTCGTGGACCTACGAAGTTCAGTAGCAACTTGACCTGAAGTTTCATGATCATCATCATTAACTTCCTCTCTAGTCGGTGCAGGCACCACAGAAACATCTTCCTGAGGTGCGCTACTCTCCGGTTCAAGAGGGGGTACCTCGTCAAGTTCTACTTTCCTCCCACTTACTTCTTTTGAGAGAAACTCTTTCTCCAGAAAGGATCCATTATTGGCAACAAAGATCTTGCCTTTGGATCTGAGGTAGAAGGTATACCCAATAGTTTCCTTAGGGTATCCTATGAAGACGCATTTTTCCGATTTGGGCTCGAGCTTTTCAGGTTGAAGTTTCTTGACATAAGCATCGCATCCCCAAACTTTCAGAAACGACAGCTTAGGTTTCTTCCCAAACCATAATTCATACGGTGTCATCTCAACGGATTTAGACGGTGCCCTATTTAAAGTGAATGTGGCAGTCTCTAAAGCATAACCCCAAAATGATAGCGGTAGATCGGTAAGAGACATCATAGATCGCACCATATCCAATAGACTGCGATTACGATGTTCGGACACACCATTACGCTGAGGTGTTCCAGGCGGCGTGAGTTGTGAAACAATTCCACATTTCCTTAAGTGCGTGCCAAACTCGTGACTGAAGTATTCTCCTCCATGATCTGATCGTAAGAACTTTATTTTCCTGTCATGTTGATTCTCTACCTCGCTCTGAAATTCCTTGAACTTTTCAAATGTCTCAGACTTGTGTTTCATTAAGTAGACATACCCATATCTACTTAAGTCATCAGTGAGGGTGAGAACATAACGATAGCCACCCCGAGCCTCAACGCTCATTGGACCGCATACATCAGTATGTATTATTTCCAACAAGTTGGTTGCTCGCTCCATTGTTCCAGAGAATGGAGTCTTGGTCATTTTGCCCATGAGGCATGGTTCGCACGTGTCAAATGATTCATAATTAAGAGACTCCAAAAGTCCATCTGCATGGAGTTTCTTCATGCGTTTGACACCAATGTGACCAAGGCGGCAGTGCCACAAGTATGTGGGACTATCATTATCAACCTTACATCTTTTGGCATTCACACTATGAATATGTGTAACATCACGTTCGAGATTTAATAAAAATAAACCATTGACCAGCGGGGCATGACCATAAAACATATCTCTCATATAAATAGAACAACCATTATTATTGGATTTAAATGAGTAGCCATCTCGCATTAAACGAGATCCAGATACAATGTTCATGCTCAAAGCTGGCACTAAATAACAATTATTGAAGTTTAAAACTAATCCCGAAGGTAAATATAGAGGTAGCGTGCCGACGGCGATCACATCGACCTTGGAACCATTCCCGACGCGCATCGTCACCTCGTCCTTCACCAGTCTCCGCTTATTCCGCAGCTCCTATTTTGAGTTACAAATGTGAGCAACTGCACCGGTATCAAATACTCAGGAGCTACTACGAGTTCTGGTAAGGTACACATCAATAACATGTATATCATATATACCTTTGGCGTTGCCGGCCTTCTTATCCGCTAAGTACTTGGGGCAGTTCCGCTTCCAGTGACCATTTCCCTTGCAATAAAAGCACTCAGTCTCAGGCTTGGGTCCATTCTTTGGCTTCTTCCCAGCAACTGACTTACCGGGCGCGGCAACTCCCTTGCCGTCCTTCTTGAAGTTCTTCTTACCCTTGCCTTTCTTGAAACAAGTGGTCTTATTCACCATCAACACTTGATGTTCCTTTCTACGCGACTGCCAGGCGTTCATAATGTCTTGAGTTGCTGGGAAAATGGGTGCGTCACCTAGCGGTGCTTCAAGGACATATGCTTTCTTGGCAGCTATGAGGATGATCCTCAAGTTACGGACCCAGTCCGTATAGTTGCTACCATCGTCTTTCAGCTTGGTTTTCTCTAGGAACGCGTTGAAGTTGAGGGCAACATTAGCGTGGGCCATTGGATCTATAAGATGGATTGTAAAGACAATTTTAGACTAAGTTCATGATAATTAAGTTCATCTGATCAAATTATTTAATGAACTCCCACTCAGATAGACATCCCTCTAGTCATCTAAGTGATACATGATCCGAATCGACTAGGCCGTGTCCGATCATCACGTGAGACGGACTAGTCATCAATGGTGAACATCTCCATGTTGATCGCATCTACTATACGACTCATGTTCGACCTTTCAGTCTCTCGTGTTCCGAGGCCATGTCTGTACATGCTAGGCTCGTCAAGTCAACCTAAGTGTTTCGCATGTGTAAATCTGGCTTACACCCGTTGTATGCGAACGTTAGAATCTATCACACCCGATCATCACGTGGTGCTTCGAAACAACGAACCTTCGCAACGGTGCACACTTAGGGGAAACACATTTCTTGAAATTTTTAGTGAGGGATCATCTTATTTATGCTACCGTCGTTCTAAGCAAATAAGATGTAAACATGATAAACATCACATGCAAATCATAAAGTGACATGATATGGCCAATATCATCTTGCGCTTTTGATCTCCATGTTCGAGGCGCGGCATGATCACCATCATCACCGGCATGACACCATGATCTCCATCATCATGTCTTCATGAAGTTGTCTCGCCAACTATTACTTCTACTACTATGGCAAACGGTTAGCAATAAAGTAAAGTAATTACATGGCGTTTTCATTGACACGCAGGTCATACAATAAATTAAGACAACTCCTATGGCTCCTGCCGGTTGTCATACTCATCGACATGCAAGTCGTGATTCCTATTACAAGAACATGATCAATCTCATACATCACATATATAATTCATCACATCCTTTGGGCCATATCACATCACATAGCATACCCTGCAAAAACAAGTTAGACGTCCTCTAATTGTTGTTGCATGTTTTACGTGGCTGCTATGGGTTTCTAGCAAGAATGTTTCTTACCTATGCAAAAGCCACAACGGTGATATGCCAATTGCTATTTACCCTTCATAAGGACCCTCTTCATCGAATCCGATCCGACTAAAGTGGGAAAGACAGACACCCGCTAGCCACCTTATGCAGCAAGTGCATGTCAGTCGGTAGAACCTGTCTCACGTAAGCGTACGGGTAAGGTCAGTCCGGGCCGCTTCATCCCACAATGCCGCCAAATCAAGATAGGACTAGTAACGGTAAGCAAATTGAACAAATCATCTCCCTCAACTACTTGTGTTCTACTCATGCATAGAATCTACGCATAGACCTGGCTCATGATGCCACTGTTGGGGAACGTGGTAATAATTCAAAATTTTCCTACGTGTCACCAAGATCAATCTAGGAGATGCTAGCAACAAGTGAGAGGGAGTGCATCTTCATACCCTTGAAGATCGCTAAGCGGAAGCGTTACAAGAACGCGGTTGATGGAGTCGTACTCGCGGCGATTCAAATCGCGAAAGATCCGATCCAAGCGCCGAACGGACGGCGCCTCCGCGTTCAACACACGTACAGTCCGGGGACGTCTCCTCCTTCTTGATCCAGCAAGGGGAGAGGAGAAGTTGAGGGAGAACTCCGGCAGCATGACGGCGTGGTGGTGGAGTTCTCCGGCAGGGCTTCGCCAAGCACTATGGAGGAGGAGGAGGTGTTGGAGGGGGAAGGGCTGCGCCAGGGGAAGGGTTGCAGCTCCCATGCACCTCCCCACTATATATAGGGGTGGAGGGGGCTGGTTTCTTGCCCTCCAAGTCCATTGGGGCGTTGGCAAAGGTGGGAGGAAAGAAATCCCATCCTTTCCCTTCCCCACTGATTGTTATCCCCCCTTTTTAGGGATCTTGATCTTATCCCTTCGGGATATGATCTTATTCCTTCTAAGGGGGATCTTGGTGCGCCTTGACCAGAGGTGTGGGGCCTTGCCCCCACTACCCACGTTCATGTGGGTCCCCCCATGCAGGTGGGCCCCACTCCGGAACCTTCTAGAACCTTCCCGGTAAAATACCGAAAAATCCCGAACATTTTCCGGTGGCCAAAATAGGACTTCCCATCTATAAATCTTTACCTCCGGACCATTCTGGAACTCCTCGTGAAGTCCGGGATCTCATCCGAGACTCCGAACAACTTTCGGTAACCACATACAATTTCCCATAACAACTCTAGCGCCACGGAACCTTAAGTGTGTAGACCCTATGGGTTCGGGAACCATGCAGACATGACCGAGACACCTCTCCGGCCAATAACAAATAGCGGGATCGGGATACCCATATTGGCTCCCACATGTTCCACGATGATCTCATTGGATGAACCACGATGTCGGGGATTCAATCAATCGCGTATACAATTCCCTTTGTCTATCGGTATGTTACTTGGCCGAGATTCGATCGTCGGTATCCCTATACCTTGTTCAATCTCGTTACCGGCAAGTCTCTTTACTTGTTCCGCAACGCATGATCCCGTGGCTAACTCCTTAGTCACATTGAGCTCATTATGATGATGCATTACCGAGTGGGCCCAGAGATACCTCTCCGTCATACGGAGTGACAAATCTCAGTCTCGATTCGTGCCAACCCAACAGATACTTTCGGAGATACCTTTAGTGCACCTTTATGGTCACCCATTTATGTTGTGACGTTTGATACACCCAAAGCATTCCTACGGTATCCGGGAGTTGCACAATCTCATGGTCTAAGGAAATGATACTTGACATTAGAAAAGCTCTAGCAAACGAACTACATGATCTTGTGCTATGCTTAGGATTGGGTCTTGTCCATCACATCATTCTCCTAATGATGTGATCCCATTATCAACAACATCCAATGTCCATGGTCAGGAAACCACAACCATCTATTGATCAATGAGCTAGTCAACTAGAGGCTCACTAGGGACATGTTGTGGTCTATGTATTCACACATGTATTATGGTTTCCGGTTAATACAATTATAGCATGAACAATAGACAATTATCATGAACAAGGAAATATAATAATAACCATTTTATTATTGCCTCTAGGGCATATTTCCTACAGCCTGATCATCTCCGCCGCCATGTCCGGCCTCTTCCCCGCTGCCATGTCCAGCCCCTTCTCCGCCGCCATTATCGGTCATCTCTTCGTCTTGCCCCGTGTCGTCATTGCCTGCCCCGTCGGCGTCCTCATCATCATCATCATCTTCTTCAATTATCCACCGAGTATAGCCATCCATGAAACCAGTCATGAGCAGGTGCGCCATCAAACGACCATCCTCATAGGGGTTGAGCCAAATTCCTCCTTTGCATCTTCGACACGGACATAAAATCTCTGTTTGCTTATTTTCATTCGTGTCCTCCACCGCCGACCGCAACCAACTTTCCACCATCGTACCACTGACCATCATGAACCCCCTGCGCGGTAATAATAAACAAATTGATTATAAAAATGCATGCATGCATCAAAGTCATACAAAAATTCGGCATGACCTTCCCTAAAAATAGGACATATAGAGTTTGCCCGGAATTCACCGAAACGGAAATAAATCGACATTTCGGCAAAACATAGGCAACTCAAGCACAATTCGGCGGCAACTCATGCCACACACACAATTTCGATCGTATCGCCCGATTATGTCATATCGCACACATACACATATTTCCATTCTTGCAAAAGCACAAATTTTTAATCACCTATCTCAACATATATAGCTAGCACGGTGATGATGATGTCGATCGGTGTAGCCACACACCTAGGGAATGTTCAAAAGTGGACAAAATTTACTTCTTGACATTGCTAGATCTAGTTAGGGAGGTACATAGGTCACTTCACTAAATGCTAGATCTACCTCTAGCTAGTTTGGGAAGGAGATGAGTTCAACTAGCTAGTGGAGGGGGAAGGAAAAAGAGAAAGGAGATGCATTAATGGAGGTGCTGTAGTTAGCTAGGAGCAATAAAGAGAGAGAGAGGGAGGTAGAAGAGGGAGAATAATGGGGGGGCGAAGTAGTGAGGAAGAAGCAAAGTGAGGGAGAGAGGAGGTGGGAGCTAGGGGAAAGTGAAGGAAGAGAGGATAGGGGAGGGGGAGGGGGAGGAAAAAGGTGGTGGCTGCGGTTTAGCAGTAGCGATGGGCAGTAAAATGCGCTGCTGCTAAAAATATAGCAGTAGTGCGCCCCTGGGAGAGGCGCTACTGCTAAGGGGGCCCCGCCATGTGGCCAGGTTCAAACTTAGCGTAGCGCCCTACCCAAAAAGCGCGCTACTACTACTTAGTTAGCAGTAGCGCGGTATCTGTAAGGGCGCTACTACTAAACCTAGCCTGGCGGCAACGGTGGGGCAATTTTAGTAGTAGCGTGTTTTATTCCAGCCGCGCTACTGCTACATATATAGCAGTAGCGATTGTCGTGGCAGCGCGCTGCTGCTAAGTAGCAGTAGCGACTCCTTTTATCCCGTGCTACTGCTAAGTTTCTGTGTATAAGGTTTTCCCTATTAGTGTTAGAAGAGTGTAGATTAGCATATTATAAGTAGCAAGCATGTTGTAGTATTAATGCCCAGAGATCCTTCCACGACTCCCTGCGAGAAAGCGATCCCGGAGCCATCATATCCATTTCATATCTCAGTATCCATTTCTGGTTGTATAGATCGGGATACAACTCCAAGTCGTCCTGTTACCATGGACACGGCTATTTGAATAGATAAACTTCCCTGCAGGGGTGCACCACATTACTTGATACGCTCAATCATCTCTGGTCGGACACACTTTCCTGGGTAATGCCCAGCCTCGGAAGATCAACACGTCGTAGTCCTACCTAGGCTCAATAGAGAGGCCAGCACGCCGGTCTACATCCAAAGCGTGCAGGGGTCTTGGGCCCATCACCCTTTGCACTCCTGCACGTTGCGAACGCGGCCGGAATCAGTCCTGGCTACCTCCTTATACAAGGCAGGTGCTTACGCGGGGCACCCGGGCGCGCGCCGCTAAACCGCTAGCGTCTGGAGAGCTTCGGCTGATACATACAACGCCGAGTGCCCATAACTCATCCCGCGCGGTGGTTAGTGCGTATAGGTCAACGACCAACTCAGATCAAATACCCAATCTTGTTAGTGTCTTGGAAGCGCGCGGTGACGATCAGTGCTCCTGTTGCCCCGTCTCGAGGACATCGCAAGGGCCAGGCCCAGCTCACTCTAGGACGGTCTGCCTGCCCGGCCGTGCCTCATAATTATCTCGCGGGTATCCTCCAGATCAACCCGACTACACATCAACTCGCGGGTACCCTCACGGTCAATCCGACTCGCAAGAGACTGTTGGGAACTCAGGTCCACCTCTACCGGGGTGGTACCGCATGTCCCTCCAGTCCCGCAGAAACAGTAACTCTCGCGGGTACCCCTCAGGGCCGACCCGTCTTTAACATGGTTATGTGGAAAAGTCAAAGTAATCGTGCGTCCAAAACACCAAGGGGGATGAGGAATCACCCTCGATGGATTCCACTTGATGTGACCGTCAAGGTGAACTTGGAGGAATCACCCTCGATGGTTCACACTTGAGGGGTTGCATGACAGAATCGTCATCGGGAGTGGTGAAGGAGGAATCACCCTCGATAGACCACGACCGATTAGCTTCACTACAGAGTTATCATCAGGAGTGCGTTACGAGGTATCACCCTCGGCACTCGATAGTAGCTCTGGCGAGATCAAGGGGGGTTTGCTTGCCTGGTTGCTCTGGCGAGAAGGAGGGGTCGTTGTCGATGTAGTCGATCACAGGGGTATTGGCAGCGGTCTCGGGGTCTACCGGAGAAGGAGGGGGAAGAAATAATAAATAACAGGCATACAAATGCAACAGAAAGCATGACAAGACAGTATGCTACGCTAGGGGTGACCTAACGTTGTGCTAAGTGTTATAGGCGGAGCGGGAGAATATCCGAGAATATTTTCTCGGCTCCGGGTAATTATCGGACAGGCTATCCGGAGGGGAAGGTTCCATGTTTGCTATGTTGGGGGCATGTGGCAGGCATGTTGATGGCGTATTCAGATTCGTTACATTTTTCTGAACAACTTTCATATATAAATTAGTTTCATCCGACTTATAGATTATTTTATATGATTTTTCAAAATTTTAAACAAATTCTGAAATTTAAATTAATTCGGAATTAAAAAGGACAAATGCTAAATGCACACAGAAGTGTACACAGCAGTGGGCTGGTGAGGCTGACAGTAGGACCCAGTTGACTGCCAAGTCAGCAGTCAACTAGTCAGCTTTGACTGGTCAAAGGTCCAGCGGGGACCCACCTGTCACTGACGGCGGCTAACCCAGTCAACAGTTTGACTTGGTCAAACTGGACAGTGGGCCCACCAGTTGTTTATATTAGTCCAAAAGTTTTAATTAGTCTGTTAATCTAATCACTAGGTCACACTGGTCAGCCTCTAAGGTTAGTCTAAACAGGGGGGTTAGTAGGTTAATTAAACCAACCACGTCAGCTAAACGGCGACTAAACGCCGGCGCTAAGCAGACGCGCGACGCTGCTCGTTCAGCCATCTCCGGCGAGATAGCTAGCGCACGAATTCTCTACGGGTTCAGCGCGACACCGCACATCGAGTGGTGGCGGCAGAAAGTGTCGGGGTGGTCGGAGCTCGCCAGAAGCAAGCTCGCAACGGTGGCCGGAGTTCGGGTCACATGGGCACGGCGGTTGCACCGCGAATGCACGCGAGCTAAGGGGCTGGTTAGCAGCGCGGGATCTCCAGAAGCATGATAGGCAGCATCGCGAGGCACGGGGAGCTCGGCAGCAAGGCACACATCGGCCATGGTGGGCGGCGACGCTCGGAGCTCGTGGGGACCAACGCTAGAGAGGAGCGCAACAAGGGGAGAGGGAGGGAAGATGCGTGGCTCGCAGAGGAGCTCGCGGGCGACTCGGGGAGGTCTCGGAGAAGCCGGAGGCGTCGAGAACGAGCGGATCGACGGTGAGGCAGAGGCGGCGTCCAACGAAGAGGATCGACGCGGGCGGAGCGACTGTGGCTCTCCGGGCTCGATCCGGTGGTGGAGGCGGGGGAGAAGACCACGATGGACCTCGTGGACAACCAGGCGGCGCTCGGTGTGGCCGGTGGCCGCGGCAACGGCGACGACAGGGCGACTGTAGCGAGCGGACGAGCTCGGGAAAGAAAGAGAGGGCGTGGGGTGCGCGAGGGGGAAGGTGGCGGTCTATTGTTGGCAGGGGGCTTCGCCGGCGACGTTATCCACGCGGGACAACAACGGATGCCCGGCACGTGGCCATCCTGGCCAGGTGCGGCCGCACGGCGTCCACGACGCCCCCGTGAACAGAGGTGGAAGGAGACAGGGGCGCCTAGTGGGCTGGGCCTCACCGTGGACTAAGGCCGAGTCCACAAGTTTTTCTTTTCTTTTACCTTTATTTTTTTGTTTTGCTTTTACTTATTCTGTTCTCTTTCATTTTCAGTAGTATTTTAGTTTTATAAAATATAAAACTAGCACCCTAAATAGTGTTGCAAAATATGGCGCTGCCACAAAAAGTTTGGCTGACATTTGAAAAGCTTTGGAATTTTTATAATTTTAAAAGTGATTAAAATATTGTTTTTGCCCTTGATTTAACTGTTTTAGGGCATTTAAGTATTTTATTAAATGTTGGTTTCACCATGAAAATTACTCATTGATTATTTGTAATACAATGAACATTTTTTTTGTTGTTTGAATAAATATTATCTTAACTTTATTTTAAATTTGAGTTTGATTTGAATTTTGATCAAGTGACAATTGGGTTAGCAAAACGATGATGACATGCACCATTAGTGTGGGGAGATTACTGTAGCTTGACACTGGGGGTGTTACACCTCCTACCAGGCTCCAGTGGTAGCACACACAGGTAGTGGCCGGTGTGCCAGGGCTCCCACGGTGGCAGTGCTGCTGTGGATGGTCGCCGGATCTACATATCTCTCTCCCTCTCTCTATCTATCTATCTATCTATCTATCTATCTATCTCGCTCTCCCTCCCTATCTATCTATCTATCTATCTCTATCTCGCTCTCTATCTATCTATCTATCTCTACCCCTCTCTCTCTCTCTCTCTATCTATCTATCTATCTATCTATCTATCTATCTATCTATCTCTCTTTCTTTCTCTCTCTATCTATCTATATCTCTCTCTATCTCTATCTCTCTCACCCTCTCTCTATCTATCTATCTATCTATCTCTCTTTCTTTCTCTCTCTATCTATCTATATCTCTCTCTATCTCTATCTCTCTCACCCTCTCTCTATCTATCTATCTATCTCTTTCTTTCTCTCTCTATCTATCTGTCTCTATCTATCTCTATCTCTCTCACCCTCTGTCTCTCATCTATCTATCTATCTATCTGTCTCTATCTCTCTCTCTATCTATCCATCTATCTCTCACTCTATCTATCTACCTATGTATCTCTATCTCTCTCTCAGTCTCTCTCACTATATCTATCTATCTATCTATCTATTTATCTATCTCTCTATCTATCTCTCTTTCTTTCTCCTCTATCTATCTATATCTCTCTCTAGCTATCTCTATCTCTCTCACCCTCTCTCTCTCTATCTATGTATCTATCTCTCACTCTCTATCTCTCTATCTATCTATGTCTCTCTCTCAGTGTCTCACTATATATCTCTCTCTATCTATCTCTATCTATCTCTCTCACTATATCTATCTATCTCTCTATCTCTCTTTCTTTCTCCTCTTTCTATCTTTATCTCTCTCTCTCTCTATATATATATATATATATATATATATATATATATATATATATATATATATATATATATCACTCTCTGTCTCTCTCACTATATATATATCTCTCTCTCTCTATCTATCTATCTATCTATCTATCTATCTATCTATCTATCTATCTCATCCGGACATCTGCGGTGTCCGTTTTGAGGGCTTGCATTGGAGATGTCCTTACATACATGGTATACATACAAGGGAAGCAGAGTGATACAAGGACATACATTGATTGATTTGATTTTTTTAGCTTGAGATTTGTCCTCGCATGCTTATTAGTATACATCATTAGGCTTTAATAATGTAGCTTTACATGTAGTTAGAAAGCCCTGGACAGGATCTGCATTGGATATACAAAAAAGGCACATAAAAGAATGGATGGGGTTACTGAGATCATGATCCTAATGAGTGACACTTGTATATAAAATGGAGCACAAACAAAAGTGACTGAGATCATGGTCCTAATGAGTGACATTTATATATAAAATGGAACACTAGAACAAAAGTTCATCATAACACCACGAACTATATACTACATCGGCGCTCCCAATTAAGCCTGCCCATGCATGAAGACGGCCTTTGGATTTGAGCACCCCGCGACCCCAGGTAGGCAATGAGGCCAATTCAGCTGCAGATTAGCACTAGTAAGTAGCTAGCTCTTCACTTTTGGAAGGAAAAATCCAACAGCATGGCAGCTCGAGCTCGAGCCCGAGTAGTAAGAGGACCATCCCTCCGTCTCATAATATAAGAGCGTGTTTTATGCTAGTGTAGTGTCAAAAACATTTTTACATTATGAGACAAAGGGAGTAGTGTACTTTGATTTTTTTTCAAAAGTATGACAAATTTTATAGTAAATTTGAAAACTAGCAGGCTGAAACAAAAAAAACCAATAATAGCACGGAGAGAGGTATTTTCATATTAAGTAACAACATGAATTACTAATGCTTATTTCTTGCCATTCAATAGTATTACTAATGCTTATTTCTTGTCATGCACAGAGACAGTTCGCGCATAGCCAGGTGAGGGGCTGCTACCCCTCCTTCACGGCGCAGTTTGATAGTTTGCACAAGGATCAAGTTATCTGGGAGCCATACTCCCATCAGGCTATATTATCCAGGTGTCCAGTTGGGATTTCTGGATTGTGCACTAGAGATCGGCACTATTGGATGACCAAGGCCAAATTGGTGTTCGATGTGACGGTTGAGGAGATGGCTCTTCATAGGGTGATGAGACAGTTCAGTCTATGCCAAGAGCCTGACATTCCAGTTATTCCACACTTACCAGATCACATGCACAAGTAAGTAATACTATTTTAGTTCTCAGGTATGCATTCAGAATATCACTAATCATGTAACGCGCATGTCAATCTCAGGTACAGTCGCGCAGGAGGAAACAAGTCCCACGATTCTTGGCTTCGCGACATTAGCCCTTACGTGGACGAATGGACTACTGCGCCGACAAATATCTGGGATGAGGTTCGGCCCTTTGACTGGGACAAGTTCGGGTTGTATCTGCAGAGTTACCGGCATAGCACCAGGATGTACTTGGTTCCATCAGCAGCTCCTGATCAGATCGAAGCCCCTCTCACCAGCGATATGTACCCAACTGCCTCTGTTATGGGAACCAGACACCACGCGGTACGTGCTATGGTTCTCACATGTTAAGTTTTTTCTTAACCTGAACATATACAATTGGTTGACTATTCGTGTTGTCTGCCATACAACAATGATCTAATTGGTTAACTCTCCATGTACAGGGTGACTTGACAAGCGAGGCGCTAGAGGAGGTTTCCGCTTTAATGCAACGCTTTGAGAGGGGAGATAATATCCCACCGCGAGAGAACGTCTCATGGTTGAGGCGTCTTGATGAGAAGCTACGGGGGATTTACGCAGCTGTTACATGTAGACGATCTTCGGATGTTGCTATTCCTCGTCCAGCACATCGTCCGCCACGCCACTCTCTGCAGCGTTCAGAACCTCGACCCTCTGTGCAGCGTTCAAAACCACGATCCTCTGTGCAGCGTTCACAACTAGGGAGCTCTTCCTGGCAGCAGACACCTCCTTCACAACCAGGGAGCTCTTTCTTCCAGCAGCCACCTCCTTCAGAACCAGGGGGCTCTTCCTAGCATCATCAGATAGACCTAGGTAACACTACTTTGTACATTCTTTTAAACATTGTAGGTTCGCAAATCAATTTTACATGTTTTACTTTACCGCAGTCGGCAGCCAGTCGCAGCCGTTCATGCATTCAGTCCAGTCACCGATGCTTAGTGGTGCTGGTTCGTTCTTAGCCGGCGACGACGACGATGATGACCGAGCTGCAAACACCTATGAGTTCTCGCAGACAGTTCTTCACACTCCACCACCACCATTGACGCAGGAGACACAGACAGACGAGGTTATCTATGGTCGTGGTAATCGTCAGCGTCATCCACCGGCTGGTCGCTTATCGCCTTCCGGTCCTCGTCCGAGGAAGACCCAGATTCGTCGTCGTCCCCCCTAGTGATATCGTTATCTATGTATGAGTCATTATCTATATTAGTTTCAGACTATTCGCATATGTTACTATCGCACTTGCTTCTATCTGATCAGGATACATATATTGTTTTATGTATGCGAGAGACATATTACTATTAATCCGCATTGTTATTCGAGTTAAATTTCCAAAGAGACTGCAACCGATAATTAAGATACAAGTACATCTCACATAAACGGTAGGACTGAACTTAAAAAATACAGCTTACATACTACATGAAGGCATCATCGTCATCCTCCGTCGATGCAACACTCTTGCCCTTCGACGATGCGGTACTCTTGCCCTTCGACGATGAGGTACTCTTGGCCTTGGTGCTCGGCATGAAGATATCGTCTTCGTCTTCGCTGTCGGCAGTCCATAAATATGTATGCTCTGCTGCAATCCTTATAAAATTTTCACTCTTCGTCTGCACTACCTTATTCCACCTTTCATGCAACCTAAGAAGTTCTTTACGTACCTCCTCATAGGTCCTTCCAGGCCACCCAGACCTACGTAATGCGTGAGCCAACTCATTCTGTATGGTGTCACTACCGATGAGTTTGTCCCATGGAACTATCCTATTGTCCATTCTGAAATTGGTGGCTAGCCTAAGAAGACATTTGCTCATCTCAGGGTGAAAACTACGATCGAAAGGATAATCGGACATCTCGACTACACTAAAATGGACTGCTTATCCAACTCCGTGTGAAGGGGGTTTTATAGGTAGAGAGGAGAAAATGGCGGGAAAGAACGACTGCGGTATGGAGGGAAAGGTGGCGGGAACATATGGCGGGAAGGGGTTGGCGGGAAACGGGTGGCGGGAAGGGGTTGGCGGGAACGGGTGGCGGGAAGGGGTTGGTGGGAAACGGGTTGCGGGAACATATATCGGCACAGAGTTCGCGGGAAAATATTGAGGGAAATGAGGGGGAATGGTTGTGCAGCAATTATAATGAATTTATTTGTAAAAAAAATACTTAGAACCCCTCGGCCCACAGCACTGCCTACTACACTACACTGCACTGCCTACCCACCTTACTGTCAAGGGGGTTTTATAGGAAGAGAGTAGAAAATGGCGGGAAATAATGGCGGGAAAGGGTTGACGAGAAAGGATGGCGGGAAAGGTAGGCCCGCGGAAGCATAAATAATATTTTTACAATATTTATAAGACGGGCAATCGCTGTACATCATTAATAAGTCAAATTTCACAAAAAAAAAACATTTCGGCTTACCATGGGCCAACAGGAGCCCACTCGGCCGTGTGGAGGCCGACAGCCACTCGTCGGCTTCGTGTAGGCCGACAGGCCACTGGTCGGCCTACTGGTGGCCGACAGGCCCCCCATCGGCCTACTGGTGGCCGACAGACCCCCCATCGGCCCACCCTAGGCCGACAGCCCCCCATCGGCCTACCCCAGGCCGACAGGCCCAGCCCAGGCCGACAGGGTGCTATTTCTGATATTTTTGCATTCTGCCCAATAGTTTTCAAAAAGGCTATAAATTTAGTCATAGTTTTGAAAAAAAAAATCGTGTACTTTGCCTATTTAACAGTGCATGCACTTATGTCAGTACATAATGCACGTGGGGGGGGCGGGAACTTATGATCAAAAGGGGGTTTCCCATCGATTTTCGTTAAGTAAACCAGATAGGAGTTCATTTTACGTCAGTACATACGTTGTGGTGAGACGTGCCCCCCCCCACGTGCATTGCCAATCCCCGTACGCATACATAGACATAGGCATAGATCACCAGCATGCTCGTCGGTTCCCGATCCGAAGCCGCTGCATGAACGGCTGGCTCGTAGGTAGTTGTACACTTATAAAAAGCGCTTGCCGGCAGCTGGAAATGGAAAAAAACGCACGCATATATCTTACAAATATCTGCGAAAGATCCAAGAAGCGAGCTAGCTATAGCTAGCTGCACGGGGCAGCCTCCCGATTGGGCAAAGGGGTCCTTGCCTCTTGGCGCTTTCAAGTCGCACCGCACCGCATCGCAGTCCATGGCTGTTCACTACGGATGGAGCAACGGGCCGCTAGCAGCAGCAGCAGCAGCAGCAGTAGTGCTAGAAGCAGGAGTAGGTGTGCGTGCAGTGCATGGGCGTGCGCGAAGGCCGTGCCCAGCCATTGCGCAATGGCGTGCCTGCGCCCTAGCTACTGGCCATGGCGCGCCTCTCCTTGGATGGCCAGGACGGGCCGCGGCCCTTCCCGCTTCCGAGGAGGCACGCACGGCGGCTGCAGCGAGCGTACCGTGGCTGCTAATCGCGGGGAGCCATGCGTCACACACGGAGGATAACACACGCTTCGTTCGCCTGCTGTCAGGGCTCAGGAGGTCCAACCAAACCAAGCCGACCGATGGAGCGAGCCAGCGTTCCCTGGCTTGGCCTGCGTGTAAATAAATCCAGACTTGTTTCCATGCGCCTGGTCGGTACGTTGGCTCCCCGTCGCGTGTGGCTTCAGTGTCAACGTCCCTCGCTGGCCCCCCGTAAGACTACGATCCGGCTGGCCGGTAAGAAAAACCTCGCACCACCAACCGGCGGTCATCCCGTTTCCCACAGCGTCACCACGTACGGCGCACAGTGGAGCTCGGGGAAACTAGCGGCGCAGAGCGCACGGCGCCCACCGGCCGCGTCTCTGCCTGCCTGCCTGCCCGGCGAGCGCCCCCTGCGGCGAGCCAAAGGGCAAACGCGATCCCGCGGCGGGTGTCACCCCGGGGAGGCCGGTTCCTGGGCGCGCGCCAAAGGGCAGGCAATTGGCACCGGCGTCGGGGCGATCGCGCAGCTGCACGTGCGGCAACACAGCAGCAGCAGCAGGCAGAGACTGGCCGTCAAGCCACAGCGGCAGCCTCTTGCTTGCTTACTGGGCTGCTCCATCGGTCTACGCGATCGAGATCCGGCCGGGCGCCACTTCACACTGCCCCTTGGCCTCCCCTGACTGCCCGGCTCGCCCATCGGAAGGGTACTGCCCTACAATCCTGCCCGCCGCAGGTGCACTCCGTGGGCACCATTTGGATCGGATCACCGGGAGTGGGAGACTACTATTTGTAGGACTAGAAAATTCGCTGCCGGTTTACGGCGGACTGGAATCCGATTCCCTCCCTCCCTCGCGGGGCCTAAACAACCATCGCTGGCCAGTGGGGTTTATCTCACCCTTTTTTTCTTTTTTTCCTAGGGTGAGTAAAGCGCACCAAAAGGTCCCTATAATATCCCGAGGATATCACGTAGGTTCTCGAATTATGAAAACTGGCATTCAGGTACTAAAAATGTAACTACCATTCCAAAAGGTATGCACGCAAAAAAAAAAACGCCACCCTCTATGGCGTCATCTTCCTCAGCAAGTTGATGTAACAACGGTGGCATGTCAATGGCACTGAATCTGGGACAATGCTGTCAAGGACGACAGGAGGGGTCCGTGGCCGTGGCGTCGAGAGGCGTTCTAGCAGCGTAGAGGTACTCATCGGCATTAAAGGAGGACAACATCGTCGGCATGGGGGTGATGCACCATGCCGTCATGCCGTCTCCACCCAAGCATCCATGTGAGCGTCATCGTTGATACCATCATAGAGGTGGCGTTGTTCGGGCACGCCCTGTCGTTGTGCTTTCGGGAAGCGACGGGGCAGCTAAATGTTGGCTTGCAGAGAAAGCTCGCCTTGGCACACAAAGTGCTTCAAAGATTCATCATGGAGATAAAGCCATGGTCTACAACCTCGCCCACAACCCCGACGTCATGTCCAGGATCCAGGAACAATTTTTTCCTTGCCATGTCGCGCAAATCAACGGCCACCAACAACCACACCTATGAGTGCATTCTGCATCGCTAGAATATTCCAAGGATGCCATGTAAATCCTCGAATTTTGGAAATCGTCTTTCAGGTCATGAAAACGTATAAGCATGTCACCCAAGTCCAAACCCCTACCGGTCCTGAAAATATGCACACACAAAAAACACCCTCTTTACAAATTTAGGGACCTTTCTGGCGGCCTCTTTTTTTAGTAAGTTGATGTACCACCAAAAAATGGTAGGTCAATGGTGGTGGCTGATGCGAGACATAAGCGGTTCGTGGTTGTGATGTTGTGACACCTTCTAGCAGCATCGAGGTACTCACTGACATCAACGAGGACAACATCGTCACCGTGGATGCCATCATAGAGGTGGCATTGTTCTAGCACAACATACTGATATGCTCCTAGGAAGCGACACAACAGTTAAATGTCGGTTTGGAGAGAAAGCTTGCATTGGCGAACAAAGTGCTTCACAGATTCATTGAATATGATCAAGATTAGGAAGCTCTATTATACAACCTCACCCAAAACCCCAGCGTTGTGGATCGTCAACGTGGCCTTATCAATGGTGACGCATGTCTAGTCAACATAGGGTTAGGGCTAGTTTGAACCTGGATGACACATTTATTGCACTTTCAGGAGCTACATGCTGACTTCAAAAAGTAGAGAGCCTAAGTGAGTCCCCCGAATAGTTTAGGGACCTATGGTGCACTTTCACTCTTATGAGGTGTAGGCCAACATTGCACGGGTGCCCTCATGCTCCGATCCTCCTCCAGTTATGCCTCATGTTCAAGCTACTCATGGTAGGTGGGATGTTGCTCGACCTCCTGAGAGTTGATGGCCACATTCGGCATGTCATCTAAGTCGAGCTCGGTGGTCGACACGGTCGATGCATGCGGGGTCGCTCCTGAGTTGGCCGATGAAGGTGCGCAAGCGGTATGAGGTAGTGGCACTGATTGAGAGGGAAGGAGGGGGTTCACAATGTTTATGGTGCTAATCGAAGATCTAAGTCGAGGAGATGGTGAAATTGAGGGCTGCATAATTCGGAAGGCGCCCATCCTCTATAACACTAAGCTCCCTATTTTTAAAGAGCACACATTCAATTGAGGTCTTCAATTGAGATTGGACCACCCGATTTTGACCAGGTAAACAATTTCTCAAAGTTTTCCCATTCAATTTTGCTATACTACACACTATGCTCCTTAATTTTCTAGGCCTCACAATTAATTGATGTCTTCAATTTAGAATTTGTTTGACTTGATTTTGACCGGGTCAATAATACTAAGCTCCCTATTTTTTAAGGCCTCATAATCAATTGAGGTCTCCAATTGGAATTGGTCCACCCAATTTTGATCGGGTCAATAATTTCTCAAAGCTCTCCCATTCATTTATTTTATACTATACACTGTGCTTCCTAACTTTTAAGGCACCACAATTAATTGATGTCTTCAATTTAGAATTGGGTCACTCGATTTTGACTGGGTCAACAATTTCCTGAGGAGTTCTCCCATTCAATTATTTTGATTCACTATATTTTCTAATTTTGAAGCTCTTTCATTCGATTGAGGTATTCAATTTTAGACTTGGTTTACTATTTTGATCAGGCCAATGATTTTTTAAATCAATCAGCAGCAACCGACCTATAGAAACATATCAATCTCGCGCACCCTTACACCACCTAGAAAAAAGAAACGCCACCATATGATACTGCAACACCAATATTGTACATACAGCTACCGACGCAGAAATTTGCTCACATAAATATGGGTTTATTAGCGGATAACGCAGAATCACACCCCGAAAGGCCCACCAAATCGTCGTGTTATAAAAAAAACACTTCATCATATCCTTTCCCCGCCGAACTAAATATTCAATCAATTCGAAAATATAAGGGGTACTAGTTTTTTGGAAAGTTAATTTCATTTAACTTTGACCAAGTTTATAACCAAAAATATCGACATCCACAATATTAAACAAAATAATATGGAAATTAAATTGAATTATATCAATTTGTTATTATGAATTTTGATATATCTATCTGCAAAGTTGATCAAACTTAAAAAGGTTTGACTTTTCAAAAAAAGTAATATTTTGAAACAGCTGCACTGCGTGGGTGTATATATACCGACCTCTGCACTGCTTCTCTTTTCACCCCAGGCCACCAGCTGCCGCCGGTTCCTTCCCTTTCCTCATCTGCCACGACCAATCCAACACTTGTCCCACGACACAACACAAACACAGCATGGCCGCTTCGGTCGAGCCACGGCAGTCGTCGTTCGGCCGCCTCGACGCGCCGGCCCGCAACGGTGCCTCCAACGGCGTCCGTCGCCGCGCCGACTCGCCGGTGCGCGGGTGCGCGTTCCCCCCGCTCATTTCGCCGCCGCGGAAGGCCCTCGTCGAGGAGGAGGACGAGGAGGAGGAGGAGCCGGAGGAGGACTGGCGGGAGGCGTACGGCTCGCAGCTGCAGCTGGAGGTGGAGCCGTCGACGCGCGACCCGCGCGACGAGGGCACGGCGGACGCCTGGATCGAGCGCAACCCCTCGCTGATCCGGCTCACCGGCAAGCACCCGCTCAACTGCGAGCCGCCGCTGGCCCGCCTCATGCACCACGGCTTCATCACCCCGGCGCCGCTCCACTACGTGCGCAACCACGGCGCCGTGCCCCGCGGCGACTGGGCCACCTGGACGGTGGAGGTGACGGGGCTCGTCCGCCGCCCCGCGCGGCTCACCATGGACGAGCTGGCCAACGGGTTCGCCGCCGCGGAGGTGCCCGCCACGCTCGTGTGCGCCGGCAACCGCCGCAAGGAGCAGAACATGGTGCAGCAGACGGTGGGGTTCAACTGGGGGGCCGCGGGCGTGTCCACCTCCGTCTGGCGCGGGGCGCGCCTCCGCGACGTGCTGCTCCGGTGCGGCATCATGTCGTCCAAAAAGGGGCAGGCCCTCAACGTGTGCTTCGAGGGCGCCGAGGACCTCCCCGGCGGCGGCGGCTCCAAGTACGGCACCAGCGTGAGCCGGGAGTGGGCGCTCGACCCGTCCCGCGACATCCTGCTCGCCTACGAGCAGAACGGGGAGCCGCTTCTCCCGGACCACGGGTACCCCGTGCGGGTGCTCATCCCCGGATGCATCGGCGGGCGCATGGTGAAGTGGGTGAGGCGCATCGTGGTGACCCCCGCCGAGTCCGACAACTACTACCACTTCAAGGACAACCGCGTGCTGCCGTCGCACGTCGACGCCGAGCTGGCCAACGCGGAGGCGTGGTGGTACCGGCCCGAGTACATCATCAACGAGCTCAACACCAACTCGGTGATCACCACGCCGGGGCACGACGAGATCCTCCCCATCAACGCCTTCACCACCCAGCGCGCATACACCATGAAGGGATACGCCTACTCCGGTACGTACGCCACCTTGCCTTCCATTTTGTTTACCTTGTATTGGAAAGTCAGACGATCGAAAAGAGAAGCTGCTTGGTAGATTTGTTCTTTGTCTTGATACATACGTACATGACGCCAAGGATGACGCATGCAATTAGGGTGTATATACTATGCTTCCGTAGCGTTGACCATAAGGAGTATATATATATATATATATATACATACCATGCTTTATGTTCACGTAGAAAAAAATAAACTTGATGAGAGTAGTATAACTGGCCAACTGGCCAAGCACAGAATGCATTTTCTTACTTGATTGACATTGGCATGTACTACTACTAGCTAGCATTTGAGTAGTACTACTAGCGGCTGAGAGGGGTGGTGGTGGCAGCCACTCGATTGTTATTTCACCCCTACCACCACTACTTCCGTAGCATTGACCATATGGCCCGAGCTTAGCTGTCGCATGGCAGTAGGCTAGCTCCAAAACCGGGTGCAAGAGAAGAAGAGAGATACCGTGAGTTGTCTAGTCAAGTAGGTTTCCTTGCGGTTCGTTCATGGAACCATGGTGCACTTTGCTCCCCTGTTAAAAAAAAATTTAAAATGGTGCACTTTGCTCCCCTGTTAAAAAGAAAATGAAAATGGTGCACTTTGCTCCCCTGTTAAAAAGAAAATTAAAATGGTGCACTTTGCTCCCCTGTTAAAAAAAAATTTAAAATGGTGCACTTTGCTGCCAAGGAAAACATATAGTAATACCCATGCATGCACTTTTTTGTGGACAATTGCATGCGCTTTTCTTGTGGCTCTGGGTTCGCTGGCACTTGGTGGCGTCCAAAAAGCTAAGCTGCTGCATGCTGCCGGATGCATGCCATGGTATCTAGACAAATTTAAGACAAGAATTTTGAAACGGAGGGAGTATAATATAAAAGGTTGCTAGCTCTTGGAATAGTCGTCTGACGTGTGGGGCCCGCGGCAAGGCTTGCCAGGTCGTACCTGGTGGAGTGCCGGCTTGGGTGTAGAGCGAGGGACAAATTAAGCGAGCCATATAATTGGAGCCACAATTCGTGTGGCCAACCGCAGCCACAAAGCCACATTTTTCTCATATCTATCACCAGTTCAATAGCAACTCTAGTACACCTATTGATTACAACTTATATGAACCTATAGTGACTGCTTCGTGGCTCGGTTCACACGTCCAAAGTAGCCAGAATTCAAACGGAGGAGTATAGTCACCAGAGAGGGACATGAAAGGCCCAAACATAAAAGGGGAGAGGGACTAAGTCGGAAAAGCTAAACAACTAACCACCATCCGTAGACCATCAACCAAAGCAAAAGCATCGAGCAATGCCATGTTGCTAAGTCTCATTTGACAAATTACTAGTGGGGAAGTCCAAAAGCAAGTAGGCAACTCAACAAAGCATACACGCATGATTCATCCCATTTTGGAACGGCCAATCATCAACAAGGGGAATCGGAATCTACTCCCTCCATCCCGAATTACTTGTCGCAGCTATGGGTGTATCTACATGTATTTTAGTTGTAGATACATCCATTTCTGCGACGAGTAATTTGGGACAGAGGGAGTAGTAGCAACGTGGATGCTTTCTACTGCTACTGAGTATTCCAACTTGGGCCTCGGGAAGCGTGTCGAGCTGGGTTGCTTGCTTGCTTGCCGACACAAACTTCCTGCTTAAAAGAAGAAGAGGAAAACGTTGCGTTTGTTAAGTACCCCCTGTGTGCTCCATGACAAGACACATACATTTCCTATGAAAACAAACAACGCAAAGCTTGATCAAATTTACTGGAAACCCACCGGCAACTATAACAGTAGATATGTATCATATGATGACATGTTTTATCGTATATTTAATTATATTGATTTTCTATTTTGGTTGTTGAAAGTTTCTTTACGTGGTCAAACATTGCCCCTTTTGACTTTTATATATCAAAACCTTCTTTTCAAGCCAAGGAGGGAGCATCTCTTAACTATTGCACTAATTAATTAGGAGACGGTAATCATGTATCCTATGTAGTACTTGAAAGAGATATCCCCACTGATTCTAATTATCTCAACATGTGTTCTTTCACATCATCAAAATTGGTGCAGCTGTTCCACTAGCACCCGTCCCGAGCTACGCATGAAAATTCCTTACCATATGCAACATGCACTAATGCATTCTACGTGGATTTTAAATCACATTACATTTTATTGTGGCATGCATAATCTTTCATGTTAATATTTTCTTTTTGCTTATGCAAAAAATCTCACATAGTTTAAATCGTAAGGGTTCTATTAGTATTTCACACATATTTAGAAACTGTATATCCAACTCTGTAGCAACGCATGGGGGTATCATCTAGTTAAGCCAGCTGTGAGCGAACCACCAACTCAAGATCACTTATTTCTTGTCGTTGCGTTTTGTAGGTGGTGGCAAGAAGATCACACGAGTGGAGGTGACTCTGGACGGCGGTGAGAGCTGGATGTTGTGCACGCTCGACATCCCGGAGAAGCCCAACAAGTACGGGCGGTACTGGTGCTGGTGCTTCTGGTCGGTGGAGATCGAGGTGCTGGACCTCCTCGGCGCCAAGGAGGTGGCGGTGCGCGCGTGGGACCAGACCCACAACACCCAGCCGGAGAAGCTCATCTGGAACCTCATGGGCATGATGAACAACTGTTGGTTCAAGGTGAAGGTCAACGTGTGCCGCCCCCACAAGGGCGAGATCGGGCTGGTCTTCGAGCACCCCACGCAGCCCGGCAACCAGACCGGCGGCTGGATGGCGCGGCAGAAGCACCTCGAGACGGCCGAGGCGGCGGCGCCGGGGCTCAAGCGCAGCACGTCTACTCCATTCATGAACACCGTCGCGGACAAGCAGTTCACCATGTCCGAGGTGCGCAAGCACGGGTCCAAGGAGTCGGCGTGGATCGTGGTTCACGGCCACGTATACGACTGCACCGCCTTCCTCAAGGACCACCCCGGCGGCGCCGACAGCATCCTCATTAATGCCGGATCCGACTGCACCGAGGAGTTCGACGCCATCCACTCCGACAAGGCCAAGGCGCTGCTCGACACCTACCGCATCGGCGAGCTCATCACCACGGGGGCCGGCTACAACTCCGACAACTCAGTGCACGGCGGGTCCAGCCTCTCCCAACTCGCCCCGATCCGGGAGGCCACCAAGGTCGCCGGCGCGCCGATCGCGCTCTCCAGCCCGCGCGAGAAGGTGCCATGCCGCCTCGTCGACAAGAAGGAGCTCTCTCACGACGTCCGCCTCTTCCGCTTCGCGTTGCCGTCCTCCGACCAGGTGCTCGGCCTGCCCGTCGGCAAGCACATCTTCGTGTGCGCCACCATCGACGGCAAGCTCTGCATGCGGGCCTACACGCCGACCAGCATGGTGGACGAGATCGGCCAGTTCGAGCTGCTCGTCAAGGTCTACTTCCGAGACGAGCACCCCAAGTTCCCCAACGGCGGCCTCATGACGCAGTACCTGGAGTCGCTCCAGCTCGGCTCCTGCATCGACGTCAAGGGCCCGCTGGGGCACGTGGAGTACACCGGCCGCGGCAACTTCGTCATCAACGGCAAGCAGCGGCGGGCGCGGCGGCTGGCCATGATCTGCGGCGGCAGCGGCATCACGCCCATGTACCAGGTGATCCAGGCCGTGCTGCGCGACCAGCCGGAGGACGAGACGGAGATGCACCTGGTGTACGCGAACCGGAGCGAGGACGACATCCTCCTGCGCGACGAGCTGGACCGGTGGGCGGCGGAGTATCCGGACAGGCTCAAGGTGTGGTACGTGATCGACCAGGTTAAGCGGCCGGAGGACGGGTGGAGGTTCAGCGTGGGGTTCGTGACGGAGGACATCCTGCGGGCGCACGTCCCCGAGGGCGGCGACGACACCCTCGCGCTCGCCTGCGGGCCGCCGCCCATGATCAAGTTCGCCATCTCTCCCAACCTCGAGAAGATGAAGTACGACATGGCCAATTCATTCATCTCCTTCTGATGAAACATTTCTTTATATAGCATGCCCGTAGCATGAATGCAGCTGCCTAAGCTATGTACCACCGCGTTGACGCATGATTGCAATGGAATGTTGTTTATACGTGTCTGTCGATCGTATTTCTTCATTAGAGAACCGTACGTGCATGCATGATTGCATGAATTATACTGTAGGCTGTATGTACGTACTCTTTCTTTCCTAGAGTACATTGGACATATACCGATGTTTTGCCGTCAGGAAGGATGTGAAGTTTACGTGGCTCCTTGAGGGCCTGTTTATTCCTTCATGTATACACTATGTAAATAAGATTGATTATTCTTCTATCTTAGCCTTGAGGTCAGGGGGGGTATCTGAGAATGTATTGGCAATAGTTCCAACAATGATAATACAAAGGGAGTTCCTTGGTATGCCTGCTTGTATATTAATTGTGCTGTCTAATAGGGGTAAGTAGCTTGGCTGTTCTGAATCTGAGAGGATCAAATGCTCAAGAAGGAAACATCACCATGTAGGACATCTTTGATTCATAGGAAAAGTAGTGAAAACTATATGAATAAGACATTTTTCTATGGTGTCATTACTCATCCGTTTGATTCAAAGGAATTGACCACATGGAAAATGTAGGACTTTTTCCTTTGGATCGAGTTTCATAGGAAAAACAAAATAACTTTTACCATCCAATCGAGCCTCTTTTTTACTCTGTAGGAAAAAAAGTCCTAAGGATCCAAATGCTCCAAACAAATCCTATGGAATTCCTTTGAATAAAAGGAGCCCTTATCTTTGCATATGGTTTGGCCTTGATTTGGGCATGATTTTTTAGGATTCCTCTGTTTTCCTAATCCTATAATTAAACCAAAGGAGGCCATGATTATGTAGATTCCTGTGTTTGCACATCCTCTATTTTGCATTTTTGCACATGCAAACCTATCATATTTCTGTGTGTTTTGAAATCCTGAGAATCAAAGAGATCCTTAAACACTTCTTTTAATGGAAGAGAGGCCTTCCCCTCCGATTTCCACTAATAGAAATCATGGTCTATTTTATGCACATTTAAACATGCAAAGCATACTGTATTTGATTGACATTGCATGAACATGCATGCTTCTACTTGGTCAATCTCAAGCTATGATGTTTCTTTTAGAAACACGGTACAGACACAGATGCTCACTACACGTACGCACACTCATCCTTACGAACAAACACAATTGACCCTACCCTATTACTACATGTGAGACACTGAGCCGACAGATCTTGAGATTGACAAAGTCGCTAAAGGCACCTCTTAGTCAACGGGCACGCCATACCACTAAAAGAATGGCGTCGGAACCTAACCATGCCAAGCACCCGTGTCAAGACTAGGACTTGAACCCGATGAGCTGGTTACACCACAGGGAACCTAACCATCTAAGCTAGGCTTAGTTCGGTAGCTAACTGCATGTTACTTGGCCTCATTGTCTACTTTGGGTCACGGGGTGCTCAAATTCAAAGGTCGCCTTCATGCATGGGACCGGCTTAATTGGCAAACCATGTAGTATAAAGTCAGTTGTGTTATGGTTAACTTCTATTGTAGTGTTCCATTTTATATATAAGTGTCATCCATTAGGATCATGATCTCAATAACTTTGTTGTGATCCATTTTATATGAGTGTCACTGATTAGGATCATGATCTTAGTAACTCAATCCATTCTTTATGTGCCATTTTGAATATCCAATGAAGATCATGCCTATTGCTTTTCTAACTTTTATCTAAATTGCTAAAGCCGCTGCCAATATATAAGCATATGAGGACAATCTCAATTTTTTCAAAATCAATGTATTTACATGGATCATTGTACTCTAATTTTTGCCCAGTAGCCTTGCTCAAATCTTCCACAAAATGGCCGATCGTAGTTTCCTCTCCCGACGTGGAAGCACCATCCGATGCTCCTTGTCCTGCCCAAAACACCATTGTGTTGAAACAAATAGCAATTTTTAACTTGGATTAATCCCGAAAAGAACCATGGAAATCATGTTAGTATAAATAATCATTAAGAGTAAACTAGACATACAGGTATTATTCATCAAAAAGGAGGTATGCAACAAGTGTTCAAACTATGTTCAAAGAAGGGTCAATGGCGTTGTCGAGATTTTGAGCACCACAAACAACAGTGAACTATGTTGCCATGCTCACCGATGTGTGCATCTTTCCTTGCCGCGACCAAGAAGAAGCACGTCCAGTGGAATTGTGACAAGTGTCACAACGTGTCCAAAAAGAAAGTCGATGCGATCTCCAAGGGCAACAACCTTGAAAATATCATCACTGTTCTGTTTGTGATCATCGCCCGTGGCACCAAATAAGCTGCTATTGAGCATGTAGTATGCGTCTATTGAGCAGCTAATTCCATGTCACGGTTGGTGATCATGGATAGAAGAACGATGATCATCTCAAGGTCATAGCCCTTGGTGATGGCATTGCACTTTGCACGGACTACCAATTGTGAAACCTACCTCAATTCCCTCCACATGCTCCTTCTTAGTCGTTTTCAGGTTCTCCTAGTCGTCGACCACACTAAGAGGCCTGACGATGAGGAAGAAGATTGAAGTTGGTCGAACTGTTGCAGGCTAGGTGAATGTAAGATTTGCTTTCTTGGAGGTAACTAGCTATTCCACCGATATGTAAGTATGTGCGAGCGAGCGAGCGCGCATAGGTGACACATGCCACAGGAACCAGTTAGCTGTTTGTCGGAGTCACCAACGAATGGCAGCGAATGCTTAGCTAGGTAGTAGATTTTTCTAAACTTAGCTAGTGAACCTCACTGTTGGTGCTAATTTTAGCTTGTTTCTCGACCACATTGCATGAGAAAATATATAATCTTAGTTTACAGACCTCCATCGTGTGAGCCATGGTTTAAACCTTGATAACTACTCCCTCCGTCCAATATTGTAAGACATTTTTTGACACTAGTGTAGTGTCAAAAAGCGTCCTACATTATGGGACGGAGGGAGTACGTGTGCGGGAGTTATCAAAAGAAAAACTATGGACCTCTTTGATTCGCAGGATTTTGAAAACGCAGGAATAGGAAAAGTATAGGATTGGAGTGTCATGCTCACTTGAATCCTATAGGATTAGCAAGGAGCGTTTGATTTCACGGGAAAAGCAAAGGAATTGTAAAAGGAGGTTAGAGTGAATGTTAGATTTTCTATGAAATGTAGTACAAAAGATTCCATTGGAAAAATTCCTATGGGATTCAATCCTATGAATCAAAGGACAAACGTAGGAAAAATTTCAAAGGATTTCAATCCTCCAAAAATCCTATAGAATTCCCTTGAATCAAAGGAGCCCTATATGTGGGACAAATTTCTACAATATTCTTGTAGATACTATATGTTGTAAAAACTATGGATCAATTATAACAACTTTATGGAACCTAGACTTTTCCCATGTGATGTGTTTTTCTTCACATATTTTATGCATTTTTGACTCTTCTATATCTGAATATGAGCCTCCCACTAATTTATTTTCCTGCCTTATCATAGGCTACCTCATTGTTTCTTCTAGGATGTGATACGTCTCAAACGTATCTATAATTTTGATTATTTCATGTTATTATAATATTATTTTTGAATACTTTTATAGAAATTTTATTATTTTTTAGGACTAACCTATTAATTCAGTGCCCAGAGCTAGTTGTTGTTTTCTACATGTTCTTGACTTTTCAGAATATCCATATCTACAGAGGTCAAAAACCTTGGTGATTTAATATAATTTTTTTCCGAGACACGAGGATTCCCGAAGGTGGCGGGAGCTGCCATGGGGCCACCCAAGGGCCCCACGCGGCCTAGTGGCGTGACCAAGGGGCTACCCGCGTGGTCGGTATATGATTTCGAAAGGGAGAAGTTCAATTGCCCACTTATCAATTCGTCCCATGGCGTCCCTATTATTAATTATATCAGTGAGGGGTACTTTGGATGCCACCGTAATTGAGCATTCTTGAAAGTAATGCCATAGTTCCCGAGATGCCATAAAAACTACATAAGCTATCTTCTGGTAGTGAGGACACCTGGTTTTACACGGGGTAAGTACTTCGGAAACGTAGTAGACAGGCCTTTGAACCTGAAGCTTATGACCTTCAACATCACGCTCGACGACAAGAACTACATTGACGACTTGGTTCATGGCCGAGATGTACAATAACATCGGCTCACCTACTCCAGGTGTTGCTAGTATGGGATTGGGCCAGTGCTCGGACTTTAGCAGGATTGGCCTCTATTCCTCGATGGGAAACGATAAATCCGAGCAGCTTGCCTGCCGGAATCCCAAAAATACACTTCTCCGAGTTGAGCTTTATGTGGTATGCTCGGAGGTTAGTAACCGTTTTGCGGAGGTCGTCTTCTAGTTGGCTGACGTTTTTAGCTTCTACAACCACATCGTCTACGTATGCTTCAGCAGTCTTTCCAATTTGCCTTTCCAGGCACGTCTAAATCATGTGCTAGTATGTTGCACCTGCATTTTTTAACCCAAAGGGCATCATGTTAAAACAGAATGTCCCATAGAAAGTTATGAAGGCTGTAGATGCTTGGTCATACTCCTTCATTTTTATCTGATGGTACCTCGAATAGGCGTCCAGAAAACACAAAGAGTCATGCCCTGCTGTGGCGTCTACTATCTGGTCGATACGCGGCAAAGGAAAATGGTCCTTTGGACATGCCTTGTTGACGTCCTTAAAATCGACACAAAGACGCCAAAATTTATCCTTCTTAGGCACCATGACCAGGTTAGCCAGCCAATTGGGGTGTTTGATATCTTAGATGAATCTGGCCTCATGTAATTTGGCCAGTTCCTCGCCCATGGCTTGACGCTTATGCTCGGAAAATCGGCGGAGCGCCTGCTTAATAGGCTTAGAGCGTTTGATTGTATTAAGGCAAGGCTCGGCTAGGTTTCGTGGGATTTCTGCCATGTTCGAAGGGTGCCAGGCGAAGGGCTTCGTAAACCGGATTACCCTTGTATTTACTCATATCGTTCCCATGGTCAGTAAACACTGTGGACAAATATAACTTGAATAATTAACAATCCGATAAATGGCTAATATAGATGTTTTTTTAATTACACACCTTGTCTGATACACGACAAGGGTTCAAAACTGCATCGAAAAATATGGAAATATTCCATCCTAAAGATATCTCAAGCACACGAGCAAGTAGTTGAGGTGCTTACTCCTCGAAATCAACAGTCGGTAGTTTCCAGAAGCTGGTAAGCCTTGATTGCTTCTGAAACATGAGGGGCAAATGAGAAATACAACTCACCCCTTGCCAAATTATAGTGCATATAGGAAATTTGGTCAAAAGTCAAACTTTGTAAATTTTGACTATGTTTATAGAAAAAAATATGAACATCCAAAATGTCAAATATATAGCATACAAAAATATATTTCTTCATAAATCTAATGGTATGCTATTTTAGATTGAGAAATTCTCATACTCCCTTCGTTCCAAAATATAGTGCTTCCTCTATTCCCGTGCTTCAACTTTGACCATAAATTTAACCAACGAGACCGACTGCGGCGGGAGCAAAAGTTATACCAGTGAATTCGTATTCAAAAGAAGCTTTCAATTATAAAAAAAATTCTCCCGCCGCAGTCGGTCTCGTTGGTTAAATTTATGGTCAAAGTTAGACCTCGGGAAACACGGACACACTATATTTTGGAATGGATGGAGTATAAACTTGATCAAATATTACAAAGTTTAATTTTGACCAAAATTTATATGCATTATTATCTATCAAGTTGGGAGTACATTGACATCCCTTCGTCTTCTGATATGGCTGACCGGTGCGGCGTATGCAAAGCATTGCTAAACGGATAATGCATACCTGCTTCACACTTTGGTTCCGTTTTCGAGTTTCAAGGCTTAGCCGGCTAATGTTATTTCGACGGTGACACTGGTGCGACGGACGACGACATGACCCATGAACGTCCGCTAGGATGACCAGTAGGCAACACCAACTCTTGCCAGCAATGGGCTAAAGATTCAGGAGGAAGGACTTCAATTGAGAGATGGCAGAATAAGATACGCCACTTGCGAAGTTTCTTGCGTGGGTGGGCTAAGCATCTCAGTGGGATTTATAAGGTTGAAAAGGAAAGGCTCCTTTCCCTTATTCAGGCCTTAGATGTAAAAGCCGAGTCCACGATCCTAGATTCAGCGGAACTTCATGTTAAACTAGATGCGGAGATGAGATTGAAAGAGCTCCTGCGAGAAGAAGAATTGAAGTGGGCATTGCGGGCGAAAGTTCGCAAAGTGGTCCAGGGGGACGCCAACACTCAATTCTTTCATATGATCGCCAACGGCAAGCATAGAAAGAAAAGAATCTTTCAGCTTGAACAAGACGAAGGGACGATTGTAGGACAGGAGAACTTAAAATTATACATCACTAATTATTATAAGCAGCTTTTTGGGCCTCCGGAGGATAATTTCGTATCTCTAGATGAGTCGCGGAATGAGGATGTCCCTCAGCTTGCTTCAGATGAGAACGATATTTTAACTGCCCCGTTCTCGGAGAAAGAGGTGTTTGAAGCTATTTCTCAGATGAAGAATAATAAAGCTCCGGGGCCGGATGGATTTCCAGCGGAGTTTTATAAAAGGTGCTGGCATATTATCAAAAGGGATTTGCTTCCGATGTTCCAGGATTTATTTGCTGGACAGCTTCACTTGTTTCATCTGAATTTTGGAACCATTACTTTGCTTCCGAAGAAAATAGAGACGGTACGAATTGAGCAGTTCAGGCCCATCTGTCTTCTGAATGTAAGTTTCAAAATCTTCACCAAGGTTGGGACAAATAGACTCACGCAGATTGCGCATTCTGTGGTGCAGCCGTCCCAAACTGCTTTCATGCCGGATAGAAACATCCTTGAAGGGGTGGTGGTCCTGCATGAAACGCTCCATGAAATCCATACGAAAAAACTAGATGGGGTAGTTTTCAAAGTGGATTTCGAAAAAGCGTACGACAAAGTCAAATGGCCATTCCTCCAACAAGCGTTGAGGATGAAAGGTTTTGATCCAGCCTGGAGACAACAGGTAGAATCTTTCACGCAAAAAGGAAGTGTTGGAATTAAAGTGAATGATGATATAGGTCGCTATTTCCAAACACATAAGGGCTTGAGACAAGGAGATCCAATGTCACATATTCTGTTCAACATTGTGTTGACATGTTGACGATTCTAATAGGGAGGGCTAAGGATGCTGGCCAAGTAGGTAGTTTGGTACCTCATCTAGTTGATGGAGGTGTATCTATCCTACAGTACGCAGATGATACAATCATCTTTATGGAGCATGACTTGGCAAAAGCGAGAAACATGAAGCTGGTGTTATGCTTATTTGAACAATTGACCGGACTAAAAATAAATTTTCACAAGAGCGAATTGTTCTGTTTTGGAAGAGCCAAAGAGGAACAAGAGGCGTATAAGCAATTGTTCGGTTGTGAATTGGGGGTTTTACCTTTCACGTATTTAGGTATATCCATTCATCATCGTAAGCTAACAAATAGCGAATGGAAGTGCATTGAGGATCGATTTGAGAAGAAATTTGGATGCTGGAAGGGCAAACTGATGTCGTATGGAGGCCGTTTAATTCTTATTAATTCGGTTCTCACAAGTATGCCCATGTTTCTTTTGTCTTTTTTTGAGGTACCAGTGGGAGTTCGGAAAAGACTTGATTTCTATCGATCTCGTTTTTTCTGGCAAAGTGATGAGCTGAAGAGGAAGTATAGACTAGCTAAATGGGACATTATTTGTCGACCGAAGGACCAAGGGGGTCTAGGTATCGAAAATCTTGAGGTGAAAAACAAATGTCTTCTTAGCAAATGGTTGTATAAGCTTTCTCGAGAGACTGAGGCCACATGGGCACAGATTCTGCGTAATAAGTACCTTCAATCCAAAACTTTATCCCAGGTGACAGTGAGGCCGATGGATTCGCCTTTCTGGAAAGGACTGATGAGAGTTAAATCGGTCTTTTTTAATCGGACCAAGGTTGTTGTCGGTAACGGTACTTCTACGAGATTCTGGGAGGATACCTGGCTAGGGGACACGCCTCTCGCGCTTCAGTATCCTTCTCTCTATAGTATTGTTCAACGGAGAGATGCAACCGTTGAGTCAGTATGTCAGTCCATGCCTCTAAATATCAGCTTCAGGAGAGCGTTAGCCGGCAACCGTTGGGAAGTTTGGCTCCATCTTGTGAGAAGATTGATGGATGTTCAACTCTCTCAACGTCCGGATCAGTTGTGTTGGAAGCTTACTAGGAATGGAGAATTTACGGTTAAATCCATGTATCTGGATGTTATTAATTCTAGTTCTATTCCTACTTCGAAAGATGTTTGACTTGTCAAAGTTCCCTTGAGAGTTAAAGTGTTTATGTGGTTTGTACACAAATAAGTCATTTTAACTAAGGATAACTTGATTAAAAGCAACTGGATTGGATCTACTAGATGTAGCTTTTGTGACTAGGACGAAACAATCAAACACCTCTTTCTCGATTGTCCTTTGGCAAAGATTCTTTGGCAATCAGTGAACATAACCTTCAATATTACTCCTCCGAATAATATTAACACGTTATTTGGGATGTGGTTGGATGGGATTGAGCCCCAAACAGCGAGACACATTCGTGTAGGAGTATGTGCTTTATTATGGGCAATCTGGAATTGCAGAAATGATTTGGTCTTTAACAGAACAACAAATACTCATTTTTTGCAGGTTATCTTCCGAGCCACTGCGTTGATCCGTATGTGGTCGTTACTCACTCCGACGGAGGCCAGTGAGCGTTTGGTTACTGGATCTATCCGATGGGAGATGGTAGCACAGGATATTTTCAGCCGGTTTGGATGGCGGTCATGTAATAGGATAGGCAATTAGTTTTCCTATCTAGCTTTTGCCAGCCGGTTGTGGCTTTCATTTTTGTTCCTGAGCTCTTTGTGAGCAGCTTTTGTTCGAGACTTTATGACTATTGTTGAACCTATTTGCTTGCTAATAAAGGTGGCCGTATGCATCATTCTGATGCAGAGGCCGGGGATGTCCCTCTTTTCTAAAAAAAAAACTCTTGCCAGCAGGATTGTCGTGTTTGCAGAACGAATGATCATCCGACTAGGGATGCAAGGTGGCTTCTGAACCCGCCCGTTTCATATGCATGACTAGAAAAATCTTTCAGTTCCAGCTGAGCTAGAGTGTGTTAGATTAATTTGTACTCTCTCTGTAAAGAAATATAAGAGCATTTAGATCACTACTTTAGTATGCTAAACGCTCTTATATTTCTTTACGAAGGGAGTACTATTTGGTGGGTCTTTGCGGGACACCCCTACATACAAGTAGATGAATCCAAACTTTACATAAAAAGAGAGCCTAATTACTGACCAAAGCTTGAACATGACACTATAAAACAACATGGGCAGTAAAAGTACTAGCACTACTCTGCAAATCCATAGTCGAGTTAAAATTGCCCGAAATGTAATTTAAAAACATGATGGAGGAACGAAGAGTGCCGCTTCAAAATCGTCGTGCATGGAAATGTAGGCTGGACACATAATAGTAAGCAATTACGTATCACCACGTTTTGTGATCATTTTGCGTGACTCGGCAAAACGAATTGATCGACATTACTCTACTCAACGAGTGTTCAGTTTTTTTTTGAGGGGTAACGTGTTCAGTTACAGGTGCTCATGTTTTTTTTAGCAAATTAGATTTTTTTTTCTTTTGAGATGGCTCATCATTGCTAGCGTTTTTTTTTAGATTATACAGTGTGTTAAATCTCTCGCTAGTTTAGCTCCAGGCCGGCCCAGCCCAGCCCAGCCCGTTATCAGACGGCACATGAGAGAGACACGACGCACGAGTCCAGCCCCAAACCCTCACGACTCCCTCAGTCTCTCACCAACCGCGCCGCCACCGGCCATTCCCTCGCCGCCGGCGACTCCCCGCCGCCATGCTCCGGCTCCGAATCTGCATCCTCACCCAGCTCCTCTCTTCTCCCTACGCCTCCCATGTCTCTCCTCTCCACCGCCTCCTCTCCGCCGCAGCCGCCTCCGGCGTTTCCCTGGCAGCCACCCCTGGCTTTGCCGCCGAGGAGTACCTCGTCTCCACCTGCGGCCTCACCCGACCCCAGGCCCTCAAGGCCTCCCCGAAGCTCTCCCACCTCAAATCCCCCACCAATCCCGACGCCGTCCTCGCCTTCCTCGCCGGCCTCGGCCTCTCCGGCGCCGACGTCGCCGCCCTCGTCGCCAAGGACCCGCATTTCCTCTGCGCCAAAGTGGAGAAGACCCTGGTCCCCGTCGTCGACGGGCTCACCGGCCTCGGCCTCTCGCGTTCTGAGATCGGCCGCCTGGCCTCGCTCGCCGGTAACTCCTTCCGCTTGGGGTCCTCGGAGAACTTCTTCCGGGTGCTCAACCGCTCCTGCCTCTTCAGATGCAGCCTGGAGCGGGTGTTCAAGCCCAATGTCGCCTTCCTGCACGATTGCGGGCTAGGTGCCTGCCATATCGCCAAGCTGTGCATGGCTGTGCCGAGGATGTTCAGCAGTAGCCCGGATTGCGTTCGGGCGATGGTGGCATGCGCCGAAGGTATAGGCGTGCCTCGGGGCTCTGGGATGTTCAGGCAGGCTCTGAAGGCTGTCGCATGCATCAGCGGAGAGACGATTGCAACCAAAGTGGAGTATTTAAAGAAAACGTTCAAGTGGTCAGATGCTGAGGTTGGCATTGCTGTTTCTAAGGCTCCAGGGGTGCTTTGGAGGTCTAAGGACTTTCTACGGAGCAGATCAGAGTTCCTCATCTCCGAGGTGGGATTGGAACCAGCCTACATTGCTCAACGGCCGGTAATTGTGTGTTTGAGCCTAGAGGGTCGGCTGAGAACTCGGTACTGCGTTGTTCAGTTTCTCAAGCTAAATGGACTGCTCAAGCGCGACCCAAGCTACAATAGCGTTTTCACGGTGACCGTGAAGGTATTCGTGGATAAGTTTATATGCCCTCACAAGGAAGCTGCGCCGTACCTCGCTGAAGACTATGCTGCCGCTTGCAGAGGGGAAGTGCCCATTAGATTCAGATTTACATAAACCAAGAACGGGCTTTGAAAATTGGAAACTTGTGTGTGGCGCAACGAAGTTTTCATTTAGTTTAGTAAGCTGGTAATTCCTGTTTCGGTGTTCTTTCTCCTAACTGGATGTTTGTTGTCTGCTATCAATTCATGAACCCCAGTGAGTTCATGTCTCACTGGGTAGAGAAGAAAGCATCGCCGGCAATCTCTGAAGATGAGATGCCCAGTAATGTATTTCTCTTTCTGACTTGTGCTTTAGATCAAACTGGGTGTAGGTTGTACTAATTTTCTGTTGAAACAAGGACCCAGAGAACCAGAAAGCAAAAGAACTACCCTGCTTTTCTTCCCATCGAAAATAATAGTATGATCTGCTTTCATGTCGAATTTTATCTAGCATGTTCCATTTTCATTTCATCATCTTTTTGTTCAATTGTATGTCAGTACCAGTTTGATGTTTAAATATTTAGATTATGCTTAGAAAGATATTTGCCTTTTGATTTCTTTTCTTTTAAAGATTGATTATCTTTATTCCTAAATCCTGTAGTTGACCTTATTTTCGCTGGGTAAATCATGTATGTTTTGGCAGAAAATGCACTGAAAGTATCACTGGGTAGTATATCTGGACACTTGATTATCTCGTACTCAAATGGCCATTGCAGTTCTGCGTGCAGTCGTCTATTCTATCTTTCCATGAAAGAAGGTTCTCTGTTTTGCCATGGATCTGATATGGAGAGTCTCATTTGAAAAGAACTCATAAAGTTTCCCTTTGAATGACAGTTGTGGATCCTTGTCTCTTTTGGGGATGAATGCAACAGTACGCTGATCACTGTGAGGATGTGGTTTTTATCTAATTTGTTGGTTGCTTGGTCTGGTTTTTGTAAGCTGGAAATATAATTTATTCTTCTTGGAATATCTTTGCTATTAACTGTTGTGAAAGCAATTAATGGTTTACTAGCTTCTATCAGTTTTTCGCTTTGTGTTAGCTGCAATTCTACGGACAACTGACTGAAAATTGAATACTGCAGTTGTACCATTTCTGTAGATGTAGTGATGTACTGCCATATCATTCAAATACAATTGCTGGCAAATAACAAGCCTCTTAATGGGCTGAGTTCAATCAAGTGCTTACACATGTTTTTCCTTTTACTTCCCTCTCCCTTTTGGTAGGAAGGTGGCCGGTCTCACTCTGAAGTTACCACTAGTTTTTTGGTTTCCTCAGAATGCTTGGTCCCTGGTTGTATTTCGATGTGGTCGAGGATGGTGTGCTTTGGCTTCCACTTGTCCAGCGACTCTGCAGGTGGGTGCATTGGGTTATCTCCTGGCCTCCTGGGGATTTATATCAAGGGAATCGGCAGCAGCCCTCCATTCTATGATCTCCACAGGGTTACTAGAGCAGCAATAAAACAATGGGGAGGTGCCCTTCCATTTGCTGCCTAGATCAGGAACGGAAGTGTTTTATCTTGGTAAGATGAAATTAAAACCCTCACTAATTGGATGATGGGGATTATATCTTCTCGCTTGTACCAGGTACACCATCTTTTGCTTCAGTCAGTAGACTATTAGGAGATTAACATCCATTGGGTTTGAATGGGTTGCAGAGAAACTTTCAGGGCTACAGGAAGGAGACGGGTATGCAAGAGGGCTGGGTGGAGACTGGAGAGTGCGAAGGCACAATGGAGTGTGGAGATATGGCTGCCGTGAGTCAAGGAGCTGGACCAGTGCACGGCAGGCAGGCGAGAGGCATTTTGTGTGTGTGAGACGGATTACTTATGACTTTCCACAAGTGTAGACTACTCTATTCACGTCCCCTTTAGTTGGTTGTTAAGCTAAAATGTCGCTAAGTGGTTTAATGTTGGCGGCTGCTACGGATCAGCCGGATGATTTTCTTAGGAAATCATCCGGCTAGCAAACCGTCCGATTAGGCACATGTGGCCCCTCCGATCCTAGCTACTCAACCACCCATCGTCCTTCTCCTCTCAACTTGCATCGAGCAGCCCCCGCGCTGCAGCGACACCCGCACCTGCCTCCTCTGAGCAAACGGCGGCGATGCAAAGAGAAAACCGGCGACTGCAGCACCGACGCACCCGCCGTCGCACCTACGCCGGTGACCTCGCAGCAGCGGCGATGCAGTGCAGCGCTGGCCGTGGTCCCGTTGCATCCCTCGCCCACGCAACAATGACGGGGCTGCAAAAGTTGGAGGGCAACGTCGGGCATAGTATGCAGCAGCGGTGATGCTGCAGGGCAACGCCGGCCATCATGTGCCGCGTGACGGTCACCGGCGATGCTCCATTGCAACTTCATGGCAGCCGTGCGCGACGCGTGCAAAGCTACAACGCAGCACCACGGCTCCGGCGATGCTCCATTGGAGCTCCATGGCAGCACCGTGTAGCGCAGCAAAAGCTCCAACGCAAGCGCCGACGGTCCCTCCGGCGATGCTCCATTGCAACTTCATGGCAGCACTGCGCTACGCCTGCAAAGCTAGAACGCAGCACCGCGGCTTCGGCGATGCTCCATTGGAGCTCCATGGCAGCACCGTCTACCGCAGCAAAAGCTCCAACGTAAGCACCGACGCCCCCCTCCGGCGATACTCCATTGCGGCACCGGTCTGAGACCATCATTGGACCATCGACGTAACATGACTTGCAGCAGTCGTGGATGGTCTGCAGCATGAGCCCCGCTCCACAGAACCGGTGGTCACCGGCCCCTCGCTGCACCGGCTGCCTTGTAGCAGCTCACGCACGCCGTGTTGCTTTGTAGCAGTAAACGCCGGTGAGGAGCCCCACTTCTCGCGGCAATGACAGATGCAGCCGACAGCCGTTGCAGCCTTGGTGAGTGCTGCATCGCAATCACCGGCGACGTCGATGCGTGCTGCACAGGAGCACCAATGTTCTATGGTAGCACTCATGGTGGAAAGAGTGGGAGGTTAGAGACGAAGAAAGAGGAACACGTTTTGGGGAAGATGAGAAACGGGTGGCTCACCGCACGCTGGTCTCCAGGAGGATAAGGTTGGCAGTTGATGGGGCCCATGAGAACGTGGCTGTGCATCCAGGCCAACTCATGCCAGTCTGCATGCGAGAAAAGAGCGCCGTACGATCGAGTTCGATCCGACGCCTCGCGACGCGGTTGATGGTTGATGCAGCGAGAAATCAGCCGGTTTAAGTTAAACGTTTTCCTTTAATGTTTGGCTAGAATGTCATGTTTGCATATTTTAGCGGCAACACTTCTAAAACTTCTTACGGCAACAGCTCCTCATGTTTACATGTTCCTGAAGCGTTCTCCTCTTCTTGTTACATCTGAAAAGTAAGTTGCTGAAATTTTGTTCCAAAACAAAGATGTGTATGTCCTGACTGAATTCTAGGTATGTACCGCCACAGTTGAAGGAAATCAAACAACCCAACCATTATACCTTTGGAGTCATCGATCAGCTTATCAGATGGCAGCAGGATTATCTTATATCCAGTGTCCTCATATATAATGTCGGTTTTATGTGGTGCTAAATTGATTCACTAGGCAGTCATGCAGTTGGGGTAACAGTTCATATAGGAGTCCTACTTCAAGAATCAATGCATGGTTGAATTATCATTTACATTTCCTTGACTGACAGTAAGAATGTGCAGCAGCACCACGTGTTTTTTACTAGTGGGACTTCCCTTCGCCTACGTACCGAGCTATGCAGAACTCAGCGCCGACATGTGATGAACAGATGAAGACAGCATATATATGTGCAAGCAAGCTTTGTGGGTTTACCCTTGAATAAGATTTGGCGTGGCACACTCTGCTTCTATGTGTGCAAAGCAATGCAGTTTTGATTTGATTCCGGGGCTTATGACCACCGCTTCGCCATCAAGATGAATGATATCTTTCTTGTTGTACCAAAGTTAATGAGGCCGAATTTCTAATAAGGAGTCTTGTGGCCTGTCACATCTTTTTCTTCCTGTAATTTTTCTCAAACCTAAACAAAATTTTTATTTTTTTTGCAAAAATGATCCAATCTATTATAAAGATTCACTGGAGGTACAAAACACCTCAAACATAATAAAAATTACGTTGAGGTCCATGGACCACCGAACAACCATTGTCGCCGTCGACGCGCCGTTGTCGCTGCACCCATACTGGAGCTGGCCTGACCTTGTCGACGACAGCCGGGAAGTCTTTGTGCACGTGCCCCTAAGGACCAGCGCCCTAGAGCCGTAGTCGTCGTCGTTGAATCCTTAAATAGATCTGAAGAACCTGACACCAAATATCGCCGTTGCGTACGCATGACGAGAAACCCTAACCTTGCCGCCTCGAGGAGCTGGCAGGAACCTTCGCCGGAGCTCTGTCTAATCCGTCCCAATAGGCGAACTTGAGAAGGATCGAAGCCCGAAAGACTGACTAGAAGAAGAAGCGCCGCCCTGCAAGGACCAAAACCATACCTATCTACTAACCGGATTCGAGGCACCAGAAATCCCATCCCCACCACCGGTTGCCGGAGCGGCAGGTAGAGGGAAGGCGAATCCACGGACTCGCCAGTGGAGATTGAGGGGAGGAAGGCTTTCCCTAGTCGCGTTGCGAGAGGGGAAAGAAAAGTCAGGTGGTCAGACCTAAACAAAATTAGGGGGCAACTATTTGTAAGTCACCTAGTTCATCGGGTGGTTGATGCGTTTCTTCTTCCTCCAACCTCCTTCTCCCCTCCTAAAATGCCCACCATCACCGGCTCCTCCGCCATTTGCGTCCGCATTGCCGCTCCTCTCCGTCGTGTTGCCACCACCCCCAACCATCAATTTTCTCCGGCGAGCCAACCCACCTGCACTAGTCAATCTGCTTCCTCAGTCCTCACCTCCGCCGATGATGTCGCCGTCTTCGGCGGCCACAGGGGACTGCGTGTGTATTCTCTAATATAACATATTTTTAATACTACAAGGACTACATACAGACTGAAATGAGTGAACAAACACACTAAAACGTGTCCATATATTTGATCCAGCAGATGTAGCCCACGAGAGAAAGTTATTGACTTATTACCGTTAACTCTTTTTACATTAAAAAATCAGTTAACTTTTCTTTTTAATTTTAATTAAGTAAGGAAGGGGAAAAAAATAATGGCAGAGGCCATGGCATGTGGGAGACCACAACACCGCTGAATAATATTGTTTCCCCTTTCCTTCTAGTGTGCGTGCGTAGTATCGGCATCGCAACTGGGCGCGATCCCCTTTCTGAGTTGCCCACCGGAGTTTCGCCGGCGCCGTCGCCCGCACCATGCTCCGCCTACAAAAGTGCATCCTCGCCCAGCTGCTCCCTCATGCCTCCGCCTCCGCCATCTCACCGCTCCACCGCCTCCTCTCCGCGACGCCTGCCCGCCGCATTTCTCCAAACCCTAGCTTCGCCGTCGACGACTACCTCGTCTCCACCTGCTGTCTCACCCGGCCCCAAGACCTCAAGGCCTCCGCCAAGCTCTCCCACCTCAAGTGCCCCGCCAAGCCCGACGCCGTCCTCGCCTTCCTCGCCGGCATCGGCCTCTCCGCCGCCGACGTCGCCGCCGCCGTTGCCAGGGACCCGCAGCTGCTCTGCGCCAAAGTGGAGGAAACTCTGGCCCCCGTCGTCGCCGGGCTCACCGGCCTCGGTCTCTCGCGCTCTGAGGTTGCGCACATCGTCGTGCTCGTCCCCTGCAACTTCCGCTGCAGATCCATCGTCTCCGCTCTACACTACTACCTGAATCTCTTCGGGTCCATGGACAACTTGCTCCGGCTGCTCAAACGCTGCTCTTGCCTCCTTGGTTCTGACCTCCAGAGGGTGGTCAAGCCCAATGTCGAGTTCCTGCGGGAGTGCGGGCTACATGATTGTGACATTGCCAAGCTGTACATCCGTGCGCCAAGGATCCTCAAAATCAACCAGCAGCGCCTCCGGGCAATGGTGGCATGTGCCAAAGCTCTCTGTGTGCCACATGGCTCTGGGATGTTAAGGGTAGCGTTGCAGGCTGTTGCATTCTATGACGAGGAGAAGATCGCCACCAAAGTGGAGCACCTGAAGAAGACATTAAGGTGGTCGGATACCGAGGTGGGCATTGCTTTGCCCAAGGCTCCAATGGTGCTGAGGTCTTGCAAGGACAGGCTGCAACGTGTCTCAGAGTTCCTCATCTCCGAGGTGGGGTTGGAACCAGGGTACATTGCTCATCGGCCAGCGCTTCTCACTTACAGCCTGGATGATCGGCTCAGGCCCCGGTACTACGTTATGAAGTTTCTCAAGGAAAATGGATTGCTACATCCCGACCGGGATTACTATTATGCAGTCCAGGTGACTCCGAAGGTATTCATGGAGAGGTTCATATGCCCACACAAGAAATCTGCACCGCACCTTGCTGAAGATTATGCAGCAGCATGCAGAGGGGAGGTGCCGGCTAGATTCAGATTTACATGAACCATGACCGGCATGAAAATTGGTATGTTCATTTTATCATTCAATAGAGAAGAAAGCATAGCACTGCTATCAACTTGTCCTTCATCATGTCATATTGACACACATATTGTAACTAAGATTGAGAGATCAGGGCATCCTGCAAACGCTTTGAAGTATCAATTAGTAGTATTTCTGCACACTCTGTATCTTTATGTTGTGAAATGGCCATTGCAATTTCAGGCAATCTTCAACCTATCTTTCCATCAAAGAATGTTCCCATTTTGGCCATGAAGATGATTTGAAGCCTCAAAACATTCCTTAAAATGAAAATCTTGGACTTCTTTTTCCCCGGGAAACAATTTTGGGTTTGTTGTTGGCCAGTTGGCCACTGTGTTGACATGTATACTACTATGTAGGTATTTTAGGTGCCCTGGTATGGTATTTGTGCAGGAGAAGCAAATCGATGCTTGTACGGTATGATGCTGAAAAAGCAGAGTGCATTTCATACAATAAGGGAACATATGTTCTGGTAACCTTAAAAAGGGTCATGACATTGCCAAGTTAATTTCTGCCATATCTTTTAGCTAATTGTATTCCATATTAGCACTATCTGTATAGATAATGAGGACATCTTTACCCCTTAGCATATTCTGTTAAAATAGTATACTGATCTTATGTACCATCCCCTTTTTTCTTGCAAATTCCTGTGTATAAAGTCGGAAAAGTAGACATGTTATGTACCTCAATTTAAGAACCAAACTGTGTGAGGATGGCACCACATTTGTTTGTTCCTGCCGTGAGGCTGTAGAAGTTGGAATAAATGAGATCTCAGGTGTTTTGCCTACCTACCGGATTCATCAGCTGAACCGAGTGAGGCAACCTGAACAAAATAACTAGTTGAATAACTAGCAGCGTCTGGTGCTTTAGTGAATTCATACATTGAGCTCTGTGCTTCCTCTTGCTACTACATGTTGGATCTTCATTTGGACCGTTGGACAATTTGAACTAGTTATGCATGCATGTAAACAGTAAGCTTGATTGAAATTTTGTAGTCTGAACTCTGAATTTGAATCAGAGTTGAAAGTTAACTCTGAATCTTTCAGACGTCATGGGTGAACTCTGAAGCTTGTTACACCCAAGTCAGTTGTGAAGCTATAATAAGCGCATAGAAATCCCGAGGAGCCAAGTTAACTTGAAGTAGAGCTGAAAGTTAACTTACAACAAAGTTTTTTAACTGTTTCTTTTCACCAACAACTTGATGTCTTCATACTTGGCTGCCAGAAGCAAATACTGTATAGTTCTTATATGCTTCAGTTTAGACTCTTTGGAGCCAGACCTATTTTGTCAATATTTTCCATTCTCACAGCCCCAACTGTGTGACATGAGTTCTTATGTTTGAGAACATTCGGACTGAGCTTAACAAATTATGTCGACAAATCACTTTCTTATCTTAAAATACATCAGTGGTTAGTGTTTTTTTTCAGGGAAGAGGTCATCTATTGTTTTCATATGATCAAGATGTGGCAAATCCCTTGATGGGATTTAAAGGGAAACATCATGCGGTACCTTTCATAAGCTAAGCTGGGCTGTTGGAGTAATTATTCTTTAGGTATCTTCCTTTGCATTTTTTTTAGATGATGGCCGATTGATATAGCTGTTTATAGAGTGTACCGTTTTCTCGAAATAGATTACCTTTGGCTGACAAATCGTAAACATGTGTGAGAGATTTCTTCATTGGTTTTGCAAAGATTGCTTGTCCAGTAGCTTCCCAAACATGTGTGAGTCGTCTATCAGCAAAAAAATTGTTTTTGGGGCTGTAAGAAAGGTTACTGTTCACATACTGTTTTGACCGATTTTTTTTCTTTTTGCCGTGAGCTCCTCAGATGTATGAACAAGCTGAAATTTGGCATGACATCACGCACGGGGACATCTTCCACCTAAAAAAATTCAGAATTTTCAGAAAATTTTAGTATATTTTTTAATTTACTGTTCACCGGGTGCAGATGAGCCCGGGCACCAAATTGAATATCCGGAAATGTCTTGTTTTTAGACCTGTACAATGACAATGGCTATGTTCTTTTTTATGTTTTGGTATTATTGCATCATGCTTTACTATTTTTAGCTTTGGCCCATTTTTATATATAGTTTATAGTGGCAATGTTCTTGTTTTTACACTTGTGCAGTGAGTTAGTGACAACATGTATAATTTACAGAATGAATTCAAGCGCAATCTATATTTTCTGAAGGCTGTAATTTGCATTGTATACAGTCCTACATGTACCTGAGTGCAGTTGAAGTTCTAGCAGTTAAGAGTTTGCAATGTATCTTTTTTATGCTTGATAATTCAGTGCATGTTTACATATTGATTAACAACAGAAGTTAATACATAGCAGTCCATTTGGTAAGCGTATGGTTCTCATATGGCCTGGTAATAACCTTCATGACCAAGGTAACCATTCTTATGATTTGAGACTCCGCTGGTTATCTTCATCGTCCAAGGTAGGGGGTCATCTATGTCACCAAGTGTAGGAATGGATGTTGGTACCGGTGATGTTGGGATCATCAGGGAAGCAGATGCGCGAGCAGGGACGGCAAAAGCAGAATACACCCTTGCTGTGATGGCGCAGCGGATGAGGTGATGACGGTGATGAGAACGGGCCTGACACGGGGCTAGGAGGAACGAGGGTGACAAAGTTTTGAAAACTAGATGATTTTCCGCGCGTTGCTGCGGAAATACGGAAATACCAAGAGACACGTAGCTAGAAAGTATTATTACTGCACCCTAATGTTTATTATTGTGAAGTTAGCAATTTAATGGTTTGAGAAATTTTCAAAATGAATTAAATTATTTTCTAATAAAAACATCTTAAGTCTGAGTGTCAGAGGTCGGATTAATATCTCGTATTTTTTCATTTAATAAATGTTCTCCAAAATGTCTTGTAGCATTGTTCAGAATTTGAATAAAAGTTCATCAAATTTGAAAAAAATCATCATTTTTTAATAAAGTTCAGAATTTTTTTAAAAAGTTTATCGAATTTTAAAAAAACATCAATTTTGTAAAAAATTCCAATTATATAAAGTTCATCGATTTTGAATAAAAATTCACAAATTTGAAAAAAATTGACCAATTTCGACGAATATAACAAGTCTTGTACGCCGTACATGCCTATAACGGCCGCAAACAGGAAATAACAAGTCTTGTACGACAGCCAGTGTTGAGTAAGACCTGACCGGCTTCGTCGACAGCCAATTGAATCACTAGCCCTGCAACTGTCCAAGCCGTATGATGCTCAATCTCCATCCTCGACCACATCAATGAACTAGCTCCTGCTTGCGCCATATGGTCATCCGTCTCTGCCACCGCAAGTTGAAGATATATTAGTACTGCAATGAAATGTGAACTACCGGTACATACATTGTAAAAGCATGCATTCTATGAAGCCATGAAATTGTTGAGCAAATTACAGCAGCACATGGATATAAAAGATAGGAAAGATAACAAAGAAAAAATAGTTGTTTTTATGATCTGAGAAGCCGAATGACAACAAGTAGCAACCAACACATATATGTCGATTGCCATTTATCAAAAAGGAAAAAGTCATTGCAGAAGCCGTCTCCTTTATTAGACTTGTTGGCTTCATCCACCGAACAAGCCAACTAGTCAGACATTCACACAGAAGACTTCCTACTAAGATAAAACGGTTCATGGATTTCTCTAAGGAAGTTATACCATAATTATTTTAATACTAACAAGCTGAGCCAACTATGTTAATGTAACTTGCAAAAAAGAACTATTTGTGTAAAAAAAGAACATATAAAACCTATATGAAATCATTCTCGACGCCTACTTATTACAGCATGTTTATTATTTATGCTGTTCAGAGAGATCTCCCAAAAATAGCATGAAAAGTGGCAACCGTTCTAGTAAAATGGGAGATAAAGGAAGGATTATTCTTCCTCTCCATGCATGGAAATTATTGATACTACTCTAACGGCACTCATCAGATTGCATCCAAAAAACTTAATTCTGACTCTCTTACAGAATGATAGAAGACAGTAGCAGCAAAACTGCATGTTGCTGACAGATACACACCTAGTATTTGATAAGCATTTAACAGTCAATAAATTTAGAATGATGTGGGGCCTGCAGCAACCAGCAGAAAATTTCCTAATATAAAGAACCAGAGATTTCTGAAACACATGACCAACCAAGGATGAACCCAATGAGCCAAGCTAAACAAATTGCAGAATTGGTTCCACAGGAGAAGAGTAGCGTGCGAAGAATACATTAAATATGAACTTCGCCACCAATTGTAAAATTCAATATATTGTGTAAAAACAAAAAAATACATTCCAGTTTGTCCCATTAATATGAGCTTGAAACTGAGAGTTGCATCAAAGTTAAGTATGATCGTGCAGGTCTTGCATTACTGGAAATTGACTACGAGAGTTCAAGAGACATGTGCACTCTGGCCATACAAATACCTAGCAATAATACTACATAAAATTGCATGTCATTAGTTTTTACTAAATAACACTTACTCATGATTGATGCTATATCCTGGTAAACGGTGGATTCAAGGCTTTCCTCATATGGTGCCACAAACTCTTCGGGCCATGACCAAAAGTTAATGTTTTTATGGCAATTTAGTGACGCGAGGATGGCAATTTTATTTGTCAAGCATGTCCAACTTCTTCTCACATGGCAAGTTTCAGTTTTTTTGTTGTGTTTTTTCTTTCGGAGGGCAACTTTAGTTGTAAAAAAATATCGGCCGGAAATGATAAGTGTCACACGTTGACACTATCAGTTGGGTTTTACCTTTCTTTATGAATCATAAATGGTCAAATCAAAAGTTTAACTGGTAGTTGTGTTTCACACTGGTCCCAGTTCACTCATTGCAGGAAAAACTGACCCATGTGAGGTGACGAGGCCCAACCAAGTCCTATCTTGTGAAAAGCCCTTGGTATTTGGTTTTCTTGACACCACCCGATGGGTTTGGTGCAATAGGAAAGGGCGACCACACAAGGCGTTAGACAATGACTCATGATGAACTGTGACGGAATGACCACCCCTTCTGACTATGTGATTGCATACTCTTTCATATTTAGCTTAGAGATTTAGGTAGGCTTTACCCAAATTAACATATGAGGAATTTTGGCCTATACTAAAATTTACATGTCACTAGCTAACTACGTCTTTTTTTCTTCCCCCCTTCCCAATTTCTCTAACCTCCCCCATTCCCCTGCCCCGAAACAGGGCACTGTCCGGTTTAGAGGGCCTTTAGTCCCGGTTCTGCAACCGGGGACAAAACGATCGCGGACTTAATGCCATTACTTTTAGTCCCGGTTGGCTTACGAACCGGGACTAAAGCAGTCAACGTGGCCGCGTGGGGCCGGCCAGGCAGGAGGACCTTAGTCCCGGTTGGTAATGGTGTACCTTACCAAACGAGACTAAAAGGCAGCCACGAGTCAGCGGCTCGCATGCGCTGGGGTTTTGTTTTTTTGAAGGGGGGGGGGGAGGGGGGGGGGTTAGGGGTTTTGGAGGGCGTTTTAGGGGTTTCATATTGGTTAGCTCGCTACTTAATATAGGAGAAGTGACTTCTTTCTCCGTGTGGTCGACGGAGCTACGACATATAGAGAGAACCGACGTAGTAGGAAGCAATATGAAAGGAACCATTTAATTACACACAAAAATCGTCATTAAACAATATAGAGAGACGTGACCTCTCTTTCTGCGTGCTTGGCGACAACAAGTTTCGTAAATCTATCCGACGCTATTACATATATTACAATATAGCATCTCTTACAATCGCTAACATCATCTACTTTTAAAAAAAAATTCCCATTTTCCAATTTCATATGGTATTCTCCGTCTTTAGGTATGACGTGGTCAAGAAGCATCCCGCCAATCCTCTTAAATTGCTCGTATGCGTCATGTGGTAGGTGTTCATCCCGCATCCGCCAGATCTAATTAAAAGAGGGTCAATACATATTATGAATGAAACTCAACACAAATGTGGTAATAAAAAAGAATTGTGAATATGTTTACGTACTTCAAATTGTTCGTCAGAGAAGCCCCGCTCAAAGGGTCGAGTTGCGAAGACTCACAAACGTTAGTATCCACATACATCAGTTCGGGTGCCTGCCACAAGCACTTTACGAGAATAGAGTTCATCAAACTGATAATAAAGCATGATAATGTATTGATGAAATAGAAATATAAAAAAAAAAAAATATAAAAACAAAAAAAAAAAACATTCCAATAGCAGAGGATGCACGCGCAATACATAATATTTTTTTTTCCTTTTTTCCTTTTTTTTTTCTTTTTTTATTTTTTTTTTTTTTTTTTTTATTTTTTTTTTTTTTTTTTTTTTTGCTAGCATGAGAGTCGAAATATGCTAGAGGCAACCTTAGATAAAAGTTCAGTCATATTTTATTTCCTTACTTCCTATATAAAGGTTTATCATTACATGCTAGAATATGCTATTGATTCGGAACGCTAAAGACGCTCGTGAACAATGAATACAATAAAACAAATACTTGATCGCTATCGCCTAGTAAGCCATCATACGTATGAACTGAGGATTCCGTCGATCAAAAGATGGTTAATGTGTCCTAAACCATGGACATGTGTTGTCATGATAACGGGTCACTCATTAGGAGAATGATGTGTATGCGGACAAGACCATCCGTTAGTTAGCATATTGATAGTTCAGTTTATTGCTATGCTTCTTCAGTCAAATACATATCCTTTCGACTATGAGATATGCAACTCCCGGATACGGAGGAATGCTGGGTGTGCTATCAAACGTCCACAACGTAACTGGGTGATCTAAAGATGCTCTACAGGTATCTCCGAAGGTGTTGTTGAGTTGGCATAGATCGAGATTAAGGATTGTCACTCCGAGTATCGGAGAGGGATCTCCGGGCCATCTCGGTATAACACATCATAAGCGGCAAGCAAATGATAAGGAGTTAGGTACGAGGTGATGTATTACGGAACGAGTAAAGAGACTTGCCGGTTAACGAGATTGAACTAGGTCTGAAAGATACCGACGATAGAATATCGGCAAGTAACATACCGAGGACAAAGGGAATAACGATGTTGCATAACGGTTCGACCGTAAGATCTTCGTAGAATATGTAGGAACCATATGAAACATCCAGGTTCAGCTATTGGTTTATTGACGGAGAGGTGTCGCGATCATGTCTACTAGTTCTCGAACCTAGGCAGTCCCGCCCAACCGCTTAAAAAACGGGGTTCGTTGACAATATAGGTTATAGTGAGTTATATGATTTGGTGAACCGAAGTTGTTCAGAGGTCCCGGATGAGATCACGGAATGACCGAGAGTCTCGAAATGGTCGAGAGGTTAAAGATGAGAGAGAGGAAGAGGCGTATACCATCCCCCGAACACCGGAGTGTTTCGGGGTCACCGGGTACTTCCCACGTCCTGGGTCACCGGAAGGGGTTCGGACACCCCCGGCAAAAGATATGGGCCTTGGGCCAAGAGGGGAAACACACCAGCCACAAGGGGTGATGCGGCCCCCCATATGGGCCGGCCCAAGGTGGAGAAGGAAAGGGGAAGAGGAAAGGAAAGAAAGGGAATAGGATTCCCCCGTCTTCCCACCTCTCCCCCTTCCGTCCCCCTCGATATTATGGAGGGGGGGGGGGGGGGGAGCGGTTGGGAGGAGCCAAGTAGGCATTCGGTCCTACTTGGGCGCCTCCTAGGCCTCTCCCCTTCCCCCTCCCACCTTATATATATGTGGGGGGGGGGAGGGGCCCTAGCACACACCAGATCATTGTTAAGCGGTGCGGCGCCCCCCTCCACAGTTACACCCCCGGCATATTTTCGTAGTGCTTAGGCGAAGCCCTGCGGAGATTCACTCACCATCCTGTCACCACGCCGTCGTGCTGATGGAACTCATATATTAACTCGACATTGCTAGATCAAGAGGCGAGGGACGTCACCGAGCTGAACGTGTGGCGAACTCGGAGTGCCGTACGTTCGCGTACTTGATGGTGGAGCGCGAAGAAAGTTCGCACATCAACGCGTTGTTAAATGCTTCTTTACGGTCTAAGAGGGTACGTAGACACACTCTGCCCCTCGTTGCTATGAAATCTACATGGATCGATCATTGAGTGTGCGTAGAATTTTTTTGTTTTTCCATGCAAGTCCAACAGCTAGTACTACTTACTTAGGCTGTGTAAATTCAGCTCCTTCTCAGAACTGGGACCATCTGTTGAGTTTCCAACCCTGCCCGGCAAGAAAATAATTACGTGATATCAGGAACTGAGAAGTTGCCGATTTGATTATGGTGCGATATGATTGAACTTACTCTGGAGCATTTTACTCATGTCCGCACCCACTCTTTTGATCTTTAAGTCTCGAGTCTAAGACAGTGACTAACTCCGTCACGCCTTATGGGATAGCAGAATAAGGGAACCTCGAGTAAGCGAAACGAATATGCACAAGACAGTAACACTCACTTGAAGTTGTAAGGAAAGAGTATTTCCCTTTAGTTTTGATGTCGAAGGAACGTTGTTAGCAAGTTTTCCGGTATCTTCGGCTTTCTTTTTTACAGACCATTCATTTACGGTATTTGAGGCTAATGAAACCATGTCATAATTTGTCCTCTTTTGCATTCGATGATCTTCAAATCTGCAATATAATTTAGTGATGATGATTATAGTATACATGCAATGAACGAGCTGAGCTAGAGACTTAATTACAGAAATAATAGTGTGTGGTGCAGTAGACAAGTAATGAGTTGTTTATTGAGGGTCTGTTGATTGAAAAACTAAAAATATTCCAAAAATTCAACAGGAATTAGGTCGACTCAATGAGTCGTGCCATCTTTAATTACCAGAATAGCCTATCGGTCCCAGACTCCTGCAGGTTTCCAAGTACCATTAATGCAATCTGCGATCACGTTGGTAGATGCGGGAGCCGATCATGTTTGACGAGAGGCTTGCCCATGCTCGTATATAAATTGCTCTACTACCTCAGCCGTTTTTCAAATTGTATATCATCACCCACTAACACCAAGAGTGGTAATGGGCATTAGCCCCGGATGATTAGCGACGTATTGCTAGACACCTGAGTGGGGGGCACGATTGCTTCTCCTGTTCGCCGAGCTGGGGAATTTTGTCCCAATTCTTCGTCTGCAGCACTGGTAGTACTTCCGACAGCCGAATCATCATAGTCTTTTCAATACAGCGGTCATAGTGGATGCGGAGGAGGCGGTGGTGTCGCGTAAGGGCATCCAGGAGTGCGCTTCGCTTTCATCGGAATCTACTGTTTCCTTCGGAGGTGGACGTTCCATTCAAAATGGCCCTCAATTCGGGCATCCCAGTCCTTGTTTTCCTCGTCAGTCCTCTCATATGGTAACTTTGGAAGGCTTGAGCTTGGACCAAATTGAATGTCTTCCCGCCCGGTTGTACTTGCTAGCCGCCGGAGCGGCGGCGGATCTATTCCTCCGTTGTTGAGGCGGCGGAGTCCGTGACGCACCGGAGGAGGGAAGGAGGAGTCTGCTGACGCGCCGGAGGAGGCGGGAGGGCGCCCGGAAGAGGACATCTGCTGAGGGCCTCCTCCGCGCGAGACGGCGGCTGAGGGTGGCGGAGGACAGCTCACGCGCTGGAGACGACTCAGGCAGCTGAGGTGGACTGTGAGGAGTCTGCTGAGGGGCCTCATCCGGCTGAGTCTGCTGAGGCGGGTCCAGTTGGAAGCTGAGTCTCCTTCTCCATAGACATGATACTCCTTAAAGCATTTTCCAGAAAAAAATATCCCCTTCACCGGTAGGGTGGTCAAGCTCCAGCCCCTCACTCCCTCCATTATTTCATCCAACATGGCAATAGCATTGCCATGTGGAACGGACGGCAATGAAAAGTTCCCTCAGCTCGAGGAGGTACACAGAGCCGACCGCCGCCCCCCCCCCCCCCCACCTTCAAGGTCAGGTTTTGGCATTTAGTCATAGACACAATGTTCAGCCTCCGTGATATATCCAGGGTAGCGAGGAGCCGTGAATCAGGGGATGAACAGCTCCGTGGAAGCCACGCTGCTTTCCGCTGAGATGGTGAGGGTAGCTTCTGGGGCAGTGTGCGAAGGAAGGATCGTCGTGCCGTGAGATGGTTGGCCGGTAGCTCGTTGGCTCTCAAGTTCCTCTAGTTTCGCTAATCTTGCACGGAGCTCGATTTCGCTGCTTCCTCTTGCGTCTGTTTAACGGCTTCTATAACACGCTGTGGGAAACCCATGCACCACGGAACGGAGCTTGAAAGATGGCCCATCAGTTCATCCCGGGTTGTTTTGAGGATTCCCGAGGGCCTCTGTCAGGCTCGTCCTTCTCTCTGTCGGGCCGAAAACCTCCTTTCCTGCGCTGCCTGATTGCTTCCTCAAGCTTCTTGCTGGTATTACAAGTTGATCGTTCGTCCCAAAACACACTTCCCTGATTCTGGGTCCAAAGTTCCCCCAACCCTGAAGAACCAATTCCTGCCCGATCGGCCAGTGCAATGTCGCTGGTTGGACCCATTTAGCAAGCAGGTCTTTTTTTAACTTCAGCTTGTCCCACAACGGCCGGGCTTTGCCTGTAGCAACCGACCCCGTGGTATGGGGATACTTCTTCTTTGCCAGCATTTTGCTGTTTGTCAGTGACCTTTTCTTACCCTGTCCGATTTTTGTAGGCACAAATGACGGGCAGTGATCTCTTATCTTCTCATATTGATCGATGAATTCGGTTGTCTCGTCTTTCTCAACAAAATTTTTGGGCAACTCTTTCTTCCAGTTCTTGAATAGTTCTGCCATCTTCTTAAGAGAAAACGCCGTGAACCTTCGCTCTATAACTGGGTTATTCGGATCCGGCCTTGGCGGTAGGCTGAAATTGTATCAGCGAGTCCAAAGATCATCTTCAGTCTATCCGGACATAAGAACTTCAGGGTTCCTTTCTTCTTATTCCATTTTGGATTCTGATCGGGACGCTTCCCTAACAACAATCCTCACTGATGTACAATGTGTCCTGGTCCGCTTGGGAGCAATGGTTGGCCATCTCGAGGACTTCTATGATCGTGAACCTTTCATCTGGGCACCTTTTCTTCGGGCCTCATCTCCTTAAAGAAGTTGGGCTCGATCCGGAGGGCTAAAAGAAGAACAAGTGTTAAATATGTTACTACCAAAACATTCCATGAATATAGTCAGCAGAGGCTTAAATATATATTATATATATATATATATATATTATATATATATATATATATTATATATATATATATATATATATATTATATATAATATTATAAGCCTCTGCTGACTAGATGCATTAATTGTTTTGTATGTACATATATTAACACTTCTTTTTCTTTTAGCCCTCCGGATCGAGCAAACTTCTTTAAGGAGATGAGGCCCGAAGAAAAGGTTGCGCCAGAGTGAAAGGTTCACGATCATAGAAGTCGCTCGAGATGGCCAACCGATTGCTCCAAGCGGACCAAGGACACATTTGTACATCAGTGCGGAGTGTTGTTAGGGACAGGTCCCGATCAGCATCAAGAATGGATAAGAAGAAGGACCCTGAAGTTTCTTATGTCCAGGATAGACTGAAAGATGATCTTTGGACCTCGCTGATGACAAATTTCAGCCTACCGCCAGAGGAGGATCCGAATAACCCAGTTATAGAGCGAAAGGTCAAGGCGTTTTCTCTTAAGAAGATGGCAGAACTATTCAAGAACTGGAAGAAAGAGTTGAACAAAAATTTGTTGGAAAACGAGACACAGAATTCATCGATCATATGAGAAGATAAGAGATCACTGGCCCGCATTTGTGGCCTACAAGAAATCGGACAGGGTAAGAAAAGGTCACTGACAAACAAGCAAAATGCTGCAAAGAAGAAGTATCACCATACCACGGGGTCAGGTGGCTACAGCAAAGCCGGCCGTTGTGGACAAAGCTGAGCAAGACCTGCTTGCTAAAGGGGTCCAACAGCGACATTGCACTGGCCAGACGGGCAGGAATTGGTTCTTCAGGGTTGGGGGAACTTTGGACCCAGAATCAGGGAAGTGTGTTTGGAGACGATCAACTTGTAATACCCATCAAGAAGCTTGAGGAAGCAATCCAGGCAGCGCAGGAAGGGAGGTTTCGGCCGCCAGAGAGAAGGACGAGCTGACAAGGCCCTGGGAATCCTAAACACCCTGGATGAACATGAGGCACTTCAGCTCCGTTCCGTGGGTGCATGGGTTCCCGACAGCGTGGTTATAGAAGCCGGTAGAGAAAGAAGCAGAGGAAGCAAGCGAAATGCAGATATCTCGACAGAGCTAAACACAGATCGTGCAAGATTAGCGAATAGAGGAACTTGAGAGCCAACGAGCTACGCCCACCATCTCAGCGGCACGAAGATCCTTCTGACACTGCCCCAGAAGCTACCCCACATCTCAGCGGAGAAGCAGCGTGGCTTCCACGGAGCTCGTTCAGCCTGATTTCACGGCTCCTCGCTACCCCGTGGATAGTATCACGGAGGCTGAACATTGTGTGCTAATGACGAAATGCCAAAACCTGACCTTGAAGGCGGCGGTCGGCTCTGTTGTACCTCCTCGAGCTGAGGGAACTTTTCATTGCCGTCCGATTCCACATGGCAATGCTATTGCCATGGTGGATGAAATAATGGAGGGATTTGAGGGGCTGGAGCTTGACCACCCTACAGGTGAAGGGGATATTTTTCTGGAAAATGCTTTAAGGAGTACATGTCTATGGAGAAAGGAGAACATCAAGCTTCCAAACTGGACGCCGCCTCAGCAGACTCAGCCGGATGAGGCCCCTCAGCAGACTCCTCACAGTCCAGCTCAGCTGCCTGAGTCGTCTCCAGCGCGTGAGCTGTCTCCGCCACCTCAGCCGCCGTCTCCGGCGGAGGAGGCCCCTCAGCAGAGTCCTCTTCCTCCTCCGCCTCCTCCGGCGCGTCAGCAGACTCCTCCTCCTCCTCCGGTGCGTCAGCGGACTCCGCCGCCTCAACAACGGAGGAAGAGAGCCGCCGCCGCTCCGGCGGCTAGCAGTACAACGGGCGGGAAGAAATTCAAATTTGGTCCAAGACTCAAGCCTCTTCCAAAGTTACCATATGAGAGGACTGACGAGGAAAACAAGGACATCGTGGATGCCGAAGTGAGGGCCCATTTTGAATGGAAACGTCCACCTCCGAAGGAAACAGTAGATCCGATGAAAGCGAAGCGCACTCTGGATGCCCTTAAGCGACCACCACCGCCTCCGCCGCAATCCAACTATGACCGCTGTATTGAAAAGACATATGATGAAGTGCGGCGGTCGGGAAGTACTACCAGTGCTGCAAGACGAAGAAGTGGGAAAAAATTCCCCAGCTCGGCGAACAGGAGAAGCAATCGTGCCCCCCACTCAAGGTGTCTAGCAATATCGTCGCTAATCATCCGGGGCTACTGCCCATTACCACTCTTGGTGATTATGTGGGTGATGATATACAATTTGAAACGGCTGAGGTAGTAGAGCAATTTAGATACGAGCATGGGAAGCCTCTCGTCAAACATGATCGGCTCCCGCATCTACCAACGATGATGCGAAGATTGCATGAATGGTACTTGGAAACCTGCAGGAAGTCTGGGACCGATAGTCTGATGCTGGTAATTAAAGATGAGCACGACTTCATTGGAGTCGACCTAATGCCTGTTGAATTTGTGGAATTATTTTAGTTATTCAATCAACAGACCCTCAATAAACAACTCATGACTTGCTACTGTCTGTAAGTATTATTTCTGTAATTAAGTCTCTAGCTCAGCTCGTTCATTGCATGTATATATAATCATCATCACTAAATATATTATGCAGATTGAAGATCATCGAATGCAAAAGAGGACAAATCTATGACATTGGGTTCATTAGCCCAAATACCGTAAATGAATGGTCTGTAAAAAAGAAAGCCGAAGATACCGAGAAAAACTTGCTAAAAACGTTCCCTCGACATCAAAACTAAAGGGAAATACTCTTTCCTTACAACTTCAAGTGAGTGTTACTGTCTTGTGCATATTCTGTTTCGCTTACTCGAGGTTCCACTTTATTCTGCTATCCATAAAGCTTGACCGGGCAGTAGTAACTGTCTTAGACTCGAGACGTAAAGATCAAAAGGAGTGGGCGGACATGAGTAAAATGCTCCAGAGGTAAGTTCAATCATTATCGCACCATATCGATCGGCAACTTTCGTTCAGTTCCTGATATCAAGTAATTATTTTCTTTGCCGGGCAGGGTTTGGAAAACATTCAACAGAATGGTCCCAGGTCTGAAGAAGGAGCTGAAATTTACACAGCCTAGAGTAAGTAGTACTAGCTGTTGGGAAACGTTGCATGGAAAACAAAAAAAATTCTACGCACACGCAATGATCTATCCATGGAGATGCATAGCAACGAGGGGCAGAGTGTGTCTACGTACCCTCGTAGACCGTAAGAGGAAGCATTTAACAACGCGGTTGATGTAGTCGAACTTTCTTCGCGCTCCACCGATCAAGTACCGAACGTACGGCACCTCCGAGTTCTGCACACGTTCAGCTCGGTGACGTCCCTCGCCTTCTTGATCTAGCAAGATGTCGAGGTAATATATGAGTTCCATCAGCACGACGGCGTGGTGACAGTGATGGTGAAGTGATCTCCGCAGGGCTTCGCCTAAGCACTACGAAAATATGACCGGGGGTGTAAACTGTGGAGGGGGGCGCCGCACACGGCTAACAATTGATCTGGTGTGTGCTAGGGCCCCCCCCCCCCACATATATATATATAGGTGGGAGGGGAGGGGAGAGGCCAGGAGGCGCCCCAAGTAGGACCGAATCCTACTTGGGCTCCTCCCAAGCCGCGCCCCCCCCCCCCCCCCCCCCCCATATATATCGGAGGGGGAAGGAAAGGGGGAGAGGTGGAAGAAAGGGGGAATCCTATTCCCTTTCTTTCCTTTCCTCTTCCCCTTTCCTTCCACCTTGGCCGGCATATGGGGGGCGCATCAGCCCCTGTGGCTGGTGTGTTTCCCCTCTTGGCCCATAAGGCCCATATCTTTTGCCGGGGGTGTCCGGAACCCCTTCGGTGACCCAAAGTACCGGTGACCCGAAACACTTCCGGTGTTCAATACCATCGTCCATATATCAATCTTTACCTCTCGACCATTTCGAGACTCCTCGTCATGTCCGTGATCTCATCCGGGACTTGAACAACATTCGGTCACCAAATCATATAACTCATATAACACATATTGTCAACGAACGTTAAGCGTGCGGACCCTACGGGTTCGAGAACTATGTAGACATGATGAGACACTCTCCAGTCAATAACCAATAGCGGAACCTGGATGTTCATATTGGTTCCTACATATTCTACGAAGATCTTTATCGGTCGAACGTTATAATACAACATACGTTATTCCCTTTGTCCATCGGTATGTTACTTGCCCGGAGTCGATCGTCGGTATCTCATACCTAGTTCAATCTCGTTACCGGCAAGTCTCTTTACTCGTTCCGTAAAACATCACCTCGTAACTAATCCTTAGTCATTTGCTTGCAAGCTTATGATGTGTATTACCGAGAGGGCCCGGAGTACCCTCCGATACTCGGAGTGACAAATCCTAATCCGATCTATGCCAACTCAACAAAAACCTTCGGAGATACCTGTAGAGCATCTTATGATCACCCAGTTACGTTGTGACGTTTGATAGCACACAAGGCATTCCTCCGGTATCCGGGAGTTGCATGTCTCATAGTCGAAAGGAATATGTATTTGACATGAAGGAAGCAATAGCAATAAACTGACATATCAATATGCTAAGCTAAGGATGGGTCTTGTCCATCACATCATTCTCCTAATGATGTGATCCCGTTATCAAATGACACAACCTGTCCATGGTTAGGACACCTTAACCATCTTTGATCAACGAGCTAGTCTAGTAGAGGCTTACTAGGGACACAGTATTTGTTTATGTATTCACACATGTATTTAAGTTTCCGATCAATACAATTCTAGCATGAATAATAAACCTTTATCATGAATAAGGAAATATAAAATAACAACTTTATTATTGCCTCTAGGGCATATTTCCTTCACCAGCTAGTTCCGTGCATCTCTCATTGGTTCTAGTTTCATCAATACCATTATCATGCTTGATTATCAGTTTGATTGAACTCTATTCTCGTAAAGTGCTTGTGGCAGGCACCCGGGACTGATTTATGTGGATACTACGTTTGTGAGTTCATTCGCAACTCGACCCTTGAGCGGGGCTTCTCTGACGAACAATTTGAAGTACGTAAACAATATTCACAATTCTTTTTTATTACCATCATTTGTGTTGAGTTTCATTCATATATATGTATTGACCCCTTCTTTAAATTAGATCTGGCGGATGCGGGATGAACTCCTACCACATGATCGCATACGAGCAATTTAAGAGGAATTGGCGGGATTCTTTCTTGACCACGTCATACCTAAAGACGGAGAATACCATATGAAATTGGAAATGGATTTTAGGTAGATGATGTTAGCGATTGTAAGAGATGCTATATTGTATATATGTAATAGCGTCGGATAGATTTACGAAAACTTGTTGTTCGACCAAGCACGAAGAAAGAGAGGTCACTTCTCTCTATATATGTTAATGACGATGTTGTGTAATTAATGGTTCCTTCATTTGCTTACAGCTAGCGTCGAGTTTTCTCTATATGTAGTAGCTACCGCGACCAAGCACGGAAGAGAACACCATAAAGAGAGCACCCAAGAAAGCAAACAACACCCCAAACCCCCACACCCAACCCCCACCCCCCCCCCCCCCCCCCCCCCCTTCAAAAAAAACAAAAACCCCAGCGCATGCGAGCTGCTGACGCGTGGCTGCCTTTTAGTCTCGGTTGGTAATGGTACACCATTACCAACCGGGACTAAAGGTCCTCCTGCCTGGGCGCCCCACAGCGGCCACGTGGAGCTGCTTTAGTCCCGGTTCGTAAGCCAACCGGGACTAAAAGTAATGGGCATTAGTCCCGATCGTTTTGTCCCGGTTGCAGAACCGGGACTAAAGGCCCTCTGAAACCGGGACTAGTGCCCTGTTTTCTACTAGTGACAATGTAAATGTATGTATAGGCCAAAATTCATCATATGTTAATTTGGTAAAAGCCTACCTAAATCTCTAAGCTAGAAGATGAAAAGAGTATCAACAACATAGTCAGAAGGGGTGTGTCATTCCGTCACAGGTCATCATTAGATCATTGTCTAACGCCTATGGTGTGGTCGCCCTTTCCTATGGCACAAAACCCACGGGTGTGTCAGAAAACACAAAGACTCAAAGGGCTTTTCACAAAAGATAGGAGCTGGTTGGGCCTCAGTCACCCTCACAGTGGCAGTTTTTCTGCAATGAGTTGAAACTGGGACCAGTGTGAAACACAAATACCAGGTTAAACTGTTGATTTGACCATTTATGAGTTCATAAAGTAAAGTAAAACCCAACTGATAAGTGTCACACGTGTGACACTTATCATTTCCGGCCCTGATATTTTTTACAACTAAAGTTGCCCTCCGAAAAGAAAAAAAACAAACAAAAAAACTGAAACTTGCCATGTGAGAAGAAAGTTGACATGCTTGACAAATAAAATTGCCATCCTCGCGTCACTAAAATTGCCATAAAAAACATTACTTTATGTCATGGCCCGAAGAGTTGTGGCACCATATGAGGAAAGCCTTGAATCCACCGGTTACCATGATACTAAGTCACAATCATGAGTAAGTGTTATTTTAGTACAAAACTAATGACATCAATTTTATGTAGTATTATTGCTAGGTATTTGATATGGCCATAGTTTGCACATGTCTCTGAACTATCTAGTCAATTTCCAGTAATGCAAGACCTGCCACGATCAATACTTAACTTTGATGCAACTCTCAGTTACAGCTCATATTTAATGGGATCAAACTGGAATGTTTATTTTTGTTTATTACAATATTAAATTTTACAATTGGTGCGAAGTTCATATTTATGTATTCTACGCACCTACTCTTCTCTGTGGAACCAAGTCTGCAATTTGTTAGCTTGCTCATTGGTTCATCCTTGGTTGGCAGTGTGTTCATGAAATCTTGTTTTTATTAATTAGGAAATTTCTATGAGTTTGCTGCAGCACCACATCATTCTAAATTTTGTTAAATGCTTATCAAATACTAGTGTGTATCTGTCAGCAACATGCAGTTTTGCTGCTCTGTCTTCTATCATTCTGGAAGAGAGTCAGAATTAAGTTTTTTGGATGCAATCTTGAGCTAGTGCAGTTAGAGTAATCAATGGAATTTCCATGCATGGAGAGGAAGAATAATCCTTCCTTTATCTCCCATTTTACTAGAACGGTTGCCACTTTTCATGCTATTTTGGGAGATCTCATGAACAGCATAAATAATAAACATGCTGTAATAAGTAGGCGTCGAGAATGAATTTCATATAGGGTTATATGTTCTTTTTTTTACACAAATAGTTCTTTTTTGCAAGGTTACATTAACAAGTTGGCTCAGCTTGTAGTATTAAAATAATTATGGTATAACTTCCTTAGAGAAATCCATGAACCGTTTTAATCTTAGTAGGAAGTACTTCTGTGTGAATGTCTGACTAGTTGGCTTGTTCGGGGGATGAAGCCAACAAGTCTAATAAAGGAGACGGCTTCTGCAATTGACTTTCCTTTTTGATAAATGGCAATCGACATATTGTGTTGGTTGCTACTTGTTGTCATTCGGCTTCTCAGAATATCATAAAAAAACAACTATTTTTTCTTTGTTATCTTTCCTATCTTTTATATCCATGTGCTGCTGTAATTTGCTCAACAATTTCATGGCTTCATAGAATGCATGCTTTTACAATGTATGTACCGGTAGTTCACATTTCATTGCAGTACTAATCTATCTTCAACTTGACGGTGGCAGAGACGGATGACCATATGGCGCAAGCAGGAGCTAGTTACAATTGATGGTGGTCGAGGATGGAGAAGGTGAGCAGTCGATACGGCTTGGACAGTTGCAGGGCTAGTGATTCAATTGGCTGTCGACGAAGCCGGTCAGGTCTTACTCAACACTGGCTGTCGTACAAGACTTGGTATTTCTGTTTGGCGGCCGTTATAGGCATGTACAGGGCGTACAAGACTTGTATATTCGTCGAAATTGGTCAATTTTTTTCAAATTTGTGAATTTTTATTCAAACATCGATGAACTTTATATTATTGTGAATTTTTTACAAAATTGATGTTTTTTTAAAATCGATAAACTTTTTTAAAAAAATTCTGAACTTTATTAAAAAAATGATGATTTTTTCAAATTTGATGAACTTTTATTCAAATTCTGAACAATGCTACAAGACATTTTGGAGAAACATTTATTGAAATGAAAAAAATACGAGAATTAATCCGACACTCAGACTAAGATGTTTTATTAGAAAATAATTTAATTCATTTTGAAAATTTCTCACACATTAAATGCTAACTCACATAATAAACATATGGGTGCAGTAATAATATTCTAGCTACGTGTCTCTGGTATTTCCGTATTTCCGCAGCAACGCGCGGAAAATCATCTAGTTTTCAAAACTTTGTCACCTCGTTCCTCCTAGCCCCGTGTCAGGCCCGTTCTCATCACGTCATCACCTCATCCGCTGCGCGCATCCCAGCAAGGGTGTATTCTGCTTTTGCCGTCCCTGCTGCGATTGCTTCCTGATGATCCCAACATCACCGGTACCAACATCCATTCCTACACTTGGTGACATAGAGCGACCCTACCTTGGACGATGAAGATAACCAGCGGAGGTCAAATCATAAGAATGGTTACCTTGGTCATGAAGGTTTTACCAGGCCATATGAGAACCATACGCTTACCAAATGGACTGCTATGTATTAACTTCTGTGTTAATCAATAGTAAACATGCACTGAATTATCAAGCCTAAAAAAGATACATTGCAAATTAACTGCTAGAAACTTCAACTGCACTCAGGTACATGTAGGACTGTATACAATGCAAATTACAGCCTTCAGAAAATATAGATTGCGCTTGAATTCATTCTGTAAATTATACATGTTGTCACTAACTCACTGCACAAGTGTAAAAACAAGAACATTGCCACTATAAACTATATATAAAAATGGGCCAAAGCTAAAAATAGTAAAGCATGATGCAATAATACCAAAACATAAAAAAGAACATAGCCATTGTTATGTACAGGTCTAAAAACAAGACATTTCCGGATATTCAATTTGGTGCCCGGGCTCATCTGCACCCGGTGAACAGTAAATTAAAAAATATACTAAAATTTTCTGAAAATTCTGAATTTTTTTAGGTGGAAGATGTCCCCGTGCGTGATGTCATGCCAAATTTCAGCTTGTTCATACATCTGAGGAGTCACGGCAAAAAGAAAAAAAATCGGTCAAAACAGTATGTGAACAGTAACCTTTCTTACAGCCCCAAAAACAATTTTTTTGCTGATAGACGATCACACATGTTTGGGAAGCTACTGGACAAGCAATCTTTGCAAAACCAATGAAGAAATCTCTCACACATGTTTACGATTTGTCAGCCAAAGGTAATTATTTCGAGAAAACGGTAAACAATAACAGCTATATCAATCGGCCTCATCTAAAAAAATGCAAAGGAAGATACCTAAAGAATAATTACTCCAACAGCCCAGCTTAGCTTATGAAAGGTACCGCATGATTTCCCTTTAAATCCCATCAAGGGATTTGCCACATCTTGATCATATGAAAACAATAGATGACCTCTTCCCTGAAAAAAAAACACAACCACTGATGTATTAAGATAAGAAAGTGATTTGTCGACATAATGTTAAGCTCAGTCCGAATGTTCTCAAACATAAGAACTCATGTCACACAGTTGGGGCGTTGTGAGAATGGAAAATATTGACAAAATAGGTCTGGCTCCAAAGAGTCTAAACTGAAGCATATAAGAACTATACAGTATTTGCTTTCTGGCAGCCAAGTATGAAGACATCAAGTTGTTGGTGAAAAGAAACAGTTAAAAAACTTTGTTGTAAGTTAACTTTCAGCTCTACTTCAAGTTAACTTGGCTCCTCGGGATTCTATGCGCTTATTATAGCTTCACAACTGACTTGGGTGTAACAAGCTTCAGAGTTCACCCATGACGTCTGAAAGATTCAGAGTAACTTTCAACTCTGATTCAAATTCAGAGTTCAGACTACAAAATTTCAATCAAGTACTGTTTACATGCATGCATAACTAGTTCAAATTGTCCAACGGTCCAAATGAAGATCCAACATGTAGTAGCAAGAGGAAGCACAGAGCTCCTGTATGAATTCACTAAAGCACCCGACGCTGCTAGTTATTAACTAGTTATTTTGTTCAGGTTGCCTCACTCGGTTCAGCTGATGAATCGGTAGGTAGGCAAAACACCTGAGATTCATTTATTCCAACTTCTACAGCCTCACGGCAGGAACAAACAAATGTGGTGCCATCCTCACACACAGTTTGGTTCTTAAATTGAGGTACATAACATGTCTACTTTTCCGACTTTATACACAGGAATTTGCAAGAAAAAAGGGGATGGTACATAAGATCAGTATACTATTTTAACAGAATATGCTAAGGGGTAAAGATGTCCTCATTATCTATACAGATAGTGCTAATATGGAATACAATTAGCTAAAAGATATGGCCGAAATTAACTTGGCAATGTCATGACCCTTTAAGGTTACCAGAACATATGTTCTTATTGTATGAAATGCACTCTGCTTTTTCAGCATCATACCGTACAAGCACGATTTGCTTCTCCTGCACAAAAACCATACCAGGGCACCTAAAATACCTACATAGTAGTATACATGTCAACACAGTGGCCAACTGGCCAACAACAAACCCAAAATTGTTTCCCGGGGAAAAGAAGTCCAAGATTTTCATTTTAAGGAATGTTTTGAGCTTCAAATCACTTCATGGCCAAAATGGGAACATTCTTTGATGGAAAGATAGGTTGAAGATTGCCTGAAATTGCAATGGCCATTTCACACAATAAAGATACAGAGTGTGCAGAAATACTACTAATTGATACTTCAAAGCGTTTGCAGGATGCCCTGATCTCTCAATCTTAGTTACAATATGTGTGTCAATATGACATGATGAAGGACAAGTTGATAGCAGTGCTATGCTTTCTTCTCTATTGAATGATAAAATGAACATACCAATTTTCATTGCCGGTCACAGGTTCATGTAAATCTGAATCTAGCCGGCACCTCCCCTCGCATGCTGCGCATAATCTTCAGCAAGGTGCGGTGCAGATTTCTTGTGTGGGCATATGAAAACTCTCCATGAATACCTTCGGAGTCACCTGGACTGCATAATAGTAATCCCGGTCGGGATGTAGCATCCATTTTCCTTGGAGAAACTTCATACGTAGTACCGGGGCCTGAGCCGATATCCAGGCTGTAAGTGAGAAGCGCTGGCCGAGAGCAATGTACCCTGGTTCCAACCCCACCTCGGAGATGAGGAACTCTGAGACACGTTGCAGCCTGTCCTTGCAAGACTCAGCACCATTGGAGCCTTGGGCAAAGCAATGCCCACCTCGGTATCCGACCACCTTAATGTCTTCAGGTGCTCCACTTTGGTGGCGATCTTCTCCTCGTCATAGAATGCAACAGCCTGCAACGCTACCCTTAACATCCCAGAGCCATGTGGCACACAGAGAGTTTGGCACATGCCACATTGCCCGGAGGCGCTGCTGGTTGATTTTGAGGATCCTTGGCGCACGGATGTACAGCTTGGCAATGTCACAATCATGTAGCCCGCACTCCCGCAGGAACTGACATTGGGCTTGACCACCCTCTGGAGGTCAGAACCAAGGAGGCAAGAGCAGCGTTTGAGCAGCCGGAGCAAGTTGTCCATGACCCGAAGAGATTCAGGTAGTAGTGTAGAGCGGAGACGATGGATCTGCAGCGGAAGTTGCAGGGGACGAGCACGACGATGTGCGCAACCTCAGAGCGCGAGAGACCGAGGCCGGTGAGCCCGGCGACGACGGGGGCCAGAGTTTCCTATTCTCGCTCACTGGGCGGCATAGAAAGGCTACAGCCACTTTTTTTTCCACTGTGTATGAATGTCTGCCTCGTAGGGGTCTCCTTGTGAAACGGCCGTGCGGGCGACGTCG